>WHNR01000036.1:175000-923430 GCA_009859135.1 Formica selysi
GAAAAATTATGTACCGTTTCTAAAATTACATGGTCTCTATCCAAAAATACAAAGTGCTGTCATGTATCTTAGCGCTTACTCCGATAGCTTATTGCTAAATTTAACGAATAACCCTGCAGAATCGTTCAATTCGATAATCTGCAAACAAATAGGCGGAAAGCGTATTAATTTTGGAAAAAAGGCTCTTACAATGCTAGAATTGCAGTTGTGCAATACAATACGCAACAAATACTTACACAATTACATCAAAGCATGTGTAAGACTGTTCCGCCTATTGTCGAGAATCTGGAAAAGCGACGCCAAATAAAAGTTGCAAGAACCAGAGAATCTCGAGAAGCGCAGGGAAGGCAAAAAAAAATCAAACGAGAATCAGGAACAGATCGTTATTACGGTCCGCAATCGCAAAAACCGGATCTTCCTCCGAATTATGGTTATCATTGAGACGTGAAATGTTGACGGCATCCAATTTTGGAACCGTATGTCGCATGAGACCGACAACGTCCTGCGCATTGACTATAAAAAACATTTTATATCCTCCGTCTATTGATACCGCAGCCATGAAATATGGTCGCGATAATGAAAATGTAGCGAGGAAAGAATTGGCCATGAAATTAAATAAAGCAATAAAACTTTGCGGATTGTTCATTGATAATGAAAATCCATTCTTGGGTGCGTCTCCTGACGGACTTATTGAGGAAAATGGTCTTGTGGAAATCAAATGTCCTCTGTCGGCTGAACATTTGACAGCAGAAGAAGCCATAGAGACATTGCCTTCTTTGAAAGGCATTTTTGATAAAAAAAATCCACATAAAATGAATCGGAATCACCGATATTTTTACCAAGTTCAAGGTCAATTGAATATAACAAAGCGAGAATATTGCATTTTTGCTGTTTGGACGCCAAAAAGCATAAAAATATTGCGTATTAGTACAGACAATGAATTCTGGAAAAATCAAATGCTGCCTTTTCTAACACGCTTCTACTACGAATGCATGCTTCCAGAAATATTGGATAGTCGCCATAATAGACATATGCCAATCAGAAATCCAAAATATATAACAGAAGCTAAAGAAAAAACAGCGAAACAAATAATTAGCCGAAAAAGTATTCGGCGGAATATTATAGAAAATGCAAATATTCTCGAAGAAAAAAAGCGATGCAAATCAAATGTTTTGCCTGTAGAAGCAGAAGCATTTATTGCTACTGCTGCTACTCTGGATACAGAGCAAGATGATGATTGTATCATAGTTAGTTATTCAAATAACAAACATGATATTACTAAAGACGATGTGGAGAGACATGAAAAAATGTTAAATGCGATTGCTCCTCTCTCTGTCGTGAAGGATAATATCTTGCCCATAAACAGCAAAATAAACGATGAATCATTAGATCGATTTTTACGCGTCGTAAGAGAAACTTCTGATTTCGAAACGCAAAGTGTGCAATATTTGGAGTTTCCTCATATGATTGCAGCCAGTGATAATAATAAAAGCTTACAAATCATTGGAGGGAATTGTAGTGATCACTGGCGATGTATTTTCTTTGATGGCACTAAACTTCGCGTATATGATAGCCTACCTGGCTGTACATACGGTAAGATGGTAGCTAAAGAGAAAAATTATATACATCTACGTTATCCTACAATAAATCAAGCTAACATTATTTTTGAAAAGGTTCAAATACAACCTGATGGCATATGTTGTGGGATTTACGCTGCGGCTTTCGCCACGACTATAGCCTTAGGAGGCAACCCTTGTGAACAGAAATATTCCAAGGATGTAAAATGCATGAGAGAACACTTTTTTAAAATTATAGAAGGCAATAAACTGCTGCATTTTCCACAATGATCAAGCGACGCGGTAGCGTCGCGACGCCAAGTATATTTTTTTACCTTTATGAGGGTTTTTTTTAATGGGATAACATTATCCAAAAAGTGTATCGTAATATTTGTACGAATATTGAAAAAAAAGATGCCTCAATCTCGATTGCAAATTATAATCGGAGAGACGAAAAACATATTGGTTGCGTTCTCACGAAAATGGGCGATGGAGGGGCCCATTTTATATTTTCAATATTCAGAATATTGTAAAAATATATTATTCTGTTGCGATCGAGACAAACAATGTATTATAAATCTTTATTACAAATATATAAACATTTATGTATACGAACAAAAAGAAGACAATATAATATATATTTGTATAAATAATACATTGTTGTTATATATCCATAATTATATCGATTGAAAAAAATTAGCTGCATTGCATAGATCGCAACTTATAGAAAGTTACATGATAATATTCAGAATATATGTATATATATCATACACATACATCTGTATACGTCTATGTACATATTATACATATACATATATATATATATATATACACAATTATATATATAACATCTAACCAAATGTTATTCCTCTTGGAAGATATATGGGAAGACACATAGCCCGTATGAACAATGTGAAATTATGTTCAAATATGTGATAAAGGCAGACACATCTATTTTATACTGTTATCTATACGCTTAAATACGCTTAGATATGCGTGCGAGGCAATAGAGCAGTAGAAATACACGATGTTGTCCGATTTCAACATATTGAACACAATTCTCTTTCAAATATGCATAAAACATGCAGAAATATTAATATCGGTAACAGCGGAACTAAAATTATTGATGTTATCGATAATTTCGATCGGTATTATCGATAATTTTAGTTACGTTTGGATGAGGGCGCTAACCCGTCGGAGTTCGGCCGTCACTTTTGGATCCCCTTAAGAATAAGGAAATTATATTAATCTTAAATAAAATAGGAAATACTTTTTAAATCTAACAAAATATGTCCTATTTTAAACTTTTAATTTTGTGGATAAAATAATGTTTAATAATTAAGCAACAAAACCTTTTATATAAAAGGAAAAGCTTTAATTTAAAAAAACTTTTCCATATTTTGAAGATAACATTTTCTATGAAATCTATAAATATTATACATATTTTATATGAAAATAATATTTTTATTATATTTTTCTTACATTTAAAAAAAAATTATTTTATCGAGTATAATTTTAAAGTTAACTATATTTTTATAAAAACAATGAGTACCGCCGGCATTAACGTTATGTGATGTGCACTACATGAAAATTGATTGATCGGATTTTATATTTTTTAATATATATTAATTTTTGTATATATATTTTCGTGTACACATTTTGAACTATAATATGAGTCTGCATGTCATAAAAATGACTATCCGACTTGGTAATCTTGGTACTACCAGCAATTGGATCCACACAAAATATTTTCCACCATAACGGAATTATCACGGAAAAATAATGAAGAAAACATGGAGCATCATCAATGTGTGTTTTAACATCATATTCACAGATAGAATGATAAATATTCACAGAAGATGAAGAATAACAACAAAACGGATTTGTAAAAATTGTAACTCCTCATCTGTACTCTTCGGACTTCGGCTCAAGCCTTTATCCCGGCCTACAGAAGCAAGAGACTCATCTTTTCTTACTTTTACTTAGTCCACTCGGGACTTCCCACTTCCATATCTACGACGTGGGACATGATATTTTATAAAATGAATAAGTTCCACCGGGATCCCATTGCTGTGGGGAATAACACAGTCCTTTTACCCAAGTCTATGGGTGAAGTCCTCAACGGCAATGAAGACTTGAAATCTTACAAGACTATTAAAACAATTTGTGTAGGAGGAGATGCTCCAAAATAAAATTTGCAAGCCAGTTTGTCTCAAGATAACAACTCCATTGACTTCAATGGCTCAATAGCTGTAGGCTAAATTACCTGCACTCTTTAAATAAATAACCAATACCGAAATAAACGAATAAATTACCTAAATCGAAAATGTTAAACTGAATTGTCTTAACAACGGCGATTTTTCGCGCGAACACATGGAAAATGACATCGAAGTTGATGCTACAGATTATTGATGGAAGAACATTGTTATGGTCCTATGCGCTACTCCTAGATGACAGGATTAAAAAAGAAGAAGAAGATCTTTACTACCTTTCCATCTGCATCTTTCATCTGTGTTCTTCATCTTCATAGACTCTCGTGTTTCAAGAAATTGTATTTTGAAGAGGAGTCAAAGCGTTCACTCTCCTTTTGGAAAACTGTTAATATAAACGTTTAATCATTATTGGACTTTGCACGAAAATGTATTCAGCCAATTCAAGTGGAATGAATAAAAATAAAGTCAAAAAATTTATGCGCATGCATATTCATATATACAGGGTGAGTCATTTTAATCAACGCACGCAAATATCTCGTTAAGTAAGCAAGATGGAAAAAAATGTTTTATACAAAAGTTGTAGGGTTCAGAGGGGGACACATGATGAAAATATGGACTTGACCTTGAGTGACCTTTTCAAGGCCAAGTCAACGTGATCGATATTTTCTTAAATGGAACCCCCATTTTTTATTGCATATTCTTGTAGCTTATCTCGAAAGCTTTTCAAAACACTATAATAAAGTATTTTTTCATTAAGTACTTTTTGAGTTATTTTATATTTTATTCAGACATATTTTGATATAAAAAATAAAATATCTCGTAAAATATTCAGTTTTTGATAATCTTACCGTAATACTTTTATGTACAGAATAATGAGACAAATCAATTAGTGTAAAGAAAAAAACAAATAATTGTTTAAAAAAATACATAGTAAATAATTACATACTTTTTCTTAAAAACAATTATTTTTTTTTGTACTAATTGATTTGTCTCATTATTCTGTACATAAAAGTATTACGGTAAGATTATCAAAAACTGAATATTTTACGAGATATTTTATTTTTTATATCAAAATATGTCAGAATAAAATATAAAATAACTCAAAAAGTACTTAATGAAAAAATACTTTATTATAGTGTTTTGAAAAGCTCTCGAAATAAGCTACAAGAATATGCAATGAAAAATATGGGGTTCCATTTAAGAAAACATCAATCACATTGACTTGGCCTTGAAAAAGTCACTCGAGGTCAAGTCCATATTTTCATCATGTGTCCCTCTCTGAACCCTACAACTTTTGTATAAAACATTTTTTTCCATCTTGCTTACTTTACGAGATATTTGCGTGCGTTGATTAAAATGACTTACCCTGTATATATAAATTTAAAAAATATATATATAAATTCTTATATTTATACACGACTTGAGAAATCCGATCAATTTCTCCCTGGTGCATATTAGGTGACATTAGATTCGGCAGTATTTCTTTCTCATTAAAATAATAAAAAATGATGCAAACAACAAAATAAAAAAATTTAGAGAGTTAACTTTAAAATTGGTTTACTATGGAGGGATAAAAAATATATGGACAAATTTATAAATATGTATTTATATTATCATAGTTTTAAAATTGTAGTTTTAAATAAGACATTGCTGAAATAGGATCGAGAAGCATTCCCTATTTTTTTTAAATGCCCACTGTGTAAAATGAAAGATATATATTATTTTTATATGTGTAATCTGTGGTATATAAATTCAGTTTGAACTCTGTTCTTATTACATTATTTATATTTTTATAACATATTTTCTCAGCTAATTTCAGTAATTAGCTGTAGTTGCCGAATAGAGTTCAGCTATTTCTCTCTCAGCTGTACTTTCGGAAATATTTTTACCAAAAATATGTATTCAATATTATATTAAGTAAAGTATGTGCGCTTTTTTCCGGTTTAACGTCAAAAATTATTTAGTACTTCTAGTGTCAAGGCCACTTTAGACGATCTATAATTCATAACGAAATAAGGATATAATTCTATTTATAATTTTTATTTAATTTTAATTATTTTGCAATTAATTTATAAATGTACTCACAATTTTTCGGATGTTCTTTAACATATACTTTTTATATATAATTTTGTCCAAAATTCTGTCGTGAATTGTAAATCGTATAAAGTTACCTTGAAACTAACATTCTCAATATATAACTTTTCTTTATCTATGTTCTGTCCTTTATATTCTTCTATATTTTATATCTATCCTTTCTATCTATCTTCTGTTCTATCTACATTCTTTGGAAATATAAAAAATTGTTTTCTTTAATATTATATTAAAATTATTATATATAATATATATTATTATATATAATTTTTATATCTAATGTAATATTAAAGAAAACATTTTCTTACATTTCCTCTTGACAGAAGAAACCACAACCTTCTCGCGGTTTCCGTTGAGCAACAACATGTACGTTGTTCATTTATAAAATTGGCTTATATTAATATTTGATTGATTAATACGGTAGAATACTTTATATTATTGAAAAAATAATGCTTTTCTTCTTTTATTTTACTACATATATATATTTATTATTATTAACAAAATAAAACTATACTATTAGAATAATTTATCCAAAGCAATATATAATTTAATTTTGTATTTTATGTTTTTCGTGCTAACAATAAGTTATCTTTTTAATCAACAACAGATCTTTTTCAATATTACTAATATGATTTTTTGGGAAAAAGGCGTACACGTTGGCCAAGAGTGGATTTTTATCATTTATATTCTTTCTATTCTTTATTTCTTTAATTAATTTACATCTTTTATATATATAGAATAAATTATAATGTAATTATAAGATTTATTTTATTAGTAATTTTTATGTGTTTACGCGAGATCTAATAGACGAGCCAAGCCGCGCTAACATATGATTCTCGAGAATCTCGAGAAAGCGGCAGCTATAGCTGACTGAACGACTGAAAGAAAGAAAGAGATAGCAGATTGTATGTCTGCGCTCGTCTACTGCCCGAAGCTAACCGAGCGCCGAGCGCACACGTACACGGCTTTTCCTCTGTGTGCGTTATCCCCTCCCACGCTACGGTAACGGGCAGAGTCTCAAACCTGGCATCCCTGACCCGCGGGGAAGAGGGAACGCACGCGAGTAGGTGTGAGAGACATAGCGCCAGGCGTCCGCAATGTGTTGGAGAGGGATAGCACTAATGATATTCTATGGGCGTGAGAGAAGGATAGTGCGAGGCGTCCATATGAGCGTAAGACAAGGATAGCGTTTGCATGCACGTTGGAGAGAGATGGCGCGAGGCATGCACTTGTGAGAGAGAGAGAGAGATAACGCGAGACATGCACGTGGATGATACGGCGTTCGCAAGGCGGTGCGAGAAGGATAGCGCGAGGCATGCACGCGTGTAGGAGAAGGATAGCGTCCGCATTGGCGTGCAAAAAGGATGACGTTCGCATGCACTTGGGAGGGAGAAAGAGAGAGATAATGCGAGGCATGCATGTGGGAAAAGGAAAGAAGAAGGCGCAGAAATAATCGATATTTTTTAATATAATAATAATAAGTTTATTCGAAATATATATATCATATAATTGTGTGTGTGTGTGTGTGTGTGTGTGTGTGTGTGTGTGTGTAAAATATAAAATATAAAATAATAATAATGATATAAAATATATATATATATATATATATATATATATATATATAATAATTATAACAATATTTAAAGGTGACGCTCCATCTGAAACAGAAAAATATAAGTCTTATCAGTATAAGAATTTAAATATTATAAAATTTTTAAAAAATGCTTACAATTAATTCTTTGACCCCTTGCTCGGAGGCTCGTCCCACGGTTCTTCCACAGCGTCTTCCTCATAGGATTCGAGCCCGAATAATTTTCGTAGATCGAAAATATCCCAGTACATCCAAGACCAATTGACTGAATCGTACTCTCGAGCCTCCACATATCTCCCCATAATTCGTCCTATTCGTCTCGCGCGTTCCGTCGCACCATTCTTTTAAATCGCCGGTGTTCTATATTCACGAAACCGGGAATCTGGATGTCGCCCGTATTGTCGTACTATAAATTAAATAAAATCAAATTATAATATATATTATAAATAATTAATATATTATAAATAATTAATATAAAATATACACAAATATTACTCACTCTTTGGAAAACTACCAGATTTAATAGGGCTCTCAGCAGCCCCATCACCAGATCCTTCGCCCACCATGACGCGTTCAATCGGCCTCGGCACAATACGGCTTCAATCAACGACGGCATTTTGAACACTTTTACTTTTATTTTAATTTTATTATAATGACACTAGACTGTTAGATAGTCGAACACTTTGTGACGGACACAACAGGATAGACATTGTCTCGAACATTTTAGAGTAGGAGAAGTATCACTTACAAAGAACGCTTACCTTCCACATGATAAGAAGGCAAAAGTTAGCATGTTTCGGCGGACAACTATCTAAAGTCTTTTAAATAAAATAATGGAGTATTTTAATATGAATAACGGATTATTATAATATGAGAACAGCTTTGAACGGCTATCGAACGGCTATTGAACGGCTACCGAACGACAGAACAATTATTTATACGCCATTCAAATATTTAAAGTCTATGTCCATGTACTGAAATGTAACATCTATATTTTAATTAACTAGCTGACGCCGCTATCTAACGTCACGTACTGAAATTTAATACTCGTATACTAGGATAAGAAAGAGGAAAAGGGAAGAATAAAAGAGAATAAAATATATTTTAACAATAGTTTATTCTAAATAATGTTTGGATGAATCTTTATGATGATTCGTCCACCAATTGAATATTTTAAATACATTTTGTAAAGCGCAATTTTTTAAATGTTTTTCACAACGCATAGTATTAGTAACATCTAGCTTATTTAACGAAGTGATATCTTCATATCCGCATCCAAGGTCTCAATAATAACGTCGTTTCTCGCATCATCGTCAAGTATATCGGCCAGCCATTCTCGTTTTTCGCGTCCTTTAACGTACACGATAGGAGATGCTCCATCTTCCTCTTCCGTCGCGCCCATCACAGCTCACGTAATCAAACGCCTAGCGAAGCTGTATGGAACGTTTCCATCCTCCCATTGAAGTCCATGGTGATGCCCGATTAGCCATGAAGCTTGGCATCTTTCAGATTTTGTAAGCGCACGCTATGGTACGGGACTTGCAAAAAAGTAATGTGAGAGAACAAATCCATTTCTCAATATCGCTACTTCCTTCACGATAAAGTTTCGCCCGATAATGAATCCTTGCAGGTCCACAAACGTTGGCGCGATCATGCTGATAATATTACCGTACAATTGCAAGAATGATGTACGACTGTTGTCGATCGTCAAAATCTCAATCTTTATATATTTTGACATTGGAGGGGATATCTGCTGATTTAGGTAATTTTACGAACTACGTTGGTCAATGGGCAATATTCGACAACGCGATCGTGCAAGATGAGACAATAGGCGGTAGTATTTGCAGGTATATCCTCCTTGCACTCAAACTCTAATCTCACGTCCACGGTGGAATTTTTGACAGACTCGTTTTGTCGCGAGCAATCGATAACCGCGAGAGGACCGCAATGTAAAAACTTTGAAATGTTTAATAGCACATCATCATTATCACATCCGTAATAAGATTTGCGAAAACGAGAGTACATATCGAACAAGAGGGCGAATCTATTTTTTTCGAAATCTAAATTCAAATCATCGTAGGGATAAAATTCCGAGTTTAGATAGAGTTTAACGTTGGTCAATTTGCAGTCGTCGAATGTAGTAATATCCTTTGACACAGCATTTTTTCTGCCAGTCTGCAGCGCAAAGATCACGTATCGCGGCTTCTCCAGCTGAGAGGCGGCTTTCACGGTCCACGAATGCTTGGTCGTATTATGCAATAGAGGAAATTCGTATAGATCCCAAGAACGAAAACTCATATTCAAGTATCGCCCGCTTTCCAACGCGCGTAGCAAGGATAGTTTATTGACCTCGCTCAATATTACATGTGGCATACGCCATTGTATCTTGAATAATTCGATATCAGCTTCAGCTGAAGCATGTCCAAATATGCAATTGTTGTCGTTGCGCGAACGTATCAAAATTAATTCGTGACTAGCGTTAATCACAACTCGCTTATAATCTTCGCAAAAACCTAGTAGTATGTTTAGCGGCACGCAAAATTTGAAGTAAGCTTCAGCAGCATTATGTGATATATTCCACGCAGCATTCTCCAAGATTTTACCCCTCTCGGCTGTTAGAGAGACATAGTTTTTAATCGTGGAAGTTATTCCAACGTTTCTGTTGCGATTAATCTCCACACCGTCGAGTTCATATCGAAGTTCATCAAACATAAACGCGACACAATTGTTGCCCAATATCACTCTTCCCCCTTCAGCTACTTTACGCACCATCAACTTTCCCTCGACATATAGAAAACTTTCACATGGTAACGTGTACAAATCTTGATGTTGTATCGGTATCCGTATCTCGTCGCTATATACAAGCGTTGTGTTGGCGTATGGATTGTATGAGTCTCAATCTTGACGATACGGTCGTCAAAGATCGGCTCGCCTCCGATATTCAAGATGTCAATCATATTGTTCAAGTATTTCGTACGACGAATCCCAATTATTTTAAAAACTCGCGATTCAACGCGCTGAGCTTCTTTTTAGCGTAACCAGTTATCTGATTATTGTCACCCGATACCGCAGTCACTCGCCTTGTCGCAAAAATATTGTCCCCCGCAAAGATATTGTCTCTCGCGCGCTCCGTGCTTCTGTTCAACACAAGCATTTCATTTGTCAAACGCTTTATTTTTGCCGCCGCCGTATATGCAATCTTACAAAAATTTCTTCTCGAAAATCGAACTAATGTCCTTCTTGATCAACAATGCGTATCGTTAAATCAGTAATGCTCCGTGCGACGATCGGTAGATAAATGATCTGTGCTGGCGTTTCCAATATCTTATATCCTGGCGACACGCTCGGTGAAAATTCATGTATCGTATATACGCGCTTATCATTGCTGTACGCGCCAGTGGTTACGCTGCATTCTATACGAATAATATTTACGCTAATAATATTTATCGGTACATCCGATTCGTGCCATTTCCGAGGTTGTAATATACGATTCGACGAGAATCCCAACAACGATCCTACGTTGCCCGGTTTACTAAAATTTATTCCATAGACACATTTGATTTCACTTTTTTTCGATGTCGTAAAATTGCACGTCGGAGATATTCGCTTATAGCGTGTAATTCGTACGATCCCTCGGGAATCGTAATTTCCTTATCGTCGTTATCAAAATAAAATTTATTATTCCAAGAATTCACATTTGATATCGTATGATAAGTTTCAAAGTCCGTTAAACCAAGCTCGTAATCGCCATCGTTTAAATCTATAGCCGGAAAATAGCTTACAGCAAGAACGCTACTCTTACCAGTCAACGTAAGCGTGAGTGACATGCTGGAAAACTGTCGAACGAATACTGAGTCGCGACGGTGAATTGTCAGGCTTTAAATTCATATCGATCATCGACCGTTTGAAGAAATCGAAGACACAATTGTCCACAAATACTTTGATTATAATTTTGATAGGCTGTGTGATTGTATTCTATATTTGCAACATTCTGTCCAAAATATCGCACTAATTCCTTGGGCTGTCGAAGATTTCGATCGAAATATATTACACGATCTCCCCTCTTTGCATACGCAACCCAATGAGTACCGGAACCATCGACGTCATCCAAATTGACGATACCGCTCTCATTTCGTCGTACACCGTTTATCGATAAATTATTGCGCATGAAAACGCCTCTCAAAAATTGTATACGCATACGTCTTGCAAGTTGTTCCAATTGTACATTGGTTGTTACACCAGCAGGCATTTTTATTTTGACGTTTTTTTTTTTGCCCTCGTCCACGCTTGTATGGAGCGAGATAAAGTCCGTGACCTTCCATGGCGCGATTATGACGTTGCATTTCTTCGAGCTGACGTTGCGCCGCCTTGCTATCGTTCACCGCCTTCGCGATTCCCGCTGCTCCGCCAGCCAAGGAACCGAGAACTCCCAATAGTGGTAAAATGGGTAAGATACCACCGCGCTTCGCTATAGGAAGTATTCGTTTTTTCGCAGTTTTTTTCTTCATCGATGATTTTTTTATTTTCATCGAGGATTTTTTTGTTTTCATCCCCATACCGAATTTTGTCTTTGCTTTCATAGCCGCCCAAACAACTGTAGCGGCTGCTCTTTCGCTAATAGTCGAATCTCTCGCGGTAATACGTGTTCGCGCTTTCGTGACGAGTATATTATCCGCAACGTGTCGTTGACCGAGATCGTTGCTTCCAGAATAAGTTATGTCGTGTTCGCGACACGCGGCATCCAATGGATTGATACCTCGGTCGCCTCTAGCGAATCGCGTTTCTAAATGAGTTCCCGGTCCGCAAAACTGATAGCCTGGAATATGTAATTCGATAGGAAGTGCGTTTATCGCACGATTTAAAAAAACACCACTTCTTATAATTTTAGCTGGCATTTGCCACAATTTTTTATTAATGGTGTTGGACCGTCGAAATGTGTTTGCTGCCATGGCAAATTATAATGTCGCGTGCATCGACGATAATGTTGAACCTCTGAGTCAGCTTTTATATGTTCGGGAAGCTTGTCCCACAATTGTTCCACGTAGCTACCAAAGTCTCGCAGTAAAACAATCTTGGGGATAATTTGTAACTGCTCGGTGGTAAGCTCGAGAATATCGCTGTCAACCGATAGAAGAAGAAACATTTTTGAGTCTGAGCGGTTTCGATTCGGTGCGCCTCTATAAATAGGGCCCCGATGACTCATTTTCCAAAATCTGATTTGAGATTCGCGAGAGCAAACATGCGGTTCGCGCGACAAGCGACGATAATCAGAGTGATAAATTTTGACGATAAAACACGAGTAATGTCCGAAAAAGTAATACGCAAGCATAGAAACATGCTGCCGACTACTATACGCGGTATCATTTGCGGTCCTTCGAATTGCGGTAAGACTAACGTGTTGATAAGTTTGATAGAAAGTCCACACGGTGTACATTTCGAGAATGTGTACGTATACTCGAAATTACTTCAACAACCGAAATATCGATACTTGGAAAATTTGCTATTATCGATCGATGAAATTGGTTATTTTACATTCTCTAATAATAGTGACGTTATTTCACCGAGCGAGGCGCTTCCGAATTCCATTTTTATCTTTGACGACGTGTCATGCGATAAGCAAGATATGATAAGAGAGTACTTTGCAATGGGTCGACACTCGAGCGTCGACTGTTTCTATCTTTGTCAAACGTATGCCAAGATACCCAAGCATCTTATACGGGACAATGTAAATTTACTGATTTTATTTAAACAAGATGGTACAAACTTTAAACATGTATACAATGATCATGTAAATACTGACAAGTCTTACGGCGATTTTCGCGCATTCTGTCAGAAATGTTGGCAACACAAGTATGGATTTGTAGTGATTGATAAAGACAGTTTACAGACTAATGGACGATATCGAAAAGGATTTAACGATTTTGCAATACCGTGGTTAGTCGCTATCGATACATCGATCGAGCAACGTCTAAAAATTTTCGTCCGAGCGCAACATGATGACGACGATTGACAGTGACGAACGTGAGAAGATTGCGAGAGAGATTGTAAAAACGAGCGAATCAATCCGCAAAAAATATCGTTCTTTAAAATCCGGCCAAATGGAGGAAGACGTCGCATTGGAGAGGCACTTTAAACCAATTATCGAACCTCTAAAACAACTTGTCGAAAATACAATCAATGTGGAATCTAATGAAGTGAAAATCGAACCATCGAGTATGCTCGAAGACAAGTATCCGAAAAAAGAGTCTGGAACAAAGCGAACAAGGTCAAATATATCATTGAACGATTCGCTAATAACTTCTACTCCAAATCAATCAAAACGTAAGCGAATGAAACAATTATCTAATGTGGTTACTTCTACTCCGATAAAAGATGTACAATCGAGTCAAATAGTACGAAAGATCGTCTCCGTATGTGGAAGAAATTTTCGAAACCACACCTGAAACGCTTGTGACGTCGGTTCTTTTTTTTGCATTAAATTTTTTGTATTTATATATTTAACCTTAATTTTTGAATTTTTATTTTTTAACTTAAAATTTTTTAATTTTCGGAATTTAATTTTTTGTGTCTTATATTTTCTTTTCTTGAATATACGTTTAAGTATATTTGAATTAAATAAATATGAATAATTATTTAGATATAAATAATTTATTATTTGTATATATGTATATAAATATTTTAAAAATATATAATAATTATACATTTGTACGATCAATTTTAAGTTTTACACCCTCTCTTATGCCATATATATATATGTATATTTTATTGCATTTTATTTGCTTCTGCAAATAGAATAGAATGAAATGTTAAATAGATAAAGGAATGCAAAATTTCACAATTTTTATATCTTTGCATCTTACATTAAATAGATCTATTCTAATTATAGAAAACAATTCAACTAAATATTATGCATTATATTTTTCTAAATTTACTTAGCGTGATTTTTTTATTTCACTTCTTTTTGATGCTAATATTTTAAGTTGTTTTCCCGTGTTATTAATATAGATAAAATGTAATTTATAAATATTATATAATTATTAAGAAGATATTTTTGGTGGCGATAAATTTTTGTAAAATAAATATAATTTTTGAGAAGATATTTTTGATGGCAATTAATTTTTGTAAAGGACTATTTTGGCTGGAGAAAGATATACTTAGCGCTTTTTTTTTACATCTGTGATGTCTTTTTTAGACGGATTTCACATATTTTTGCAAAGTTTATTTTAAAATATTAATCATATCAATATATTAAAAAATATATACGTGTGTGCGTGCGTGCGTGCAGCTATCATCATGTCTTTTAATAATTGCAATAATACTTTTGTTCTCACTTTTTCTCATTGTTTTTTCAAATGTTTTGCATATTTGTTAATATTTATATTTTATTGTAATAATAAATAAATGCTACTGTGTTGTATTAATAAATGCTAAATTAAAATATTCTTGTACTACGCGATGAATTTATAAAATGATACAAAATTGACGAGCTCAAAAAATTTATTTTAAAGAAAGTCAAATTTTAAATCTAACGATAGTAATATTATTTTAACTTTGAAATTTCATGAGCAAAACTAAGATTTATTAAATTCACATCTCTCAATCCCACATTATCGTTCTTTTTTAAATTTTTTAATGGTAATAATAATAATAGTAATAATAGTAATAATAAAATACATTAATTTTAATTTAATATATTAATAATAACACATTTAAATAATATAGATTACTTTGATATCGTAATAGCACATACCCAGTGACCATCATATTTCGACATACTGCTATGCAAGATTTGTATATGATCTTGCATAGCTGAAATAGGCTCTATTGTTTCGGGATATTGAATTCTCCATGTATCACGAGGACAGAAAAAAGAGCAATTTTTTAGTAACGTTTGAAATGCGTCCATATGGGTATCTTCCAACCATGCATTTTACTTTATAATATTTATGTCATAATTTGATAATTTTATTATATTTTTTATTGCCATTTTTGTTTTTGTTATCTCTTGTCCTTATTCAATTCAATTTGATTTATTTGATTATTTATATTATTAATTTTTTCTACTAAGTAATAATAATATGTAAATATAGCACTTACATGATTTTATCTTTGCAGTATGAATTGTCTGCTGCCAACCTAACTTCTTTCTAAAGAAAAAATAAAAGATATTAAGTAAACATTTTACAATTTTCAATATATTTTACGAAACATTTCGCATTGTATATATATATATATATATATATATATATATATATATATATATATATACTGGATGTCCTAAAACTACCGTATTTCCTCTTAATAACAGATTCCTTAGAAAATTTCAAGACGAAAATCCTAATACAAAATTGTCGAGACTATAATAGTTTTTAAATGGGAAGCGATTATATTTTACGAATGACAGGGCTGAGATTTCGCGCGCTCAGGTACGGCGAAATAGTACACACCTTCATGGTAACATTGATCGACCACTTTGACAGCTGAAGTTGAAACATGTCACAAATTTTTACTTGAATCATTTTTGAGATGCCTTTAGTTCTTGCATCCATTATTCGTAAAAAGAATATACTAATGCAATGCGTGAAAATAGAAAAGCGGGAAAACATAATGACAATGCTATTGTAAATTTATACGATAATCATAATATCATAAAAAGGGCTCCCATTCATAGAGCACTATTTTCACGTGTTATTTCGCCATCCCTGAGCGCGCGAAATTTCAGCCCTGTCAATCGTAAAAATTAATCGCTTCCCGTTTGAAAACTATTATAGTCTCAGCATTTTTGTATTTGGAATTTTGTCTTGAAATGTTCTAAGGTATCTGCCATTAAGAGGAAATACGTAGTTTTAGGATACCCTGTATACAGGGTGATTCAAAACAACCTTCTGTCCTTACAATGTCATATACTTGACTCAATTCTAAGACGATTTTTCCTTTGCCAAAATTTTTTCCGAGGCTTAGTTTTCAAATTATAAGCCAAAATAGTTAACGAATTACGGGCCGCGTACGCGAGGCAGGCAGGGGCGGCGCAACTCACTGTCCGATGCTGGTGATTACGTGAAGCGCTCGCTGCGATCAACTGTTTGCTACATGCGATGGGGTGTATGTGTGAGAGAGAACGTATACGCGTATACACACACATACCCTTTCTCTCTCTCTCTCTCTCTCTCTCTCTCTCTCTCTCTCTCTCTCTCTCTCTCTCTCTCTCTCTCCCTTTCTCTCTCTCTCTCTCTCTCTCTCTCTCTCTCTCTCTCTCTCTCTCTCTCTCTCTCTCTCTCTCTCTCTCTCTCTCTCTCTCTGTCTTTTATACCCATCTCATGTAGCAAACAGTTGATCGCAGCGAGCGCTCCACGTAATCACCAGCATCGGAACGTGAGTTGCGCCGCCCCTGCCTGCCTCGCGTACGCGGCCCGTAATTCGTTAACTATTTTGGCTTATAATTTGAAAATTAAGCCTCGGAAAAAATTTTGGCAAAGGAAAAATCGTCTTAAAATTGAGTCAAGTATATGACATTGTAAGGACAGAAGGTTGTTTTGAATCACCCTGTATACATATTTTGTAAAATGTAAAATTTTTTATATGAGTTTCTTTCATGACTCAACACTATACTTCAATATTTATTTTTATATACATATAAAATAACAAGAGAAATGTGCTTTAATATTTATCTTTATATTTAACTATTATTATTAATAATAATAATTTTATCAATAACGTTTCATCAAGATGAATAAAATAATATTTTAATCAAGATGAATAAAATAATATTTTAATTAATCAACAATCATGATACGTGATTATTCAGAGATAAAGCATGCGTCTCAAATATACCCCGATATATGTATGTGTCAAGGCATTCCTTTATTCTCGATCGTATAATAATTACTAAAACTTTAAAGGTTATTATAAATATATTAAAGGTTATTGTAAATATAATAAATATTAAGACATTTAATAGAATTCGATAAAATTGAGTAATGTAACTAAATTTAATGCGAAATATTACGTTAACCTTAGATATTTTCTGTAATAAATAAATGTAGAATTGTAGAATAAATTAGAAATACAAATTACCATAATCTCCTCACGCCAATCACCAATATTTAAAACTATTACACTGCACAAACTATAACACAGTGAATCGCGTTGAAACAACGAAATCGAGAATCACTCTGCGCTACAGTCTGCAGAGAAGTGTATATATATAAATGTCTATATGTAATAAAACTATTTCTTTTCTTCTTAAATATTCAATGTTTTTGCTTCATTCGCTCCTCATCAGCGGCTTTGTATTTGTAATGTTTATTTTGTGAAAGTATGTCCAAACGATTTTTCCGTAAGATATGTTAACATATCATGTATTTAATAACAAAAAAGACGAAACCATAGAATATGTCAACAAATTATGTATCTATTGTAATAAGACGAAAGATATACTTATATTACATTTATTATATATATTTTTATATATAACGAGAAAGACGAAAGATATACTTATATTACATTTATTATATATAATTATTATATATTAACGAGAGACACTATCGCGTTTCTTGATTTTGCAATACAGGATGTTTCATAATTCACCTTCACGAATTATTCCATACTGCATAGAAAGAATGCGGTACATTACATAAATTATGAAAAATTATTATTTAATATATTATTAATTTTATTTTAATATTTATATTTATGAGATATATGCGTGCGTGAATATTTATGCGCGCATGTGTGCGCGCGTACGTATGTGTGCGTATATGCGTATATGCGTTACGTGTGTGCGCGAGTTGTGTGGCGCGCGTATGTATGTATGTGTGCGTGCGTATACATATCAATGAATCTGGAACAATATGGCGTCTTGCGAACAAAGCGACATACGTCTAGCGGCGTATCAGTGAACCTGGAAAACGGCCTAGCAGCATAGCCTAGCGGCGTATCAGTGAACCTGGAAAACGGACTAGCAGCATAGCTTAGCGGCGTATCAGTGAACCTGGAAAACGGACTAGCAGCATAGCCTAGCGGCGTATCAGTGAACCTGGACAAACATGGCGTCTCGAAAAGTGACACCTTTTTGGCCGAAAAATTCATATGAAATATCGAGATCTGTACATCAAGTGCAAGTACCAGTGTCATTTTGATATTATTATATTCGGAAAAATCCATGTTCTCGATTGATATGTTCATCTCTCGAAAGGATGGTCCGACGTACAAGATATTTCGAATTCATTTTCTAAAATTTTCAAAAAACGTCCTCACTCCGGTAAATGATACACGGTAGCGTCTGTTTATAGTAAACAAAAAGACGACGACAAATATACTTAGCGAGACGCTACCGCGTCTCTTGATCCATACTGTTATTTTTATCTTGACTCAAAATAGCTCCTACATATTTTTGCCCTAGTGGACCCAGATGTGTGCGCAATGTATTTTGACCCTCGGACGTTTGTAATTGATGTTGAACCGACGTCACAAGCGTTTCAGGCGTGGTTTCGAAAATTTCTTCCACATACGATCTTTCGTACAATATCTGACTCGATTGTACATCTTATATCGGAGTAGAAGTAACCACATTCGATAATTGTTTCATTCGCTTACGTTTTGATTGATTTGGAGTAGAAGTTATTAGCGAATCGTTTAATGATATATTTGACCTTGTTCGCTTTGTTCCAGACTCTTTTTTCGGATGCTTGTCTTCGAGCATACTCGATGGTTCGATTTTCGCTTCATTAGATTCCACATTGATTGTATTTTCGACAAGTTGTTTTAGAGGTTCGATAATTGGTTTAAAGTGCCTCTCCAATGCGACGTCTTCCTCCATTTGACCGGTTTTTAAAGAACGATATTTTTTGCGGATTGATTCGCTCGTTTTTACAATCTCTCTCGCAATCTTCTCACGATCGTCACTGTCAATCGTCGTCATCATGTTGCGCTCGGACGAAAATTTTTAGACGTTGCTCGATCGATGTATCGATAGCGACTAACTACTTTACGGTATTGCAAAATCGTTAAATCCTTTTCGATATCGTCCATTAGTCTGTAAACTGTCTTTATCAATCACTACAAATCCATACTTGTGTTGCCAACATTTCTGACAGAATGCGCGAAAATCGCCGTAAGACATGTCAATATTTACATGATCGTTGTATACATGTTTCAAGTTTGTACCATGTTGTTTAAATAAAATCAGTAAAGGCCATAGCCGGGTAAGCACGGTCAATCTGCCCCTGCAGGTATAGAGCTTAAATTTTTTTTGTAAGTTATTATCGATGGAACTTACAATTTCCTAAAATATTAGTCTCCCAACTACACGTGTTTAAGAGTAAAAAAAATAATAATAATTTTTCGTAATTAATTTTTTTCTCGTAAGCGGTTCAATGAATCGCTTTAAAAAAATATATGATGTGGGCACAATTGCAACACACGAAACAAAAAATTAGGGTCCAAATTCGAGAAGAACAACATCGAAAAAAAAATATTTCAACTTAAAAATTTTTTTTCAATATCATAGGCGCTTGGTACAACTACCATTTTCTTAAAATAATATTTTTGAGCAATAAACAACAACATATATTTTTTTTTAAATCGATCAAACGGGTAGACGATAGTTAAATTAATTAAAGTAATTTTTTATATTTTTTTTCTCATAAAGGGTTTGATGGATCATTTTCGGAAAAAAGTATATTGTAGATACAATCAAAGCACATTAAAAAAAAATTGAGATCAAAGTTGGATAATAATAACATTGTAAAAAAAAGATTTTAGGTTTTCATAATTTTTTTTGACATCATAGACTGTTTCAACACATGTCAACTTTTTTTCCAAATATCTTTAGGTAGCAATCTATAACATATCACCATCTATAACATATCACCACGTCGTCAAAGATAAAAATGGAATTTGGAAGCGCCTCGCTCGGTGGAATAACGTCACTATTATTAGAGAATGTAAAATAACCAATTTCGATCAAAAATAGCAAATTTTTCAAGTATCGATATTTCGGTTGTTGAAGTGATTTCGAGTATACGTACACATTCTCGAAATGTACACCGTGTGGACTTTCTATCAAACTTATCAACACGTTAGTCTTACCGCAATTCGAAGGACCGCAAATGATACCGCGTATAGTAGTCGGCAGCATGTTTCCATGCTTGCGTATTTCTTTCTCGGACATTACTCGTGTTTTATCGTCAAAATTTATCACTTTGATTATTGTCGCTTGTCGCGCGAATCGCATGTTTGCTCTCGCGAATCTCAAATCAGATTTTGGAAAATGAGTCATCGGGGCCCTATTTATAGAGGCGCACCGAATCAAAACCGCTCAGTCTCAAAAATGTTTCTTCTTCTATCGGTTGACAGCGATATTCTCGAGCTTACCACCGAGCAATTACAGATTATCCCCAAATTACAGATTATTTCCCGAACATATAAAAGCTGACTCAGAGGTTCAACAGTATCGTCGATGCACGCGACATTATAATTTGCCGTGGCAGCAACCACATTTCGACGGTCCAACACCATTAATAAAAAATTGTGGCAAATGCCAGCAAAAATTATAAGAGGTGGTGGTTTGTTAAATCGTGCGATAAACGCACTTCCTATCGAATTACATATTCCAGGCTATCAGTTATGCGGACCGGGAACTCATTTAGAAACGCGATTGGCTAGAGGCGATCGAGGTATCAATCCATTGGATGCCGCGTGTCGCGAGCACAACATAGCTTATTCTGGAAGCAACGATCTCGATCAACGACACGTTGCGGATAATATACTCGCCACGAAAGCGCGAACACGTATTACCGCGAGAGATTCGACTATTGGCGAAAAAGCAGCCGCTACAGCTGTTTGGGCGGCTTTGAAAGCAAAGACAAAATTCGGTATGGGGATGAAAACAAGAAAATCCTCGATGAAAACAAAAAATCATCGATGAAGAAAAAAACTGCGAAAAAACGAATACTTCCTATAGCGAAGCGCGGTGGTATCTTACCCATTTTACCATTATTGGGAGTTCTCGGTTTGTTCGGGAGTCAACCTCGACAAGATCGCCCGAATCTTAGAGAAACGCTCAGAGATGAGCGAGAAGCGGTGTGTAACGCGAATCCGTAGATCCGCTGGAGGATAAGGAGATTGAGAAAAGAATCGAGTGCAGATTGTTTTAACTATTCGTTTATTTAGAATAAGAGGAGCGAGCGACGTCGCGTATTCCGCGAATCCGACGGAAATCTTCAAATGTCCTGTTAATGATTGCCCCTTTTCGCGATTCGGAAATCTTGATGAAGAGCTTCTTGCTAGAAACTCTCGCGAGAGCGGAAATCTTGCACGCGAACACCAGATGGAATTTGGCGTGAGGCAGAGGACATTCGCGATGCGATTAACGAGCGTCGACTCTCGGACTCCACAGAATTAACATTCACAATGTCTTAGCACTAACTGATTTGGAGAATACAGTTTGAGATATGACCGAATTGACCGCCGCGAGAATATGAATGCGATCGTATGCGAGACAATTCGGACCGATTTTGAGACGAGTAAGCCTACTGCGTACGCGACACGAGCGAGAATAAGACACGAAAGAATATCATACGAGAAATGATGATATTCGAAATTATGATCGATTGCTATCGACCAGCTCGAATCGTTGTCGTAGGCAGACTAAATCGACCGACCGCGGAAACTCGCGCTCTGCCGATCTGAATAACAAGTTTTTCTGATTTCGAACCTTCGAGAACTTGCTGTTTGTCACAGTTTTTCGTTCTAAGAAGAATGCGATCACGCACCGAGCGGGTGACCGCGACGCTGTTTGTTCTCGCTCGTGTTTTATTTTCTGAGGCAATCGTTTTAATATAACGGCGAAATTTAGAAACGAAATTTTAATGTTTCAATTTTGAACACGGTTCATTGGCTGGCGGAGCAGCGGGAATCGCGAAGGCGGTGAACGATAGCAAGGCGGCGCAACGTCAGCTCGAAAAAATGCAACGTCATAATCGCGCCATGGAAGGTCACGGACTTTATCTCGCTCCATACAAGCGTGAACGAGGGTTCTCAACAGCGGCCAAGAAAAAAAAAACGTCAAAATAAAAATGCCTGCCGGTGTAACAACCAATGTACAATTGGAACAACTTGCAAGACGTATGCGTATACAATTTTTGAGAGGCGTTTTCATACGCTATAATTTACCGATAAACGGTGTACGACGAAATGAGAGCGGTATCGTCAATTTGGATGACGTCGATGGTTCCGGTACTCATTGGGTTGCGTATGCAAAGAGGGAAGATCGTGTAATATATTTCGATCGAAATCTTCGACCGCCCAAGGAATTAGTGCGATATTTTGGACAGAATGTTGCAAATATAGAATACAATCACATGGCCTATCAAAATTATAATCAAAATATTTGTGGACAATTGTGTCTTCGATTTCTTCAAACGGTCGATGATCGATATGAATTTAAAGCCTGACAATTCACCGTCGCGACTCAGTATTCGTTCGACAGTTTTCCAGCATGTCACTCACGCTTACGTTGACTGGCAAGAGTAGCGTTCTTGCTGTAAGCTACTTTCCGGCTATAGATTTAAACGATGGCGATTACGAGCTTGGTTTAACGGACTTTGAATCCGATCGTCGCACGGAGCATTACTGATTTAACGATACGCATTGTTGATCAAGAAGGATATTTGCTCGATTTTCGAGGAGAGGAAATTACTGTAAGATTGCATATACGGCGGCGGTAAAAATAAAGCGTTTGACAAATGAAATGCTTGTGTTGAACGGAAGCACGGAGCACGCGAGAGACAATATCTTTACGAGGGACAATATTTTTGCGACAAGGCGAGTGACTACGGTATCGGGTGACAATAATCAGATATCTGGTTACGCTAAAAAGAAGCTCAGCGCGTTGAATCGCGAGTTTTTAAAATCATTGGGATTCGTCGTACGAAATACTTGAACAATATGATTGACATCTTGAATATTGGAGGCGAGCCGATCTTTGATGACCGTATCGTCAAGATTGAGACTCATACGTACAATCCATACGCCAACACAACGCTTGGATATAGCGACGAGATACGGATACCGATACAACATCAAGATTTGTACACGTTACCATGTGAAAGTTTTCTATACGTCGAGGGAAAGTTGATGGTGCGTAAAGTAGCTGAAGGGGGAAGAGTGATATTGGGCAACAATTGTGTCGCGTTTATGTTTGATGAACTTTGAATATTGAAAATGAAGGTGAAAATGTGGATGAAGAAAATATTATTATCGAAGAAATTAATTATGAAGATGAAGAAAAAACCTTAAATAAAGAAGGAAATAAAAATAAGAATAAAATTAAAAATAAAGACAAGATAAAAAATAAAACTGAGAGAAAAAATAAAGAATTGAATGATCCAAAAATCTTTGGAGAGGGAAATTAGCAAACCTCTCCTGAAAATCTAATAAATTCAACCATTCCTAGAGGGGGAAATTACCAAACCTCTCCTAAAAATTTAATTAATTTAAAAACCCTCGAAGAGAGAAATTACCAATCCTCTCAAGAAGGGAATAATTCTAGGATTTCGGAGGGAAATTTCCAAACCTTGTCAGAAAATCCTAGCTCCGTCGATTGCGAGGAGGAAAATGATCAAACCTCACTATGTATTTCGGTAAAACCTTATTCCAAAAAGGGGAAAAGTCCTTTATCCTCCCTAGATATCAAATTTCCTAAGGTTGGATTATTTAAAGAAGAAAATGATAATGAACTAAAAACCACTCATGTTGCAATAAAAGACCTCCTTGAAGCGGCTCAAAAATATAATTTAAAAATTAAAAATTCGAATCTACGAAATATTAAAAATAAAAATAAACCGTCTTCAAAAATCCTTATATCCTTGTTGAATAAATCCCAAGAAATTTTAGAAAAATTTATGCGACAACGCAAAACAAGATATAAAAGAAAACAAGAAGTTGAAAATTATAATTTGCATAATTGTCTAACAATCTCCGAGGAAAAGGGAAAGAATCGACCCGCCGAAATCATAGAATCATTGCGATTAGAACATTTAAATGAAACAGAAAGAAAAAGCATTATAAAATTAATAACGGACAGTCAAGATCGATTTCATATTCTTGGAGAAAAATTAACCGCAACTCATGTATTACAACATCGAATACATACTACAGATGTCCAACCAATAAACACTCGTCAGTATCGATTTCCGCAGATTCATAAAGAAGAAATAAACAAGCAGATAGAGGAACTGTTAGAAGAAGGAATTGTAAAACACTCACAATCGCCATATAACATGCCTATATGGATTGTACCTAAGAAAGAAGACTCCAAAGGAAATAAACAATTAGGAGGAGCTCGATATTTTTCAGTATGCGATTTAGCATCTGGATTTCATCAAATAAAAATGAACTGCGAAGATGGTCATAAAACAGCTTTCACTATTCCTTTTGGACATTACGAATTTGACCGAATGCCGTTCGGTCTAAAAAATGCTCCGGCTACTTTCCAGCGCCTAATGGACTTAGTATTAACTGGGTTACAAGGCAAAAAATTATTCGTTTACATGGACGATATTGTTATCTATGCAACGTCTTTAGAAGAACACGAAAGAAAATACAACGCTTTAATGGAACGTCTTCGAAAAGCTAATTTAAAATTACAGCCAGACAAATGCGAATTTTTAAAAACGGAAATAACTTATCAGGGACACGTAATCAGTAAAGACGGAGTAAAACCAGATCCGAAAAAATTAGAAGCGGTACAACGATTTCCAAGACCTAAAACACCTAAAAATATTAAACAATTTTTAGGACTTGCAGGATATTACAAATGCTTTATACCGAATTTTTCCAAATTTGCCAAACCACTAACAAATTTACTAAAAAACGATACCCGGTTTGAGTGGACATCCGCACAGGAAGAATCTTTTGAAATTTTAAAACAAAAACTATGCGAAGAACCAGTACTACAATATCCAGATTTTTCCAAACCATTTATTTTAACGACCGATGCATCAGGAATAGCCGTTGGAGAAATATTATCACAAGGAGAGATAAATAAAGACCAACCGATAGCATACGCCTCACGAACCTTAACAGATAATGAATTAAAATACGATACATATGAAAAAGAAGCACTGGCTATTGTATATTGCGTTAAACATTTTCGACCATATTTATACGGAAGGAAATTCACCTTAGTTACAGACCATAAACTTTTCATGTGGTTTAAAAACGCACAAGACGCAAATATGCGAATACTCCGTTGGAGATTAAAATTTGCGGAATATGATTACGATGTTGTATATAAAGCAGGAAAAACAAATGTAAACGCAGACGCATTATCAAGAAATCCTGTAAATATCGAAGAAATAGATTGTAAAATTATAAAAAACAAGAAACTTTTAAACCCAGATAACCCTAAAGATACACAATTAATTGCCAAATTACTAGAAAAATCCGATAGCGAAGAAGAAGAAGAAGAAGATGACGATTTCCATTTATATCTTTCCGATATCGAAGAAAACGAAGAAATAATACCTGAAGGCGATTTATTAAATAACGATAACGATACTCTTCCATTTACACCTACAGAATTAAACGAACCAGATTATTTATCATTTACCAAAAAAGCTTTAATACATGATCCTCCTAAACAAAATAAAATTCAAACAAGAAGTCAAACTGCAAGATAAAATATTGAGCAAAATAAAATAACCGACGAATTGCATAGCGACGGAGGTGAGAGTGAAGAGATTGAAGAAAGAAATGATCCGCCTAATAAAAATTCTGACAGTGAAAAAGAAGACGAAGAAAAAAATGAACAAGATATTATTAATAAAAATTTAAAATCGAGAAAAACGAAACCCGCATTTATTGAAAATAGAATAATTCATGGTAATGTCATAGACTCTCGAGAATTATTATTTTTACGAAAAGATAACATAGTATATTTTGTCGACACCCAGGGAAGACCTTTAGATTCAGGCTCACAAAAACTTATCGAACGAAAAGAGCTTCCAAACCTAGAATCTCTTGTTCTAGGAAAGGTCAAGGCCATAAAACAAAAACCATTATCATGTGGCTTTAGCTGTCAGCGAAGAACAACGAGAATTCCCTACGGCTACTCTTAATCAAATTGTTAAAATCTTAACAGACTTACGAAAAATAACCGAAGATTTAAAATTAGTAACATTTAGTATTGCAAAAACCGAATTTATTAATAACATTCCATGGAATGATGTTAAATCAAATATACAATCAATATTCACCGACGCTCCTACTAAAATTATTATTTGCCACGGACTAATTAAATATCCACCGAAAGATTTACATTCCATTATAATCAGTGAAATGCATTGCTTACCAACGGGGAGTCACAAAAACTTATAACCGAATAAAACATAATTATTACTGGGAAAACTTGAAAGCAGATGTTCAACGGTATATACAGCAATGTTTACAATGTCAATTGAAAAAACTTGTACGAGTAAAAACGAAACAACCAATGATAATCATAGACACACCAGGATCTTCTTTCGATAAAGTAGCTATGGAAATTGTAGGCCCTTTACCTAAAACTGAAAGGGGAAACGAATATATTCTAACATTACAAGATCAACTAACTAAATTTTGCATGGAAATACCATTACCGAATCAAACTTCCGAAACCATCGCAGAAGCTTTTGTAGATCGATATATTTGCGTACTTGGAGCACCAAAAGTAATATTAACGGATCAAGGCAGAAATTTCCTTAGCGACATAATAAAGAAAATTGCAAAATTATTTAAAATTCGTAAATTTCGCACAACAGCCTTCCATCCTCAATCAAACGGATCATTAGAAAGATCACATCACACATTAGGCGAATATTTAAAACAATACGCGAATGAACAAAAACAATAGGATAGATGGATTAGCCTTGCCATGTTTAATTATAATACGAGCGTACATGCAACAAAGCACACTCCATATGAGCTGGTTTTTGGAAAGATAGCAAGTGTTCCATCGAACGAACTTCTACCTCCTGGGGATAAATTAGCAAATTACGACGAATATTTAATAAATCTTGTAACTCAACTTCACGCAATTTAGGGAAATGCACGCGATAATGTTATTCAAGCCAAAATTAAGTCAAAAAATTATTACGACAGAAAAATCAGCCCACAAACTTTTAAACCGAAAGATGAAGTATTTTTATTAAACCGGGTAAATTCGGAGATCAATATACTGGGTCTCACGAAGTTCTAGAAATTTTTAATAAAAATAACGTCAAAATTAGAATAAAGAAAAATAGCCGAATTGTACATCCTAACCGCTTACGAATTTCATGTATTAAACCTACTAATAAACAATTATGAGAATTTTCAGATGGACCTCAGAATTGGAAGACGAATCACGATAATAATTTTAACAAAAAAAAAAAAATGATAATAATTGAAATTTTATCAAACAGAGTAATAGGAACAGACTTAACTTAGCAGTCACAGTAAATATATCCCCGATCGTGTAAAATAAGAGAGAACATAAACGAATGCGCCATACTGTATCATTTACTTGTTAGATTAATTAATGTACTAGAAACGTATATACAGGGTGTCCTAGACCACCCGTACACCCCTTTTCTTTCAAAAACTAAGCATTTTAGAGAAAAACGTTTTGAACAAAAATTGTATGGTTTTGAGGGGAACATAAAATGGTGTCATTGGTTTGACCTTGGATGGCATCGTTAAGGTCAAGGATACCTTTAATTTCTTAAACGGAATCCCCTATTTTTTATTGCATATTCTTATAGCTTATGTCGAGAGCTTTCCAAAACACTATAATAAAGTATTTTTTCATTAAGTACTTTTTGAGTTATTTTATATTTTAATCTGACATATTTTGATATAAAAAATAAAATATCTCGTAAAATATTTAGTTTTCGATAATCTTACCGTAATACTTTTATGTACAGAATAATGAGACAAATCAATTAGTGTAAAGAAAAAAAACAAATAATTGTTTTAAAAAATACATTGTAAATAATTACATACTTTTTCTTAAAAACAATTATTTTTTTTTACTAATTGATTTGTCTCATTATTCTGTATATAAAAGTATTACGGTAAGATTATCGAAAACTAAATATTTTACGAGATATTTTATTTTATATATCAAAATATAAAATAACTCAAAAAGTACTTAATAAAAAAATATGTTATTATATGGTTTTGGAAAGCTCTCTCGGGATAAGCTATAAGAATATGCAATAAAAAATAGAGGATTCCATTTAAGAAATTAAAGGTGTCCTTGACTTGATCTTAACGATGCCATCCAAGATCAAACCAATGACATCATCTTATGTTCCCCTCAAAACCATACAATTTTTGTTCAAAACGTTTTTCTCTAAAATGCTTAGTTTTTGAAAGAAAAGGGATGTACGGGTGGTTTAGGACACCCTATATATATATATATATATATATATATATATATATATATATACATATATATATATATATATATACATATACATATATTATACATACATACACCCACACACATATATTTTTATTATTGTATTGTATTAGACACACAAATATTATAAATGTTACTGCGTTTAACATTAATTTACAAAATACATTAATCTACAAAAATATTATTAGCATAATATTTAGATCAATCATTATACATATATTTAAAATTTCCTATCCTTAGTTGCACATATATACATACGTGCTCATACATACACATATTCTTTTAATTTAATTTTAAATTATAGATTAAATCTATATTAATATATGTATAGAAAAAAAAGAGAGAGAAAGAGAGGGAAATAGTACCATATATAATTATACATAAATAATCATTTATACATCATATATAAAATTATTTTTATCAGTTATTAGTAATATAACTATTATTAACATAACAAAACTTTCTCTTCCCCCTTCCTGTTATTTTTAATTTGGTTTTTACTATTTTTGATTAAATTAATAAATATAGAGAGAACAGTTATTATTGTATATGTCGTAACCCGACCGATTCCTTAATATTAAAAGATTAAACAAGTAAAGTAGAACAGAAAAGGTTGAGAAAGAGCTGACTAAAGCAAAGCATTAGAATCAGGGAAAGAGCCCAAGGAAAAGTAATTAAGAAAGAATAAAAGAGTATTAATAAAATGAAAGTAAGTCACGGTCAAGTTCTCGGAAGCTGAGTAAGCAGCTGACGAGACAGCTGACGAGCGGAGCACGAGACATGCTCCGGTCAGGGACACCAAACTCCTCCCTAATCAACGACCTAATTAATTAAGATATATAATAAGCGCGAGATGCACCGACACTCGCGACTCGCTCGCATATATCGATAGTATCGAAGTACCGTACGTATCGCGCCCGACTATTATAATCGCGAATAAGTAAAAGTGTACAAAAACCTGTGACATATATCAATTTCTACCTAACGTCCGGGAGTGTCTTATTTCGAGCGTGGATCCTAATCCTTTGGGCGTATAAATCCCTAAAGACCTCTTCCTTAGCGGCTAGAGGCACAACATTAATTGGTGGCAGCGGTGGGATACGCCAGCTCTAACAAAATCGATACCGGCAAAGGTCCAGAACCACGAAGAGGAAAAATTCCGTGGAATCGACAGAACGAGAGACAGCAAAGGAAACTCCGTCAAACGGTCAACAACTACAACTGAGGAAAAGGAAGTCCATCAGGAACTTCGAGTCACCCGGTACATCGAGGCGACAACGATAAGCGGAACCTGAGAAGGCGCACCGACCTATCTCAACAGCACGCGACGATCGACGCCCGACGGCCGACACCGAACGAGAGACAATGCTGCTCATCGTATTATTGTAAGTCGAACAGTTAAAAATTTGTAAACGCGTGAATGTCGGAAAACCGAAATGCGCCACAAAAAAGCGTAGCGAATAAATCGTGGCTATTTAGCGAACCAGCGAATAGAGCCATTAGAAATAGCGCAGTAAGCCCTATAAGAGTAGCAGTAGAAGCACTCCGGGATATACGCGATAACGTACGAAGAAATCTAAACGAATTAAATTCAAGCGAGAATTTGTCCGAACCAGAACTCGGAGCAAACGTTGTAATCGAACGCGAATTTTCATTCGGCGAATGAGACAACAGTTTAATAGCGAATAATATCGAACTAGATGTTTATGTCGAATCATCAATAAGCGCGTCTAGTAGACTAACACACCGCCGCGAATTCTCACTAACGTCATACGATTCAAGTATCTTTGACCCCGACGAAATCTATCGTACTCGAGACATGTATAACTCAAACGCTTCCGCATCGCAACCCATCACATCGGAAGATATCGATGAGGGAATTAAGCGATTACAAGAAGAAGCAAATAGAAACGCGACACAATCAAACGCGCAAGCTCAATACAAACCGCAGAAAGAAACGGACGGAGCAACCGACGACCTTAGGGACATATTGCGGGAAATGAGAGAGGAAATGAGACGGGAAATTAGAAGTATGCATGCCGAGATATACGATTTAAGAATGAGAGGACCGCAACCCCGACAAAACAATGAGCATAGAACTCCGCCGGGAGAAAGAACCGAAACCGCGTACGAGTCCACACCCGAAGATGTACGACATCGAAGAGGACGCGGATTTCTACCATTAAAAGAGGCTCGCGGAATGATTCCGGAATTCGACGGATCACCAAATAAATTACAAGAATTTCTAAGTGCGACTACATATGCAGTAGAACATATTGACCCCTTAGACGAAGTAACGCTATTAGGAGCAGTATTATGCACGAAATTAAAAGGCAGAGCGATGCTAGACTTTCAAACGCGTAAAATTCGAGATTTCGCACAGTTGAAACAAGAATTAGAGGTCTGTTACGCAAGTAAAAAGAGTACGACCCATCTACAAATTGAATTTAACACGCTAAAACAGAAAAACGGAGAAAGCGCGCGAACTTACGGACTTAGAGCCGACAAACTAGCCATGGAGCTATACGAATCGATGATGGAAGGACGTCATCATACAGTAGATAATAAACGCGCAATCATGGAAATAATACAGCAACAAGCCTTAAAAAATTTCCAAATAGGATTGCAAGACGAAATTAAAACAATTGTTCGATCGCGAGGATATGCTACGTTGCAAGAAGCAATAGCAGCGGCCAGCGCGGAAGAAAAGGTTAAAGGACCGTCCGCGACCGGTACGCGAAGCAAAATCAATTTTACACCGACCTATAAACAGGAAAATCAAATGAGTGTGAAATGTCAAAAATGCGGAAAAACCGGGCATTACGGTCGAGATTGTCGAACTAGTCGATACGCGAACCGATTTTCATTGCCGAAACCCGATAGACAACCCCGCGTAAATACGGTAAATAAATATTGCAATTATTGCAAAAAATCCGGACACGATTGCGAAGAATGTTGGTTATTACACGGACGACCCAATAGAGATCAATCGAGCCGAACCAAACAATATAATTCGCGACCGGAAAATAAAAACCGCAAGAATAGCGAGCAAGGAAAAAAGAAATTTAACTCCGCGCAAAGTAGCGACGAGGAAGAAAGGAACGAAAGAAAATCGCACCGACCTGCAATTGAATATCAAGTATCACACTTTAAAAATACGCCGCATATACAGACAGGATTGGACCTTGTCACATTACCAATGCGAGTAGCGAAACGCGAAAAAATAAATTTGCTATTCGATACAGGAGCCGCAATATCACTAATTAAAGTGAAACATTTAAAAGGCGAAACGTTAATAAAAGAAGAAAAGATAACGCTCACCGGCGTAACGGGACATAAAATATGTACAATTGGAAAATTTAAGGCGACAATAACTCTGGAAAAGCGCCGAATCAAGCATACTATGTACGTTGTTAAGGATGACTTTCCGATAGAATATAACGGAATACTAGGCGTTGATTTCCTACGAAAACATCAAGCCACTTGCAATTATAAAACAAAACAATTAAAGGTAAGACAGCATATCTTAAAGCTTTATCCCTATCTAAAAGTGACATTGAAACCACGAGCGAAACTATAATAGAGGTCGCTACTGATAAGAACACGATAGGCGTGATAAAGGCAGAAGAAACAATACCAGGAATATTTATAGGTAATTGCCTAGTAGAACCTACGAATTACATATGTGCAGCAAGCATTCTAAATACAACGGATAACATAATCGAAATGTTAATGCCGCAAGTAAGTAGTATAGCTATGCGGGTTCTAACGCAGGTCCTCTGAGGGGGGGTGAGGGGCGAGGGGAAACCGGCGCGGGGGGTATGACGTCACGCGGGGGAATCGCGTCCTAACCGGTAGGTGAGGGGTCTGCGGAGAGGGGGGGAGGGGGACCGCGTCCTAACCGATAGGTGAGGGGTCCGCGGAGAGGGGGGAGGGGGACCGCGTCCTAACCGATAGGCGAGGGACCCGCTAACCTAACCGGTAGGCGAGGGACCCGCGGGGAAGAGGGGGACCCGCGGCGAAACCGATAGGTGAGGGACCCGCGAGGAAGAGGGAACGCGATGCCGCGAGGCATACACGCTGGAGAGGGATAGCGCGAGGCGTCCATATGAGCGTAAGACAAGGATAGCGTTTGCATGCACGTTGGAGAGAGATGGCGCGAGGCATACACGCTGGAGAGGGATAGCGCGAAGCATGCACTTGGGAGAGAGAGAGAGAGATAGCGCGAGGCATGCACTTGGGAGAAAGAGAGAGAGAGATAGCGCGAAGGATGCACGCGGATGATACGGCGTTCGCAAGGCGGCGTGAGAGAAATAGCGCGAGGCATGCACACGTGTAGGAAAAGGATTGCGTCCGCATTGGCGTGGGAAAAGGATGACGTTCGCATGCATGTGGGAGATAGAGAGAGACAGCGCGAGGCATGCATGGACGTGGGAGAAGGAGGCGCAGAAATAATCGACATTTTTTAAATATAATAATAATAATAATATTTATTTAAAATTTATGTTTAATACAAATGTGTGTGTGTGTGTGTGTGTGTGTGTGTTTGTGTGTGTGTGTGTGTGTGTGTCTGTGTGTTTAAAAAAAAAAATAGATAAAAATAATAATATATAATATATAATAATAATGCAGCGCTCCATCTGAAACAGAAAGAAATCTTATTAGTATATTAATTTAATGTTTATAAATCTAATATAAATTTTAAAAAGAAGATACTTACATTATCCTCCTGGAGCCGCAAGCTCTTCCTCCCAATCTTCCTCCCAATCCTCCTCTTCCTCTTCCTCCTCCTCTTCCCACACTTCTTCCTCCGGCTCCCAATTTTCCTCCTCTTCGTACGGCCTAAGCCCAAAAAGCGGTCGCAAATAGAAAATGTCCTCGTAATTATCGGGGTGCACGATCGCCAACTCGCGGGCCCCTCTCGTATCGCCCCACAAATTGGCGTGCGCCCAACGCAAATTTCCACGCATCCACCGCATGTATCGGCGGTGGATTACGTCAATTTGCACGAACTGAAATAAATTATTAATTAATAAATATCACACATAATTTCGCACACAAAAACACTGAACACTACTTACCAGATTAAGGTGAAACATTGGCATTTCGAATATTTTTCCCTTGGAACACACTTAATGGACTGTTAAACGCTCGCTGTCAGACACTTTGTGACGGACACAACGGGATAGACATTGTCTCAAACATTTTAGAGTAGGGGATGTATCACTTACGAAGAACGCTTACTCTCAGCTGTTGATAAGAAAACAAAAGTTAGCACGTTCCCGCGGACAATTGTCTACAAGTCTTATAAATATGAATAATATATAATAGATAAACCACTATCGAACGGCTATCGAACGGCTATCGAACGGCTACCGAACGGCTATCGAACGGCTATCGAACGGCTATCGAACGGCTACCGAACGGCTTTGAACGGCTATCGAACGGCTATGAACGGCTACCGAACGGCTTTGAACGGCTGTCGAACGGCTGTCGAACGGTTTTTGAACGGCTTTGAACAGCTATCGAACGGCTATCGAACAGCTTTGAACAGCTATCGAACGGCTATCGAACGACTTTGAACGGCTATCGAACGGCTATTGAACGGCTATGAACGACTATTGAACGACTATTGAACAGCTTTCGAACGGCTTTGAACGGCAAAACAATTATTTATACACCATTCAAATATTTAAAGTCTATGTGCAGGTACTGAAATATAACATCTGTAGTCTGATAAGGTGGCTGACGCCGCTATCTAACGTCACGTACTGAAATTTAATACTCGCATACTGGGATAAGAAAAAGGAAAAGGGAAGAACAAAAGAGAATAAAAATATATTTTAACAATAATTTATTCTAAAAAATGTTTGGATGAATCTTTATGATGATTCGTCCACCAATTGAATATTTTAAATACATTTTGTAAAGCGCAATTTTTCAAATGTTTTTCACAGCGCATAGTATTAGTAACATCTAGCTTATTTAACGAAGTGATATCTTCATAGTCCGCATCCAAGGTCTCAATAATAACATCGTTTCTCGCATCATCGTCAAGTATATCGGCCAGCCATTCTCGTTTTTCGTGTCCTTTAACGTACACGATAGGAGATGCTCCATCTTCCTCTTCCGCCGCACCCATCACAGCTCTCGTAATCAAACGCCTGGCGAAGCTGTATGGAACGTTTCCATCCTCCCATTGAAGCCCATGGTGATGTCCGATTAGCCATGAAACTTGGCATCTCTCAGATTTTGTAAGCGCACGCCATGGTACGGGACTTGCAAAAAAGTAGTGAGAAAGAACAAGCCCATTTCTCAATATCGCTACTTCCTTCACGACAAAGTTTCGCCCGATAATGAATCCTTGCAGATCTACAAACGTTGGCGCGATCATGCCTATAATATTACCGTACGACTGCAAGAATGATGTACGACTGCTGTCGATCGTCAAATCTTAATTTTTATATATTTTTGACATTGGAGGGGATATTTGCTGATTTAGGTAATTTTACGAACTACGTTGGTCAATGGGCAATATTTGACAACGCAATCGTGCAAGATGAGACAATAGGCGGTGGTATTTGCAGGTATATCCTCCTTGCACTCAAACTCTAATCTCACGTCCACGGTGGAATTTTTGACAGACTCGTTTTGTCGCGAGCAATCGATAACCGCGAGAGGACCGCAATGTAAAAATTTTGAAATGTTTAATAGCACATCATCATTATCACATCCGTAATAAGATTTGCGAAAACGAGAGTACATATCGAACAAGAGGGCGAATCTATTTTTATCGAAATCTAAATTCAAATCATCGTAGGGATAAAATTCCGAGTTTAGATAGAGTTTAACGTTGGTCAATTTGCAGTCGTCGAATGTAGTAATATCTTTTGACACAGCATTTTTTCTGCCAGTCTGCAGCGCAAAGATCACGTATCGCGGCTTCTCCAGCTGAGAGGCGGCTTTCACAGTCCACGAATGCTTAGTCGTATTATGCAATAGAGGAAATTCGTATAGATCCCAAGAGCGAAAACTCATATTCAAGTATCGCCCGCTTTCCAACGCGCGTAGCAAGGATAGTTTATTGACCTCGCTCAATATTACATGAGGCATACGCCATTGTATCTTGAATAATTCGATATCAGCTTCAGCCGAAGCATGTCCAAATATGCAATTGTTGTCGTTGCGCGAACGTATCAGAATTAATTCGTGACGAGCGTTGATCACAACTCGCTTATAATCTTCGCAAAAACCCAATAGTAGGTTTAGCGGCACGCAAAAATTGAAGTAGGCTTCAGCAGCATTATGCGACATATTCCACGCAGCATTCTCCAAGATTTTACCTTTCTCGGTTGTTAGAGAGACATAGTTTTTAATCGTGGAAGTTATTCCAACGTTTCTGTTGCGGTCAATCTCCACACCGTCGAGTTCATATCGAAGTTCATCAAACATAAACGCGACACAATTGTTTCCCAATACCACTCTTGCTCCTTCATCTACTTTACGCACCTTCAACTTTCCCTCGACGTATAGAAAACTTTCACATGGTAACGTGTACAAATCTTGATGTTGTATCGGTATCCGTATCTCGTCGCTATATCCAAGCGTTGTGTTGGCGTATGGATTGTACGTATGAGTCTCAATCTTGACGATACGATCGTCAAAGATCGGCTCGCCTCCGATATTCAAGATGTCAATCATATCGTTCAAGTATTTCGTACGACGAATCCCAATGATTTTGAAAACTCGCGATTCAACGCGCTGAGCTTATTTTTAGCGTAACCAGATATCTGATTATTGTCACCCGATACCGCAGTCACTCGCCTTCTCGCAAAAATATTGTCCCTCGTAAAGATATTGTCTCTCGCGTGCTCCGTGCTTTCGTTCAACACAAGCATTTCATTTGTCAAACGCTTTAGTTTTGCCGCCGCCGTATATGCAATCTTACGGTAATTTCCTCTTCTCGAAAATCGAGCAAATGTCCTTCTTGATCAACAATGCGTATCGTTAAATCAGTAATGCTCCGTGCGCCGATCGGTAGATAAATGATCTGTGCTGGCGTTTCCGATATCTTATATCCTGGCGGCACGCTCGGTGAAAATTCATGTATCGTGTGTACGCGCTTGTCATTGCTGTACGCGCCAGTGGTTACGCTGCATTCTATACGAATAATATTTACGCTATTAATATTTATCGGTACATCCGATTCGTGCCATATCCGAGGCTGTGATATACGATTCGACGAGAATCCCAACAACGATCCAACGTTGCCCGGTTTACTAAAATTTATTCTATAGACACATTTGATTTCACTTTTTAGCGTATTATGATTAGCGCGAAGCATTATTGGATATTCATCGTGTTCTTCGCCATCAACAATATCGTTGGAATCAACTACGCGTCGATGTCGCAAAATTGCACGTCGGAGATATTCGTTTATTGCGTGTAATTCGTACGATCCTTCGGGAATCGTAATTTCCTTATCGTCGTTATCAAAATAAAATTTATTATTCCAAGAATTCACGTTCGATATCGTATGATAAGTTTCAAAATCCGTTAAACCAAGCTCGTAATCGTCATCGCTTAAATCTATAGCCGGAAAGTAGCTTACAGCAAGAACGCTACTCTTGCCGGTCAACGTAAGCGTGAGTGACATGCTGGAAAACTGTCGAACGAATACTGAGACGCGACGGAGAATTGTCAAGCTTTAAATTCATATCGATCATCGACTGTTTGAAGAAATCGAAGACACAATTGTCCACAAATACTTTGATTATAATTCTGATAGGCCGTGTGATTATATTCTATATTTGTAACATCCCGTCCAAAATATCGCACTAATTCCTTGGGCGGTCGAAGATTTCCAAAACTATCGAAATATACCACACGATCTCCCCTCTTTGCATACGCAACCCAATGAGTACCGAAACCATCGACGTCATCCAAATTGACGATACCGCTCTCATTTCGCCGTATACCGTTTATCGGTAAATTATTGCGCATGAAAACGCCTCTAAAAAATTGTATACGCATACGTCTTGCAAGTTGTTCCAATTGTACATTAATTGTTACACCGGCAGGCATCTTTATTTTGACGTTTTTTTTTTCTTCGCCGCTGTTGAGAACCCTCTTCCGCGCTTGTATGGAGCGAGATAAAGACCGTGACCTTCCATGGCGCGATTATGACGCTGCATTTCTTCGAGCTGACGTTGCGCCGCCTTGCTATCGTTCACCGCCTTCGCGATTCCCGCTGCTCCGCCAGCCAACGAACCGAGAACTCCCAATAATGGTAAAATGGGTAAGATACCACCGCGCTTCGCTATAGGAAGTATTCGTTTTTTCGCAGTCTTTTTCTTCATCGATGATTTTTTTGTTTTCATCCCCATACCGAATTTTGTCTTTGCTTTCATAGCCGCCCAAACAGCTGTAGCGGCTGCTTTCTCACCAATAGTCGAATCTCTCGCGGTAATACGTGTTCGCGCTTTCGTGGCATATTATCCGCAACGTGTCGTTGACCGAGATCGTTGCTTCCAGAATAAGCTATGTCGTGCTCGCGACACGCGGCATCCAATGGATTGACACCTCGATCGCCTCTAGCCAATCGCGTTTCTAAATGAGTTCCCGGTCCGCAAAACTGATAGCCTGGAATATGTAATTCGATAGGAAGTGCGTTTATCGCACGATTTAACAAACCGCTACCTCTTATAATTTTTGCTGGCATTTGCCACAATCTTTTATTAACGGTGTTGGATCGTCGAAATGTGTTTGTTGGCACGGCAAATTATAATGTCGCGTGCATCGACGATACTGTTGAACCTCTGAGTCAGCTTTTATATGTTCGGGAAGCTTGTCCCACAATTGTTCCACGTAGCTACCAAAGTCTCGCAGTAAAACAATCTTGGGGATAATCTGTAACTGCTCGGTGGTAAGCTCAAGAATATCGCTGTCAACCGATAGAAGAAGAAACATTTTTGAGACTGAGCGGTTTCGATTCGGTGCACCTCTATAAATAGGGCCCCGATGACTCATTTTCCAAAATCTGATTTGAGACTCGCGAGAGCAAACATGCGGTTCGCGCGACAAGCGACGATAATCAAAGTGATAAATTTTGACGATAAAACACGAGTAATGTCCGAGAAAGAAATACGCAAGCATGGAAACATGCTGCCGACTACTATACGCGGTATCATTTGCGGTCCTTCGAATTGCGGTAAGACTAACGTGTTGATAAGTTTGATAGAAAGTCCACACGGTGTACATTTCGAGAATGTGTACGTATACTCGAAATCACTTCAACAACCGAAATATCGATATTTGGAAAATTTGCTATTATCGATCGATGAAATTGGTTATTTTACATTCTCTAATAATAGTGACGTTATTCCACCGAGCGAGGCGCTTCTGAATTCCATTTTTATCTTTGACGACGTGGCATGCGATAAGCAAGATACGATAAGAGAGTACTTTGCAATGGGTCGACACTCGAGTGTCGACTGTTTCTATCTTTGTCAAACGTATGCCAAGATACCCAAGCATCTTATACGGGACAATGCAAATTTACTGATTTTATTTAAACAAGATGGTACAAATTTGAAACATGTATACAACGATCATGTAAATACTGACATGTCTTACGGCGATTTTCACGCATTCTGTCAGGAATGTTGGCAACACGAGTATGGATTTGTAGTGATTGATGAAGACAGTTTACAGACTAATGGACGATATCGAAAAGGATTTAACGATTTTGCAATACCGTAAAGTGGTTAGTCGCTATCGATACATCGATCGAGCAACGTCTAAAATTTTCGTCCGAGCGCAACATGATGACGACGATTGACAGTGACGATCGTGAGAAGATTGCGAGAGAGATTGTAAAAACGAGCGAATCAATCCGCAAAAAATATCGTTCTTTAAAAACCGGTCAAATGGAGGAAGACGTCGCATTGGAGAGGCACTTTAAACCAATTATCGAACCTCTAAAACAACTTGTCGAAAATACAATCAATGTGGAATCTAATGAAGCGAAAATCGAACCATCGAGTATGCTCGAAGACAAGCATCTGAAAAAAGAGTCTGGAACAAAGCGAACAAGGTCAAATATATCATTGAACGATTCGCTAATAACTTCTACTCCAAATCAATCAAAACATAAGCGGATGAAACAATTATCGAATGTGGTTGCTTCTACTCCGATAAAAGATGTACAATCGAGTCAAATATTGTACGAAAGATCGTCTCCGTAATGTGGAAGAAATTTTCGAATCTACGCCTGAAACGCTTGTGACGTCAGTTCAATATCAATTACAAACATCCGAGGGTCAAAATACATTGCGCGAACATTTGGGTCCACTAGGGCAAAAATATGTGGGAGCTATTTTAAGTCAAGATAAAAATATCAGTATGGATTATGTTTACGGTGTTAAATTTTGCAACGAAGGAATGATGCTTGGTGATAAAATTTTTGATGTGGATAAAGATGACAATATAATTATCGGTGGAATAAGATACGTGGGAACACCAGGTCTCTACGAGTTGATTTTCAAGAGAATACCCGACGGTGACGTATACAATGACGATGATAAAATTAAATACAAAAATATATTACTGGCGACAAATGCGCATAGACGTGGCAATGATATGCGTAATCCATTGTTAAGTAACAAGGGATACAAGTATAAAAATATAATAGCGCCATTAATCTCTATTAAAAATATAATAGCGCCTGGAAAAAAAGCTGGAAGAGGTATAAACATACCGCGCGCTATGGCGTTAAACGATAATAAGATCGATTATGTGCATTGGAATGATCCCAACGAGTTGGTAGATCGCTTGCGATTGCTGGAAGCTTCGCGTCAAGCCGGCAACAATGCCCACGACAATGAAATATTATCAATTATGGAGGAACTTTACGAAGCTGGCCTTATTATAAATTAATCTATGCGTCGGCGAAACGAGTCAGTCTGTCATTATTGTTTGTATCGAAATGTCGATTAATAAATTTGGATTATCGTTGGGAACACCAAACAACTCATACTATCAATGGAATGGATTACTAAGAAATTACGTGCGCGATAACGCTCTGTGTCAGACAGCCTCCGGCTTTGACGCAAGGTCGCGCAAGATACGACGGGTAGCGCAACCGGAAGATGATACTGATGCCGCAAACAAACAGTACGTGAAAATACGTGTCAAGCCTTTAGAAGATAGACTGGAAGAACTTGAGAAAAAAATAATCACGCTCGAGACGAATGTGCAAACGCTGCAAATAATGATGGATGAGATGCAGAAAATGCTTCGGTATGCAACTCACGCGCAGACTACATCTAATTCAGCGCAAGAGAAGAAAGATATATAAAGAATATACGTGGAGGAATTATCTCATTATTGCAAATTATGCCTCGATCAAATATGTCGCAAAAGACCTCTGAAAAACAGCTGCTCGTGGAAGAATTGCATGCTCCAGCGAGAAAAAATTTCCCACGTAGGCGTGTCATAGTACACGGATACGACGATCTGTGGCAGGCGGACGTGGTCGAGATGCGTCCATATGCACGATTCAACAAAGGCTACAATTACATACTCACAGTTATCGATGTGTTGAGCAAGTATGCGTGGGCTGTAGCGCTCAAGAGTAAGAGTGGAAACGAGATGTCGGATACGATCGCAAAGATAATTCGAGACGATGGAAGATGCCCGAAAAATTTTCAAACCGACAGAGGAAAAGAATTTTACAACGCAAATGTACAGAAACTTGTGAAGAAGCATAGCATTAATCATTATTCGACGTACTCTGTCATGAAAGCCTCGGTCGTGGAACGATTCAACCGAACGTTAAAGAACAATATGTGGAAAATGTTTACGCTTAATGGAAATTACAAGTGGATCGACGCGTTGTCCCGGCTCGTTGGAGAGTACAATGCGCGAAAACATCGCACTATCGGTATGAGACCTATCGATGTTACCCCCGCGATCGCCGATAAACTTTTAAATACGGTATACAGCAACGTAAAGATTGCGGCACCGGCAAGATTCAAAGTAGGCGATCCGGTACGCGTGAGTAAAGTCAAGACCATCTTTAAGAAAGGTTACACGCCAAATTGGTCGACCGAAGTGTTTAAGATCGTTAAAGTGCAGAAAACTAATTCCGTGACCTATGTACTCAAAGATTCGCGCGGGAATCCCATCGCCGGCGGATTTTATGAATACGAGTTACAACGCGTTGCTAATCCCGACGTACATCTCGTGGAAAAGGTGATACGCAAAAAGGGTGACGAGGTTTATGTGAAATGGCTGGGATTTGATGCGACACACAACTCTTGGATAGATAAAAATAATATATTATAAATATGTTAACAATAATACATAATAATATTTTACAAATATAAACAATATTGTATACATTATAAAATATACATATAATTTACAATAAATATACATATAATTTACAATAAATATACATTTACAATAAATATAATTTTTATTTACAATAAATATACATAATTTTTATTTACAATAAATATACATGATTTTTATTTATAACGGTATTTTGTAATGTCCCCACGGTAGCGTGTCGGTGGTTTCGGGTACGATATACCGCTTGTCATCGTACGGACTTAGAGCAATTTTTGTCTCGCAGATGGTGTATACTTCGTGTAATTTAGATCTTATACAAGACTGCTGACGCGTCATTTCAATCTCTTCGTTCAAACACCGCGTGTAATCGTCGAACGTTATCGTTTTCGCGACGACGTTACTCTTGACGCCTTTTACTTTTTTCGTGTCTTTCTTACCATCTACTCGCAACGCGTACATTTTTGCCCTAAGCCCGATGAATTCGGACATGATGGCACCATTATTTTCATCCTTCATTAAACCCGGTATCTTTTTATTTGCGAGCGGTATACCGTACACATTGTCCACCGCATAATCGCTGGTATCGAATCTGTCGACGTTGCGCTTTATATTCTCATATACATCGTCACACTCGATGTGATATATGAGACTGTCGGTGTCGGTGTACATGACTTTACATTTCTCTCGATACATAGGTACCATATAATCGTGGTGAAACTCGTACAAACATGTCTTGGATATGTCGAGTATACACATACCCACGTAGATTGGTTTATTAAATTTCACCTCGAGATTGCGCAATTCAACGGCGATCAGATTCTCCGAAAACACGCTTCTACTATGAAAATTTGGTTTTGCAATCATTGCCTCTGCGCCATATCTTCCATCCCAATGTGTCACGAGCTTAATATTAACATGATTGCGCACATTTTCCATCGTTTTGCCAAATACCGCATTATTCATTAATTTATATAAATTTTTTTCAAAATCATTTTTCGCGAGTGTTCGGAATTGTGTATTGAGTTCGATATAACTGCGAAGCCATGGAGATTGCGAAAACTGTAATATTCGATGTATTTTTGTAACTCGAAGTCCGTGTCGCGTGCATTGCTGCAGGTTGCGGTAATGTATTATGTAACGTTTCTTATCATATAAGGTTGCGAGCAGCTTATCCTGCCGCTTACCAGGTGGTTTGTCGCGTGTCGGACAAAACGGTAGGTCAGTGTGCGCATCGTGAACACGTTGCGGATACTCGAGATCGACTTCAAGGATGTAGCCTATAGGCGAATCGAGCGCGATCGATGATGTATCAAAATCGGATACATCGTCGACCCATCGAAAATCTGCATAGGGCAAAGGTTGACACATTGCCCATCCGTACAAATTATTTACATCAAAGTACGTGAGATATGATGAAGGTTTCGATGGATCGTACGACTGCATATACTTGTTATTAGCATGTGCGTATCTGTTGGAACATTGACTCAAACCACCGCGTATTCCGCGTTCGATGAATAAAACCATGTCGATATCCGTAAGCAATTCGAATGTAATATTCGTATACTTCAACATGGCGTCCCACGTGTATCCGGGAAGAGTATAATAATACGCGGGGTCGAGCCCATAACTTTTAATACAACTCTCGCGAAAATTTTCAAAAATGTCTGCTAATAACAAGACATCAATTTTGAGATACAAGTCGCCATATTCACCCAGCGTTCGAATGGAGAACCGCTCCCACACGTTCTCGGCATGCGCGTAATCGCTCTCGGATATTGTGTCACCGGTCAAGGAACTGTAAAATGATTCGCGCGGTGGTAAACACGTATCTTGCAACCTGTCGACGCAGTCAATATATTCGTACGGAAAGACGCCCTTCCGTGTTAATAAATTGAAATTGTCATTTGATAAATTTTGAAATTCAGATTTTAAAATTTTGAGTTTGTCTTTATTCAAGAATAATGCCAATTTATCGAGACTAGCTGTGAGAAATTTATACGAATCGATGAAACGCAATTTAATATGATTTTGTGATTTCTCTCCGCCAAGTTTAACATTTTTCGTAAACGATATATATTTTTCTTTTGTTATTGGAAGTATTTCAATTTCCCCTTCGAACGCTGTAGCTATTTCCTTTATAATAAAATGTGCGTCGTAACCGGATAAATTATGAAAAACTATTGGAATGCAAAAAGAATTTTTATAATTTAAATTGCAATTTGAATGCGCGGGACCTCTGTATCGCCCCGTCAGATGACAATGATCGCGTACGCGTGTATCGTCTTGTACGAATGGTTTCTCGCATATATGGCATTGTGTCGCGTTGTGAAATTTTTCACATTCATCAGATGTTAAATTTACCATGGGGACATTAGCTGATAAAATACTTTTTACATGCTGCGCTAAATTTTTTAGTTCTTTGACGAACCATGATATGCAATCGATATCGCGACGGGAATGATACGCGGATAACGAATCGTCGTACGAGCAATGTACATAATAAGCAATACTAAATACTTTATGATGTTGGTAGTTTCTCTCTTCCTCCGTCTTCTCCAAAACACACTCCAAGTCGGCGTACACGACGAAAGGAAGCCGCTCCTTCCGATTATAGTTGTTGAACGTGAGCCACTTGTCCTTATCGCTCGGTAATCGGATAGCGCACTCGTTCATCTCTCGACAGTCCACCGTATGTGATTGCAATTTGTCGTCCGAGCCAAAGTAGTGCAAACATCTGTAAAAGAAATAATTTTTATTTTTGTTCAATTATTTGTACAATGTATTTTTATTAAATATATACGTACCGATCGCAGATATGTATTTGGCTTTTATGTTTACTCAATTGCGAGCTCACGAGGCGGGATAGATTCTTGATCCACGCAAAATGTCCAACGTTATTGTCTTCCACGTACAGCAAGTTGACGTGTTTGTCTCTTTTCAGCTCACTTAGACGTATCGGGACAATGTTCTTTTCCTCGATACTATACACATTGATTGAAATATCGTTGGCAAGTTCGAATTTTTTAATTTGATTCACAGTCACTGGAAACTCAATGTCCTGGAGATTCAGCACTGTCGTATAATGAGGATACGAAGATTCCCGACCTACGTCCCTTTCAGCTGGATGTAGAGCGGCGACCACAGACCACGCGAAACACGCATTGTCATTAGATTGCACGTTGATTACCGCTCTCTTCGTTATTATCGCCCGCGGTATTTTTATATGACATCCCGCGCGCAAAGGATTATATTTATTTATATTTACAGTTAAATCGAGTATTCGCGACAATGCCCACCCGCTATCGCGTTCCTGAAATTCTTCGAGCGATGCTAGAGTGGGTTCGACGACGCGCCGCTCATACCATTCGCGTACATCGGTTGTGCGAAAGAGTTCATAGTTTCTCGTATTGATACTTTTATTTGCGCGTTTGTCACCCGTCACGAATTCACCATTGAACACGGTATTAACTTTCACACTACAATGTTTTTTCAGCACGGTTTGTACGTGTTCGAGTACAATGTCTTTGGCATCCTCGAAAAATTGACGAGGCTCGATATGATTATGATTTATAACCGCACCAGTTAATATGCGGCTCTCGAACGCCGTATCGATCTCTCGCCAAATCAATCCGTGTTGCCGCGTACTGCATCCTGCACCCGCGTGTACAAAACGCCTGCGTAATGAGTTCTTCAATCCCTCGAGTCGTGCGATTCGGGCAATCAGCGATTGTCGAATCCCGATCGATAATCGTGGACGTTTGATTCGACTTTGCTCTTCCACCGATTCGATATATTCGTCGCATCGTTGCTCCCACGCAACGTACTCCTCTATCGAATTCACCCTCGCAGATTGCTCGCGCAGATTTCGTTCGGCACTGTTTTCCGCCATATTTCCAAATTTATGTCAATAATTTTGCTAACAAGACGCGCTTACTAGTAGCTCTTGTCTCGGAACTCTTGGCGAAAATACTGACAGGGTGTGCCTCTTTACCATGATTTTATATTCTATCTTGATGTCTCTTTCTATCATGTGTATCAACTAAATCTTTATTTCGCGGTTTGTCACGTACATTTTGACTAATGTCGATTAATGCATTTTTTGGTCGTCTAGAGATGATGTCATCTCAGCCAAGATGCATCGCGAAAGTTTCAAATTACATGTTGCTGTCCAAGTATGTTAGTGCAATTTAACCATGAGGATTATCCTTATATTTCACGATTTTGTCACGTTTTGACACGCGCGTTTGAATTCTGATATCTAGGGGTGATGTCATCGCGAAGCAGCCACATATCGGCGCTTGAAAATTTTATATTACGTTGCATTTTTTATGCATCAATTAAATCTTTATTTCGCGGTTTGTCACGTACATTTTGACTAATGTCGATTAATGCATTTTTTGGTCGTCTAGAGATGATGTCATCTCAGCCAAGATGCATCGCAAAAGTTTTGGATTACTTATATATTAGCACAATTTAACCTTGATACTTGTTCTTATATTTCACGATTTTGTCATGTTTTGACACGCGCGTTTGAATTCTGATATCTGGGGTGATGTCATCGCGAAGCAGCAGCACATCGGCGCTTGAAAATTTTATATTATGTTGCATTTTTGTGCATTCGGCTAAATCTCACACCTGGTGATGATGTCATCGCGAAGCAGCCGTACATCGGCGCTTGAATGGAAAAATTGAAAAAAATATCGCGTCGGCAATAATCCCCACCACATTGCAATTTTGCAACGCTAATACATATTTTAAATATGTTTAATACGTTCAGTATTGCATCGACCACTTGTGTGAAAGGTTCATATAAAATGTATCCCACTGAAGGAAGCCGCATGAATTATTACGTTCCGATTCAAGATGCTGATGAAACTTCACCGTGTAAGAAGAAGAAATGTAACAAGTAAGTTTTAATTAACTTAAAGAATTTTTTATACTTTTTAAATATTTTTTACACCTTTTAAATATTTATATAAATAATATTTTTTTTTTATTCCCTAGCATTTCACCCGAGCCTCGTCGTGCAGTTCGTATACTCGGAAGACGATACGCCTTAACCCCGACGTCATACAAATATTTGGACATTGGAATAAACGTTGGAGTTTTATCTTGCGTGGAATTGGTTCTCGGCGATAATCGGGGCAATCAAATAATATTGCCTTTTGAAACATGGAAATCGCTGATGCAGAAACGTGGAGACATTGAACAGCTTCTACAATCGACTGAAATCCTATTGCGGATCCGAGATTTAACATTCGAAGTGGTTAAAATATCTGATTCGAATATTATAAAAATATGATTATTCAATAATTATTTATACATGAAACCGCCAACTCTATTCTATTTATTCGATTTTGAAAAATGCATAGATCATATGTATTACTGGCTATGCGAAAATACGCATCTTGTAAATGAAAAATTCAAACAATTTGTAACTGTTTTACAACGTAATAGTATCGCTAATGTATGCGACGCTGCAAAAACGATACGTGAAAGTGATATGTTTAACAGCGAATCGCTCGTAGATTGTGAGTTATTGACATGTGCTGTAAATGATATTCTTCACGATGCTTGTAATAAATAAGTTATTTTACTAATTATCTGTGAGTTTAATTATTTATCCCATCCTTTATGTATGAATAAAAACTGTGTAATAGATATGCACAGTCTGCAAAATTTAATTTGCGGACGCAATCCTTTTCCTACACGTGTGCATGCCTCGCGCTATCTCTCTCCAACGTGCATGCAAACGCTATCCTTGTCTTACGCTCATATGGACGTCTCGCGCTATCCCTCTCCAGCGTGTATGCCTCGCGGCATCGCGTTCCCTCTTCCTCGCGGGTCCCTCACCTATCGGTTTCGCCGCGGGTCCCCCTCTTCCCCGCGGGTCCCTCGCCTACCGGTTAGGTTAGCGGGTCCCTCGCCTATCGGTTAGGACGCGGTCCCCCTCCCCCCTCTCCGCGGACCCCTCACCTATCGGTTAGGACGCGGTCCCCCTCCCCCCTCTCCGCAGACCCCTCGCCTACCGGTTAGGACGCGATTCCCCCGCGTGACGTCATACCCCCCCGCGCCGGTTTCCCCTCGCCCCTCACTCCCCCTCAGAGGACCTGCGTTAGAACCCGCATAGCTATACTACTCAAGTAAGTAAATATAGAGGAAATCGAACGAAGTGAAACAGAAGAAATTAACGTAATACGAACGCCAAATAAAGAGAAAGTAATCCCGCGTAGTGAAAAAGTATTACGATTATTACGTACACAACATTTAAATAAAGAAGAAAAGAAAATGATAATGGAGATCTGCAAGGATTTTAACGACGTGATGTATATCGAAGGAGAACCACTGACGTGCACAGATACCGTCGCGCATAAGATTGCAACGCAAGCAGATAGCTCACCGGTCAACGTACGGCCTTACCGCCTACCGGAGAAGCATAAAGAGGAAGTAAATCGACAAGTCCGAGAAATGTTAAAAAATAAAATAATCCGACCAAGCATGAGCCAATGGAACGCACCGTTATTGGTAGTCCCTAAGAAAGCCGATGCGTCAGGAAAACCGAAATTACGGGTAGTCGTAGACTTTAGAAAATTAAATGATCTAACAATAGGAGATTCATTTCCCTTACCGAATATAACGGATATATTAGATCAACTTGGAAACGCCAAGTACTTTACAACTCTGGATTTAGCATCCGGATACCACCAAATTCCGATGGAAGAAGGCGACAAATGCAAAACTGCTTTCTCCACACCTCACGGACATTACGAATACAATAGAATGCCCTTCGGATTAAAAAATACGCCAGCCACATTTCAAAGGCTAATGAACTCAATACTGATAGGCATACAAGGAATAAAATGCTTAGTATATTTGGATGACATCGTAATCTATGGAGCCAGCCTACAAGATCATAACAAGAGACTCATCGAAGTCCTACGAAGATTGCGAGAAAACAATCTGAAATTACAGCCGGACAAATGCGAATTCCTACGAAAAGAAGTGACATACTTAGGTCATATAATCACAGAAAACGGAATATCGCCGGATCCATCTAAATTAGAGGCCGTAAGAAATTTTCCGACGCCTAGGAAAGTAAAAGATATTCAAGCTTTCATAGGATTAGCCGGATATTATAGAAAATTTATTGAAAATTTCTCTAAAATCGCGAAATCACTAACGAAGTTAACCAAAAAGGAAAATAAATTTGAGTGGACGCAAGAACAACAACAAGCATTTGAAATGCTTAAAGAAAAATTAACGACGGCACCTTTACTAAAATACCCAGATTTCGAAAAAGAATTTATCGTAACGACCGATGCATCAGATTATGCAATCGAAGCGATATTATCGCAAGGAGAAATAGGCCAAGATCAACCAATAGCATATGCCAGTCGAATATTAGCAAAAGCCGAACAAAATTATAATACGACCGAAAAAGAACTATTAGCAATAGTATGGGCCGTTAAATATTTTCGACCGTACTTATACGGGACGAAATTTACGATAGTCACAGACCATAAATCGCTAGTATGGTTATTTAATGTAACCGACCCTGGATCTCGATTAATTAGATGGAGATTAAAATTAGAAGAATACGATTACGAGATCATACACAAGGCCGGGACAGCGAATAGAAACGCTGACGCGCTAAGTCGACACGTGGCGGATATCAGCAGCGTCGAGGAGGATGAGAGCACCGACACGAAGATAACGCGAGAATACACGGAAGACGAGAAGCGACGTATTCTTTACGAATATCACGATGCACCTGTGGGAGGGCATCAGGGAAAAGAGCGCACGATTAATCGGATTCGCCTAATGCACAATTGGCGAGGATCGACAAAAGATGTCGAAGACTATATAACAAAATGCGAATTTTGTCAAAAAAACAAATTATCGCGAAAAATTAAGGCACCGCTAATAATAACGGATACTGCCGATAAACCTTTTGAAAAATGTGCATTGGACATCGTAGGTCCACTAACGATTACTAATAATGAAAATAAATATATTTTAACGTTTCAAGATAATTTAACAAAATTTAGCAAAGCAATTCCGATACCGAATCAAGAAGCCGCGACAATTGCAAAAGAATTCGCGACGAAAATAATTTTCGAACACGGTATCCCAGAAAAAATATTAACGGATCAAGGAACAAATTTTTTATGTGAAATATTTAAAAACACGTGCAAACTATTAAAAATCGAAAAGATTCAAACAACCGCGTATCATCCGGAAAGCAACGGAGCGCTAGAACGATCTCACCGGACTCTAGCCGAATATCTCCGACATTATATAAACGCCGATCAAACGGATTGGGACGAATGGATTCCCTACGCGATGTTTACATATAATACGACACCGCACACGGCGACAGGATTCACACCCTTCGAATTAATTTACGGGCACCGAGCAACATTACCGACGACATTGTCGCAACCGCCTAAGCCCACGTATACATACGATGATTACGCGCAAGAATTGAAAGAAAAATTACGCGCCTCACAGCAAGTTGCCAAGGAACATCTGAAGAACAAAAAAATAAAAACCAAAGAAAATTATGATAAAAAGACTAAAGAAATTAAACTCAAGGTAGGAGAAAAAGTCCTCTTGTACGACGAAACAGTTCGCCGAGGACGATCAAAGAAATTGGACTCCCTATGGACCGGACCCTACACAATAATCGAAAAAAATTCGGAAGTGAACTACACAATAAAAAGAGGAAGGAAAACCATACGCGTCCACATAAATCGATTAAAACCATTTATCGAAAATTAAAAAAGTAGGAGAAAGAAGAAAAAGAAAAAGAAAAATGCGCGAATAAAATAAAAAATAGAATAAATAATAAGGAACAGAAATAAAAAATTCCTACCTTAACGCCCTCCACTTCCACGTCCAGCACCGCGACCCCGGTTCCACTCCAGCATAGCCTGAAGAAGAGGCGACCCAGGACGAACCGCGCTAATGACACGAGGCTCCCGTTCTACGGCACCACGACCCACAGGACGAGGCTCGGGGTTGAGGAAGCGACCACGACCCACAGGACGAGGCTCGGGGTTGAGAAACCAACCACGTCCCACGAAACGAGGTGCCGGATTCCAGCGGAACTCAAGCCCGCGACCTCGATTAAAATGGGGCGGCAGAGCGTCCATAGCCACTTCCGGCACAAAATCAATGGCACGGTCAATCACTAGATCCGGAAGACCTAGTAGATCGATCTCGCGAACAAACGCGGGCGCCGAGAGTTGATCCCGAAAGGAGCGAGCAAAATGGTCGTGCTCCTCCGGATCTTGCCCCTCGCGACGCCCGTTATCACGCACTGAACTCTGCCCCGCAGCGAAACGAAACTCACTCGAATTCGGAGCCATGAAACCACCAATCGACAACACAAAGCGATAATAAAACAGCGCGAGAGAAAATAAAAAAGAAACGCTCAATACATACGACGTCGGAAGACAGACTGAATGGAAGAGCGAATAAAAAGCCTGAAAAGGGCTAGATAAAAGCAAAAATAGAGAATGCACCGCAAATGATTCTAAGAAAATATTATAATATAATACAAAGCTTTCTATTACAGGAGTCTTATTGCACGGAGCACCTGTAAGGAAACCGAACCTGATACCCAAGTCGAAATAAAAGAATTTAAATATGAACCGGGTATCTACTTCGAAAAAATGGGCAAGATAAACCAAATCGAATCCACATGGAAAATGGTGATAAAAATAGACATCGCCGCAATGGACCATCGACATGAACAATTGAGAAACTATATGGCACAGACGAGAGCTCTATGCTACGATAAACCATTGCAAATAAAAATGAAAGAAACCTGCCACAACCTGCTACAAATAGCAGAAAAGGACAGAGAACAAGCAGAAAAATTGCTAAAACGTCTAAAATTTGCGTACCAAGCACCCAAGAAGACAAGACGAGGGCTAATCGACGGTCTAGGAACGATAGCCAAAACACTCTTCGGCACAATGGACGCGGACGACGAAAAAATTATAAAGGAGCAATTAAATCTCATGCAAAGGAATCAGCAAACGCTGCAGCACGCGATGAAAAATCAGATTAAAATATTAAACGCAACAATTGCGCATGTGGATAATGTTGAAAAAGTTCTGCAAGAAAATGAAGAACAATTCTTAAATATAACAGAGAAGATGCGACAAGCCTGGATACAAACAGAAATCGGATATGGACAACGAGAAGATCTCGACGAACACTTCATAATATTAAATGCCATAATAAAAGATCTAACGAACGATCTTATGGACATTATCGCGCATCTGACGAACGCGAAAAAAGAGATAATCGACATAAGATTATTACCCATCGAAAGCATTCTAGATAACCTCAAGGAAACAGCGTCACAAATACCGCAGGGAACGCACTTCCCATTTCAAATATCCGCAGAAAATTGGAGAACAATCGAAAAGTTCTTAACAATTAGCGCGTATTACGATAATACGAATATATTTACGATTATAAAAATCCCGCTAATCACATACCCCGAGTATGAAATAATAAAGGCAATCCCATTACCTACGCATAAATTCAATAATACATTTATATTTATAGAAGTAAATCAACCGATAATAGCGATAGACGTAGATAGCCGAACGTATTTTACGCCTACCAAAAACGATCTAAATAAATGCGTGCGAAATAATGACCAATATGTTTGCGAACAAAATTATCCCGTACATTATTTAGACGAAGGAGCGCTATGCGAAGTACAAGCGTATGTACAGTTAGAGACATACACAAACAATTGTAATATTCGACACATACACACGAATACAACAATATGGACAGCGCTGAGTAATGCGAACTCATGGTTATACTCTACACGAGCAAACCAACCGATTGAAATAACGTGCGAAAACGACGCAACGCGAAAACTAGAAATAAAAAGAAGCGGACAAATCACATTAAAGGAAAAATGTAAATTAACGACGCAAGACGTCATAATACGGACAAAAAAGCCCGCGATAATGACAATCATACAGACAAATCTACCAGATTACAATCTTACGATGACATATGACAAACGAAACGAAAAAATATTGGACAAAATTAGACCGATAAAATTATGAAAAGTCATTAGAAACCCGACAGAATTAAGGGATCTAAGCGAAAGACTTGACGAAACAAACGAAGACTCAAATAACAATTATTTTACTACTAACGAACACGTTATATATCCCGTAGCTTCAAGTTGCACAGGAATAATAATAATAATAATAATTACCATAATAGCAATTATGTACGTCAAGAAAAAATATAAGACAGAAAAGAAAAAACTACCAGACACTAATATAAATCCGATGTGCAAACCGAAAATAATTCAAGAGCACATCTACGGCACCGCAAGCGGATCGAATAGAACAGCTGAGATAGAAACTGACACCGCGATAACTAACACTGCGATGCTATGTTGAAATAAGGTAGATATAAGAAACAATTGTAAAATGCGAAAAATGTATAGCGAAAAAATATGTAGACGAAAATTCACGTATAGTTAATTTTCTTTTTCCAAAGGGGGAGGGATGTCGTAACCCGACCGATTTCTTAATATTAAAAGATAAAACAAGTAAAGTAGAACAGAAAAGATTGAGAAAGAGCTGACTAAAGCAAAGCATTAGAATCAGGGAAAGAGCCCAAGGAAAAGTAATTAAGAAAGAATAAAAGAGTATTAATAAAATGAAAGTAAGACACGGTCAAGTTCTCGGAAGCTGAGTAAGCAGCTGACGAGACAGCTGACGAGCGGAGCACGAGACATGCTCCGGTCAGGGACACCACACTCCTCCCTAATCAACGACCTAATTAATTAAGATATATAATAAGCGCGAGATGCACCGACGCTCGCTACTCGCTCACTACTCGCTCGCATATATCGACAGTATCGAAGTACCGTACGTATCGCGCCCGACTATTATAATCGCGAATAAGTAAAAGTGTACAAAAACCTGTGAAATATATCAATTTCTACCTAACGTCCGGGAGTGTCTTATTTCGAGCGTGGATCCTAATCCTTTGGGCGTATAAATCCCTAAAGACCTCTTCCTTAGCGGCTAGAGGCACAACATATATATTAATTTAATAATCATATATAATATTATATATTTAATTTAATCGAAAACATAATAAACCTATAATAATAAAAATAGAGCAAAATAAAAATAATAATAGTTCTAGAATAACATCAAAACAGATTGAGAAAACATTAGGAACATTGTTTGAGATCGCCTCAACCTAATTCTAATTACAGTTGGTTTCATTAAACATTGCGGCATGGGTTGAGCAGGCAATTTTACATCACATATTCAAAGTCAAAAAATATAAACTTGTTATTACTTTTCTAAATTATTATTTTCGTTCGAGGCTTTTTCGTTCCTACAGAGCCCATGTCGCAAACAAGTTTAACAACAAACGCGAAAACAACTTTGTCGGTTAGCCGCGCGATAAACGGCTGCCGGCACGCGCGAGGCCGTGACGTAGCCCGTGACGTACGGGCCACCGGCCTATCATTCGCGCTGAATCTCTTCTCGCGCCGATATTTCAAGGGGCGGCCAATAAAGTTTGGCGCCGCGTCGAATCTTCGAACCGAACTCGGAGGTTCAAACTCATTGGCAGCGAAAGATTATCAAAACCGCTATAAAAGGGCCCGCTCGTGAGGAGCGCGACACACTCGCAATTACGCGTAGAGTACCGCTAGTTACACCGCTTGTTAAACCGCTTTGATATCCGCTTTTCGCAGAACTCTCAATTTACGACGACCGCTTTTCTCTATCGTGCTACGAAATAACTGACCGCTAACTCCATACTGAACCGCAAATGATTAACGAAACGGAATTTTTTGTCACAAGTTTTTGTAATTGTTATTTATTTAAGTAATTAAACGTGTAACATTGTACTCGCTGTACTGTCGCTCACTGTTGTTCACAAGATCCTTTCTCGCGCTCAAGTCATCAAGTCGCTACGCGAACAAACGTTAAAGTAGAAGCATAATTACCTAATTCAAATAGAATTGTGAGATTCTAAATAGGAGCCAGAGTTAAAGAGTTTTAAAATAGGGTGATGTAACTGCTTAGAGTATCAAAGTAGATGTTAGGTTGAACATTTTGGTCGAAAGTAGGTCTTTGATTGAACATTTAGGTCGAAAATAGGAGAGAAATTTCGACTCGGGTCCTTACGCGAGACTCAGCAAAGGCCACAACTACATACTCACCGTTATCGACGCGTTGAGCAAATACGCGTGGGCCGTACCGCTCAAGAGCAAGAGCTCTAACGAGGTTACCCGAGCGTTATCCAAGATAGTGCGAGACTCTAAGCAGTGCCCGAAAAATCTTCAGACCGACAAAGGAAAGGAATTCTACAACGCCGAAGTGCGAAAGTTCGCGGAGAAGCGCGGAGTGAATCATTACTCGACGTACTCGGTGATGAAGGCGTCGATCGTCGAGCGATTCAATCGCACGCTCAAGAACTCCATGTGGAAGTACTTCACGCTGAGCGGAACGTACAAGTGGATCGACGAGTTACCTCGGCTCGTCGAGGAGTACAATACGCGAAAACATCGCACTATAGGTATGAGACCCGTCGACGTGACTCCAGCGATCGCCGATAAACTTTTAAATACGATGTACAGCAACGTAAAGATCGCGGCTCCGGCGAGATTCAAAGTAGCCGATCCAGTATGCGTCAGCAAGTTCAAGACGATCTTCGAAAAAGGTTTCACGCCCAACTGGACCACCGAGATCTTTCGAATAACTAAAATATAACGGACCAATCCCATGACGTATCTGCTAAAGGATTCTACGAGCACGAGTTGCTGCGCGTCCGCGATCCCGACATGTATTTCGTGGAGAAGGTGTTGCGCCAAAGGGGCGACGGGGTTTACGTGAAATGGTTGGGAATGGTCGAGTCACACAACTTTTGGATAAATAAGGCAGCTGTATTATGATAAAAATGTAAAATTTTATTAAATAAACCGTTATTTATAAAATAAACTATGTTCTTATTTTAAAATATATCTTATTAAATAAAAATAAACTAATAAAGATTTATACAAATATATCATACGAAGAAGACAAATACAATCGAGAACCGACGCGATTATTTACGCGCGTATATTTTACCGGAAAAAAATTTTTTGTTTTTTACTTGACGTCGCTCGATTACGATAAAATTACACCGATATTTTAAGCGAGCGATAGAAGCGATCGCAAAAACGCGCGTTTCGCGTACTCGCAAAATGCGTATGCGCGTTCTTCGCGCTTCGCGAAAATGTGTAGAATGTCCACCGATGTTTCGAATCCCAAAGTTCCAAGTCGAAGAATACAAGTCAGCGATATAAAGCTTATATACTTCGACTTGAAACTTGGAGACAAATATTTCGAATATCGCCGCCATGGACCGCGATACTATTCGGACTTTCGCGATAATACGCGAATATTTCGTAATAATACGCGGAATATGTAAAACATACTATGTTATTATTTATAAAAAACAAATTATGTTATTATTTGCGCAAGATACGCGTTCTTCGCGACAATTTGTAGAATGTCCACCAATGTTTCGAATCCCAAAGTTGCAAGTATACAAGCTTTATATCGCTGGCTTGTATTCTTCGCCAGCGATATAAAGCTTGTATACTTCGACTTGAAACTTGAAGACACGTATAACGATTAATAATGCGATGGTAATAATACGCGGTATATATAAAACATATTATGTTATTATTTATAAAATAACCTATGTTATTAGTTATAAAATAACCTATGTTATTATTTATAAATTAACTTATGTTATTATTTAATAAATAATCTATGTTATTATTTATAAAATAACTTGTTATTATTTATAAAATAACCTATGTTATTATTTATAAAATAACCTATGTTATTATTTATAAACTAAACTGTGTTATATTTACGCCATGTGAAAAATGTTATATTTAAATAAAAACATTTTAACTAAAAAAACTGTTATACAAAATAGTTGTTTTAATTTTCTAGAAAAATAATGATATCGAAAAATTGTGCCAACAGAATAAAAATTTATATTATAAAATTTTTTTATGATTATTTCCAATATTAAGAAAAATCATATTTGATAAATTGCAATATACAAGGTGTCCTAGACCACCCGTACACCCCTTTTCTTTCAAAAACTAAGCATTTTAGAAAAAAACGTTTTGAACAAAAATTGTATGGTTTTGAGAGGAACATAAGATGGTGTCATTGGTTTGACCTTGAATGGCATCGTTAAGGTCAAGTCAAGGACACCTTTAATTTCTTAAATGGAATCCCCTATTTTTATTGCATATTCTTATAGCCTATCCCGAGAGCTTTCCAAAACACTATAATAAAGTATTTTTTTATTAAGTACTTTTTGAGTTATTTTATATTTTAATCTGACATATTTTGATATAAAAAATAAAATATCTCGTAAAATATTTAGTTTTCGATAATCTTACCGTAATACTTTTATGTACAGAATAATAAGACAAATCAATTGGTATAAAAAAAACAAATAATTGTTTAAAAAAATACATTGTAAATAATTACATACTTTTCTTAAAAACAATTATTTTTTTTATACTAATTGATTTGTCTCATTATTCTGTACATAAAAGTATTACGGTAAAATTGTCAAAAACTAAATATTTTACGAGATATTTTAATTTTTATATCAAAATATGTCAGATTAAAATATAAAATAACTCAAAAAGTACTTAATGAAAACTTTATTATAGTGTTTTGAAAAGCTCTCGAGATAAACTACAAGAATATGTAATAAAAAAAGGGGGTTTCCATTTAAGAAAACGTCGATCACATTGATCTCACCTTGAAAAGGTCACTCAAGGTCAAATCCATATTTTTATCATGTGGCCCCCTCTGAACCCTACAACTTTTGTTTGAAACATTTTTTTCGATAAAGCTTACTTTCCGAGATATTTTACAGTTTCTAGTTAAAAAACTTACCCTGTATATGTATAATATATATGTTTATTCCTTTTCATCACACTACTACTTATAGAATATTCTGTAAATTTTGATTTTGTTTCTTTATATTGAGGTCCATTTAATAAGCTATGTACATCATCTGCCTCCTTGTTAGCTAAATTCATTCAATCTCAAAGGAGATATTAGATTCATTATATTCATTTCCTGATTCATCCAACTCATATTCTAAAATTAAAAAGAAAATTCATTAATTTACAAAATAAACTCTTATTAATTTGTCCTCAATAATTATAAATAATATAATCTAATTTTGTCCAAAATAACATCGATTAGAAGATATCACTACCCTTCCTTGCACTAATCACAAAATTTTTCCGACATTAATGTTTAATAATTAAGCAAAAAAACCTTTTAAAAGAAAAAGCTTTAATTTAAAAGAACTTTTTCATATTTTAAAGATAACATTTTCTATGAAATGTATAAATACATATTTTATATGAAAATAATATTTTTATTATATTTTTCTTACATTTAAAAAAAAATTATTTTATCGAGTATAATTTTAAAGTTAACTATATTTTTATAAAAACAATGAATACCGCCGACATTAACGTTATGTGATGTGCACTACATGAAAATTGATTGATCGCATTTTATATTTTTTAATATATATTAATTTTTGTATATATATTTTCGTGTACACATTTTGAACTATAATATGAGTCTGCATGTCATAAAAATGACTATCCGACTTGGTAATCTTGGTACTACCAGCAATTGGATCCACACAAAATATTTTCCACCATAACGGAATTATCACGGAAAAATAATGAAGAAAACATGGAGCTATCATCAATGTGTGTTTTAACATCATACTCACAAAGATGAAGAATAACAACAAAACGGATTTGCAGAAATTGTAACTCCTCATCTGTACTCTTCGGACTTCGGCTCAAGCCTTTATCCCGGCCTACGGAAGCAAGAGACTCATCTTCTCTTACTTTTACTTAGTCCACTTTGGACTTCCCACTTCCATATCTACGACGTGGGACTCGATATTTTATAAAATGAATAAGTTCCACCGGGGTCCCAGTGCTGTGGGGAATAACACAGTCCTTTTACCCAAGTCTACGGGTGAAGTCCACAACGGCAATGAAGACTTGAAATCTTACAAGACTATTAAAACAATTTGTATAGGAGGAGGTGCTCCAAAATAAAATTTGCAAGCCAGTTTGTCTCAAGATAACAACTCCATTGACTTCAATGGCTCAATAGCTGTAAACTAAATTACCTGCACTCTTTAAATAAATAACTGTTCAAGAGTCGACCTCGACGAGATCGCCCGAATCTTTAGAAACGCTCAGAGATGAGCGAGAAGCTGTGTGTAACGCGAATCTGTAGATCCGCTGGAGGACAAGGAGATTTTGGAAAAGAATCGAGTGCAGATTGTTTGCAATGTTCCTTTATTTTGAACGATAGGAGCGAGTGACGGCACGTGTTCCGCGGTTCCGACGGATATCTTGATTGTCCTGTTAATTACTGCCCTTTTTCGCGGTTCGGAAATCTTGATTAAAAGCTTCTTGCTAGAAACTTTCGCGATAACGGAAATCTTGACCGCGAACGCTGGATGGAATCTAGTGCGAGGCAGAGAACATTCGCGACGCGGATAACGAACGTCGACTCTCGAACTCCAAACAATTAACTTTCACTATATCTGAGCACTAAATAATTAAAGAAAACGAATTGAGATGTGACCAAATTGCTCGCCGCGAGAATATGAGTGCGATCGTATGCGAGACAATTCGGACCGAATTTGAGACGAGTAAGCCTACTGCGTACGCGACACGAGCGAGAATAAGCAAAATGCGAATGCGAAAAGTCGATGAATTTCGACCGGCTCGAATCGTTGTCGTAGGCAGACTAAATCGACCGACCACGGAAACTTGCGCTCTGCCGATGTGAATAACAAGTTTTTCCGATTTCGAACCTTCGAGAGCTTGCTGTTTGTCACAGTTTTTCATTCTAAGAGGAATGCGATCACGCATCTTTTTCTTTGTTATGATCACGCGGTCACGCGCCGATCGGCTGATAGCGACGATGTTTATTCTCGCTCGGGTTTTGATCGCGGCTCTTACCGTTCAGATTTGTCGGTTGAATTCACAGTTTAAATTTATCGATTAAATTCAACATTTCAATCTTGAACAATAACCAATACCGAAATAAACGAATAAATTACCTAAATCGAAAATGTTAAACCGAATTATCTTAATAACGGCGATTTTTAGCGCGAACACATGGAAAATGACATCGAAGTTGATGCTACAGATTATTGATGGAAGAACATTGTTATGGTCCTATGCGCTACTCCTAGATGACAAGATTAAAGAAGAAGAAGAAAATCTGTACTACCTCTCCATCTGCATCTTTCATCTGTGCACTTCATCTTCATAGACTCTCGTGTTTCAAGAAATTGTATTTTGAAGAGGAGTCAAAGCGTTCACTCTCGTTTTGGAAAACTGTTAATATAAACGTTTAATCATTATTGGACTTTGCACGAAAATGCATTCAGCCAATTCAAATGGAATGAATAAAAAAAAAGTCAAAAAATTTATGCGCATGCATATTCATATATACAGGGTGAGGCATTTATAGTGACGGCGTATAGTGAGGGCGTATTTCTCGGAAACAAAGCGAGATATTAAAAAATGTTTCAGACAAAAGTTGTAGGGTTCCAAGGGGGACATTACACCGTGATCTTGGATTATTCTCGGAATGCGATTTTGAAGGTCATTTCGATATCTACTTGATTTTTTTAAATGGGAGGGTGTACTTTTTCTTCCGGAAATGAAAAGAGCGTTCAATTTTGAGTCTAAAAGTACTAGTACACTTATGACCTAAAATTGATAGTTGATGAGATATTTCAAAAATAAGACAACAGATATCCGTTCTCTACATTACCTGGGATCAACGACATAAACAACAATGAAAACAATCTGATGTAAGCAAACGTAGGCTTATTATTCAAAACTTAAATAATTTTATTCCAGTAAATGTTCGAAATGATGGCCATTAACTTCGATACATTTTCGAAAACGTTTTTCAAAAGAATGCTGAACTTTTATTAAAGTATCTTCATCGATACTCCCACAGGCATTGATAATCCGTTGACGCATATTCTCAGGTGTAGTCGGTGCTTCTTGATAAACCTTATCTTTTATGAATCCCCATAAGAAAAAGTCTGGAGAAGTGAGATCCGGAGAGCGCGCAGGCCAATTAACAGGTCCTCTACGTCCTATCCATCGATCAGGATAATCTCTGTCTAATATTTGTCGAGCTGCAGCTGCATAATGAGATGAACAACCATCGTGTTGATACCACATATTCGACCGTTCTGCGATAGGAACGTCTTCAAGCAATTTTGGTAGTTCTTGGTCTAAAAAGTTTCTGTACTTCGGTCCATTGAGCGCACCTTCAATAAAGTACGGTCCAATTATTCGATTTCGGTGAATACCACACCAAACATTCACACTCCATTGCCGTTGATGCTCTACTTCCCGTAACCATCTTGGATTTTCTAATGCCCAGTAATGCATATTGTGTCGATTAACTTGACCATGATTAGTAAACGTCGATTCATCAGAAAATAATATGTTAAAAAAGTTGTTGTCTTGTATTTGCAGTAGAGCCCATTGACAAAATTCGACACGATTTTCAAAATCATCTCCATGAAGCTCTTAGTGCAAACAAATGTGATATGGATGGAATTTGTGGCGCTTCAGTATTCGAAGAACACTTCTTTGAGAGATTCCCAAATCACGTTCAATTTTACGGGAACTTGTGAATTATCGGCCACGACAGCTAATACAGCGATTTCCGAATTTTCTCCAGTAACAGTTCTCATTCGATGTCTTTTTTTCATTGCAACAGTCCCCGTTTCTAAAAACAACTTCACAACTCGTTGAAAACTTCTAGCGGATGGCTGCCTTCTTTCAGGATATCGTTCCGCGTATAAGTTGCATGCTACTCTAGCGTTCTTCTGTGCTACACCATAAATGTAAATCATATCGATCTTTTCAGCAACCGAATATCGGATATCCATGATTTTAAAGTAATCATCAATGAAGTAATAATCGAATGTGAAAATTTCTCTTCCGAATCTCAATCTGATCTGATCTTCTTCTTTCAAACTCTCCTCCGTTGTCAACGCTTCGTTGCCTCGGACGCAAACCAAACAAAAACAAACTCTACCTCGATTTCCTTCATTTGTTAAACAGCGCTTGGAGTCTTCTAATGCGCTGTTCATACATAAATCTTTTAATTTTCTTACATATGCTTCCTTCATAACAATAGCAATGCCTGTGCGAGTATCGATGAAGATACTAATAATAAGAGTTCAGCGTTCTTTTGAAAAACGTTTTCGAAAATGTATCGAACGAATGAAAACATCAGATTGTTTTCATTGTTGTTTATGTCGTTGATCCCAGGTAATGTAGAGAACGGATATCTGTTGTCTTATTTTTGAAATATCTCATCAACTATCAATTTTAGGTCATAAGTGTACTAGTACGTTTAGACTCAAAATTGAACGTTCTTTTCATTTCCGGAAGAAAAAGTACACCCTCCCATTTAAAAAAATCAAGTAGACATCGAAATGACCTTCAAAATCGCATTCCGAGAATAATACAAGGTCACGGTGTTATGTCCCCCTTGGAACCCTACAACTTTTGTCTGAAACATTTTTTAATATCTCGCTTCGTTTCAGAGAAATAACTCAAAAAGTACTTAATGAAAAAATACTTTATTATAGTGTTTTGGAAAGCTCTCGAGATAAGCTACAAGAATATGTAATAAAAAATAGGGGATTCCATTTAAGAAATTAAAGGTGTCCTTGACTTGACCTTAACGATGCCATCCAAGGTCAAACCAATGACACCATCTTATTTTCCCCTCAAAACCATAGAATTTTTGTTGAAAACGTTTTTCTCTAAAATGCTTAGTTTTTGAAAGAAAAGGGGTGTACGGGTGGTGTAGGACACCCTGTATATAAATTTTTAAAAAATATATATATAAATTCTTATATTTATACACGACTCGAGAAATCCGATCAATTTCTCCCTGGTGCATATTAGGTGACATTAGATTCGGCAGTATTTCTTTCTCATTAAAATAATAAAAAATGATGCAACCAATAAAATAAAAAAATTTAGAGAGTTGACTTTAAAATTGGTTTACTATGGAGGGATAAAAAATATATGGACAAATTTATAAATATGTATTTATATTATCATAGTTTTAAAATTGTAGTTTTAAATAAGACATTGCTGAAATAGGATCAAAAAGCATTCCCTATTTTTTTTAAATTCCCACTGTGTAAAATGAAAGATATATATTATTTTTATATGTGTAATCTGTGGTATATAAATTCAGTTTTATCTCTGTTTTTATTACATTATTTATATTTTTATAATATATTTTTTCAGCTAATTTCAGTAATTAGCTGCAGCTGCCGAATAGAGTTCAGCTATTTCTCTCTCAGCTGTACTTTCGGAAATATTTTTACCAAAAATATGTATTTAATATTATATTAAGTAAAGTATGTGCGCTTTTTTCGGTTTAACGTCAAAAATTATTTAGTACTTTTAGTGTCAAGGCCACTTTAGACGATCTATAATTCATGACTAAATAAGGATATAATTCTATTTATAATTTTTATTTAATTTTAATTGTTTTGCAATTAATTTATAAATGTACTCACAATTTTTCGGATGTTCTTTAATATATACTTTTTATATATAATTTTGTCCAAAATTCTGTCGTGAACTGTAAATCGTACAAAGTTACCTTGAAACTGACATTCTCAATATATAACTTTTCTTTATCTATGTTCTGTCCTTTATATTTTTCTATATTTTATATCTATCCTTTCTATCTATCTTCTGTTCTATCTACATTCTTTGGAAATATAAAAAATTGTTTTCTTTAATATTATATTAAAGTTATTATATATAATATATATTATTATATATAATTTTTATATCTAATGTAATATTAATGAAAACATTTTCTTACATTTCCTCTTGACGGAAGAAACCACCACCTTCTCGCGGTTTCCGTTGAGCAACAACATGTACGTTGTTCATTTATAAAATTGGCTTATATTAATATTTGATTCATGTTCAAAATTGAAACATTAAATTTCGGGTCTAAATTTCAACGGCGAACATCGCCGTTATATTCAAACGATTGCATCAAAAATTAAAACACGAGCGAGAACAAACAGCGTCGCGATCACCCGCTCGGTGCGTGATCGTGTTATTCTTATAGTGAAAAACCGTGACAAACACCTGGTTCTAGAACGTTCGATGCCGAAAAACCTTGTTATTCACATCGGCAGAGCGCGAGTTTCCGCGGTCGGTCGATTTAGTCTGCCTACGACAACGATACGAGCTGGTCGAAATTCCTCGATCTTTCTCATTTGCAATTCGCTTATTCTCGCTCGTGTCGCGTACTCAGTAAGCTTACTCGTCTCTAAATCGCTCCGAATTGTCTCGCATCTGATCGCGTTCATATTCTTGCGGCGGTCAGTTCGGTAATATTTCACACTGTATTATTTACTCAGTTAGTGCTAAGACATTGTGAACGTTAATTGAGTGGAGTCCGAGAGTCGACGCTCGTTACCCGCATCGCGACTGTCCGCTGCCTCGCGCCAAATTCCATCCGGCGTCCTCGTGCAAGATTTCCGCTCTCGCGAGAATTTCTAGCAAGAAGCTCTTAATCAAGATTTCCGAACCGCGAAAAAAGGGCAGTAATTAACAGGACAATTTGAAGATTTCCGTCGGAGTCGCGGAAGACGTGCCGTCGCTCGCTCCTATCATTCAAAATAAAACGACTATCTAAAACAATCTGCACTCAAGTCTTTTCTAAAATATCCTTGTCCTCCAGCGGATCTACGGATTCGCGTTACACAGCTTCTCGCTCATCACTGAGCGTTTCTAAAGATTCGGGCGATCTATTCGAGGTCGACTCCCGAACAATTGATTAATACGGTAGAATACTTTATATTATTGAAAAAATAATGCTTTTCTTCTTTTATTTTACTACATATACATATATCAGGTATATAAATATGAAACCGGAATTTGCCCATAGATGGCCCTAGCTGTCAATGTAGTTACCGTCAAACCGCGTCATTGGCGCCATTTTCTTGTTTTGACATCTGATAAAGATTTTCAACTCACAACAATACAAGTTTCATACAACAGCATAGTTTTTAATAGCGTTGAACATGTCGAATTTTGTGCCTGGAAACTACGATTTGCGGACAGCATTGATTTTCTGTTACCATTTGAAGAAAACTGCTGCAGAATCGCATCGAATGCTTGTCGAAGCTTACGGTGAGCATGCTCTTGGTAAATCACAGTGCTTTGAGTGGTTTAAAAAATTCAAAAGTGGCGATTTTGACGTGAGAAACGAAGAACGTGGAAGACCACCGAAAATCTCTTATGAGCTGCTAAAACCTGGCGAAACCGTTAATACTGAACGCTACCGACAACAAATGATCGATTTGAATCAAGTTTTGCGTGAGAAACGACCAGAATATCAAAAAAGGCAACACAAAGTGATTTTGCTTCATGATAATGCACCATCACACACAGCAAAACCGGTCAAGGAAACGATTGAGGCGTTTAGTTGGGAAATACTTTCGCATGCGGCTTACTCACCAGACTTGGCTCCATCCGATTACTACTTATTTGCATCGATGGGACACGCACTTGCTGAGCAGCACTTCACTTCTTGCGAAAATGTACGAAAATGGCTCGATGACTGGTTTGCCTCAAAGGAGCAACAGTTTTTTTGGCGTGGCATCCACAAATTGTCAGAGAGATGGGAAAAATGTATAGCTAGCAATGGGCAATACTTCGAATAAAATATTTTTTATCATTTTCATACAATAAACGTGTATTTTCTATACAAAAATTCCGGTTTCATATTTATATACCTGATATATTTATTATTATTAACAAAGTAAAAACTATACTATTAGAATAATTTATCCAAAGCAATATATAATTTAATTTTGTATTTTATGTTTCTCGTGATAACAATAAGTTATCTTTTTAATCAACAACAGATCTTTTTCAATATTACTAATATGATTTTTTGGGAAAAAGGCGTACACGTTGGCCAAGAGTGGATTTTTATCATTTATATTCTTTCTATTCTTTATTTCTTTAATTATTTTACATCTTTTATATATATAGAATAAATTATAATGTGTTACATCCGGTGGACTCCACGATTCTTTTCTTTTATAGAACTCTTTTACTGATATAAAAAATTACGCTCTGGAACCTTTCTGCACACGACGTAAACAATAAACAAGGAAATATCTAGCAGGCGAGACTAATCTTTTAGAACGATACAATTTTTTAACTATGAGACAGATCAACAAATATTCCGGGACTAAGACCCACGTCAAAGATTTGAAAATTCGAGACGGATCAATAAATATTCCGGGACTAAAACCCACGTCAAAGATTTGAAAATTTTAAACAAAGATAAGAGACCCTCGAACGCTAGAAATCTAGACCATGTGCGTACGGAAAACAAACAGATGAATGGAATATTCAATTCTAAGTTCCGCGCAACGGGCTTAAGGGTTTAAAACAAAGAACAAGGAGAGGGACACGGACGATGGTTTACGGATGAAACCAAAATCCGTAAGCAGAACTCGCGATACTTGACACCGCGTGCTCGCCTGCCAGACCACCCTCTTGTGTTATCTGTTTGAGATAAATTTCAGCGGGAATAATAAAAATGTCAATTTAGCCGATCATAACGGACTCTCCAATAGGCTGGACTTAACTTCTAAAAACAAAAGCCTACACCAATAGGCGCAATTTCTGGACCTTCTTCTAGAAGGGTAACACCTCCTACTCATGAGAGGGGTAAATAGTAAAGATTTGATTTGTTAAAAAAGAATTCTGATTGCCTAATGGAGAGGGTACGTGGGGAGACGCTAAGATTCGAGGATACGCGAAATCCTCGCTCGAAAATTCACTTCGTTTCAGTTTTTCAACCGACTTACTAAGCTAGTAGTCAGCTCCGGGGCTCGAGTATTCGTTTTCCGCGACTCCAAGTTGTATAGACGGCAAGCTTCAATAGCTCTGTCGTATCAACATACAAAATTCGATAAGTCTATTCTTGCATTTTTCTACGCGTTGTGCAGTGCAGAGTTATATTTATATAACTTGAGAAACTATAATACACCTGCGACCACAGCGATCTCCATCCAATCTGACAGCACGAGCCAAGATCTTCTCGCCCTTGCAAATCATTGGTGGTTTAGTTTAACAACGCTCTCAATAAATAGTAAGTCATTAAATTTTCCCATCTCTTTTAATTATTTTCCTTTTTTTCTTCTTTCCTGAAATGATTCTTGGATAATAAATTTAACCCCTTCGCGAAAACATTACTTCAAGTCTCTTCTCTCACCTTCCTACTCGTCACCGAAGGTCACCTGCATTTCGCTGAGCGATCCGTGACTTCCTTCTCCTCACCGAGGATCACCTGCATTTTGTGGAGCGACTCGTGATTTCTTACTCGTCACCGAGGGTCACCTGCATTTTGCGGAGCGAATCGTGACTTCCTACTCGTCACCGAGGGTCACCTGCATTTCGCTGAGCGACCCGTGACTTCCTTCTCCTCACCGAGGGTCACCTGCATTTCGCTGAGCGACTCGTGATTTCTTACTCGTCACCGAGGGTCACCTGCATTTTGCGGAGCGACTCGTGACTTCCTACTCGTCACCGAGGGTCACCTGCATTTCGCTGAGCGATCCGTGACTTCCTTCGCCTCACCGAGGGTCGCCTGCATTTCGCGGAGCGACTCGTGATTTCTTACTCGTCACCGCGGGTCACCTGCATTTCGCGGAGCGACCCGTGGCTTCCTTCTCCTCACCAAGGGACACGTATATCTCACAGAGAGACTCGCGATTTCATTCAGTCCCTCTCTGTGGCTTTCATCTCGCCTAACTATATAATAAAAGGGAGATATACTAATAAATAAACTATATATATATATATATATATATATATATATATATATATATATATATATATATCACATCTACTTTTATATACCTGATATTTAAATAACAACTTTTATTATCCGGATATAATCCTTAGAATAGAAACGCCAAGAATTATTTCACATCTCCTTCCTCCACACAATATTATTATTAATATTATTACTTATTTACGAATCATTCCTTAGTGGAAAGAGTAAAATGATCTTCCCGAGCGGCAACTAAATGCTCGCGTAATCGTCGCAATAGGCGGCTTAAGAAGGAATTGGCTCGAGCGTCCGTAGACCCCAATTTTGTTGGAAATTTCACTAAACTTAAGCTAACTCAGCGAGGCTTACACAATATACAAGAACACGATACACAACCTCGCCCCGCTTCTTCTGCTCCCTCCCCTCCTTCTTATTCTCCTATTTCTTCTCCTGAGCGTTTTCACTCAGCTTCTTTCGAACCTCAACCCTCGCGGATTCCCACTCCCCCTCCTCCTTCTGATTGTCCCCCTAGTTCTTCTTTTGATTATCCACATCATTCCTATTCCCCTATCTCTTCCCCCGAGCGCTTTCCCTCAGCTTCTCTCGAACCTCAACCCTCGCGAATTCCCACTCCCCCTCCCCCTTCTGACTGTCCACCTAGTTTTTCTGTCGATTTTTCACCTCCTTCTTATTCCCCCGTCTCTTCCCTCGAGCGTTCTCACTCACCTTCCCTCGAACCTCAACCCACTAGAATTCCTACTCCTCCCTCCTCCTTTTCCCTCGAATCGCTCGATCTCTCAGAAGAGTCGCGCGTTTTCGAAGAAGCCCTTCAGGACTTCGTAGAAGAGTGTCCCGATCTCAAAGAGGAACCGGAAGATTTTAAATCGGAATCTTCCGACCCCGAAGGAGAATCGGAGTCCTTTTTCGAAGACCAGGACAGGGAAGCCTGGTACAGGTACCTCCTAAGCCAATTTCCTGCTTATCCTGTGCCTCTTATGGACGAGGGTTATCGCGTCGGTCCAGATATAGTGAACCTCGATCAATTTCACCATATCCTTCAGACCAGTCCATCTGGCTCCATTATTCCTTTTTTTGTCCTAGGCTGCCCTCTTCCTTTAGCCGTCCCTATTGAGGTCTTTTGGATGAAGTTCCCTTCTCTCTCCACGGTCCAACTCCAAGACCTTTAATAGTCCTCCTCCCCTTTTATCCCTACCGTCCAACTTTCATTTCTCTAATAATTTATTTTTAATAATTTTTTTTTATTTGAGCTATTTATTGTAAATTTCCAACCGGAATTTAAATTTTAGTTTCCCTTTTAATTCCGGTTGATGTCCTCCGCATTTATTGTAACACCCGCGAGAATATAATTTTCCTTCACCTACATTCACGCACACAAACACAAGTACACCTTAGAATTTAGGAAAATGTATTTTTATAAATAAGATTTTAAAAATCAAATTAAATGTTCCTTCGTTAAATTTTATCTTTCTTCTTTTTAAAAATCATTCATTTCCAATTTTTTGAATAAATGTAAAGTTAAATTTTAAAATCGAGTTATTTATTAACCCGACTTCCTTCCCGTTACCCGAAATCGCACAGGGTCCCGTCCCGGGTAATAAGGATTTAGTTCCTTTACCAAAAAAGGGACCGCCGACCGAACGGCCCGTGGACAGAGTAAGAGCGACCCTTCCGGTCGTTGACCTGTCTAAGGCCCTGTATCGTTCGTTCGACTCTAGGACACGCATCGTCTAGCGTTTGTCTAGAGATAAGTAAGTTACGCCCTCCCGCTGACTCTCCCTTCCATTGAGTCTGGACGTAACATAAAAAATTTTGGGGGCTCGTCCGGGATTGTTATGTGCGATTTCCAAAAACGGGAATGAGTCGAAGTACTAGAGGAGGAAGCGATAAAGACGAAGTAGAAAAACTTTATAAACTCGCTCTAGAAGGAAATAAATTGAAATCCAAATCCGAAACAAATACAATACACGCATCTACACCGACATTATCTTCTAAATCAACCGGTAGACAAATTAATTTTGATTTAAACGAAACCTTAGAAAAAACTTTAATTGGCGAGACCACTAATACGCCCGAGCCAGATTCCGGTGATTCTCAAGACGTTACTATTACTAAACAAGTTAACGCGATAGATAATATTACCGTTGAAAGCCTAGAAAGCGATTCAGACGAATCTGAAATAATGGCTAATAACCCGTTTGCAACCTTAAAATACGCGGTTGAAGCCGTTCCCTTCTTTGATGGGAACAATATTCCATTAAACTATTTTATTGAAGGATGCGAAGAAGCTAAATCTATGTTACCGGGAGAGGCTGAATCGCAATTCACTAAAATAATAAGAACTAGAATCGTTGGTGAGGCACGTCGAACCATACAAGACAGAAATTTCAATAATGTATCTGAATCAACGTCTTATTTAAAACAAGTCTACGGACCTTCTAAAAATGTTTACTAATTACAAGGGGAATTAGGCTGCATCTATCAGAAAAATGGAGAGGATGTAATCACTTATGCAAATCGAGTTAAAATGCTCGGAAAGCAAATTTTGGAGGATTATAAGGGACCCGGAAACGCCTTGCCCGATCAACAAATTAAAGCATCATTAGAAAAAGATATGTGTAAATGTTTTATAAGGGGATTAAAACCCGAAATCGAACAAAGGATTGCGAGAAATTTGGATGTACAGAATACGGTTACCGATGCTTTAAGGATAGAAAGAGAGCTTCGGACAATGACAGATTTACGAGGGGAAGAGAGAGCCGACTCAGGCAAAAATACGACGCAAACCATAAACCGGGGACGGGAAACTTGTCAAATCTGTTTTAAAGACGGGCATATAGTAAATAATTGTCGAAAACTCACTCAGCCTCACCTACAAAATTTTAATAAAACGGAATTGGGAACCGAAATTTTAATATGTCAAATTTGCAAAAAACGAGGACACAGTGCTGACAGATGCCGTTTACGCGATCCTCAATCGCGACAACCAGTAAACGTAATTCAAGAAAGAACTATTATTTGCCAATTATGTTCCAGAACGGGACATAATGCAAAAACATGTCGACAAAATAATAATAACGACCAAATTAATAAAGCATCCTTAATCTGTCAGTGGTGTGACAAACCTGGCCACTCAGCCAATAATTGCTGGAAAAAACAAAATGAAGAACGTAATTTGGAAAATAAGCGAAAAATTATTTGTCAGAATTGCGACAGAATCGGGCACGTCGCCAAAGATTGTCGCTCGAGAATAAATTCAAATTCGGCATCTAAAAATAATCTATTCTGTCGATACTGTAAAGAAGAAGGCCATCTCCTTGAAAATTGTCAGTTAAGACTTGTGAGCAATAATCGCCGAAAAGAGCAAGACCAGAGAAACTACAACTGGCCTTCGACGTCGGGTGTGCAGCAAGGGCCCGAGCGGACTTCACACCCGCCTGCTCCACGGGAGGTCAAATAAACCGACAGAAACCAAATGTGCGGCCCGTGACAGTAAGCCTCACTAAACATGGTCGCGTGCCGACCGTACAGGTCAATCTTGACAAAATAACTCACATAACTCTTATGCTAGACACAGGATCAGGACCGAATATAATTAAAGAAAATTTTGTACCTGAAAATAGTAAAGTAAATTTCGCAAATATTTTAAAATTAAACGGTATAAATAATTATCCTGTTTATACTCTGGGAGAAATTACTTTGATTCTTTTCAAAACGCCTGTGTCCTTTCACATCGTATCTAGCGATTTTCCAATTCCACAATCCGGAATATTAGGAAATAATTTCTTTAAATAAACTTCTTCAAAAATCGACTACGCAGAAGAACATCTGGATATCTCTGGAATTAACATACCTTTTTTCTCCCCGGAAACCATAATAGTTTCACCAAGATCCGAGTCATTATTCTATGTAAGGGTAGGAAACCCTGAGATAAAGATAGGATATATACCAAAATTGAAAATAGAGCATGGAATTTATCTGGGAGATACTATAGTAGAAAACGTTTCCGGGAAAGCCTATTTGAATGTTATAAACACATTAGATGAAGAAGTGGAAATTAGAGTACCAACATTGCACTTGAAACCACTAGGTGAACTATTAGATAATCATGAATTGAATGACAAGACACGCAATAACCGCGAGAATTTTCCAAATTCACCAGGGAAACTCGTGAGCAGTAAAGTAAAGAGAGACAATCTTGAAAGCAATGATGATATTATTTTTGAAGAAATCCAAAATAAAAATAAAGATGGTCAAAAATCTATTGTTATTGAAAAAATCAATTACGAAAACGAAGACGAAATGTTAAATCAAGAGGAAAATAAAAATGAGAATGAAAATATGATTGAAGACAAAATAAAGAATAAAAACGAGAGGAAAATTAAAACTAGTTCAAATAAAAATTCAATTAATTCTAAAACCCATGAAGAAGGAAGTTACCAAACTTCTCCAGAAGAAATTAATTCTAGAATTTCGGAGGGAAATCTCCAAACCTCGACAGAAAATTCTAGCTCCGCTAATTGTGAGGAGGGAAATTACCAAACCTCTTCTGAAAAACTTGATAATCCAACCATTGGAGGGGGAAATTACCAAACCTCTCCAGAAAAAAATGTATTCTAGAATTTCGGAGGGAAGTTTCCAAACCTCGACAGAAAATTCTGGCTCCGTCGATTGCAAGGAGGGAAATTACCAAACCTCATTACGCAATTCGACACAATCTAATCCTGAAGAAAGGAAAAATTTCTTAAGCTCGCTGGATATTAAGTTTCCAAGAATTGGATTATCATCGGAAAATAATAATAATAATAGAAAATCCTCTCATGTCACAATAAAAGACCTCCTTGAAAAGGCACAAAAATATAAATTAAATATTAAAGATTTAAGCATCAAAAATAATCAAAACATCAAATGTAAAAATAAACCGTCTTCGAAAATTTCAACTGCTTTATTGCATAAATCTCAAGAAATTATAGATAAATTTATGCGAAAACGTAAATCGAAAAATAAAAAGGAGCGACAAAATAACATCGCAATTTCTGATCTGCATAATTGTTTAATAATATCCGAAGAAACGAAAGAAGATAGATTTACACAAATTATAGATTTATTGCGATTAGAACACTTGAATAAAAAAGAACAAGAGAACGTAATAAAACTAATAACAAACAGTCAAGATCGATTTCATATTCCCGGAGAAAAATTAACCGCGGCTCATGTAATACAACATCAAATACCAACTACGGATGATCACCCAATTAATACTCGTCAATACAGATTTCCGCAAATTCATAGGGAAGAAATAAATAAGCAGGTAGAGGAACTCTTAGAAGGAGCCGAGTGCCTCTGGTGGCTCAAGGAATAGCGCGCCTGACTCACATCCCAGAGATCTCGGGTTCGATTCCCGACTCAACCCTGGCCTGCGCTCTCCTATTTTTCCATTCCTACCACCTCCCAAAAACAAAAATTCCTTCCTTCTCTCTTTCCCACATGATGAACTTACATATATATATATATATATATATATATATATATATATATATATATATATATATATATATATATATATATATATATATATATATATATATATATATATACCAGAATCTAACTATACGACATTAGTCTATCTATACTGTATTGTGAACTTACATACATATACGAAAATCTATATATACGACATTGGTCTATCCATAACAAATTTATTGGCCGTATGGGCCAATATAATCAGGCCCGGAGCCATTCATCAGAAGTCCAGTCCCAGTCCTCTTAGAAGGAGAAATAGTAAAACATTCGCAGTCACCATACAATACGCCCATATGGATTCTGCCAAAGAAAGAAGATTCTAAAGGAAATAAACGTTGGAGAATGGTCCTCGATTTTCGTGCTTTAAACGATAAAACTATTGGAGATGCTTATCCTTTGCCAAATATTATTGACATATTAGATCAATTAGGAGGAGCGCAATATTTCTCAGTATGCGATCTTACGTCCGGATTCCATCAAATAAAAATGGATCCTGCTGATAGTCATAAAACAGCTTTTACCACTCCATTCGGACATTACGAATTTGACCGAATGCCCTTTGGATTAAAAAACGCACCTGCAACTTTTCAACGCTTAATGGATTTAGTTCAAACGGGATTACAAGGCGAGGAGTTATTTGTTTACATGGATGACATTGTTATTTACGCGACTTCTTTAGAAGAACATGAACGAAAATATAACGCATTAATAGAGCGACTTCGTAAAGCTAATTTAAAATTACAACCTGATAAATGTGAATTTTTAAAAACCGAAGTAACATATCTAGGGCATGTAATCGCCAGAGACGGAGTAAAACCAGATCCGAAAAAATTAGAAGCAGTACGACATTTTCCAAGACCAAAAACACCGGAAAATATTAAACAGTTTTTGGGCCTTGCCGGATATTATCGACGATTCATATCAAATTTTTCTAAGTTAGCAAAACCACTAACGAATTTATTAAAAAACGATACTCGTTTTGAGTGGACGTCTGAACAAGAAGACTCATTCGAAATTTTAAAGCAGAAATTATGTGAAGAACCAGTACTGCAATATCCTGATTTTTCTAAATCATTCATTTTAACCACCGATGCTTCCGGAATAGCCGTGGGAGGAATACTTTCCCAAGGGGAAATAAACAAAGATCGACCGATCGCTTACGCCTCTAGAACCCTCACAGACAATGGATTGAAATACGACACATACGAAAAGAAAGCATTGGCCATAATTTATTGCGTCAAACATTTCCGACCGTATTTATATGGGAGAAGATTTACACTTGTCACAGATCATAAACCGTTAATGTGGTTCAAAAACGCACAAGACGCAAATATGCGAATACTCCGTTGGAGATTAAAATTGGCAAAATATGATTACGATGTTGTATATAAAGCAAGAAAAACAAACGTAAACGCAGACGCATTATCGAGAAATCCTGTAAATATCGAAAAGATAGATTGTAAAATTATAAAAAACAAGTGTTCGAGAGCGAGGCGAAATTAGAAAAGTGTGTGCGAGGATCTGTTGGTTCGCGGAAAATAAATCTCGCGAGTACAGTTCACGTTTTTAATTACAACAAAATAATTAACACGATCACAAATTCTACAAAAGTTCCAAATAAAAGCTCGGTCGGTTATAGGCGGTTCACAAAAGAATAGCGGTTGTCGTAAGCGGTTTCACAAAAGGAATAGCGGTTGTCGTAAGCGGTTAACAAAGCGTGTCGAAAAGCGGTGTAACTAAATATGCGATAACTAAACGCGTAAGCGAGTGTCTCAGGACGTGAGCGGGCCCTTTTATAGCGGTTCTTTAATCTCTCGCTACCAATGAATTTGAACCTCCGAGTTCGGTTCGAAGATTCAACGCGGCGCCAAACTTTATTGGCCGCCCCTTGAAATATCGGCGCGAGATGAGATTCGGAGCGAGTGATAGGCCGGTGGCCCGTACGTCACGGGCTACGTAACGGCCTCGCGCGTGCCGGCAGCCGTTTATCGCGCGGCTAACCGACAAAGTTGTTTGCGTGTTTTCGTGTAAAACTTATTTGTCACATGGGCTTCAAAAGTCAAAAAACACCAAAAAACCTTAAATAATAATAGCGATAAGAACATTGTTTTTCGACTTTGATCGCGATGGAATAATAATGCGAAGCCCATGTGACAAAGAAGAAATTAACTTAAATGTAATTTAAAATGCAATCTCAAACACCCATACTTTACTTTCCGTTCTCGCCTCTCCTGCTTCCCTTATTAATCTTTCTCCCTCCTCTTTCTTTTTCCTTTCACACATCTCCTTGTATTCTCTCTTTTCCTCCCTATACCTTTCTCTCTCTTCTTCTCCTCTCCTCCATTTCCTCAACTTAAGTCTTACTTCCTTCTTTTTCTCTATACACTCCTTATACCACCACCCCCCTTTCTTTTCTCTTCTTTTCCTTCCCCCCTCTCGCTCTCTTCCAAGGCCTTCTTTATCCATTCATTCATTTTCTCTATCTCTTCTTCCGTCCCTCCTTCTTCCCCTCCTGTATTTATTTCTCCTATTTCCCTCCTAAATTTCTCTCTCCCCTCCTCGTTCCATACCCCTCTCCTGCCTTTCTATCTCGCTTTCCTTTTCTTCTTCCAACTGTCTTCCCCTTTTACCCGGCAAATCACCGGGTGATGATCCGAATCTATGTCCTCTCTTATCTCTAATCTTTCTATTTTTTCCTATGTTCCTTCATTTCCTAATACATAATCTATTACCGTGTTTCCCCTCCCCCCGGTATACGTGTATTCTCCTTTTTCATCTCCTCTTATATTCCCATTTATTATACTCCATCCAGTTTCCTCTAACACCTCTACCAATCTCCTCCCTTCCCTATTACTCTTCTTATCTTTGGAGTTCCTATTCTTTCTAATCTCTTCCTCCTCCGCCATATTTACCCTTCCTCCCATTTCTCCTGTTCTGGCATTAAAGTCACCTCCTATTACTACTCTTCTTCCTTCCTCCTCGCTCTCTTCCATCCACTTCTTTAACCCCTCTATTTTCCTCTCTAAGTCCTCGTTCACATATATTCCCACTATTCTCCACTCCTCCTCCCCACTTTTCAATGTCCCCGTCATCATCCCTTCCTTCATCATTTCAATTTCTCCTATCTCCATTTCCCTTTTTCCTCTTATCCCCATTATCATTCCTCCCATTGCTCTTCCTTTTTTATTCTTTCTGCTCGCGTATTGTATCCCCCATTTAAAACCCTTCGGTAACCTGCTTTTTAATCCCCTCCATCCTTTCTCATCTACCCATGTCTCCATGAGTACTATAACGTCCCACTCTCCAATCCTATCCCAAAAACCCTTATCTTTGTTTTTCAAACCTGCTATATCCCAGAACGTTATCTTCCATATCTCTTCCTCCCTACCCCCCCCCCTCTCACGTCTCTCTGTTCTCCCTCTCCTCTCCCTCTCCCCCCTTATCACTCTCTTGTTTGTTCTCCCCTCCCTCTCCCCTGTCCCCATTAATAGTTCCCCCTCAACTTCCTTCCCCTTTATTCCCCCTGTCTCTCTCTCCTATGTCCTACTTTCTCCCCCTTCACTTCCCCTCTTTCACTTTTCAACACTTCCTCTTCCTCATTCCATTTCCACCATTTGCCATCTATTTGCAATCCCCCATTACCCATCCGTACCCTCCTGCCTTCTCCTTCCTCTTTCCTAGCTATCTCCCTGAGCTTCCATCTAACCTTTCTTTCCTCCCATGTTAAATCATCATCTATCCTTTCCTCTCTTCCCCTCAACTTTTTCTTATTCTCCATAACTTGTCTTTTCTGTTCAATGCTCCCTAACGTCACCACCGCCATTCCTCTCTCTCCTTCCGTCATTATCCCAACTCTTTTAACACTCTATTTTTATATCTACTCCTATTTTTTCCAAGATCTTTTCTACTCCTCCTCTAACATCTCCTTTTTCCATTCCTACTCCCCTAATTACTATATTTCTCCTTCTATCCTCTCGTTCCTTCCGTTTTAGTTTTCTTTCTATTACCTTTATTTTTGTTCCTAATTTGTCTTCTCCTGATACCCCGGTTCCCTCCTTGCCCCCCCTCTCCTACTCTTCCTTTCCCTTCCTTTATCAACTTTTCTAATTTCCTTTCCAGATTTTCTATACTTCCTTTCATCTCCCTTCTTTCTTCCTCCCATTCCCTCTCCCTCTCTCCAAATTTCTCCCTTATCTTTTCCAATTCATTTTTTATCCCTTCTCCTTGTCCTGCTAAACCATCTTTGATCTCTCTTAAATCCTCTCTTATCTCTTCTCCTAGCGATTTTATCCCTGTTATTATATCCTTTCTTAATTCCTCCCTCAATTCCCTCCTCCATCCCTCTCTATCTTCCTCCTCTCTCTCCCCCCATTGACTTTGGTGATCTTACTATTATTTTACTTGATCTAAACATAGAATCCTCTTCGTTCTTATTATCTTCTCTCTCCCTCTTCTTTTTCAAAAATTCTGATATATCTCCTACACTTCCTTTTCTCTCTTTCGAATGCTTTATACCTCCTTTATCCATTCTCCCCTACTTCTCTATCCTTGTTTCCCTTTTCAACTTCTTGTTTTATACTCCTTTCCTTTTCGCTACTTATCTCCTCCTTCTCGTCTCTATTTGACTATCCTTGTTTCCCTTCTATCTACTCTCTTTGCTTCGTGCTTTGTCGCTCACTAGCGTTCCACCTCACTTTCCCCTAGCGCGCGCTGCTTCCCTAGCGCCCCGTCGCGTCTACCACTCTACCTGCTCTATACTCCGTGCCCACTCGCACCCAACGGCCGGCTCGTAAATGCCCTTTTATTCCCTTCCCTTCCCACATCCAGTTCTCCCTTCACTCCTTCACTCTCTCTTTCACCACCACTCCCTCTCACTCAACACCTCCCTCCCGTCACTCTTCTAATTCTCCTCTCAACCACCGTCAAACAACTCCTTTCACACACACACGTGTCACGTTCTACGTACCGGAAATGGAAGTCCTATTATTATAACTATTATCTATTATAACTACAAAAACAAAAACGCTACTCGAGAACACAGATATCGGACCGCTCCTTTTTGGTGAAAAATTGGGAGAAAAACTCAAGGAAGCAAGATCATTGGAAAAAATGGGAAAGGATCTCAGACCATAGGTTCCCCTGAAAAAACCTTTCAACAAATCAAATTTTTTAAACCAGAAGAGCTCGTCTGGGAAAAATCAGGAGACATCTCAGGCGAGCAAGGCTCGACAGCAGGGAAGGTCCACTGTCTCCCAGAGATCCAGAAAGACATCTCGCCAGTACAGTCAGAATCGCCAATCCAACAAGACGTCAACCTATTACAGACGCTAGAGGTACGAATTGCCGGTAGAATAAAAATTTTCGGGAAAATCGGGAATATTTTACAAATCATAAACGGATACAAAATTCCATTTGTTTCAACTCCCAAACAAACTGCCGTTCCCTCTAGTAGAGAATGGTCCAAAAAAGAAAAATTCTGGATTAAAACAGGTTAAAAAATTGCAGCAAACGGGCGCAATAGAACCTTTTTTCCCCATCGAGGGTCAATTTATCTCACTGTTTTTTCTAGTTGACAAACCGAATGGTTCTAAACGTTTTATTTTCAATTTAAAGAAATTGAATAAATTTATAAATGCTCCTCACTTTAAACTGGAGGACATTAAAGTAGCTTGCCGATTATTGTTCCCGGTAGCGTATTTAGGTCATATAGATTTAAAAGATGCGTATTTTACTATTCCGATAGACAAAAGAGATAGAAAATTTCTAAGATTTACATTTGAAGGACAACTCTATGAGTTTACGTGCTTACTTTTTGGATTAAATATCAGTCCTTACACATTTTTACAAAAATTTTAAAATCGGTAGTGAAAGAACTGTCGTAACTCGAAATCGAATAACGTAATTACGACCTATAAAAGTAAAAAAGGAGCACAGTGCAAATTCAGCACTTCGTAAGCTGTTGCGCGCGCTCCCAAAACCGCGATTAAATGCAAGATATGCAATTCGTTGCAATATGCAATTAAGACATCGCGACCTAGTACCGAAAAATCACCTACTTTCGGACCATAAAAAGAGAGATAACGAGTACCTCGGGGCCGTATTCCGAAACTAAGTGGTGACGCGTATACTTGAAGAAACTGTGAGATTTTGTAAACGCCGACATTGTTACATCGCCGAAGCATCACCAAACCGAACTCTACGATACGTAAGCTGTACAAATAAATCTTTTTGCACGGAATCTCTGCCTCGTGTTTCTCGACACTCGGAGTCCCAACTCCTAAGACGAACCGAACCCTTGGATCATCCCCAAAATTCCCGTTGTACCCGGAGAGGCACAACAAAATTGGTGGCAGCGGTGGGATTGGTCCAGCTAAAGGAATAAATAAGAAAATAGTGGGATACGCCCAACTATTTCGAGACACAATCGGTAACAAAAATCGATTGACGAATTGAGCAAATCAGCACCAAGTGCGGGCCAAAAAAATCGTCAGTATCTGAGAGACCCGGAAGAAGAACCGTGACAAGAAGCTGAAGCGCAAAGGAAGGAGCAATCCAACGTAACGCCCAGCAACTAGCCGATCGTAGCAAACCGAGGACGCCGCCCGTGCAACGGAAAACTCACCGACGTTGACCTATAACGTGCACCGCCGAGCGATCCAGCCACAACCGCTGACTGTGCAGAAGCAACGAGTAAGCGAAAGAAGAATGCGTATCATCGTTATACTGTAAGTCAAAAAATTGTACAATAAAATAGCGTGAATGTCGGCACAACCGAAAAGAATTGCGTTCCACCGACCGCGATTTTTAAGCGTACCAGTTCGACTAGCAAATAGATTCGGTTTAGTAACCCCCGTACAAGTAATCGAAGGAGCGGCCCGCGACATTCGCGATAACGTACGGAGAAATTTAGATAACCATTTTTCAGGCGAAAATTCACCCGAATTAGGATCTCGCGAGCTAGAAATAAATCAAGCAGCGGAAAACACACTCCCTCCTAATAATAATAATAATAACATAATAGAAGTAGACGGACTTGATGTAAATCGTACATCCGTCGAGCGCGTTGCCGTTAGGAGAAATTACTCTCCCGTATCATACGATAGTAGCATCTTCGAAGCAAATAACGAAGAAAACATGCAACGTAATCCATTACCGTCAACTGTTCCCCCCGAAAACGTTGATAGGGAAATAGAACGCTTGCGAGCACAGGTTAGAAATAACGCCGCCGCGGACTATGAAGACGCCGGACATCCACTCGAAGATCCAAGCAATGCACTGATAATCGAAATCGTGCAAACCGTTCGAGAAATGCGAGAAGAAATAAGAGAATTACACGAGCAAATACACGATCTACGCGCAAATCGGGAAGATTTAAATAGAACACGAACGATACCGAATGACACTAATCTTGATGTCACATACGGACGAACACTTAACGATGTTCGAAATCAATCGGCACCTTTAAACGGTCATTTACGATTGAAAGAAGCAAGAGATATGGTTCCGGAATTTGACGGAAATTCACAAGCTAAACTTAAAGAATTTTTAAGCGCATGTTCATACGCGATAAAAAATATTAATCCCGCAGATGAAAAAACATTATTAGAAGCAATACTTTGCACGAAGCTAAAGGGAAAAGCTATGGTAGACTTTGAAACGCGAAATATAAACAGTTTCGGACAGTTTAAAAGAGAACTCGAAATCTGCTATTTAAGCAAGAAGAGCATTACTCACTTGCAAATTGAATTTAACTCCTTAAAACAAAAAGCCGGCGAGAACGCCAGAGCATACGGGTTTCGCGCCGACAATTTGGCCATGGAATTATATGAATCCATGATCGAAGGCCAAGATTACGGCAGCGAACGAAAACGCATTATACTTGAAACTATACAACAGCAAGCTCTGCAAAATTTCCAAATAGGTCTCCACGACGATATCAAATTGGTGGTGCGAGCACAGCATTACTCAACGCTTCAAGAAGCAATCGCAGGAGCCAATGCGGAAGAGAAAGTCAAGGGTCCATTAGAACACGCATCGCGACATAAGCCCGATTATACAATTTCGCAAGCAGCGCGAAATAAAGTATCACAATGCCATAAATGCGGAAAACTAGGACATCACGGACGAGAATGCCGAACAAGCAGATATTCAAACCGATTCTCTTTGCCGAAACCACAGGGATCGTCAAGAATAAATATACTCGAAAAACATTGCACCTACTGCAAAAAATCAGGTCATGGTCGAGATGAATGCTGGAGTCTACACGGACGCCCTGGGATAGTACAATCTAACCGGACGAAATCAAACGAAGAAAAAAAGCCACAAAATCGTAATAACACGAATGGGCAACGAAGAAAAAATAAAACGCAAAACGCGGATGAAGAAGAAGACGAGGAGAATACAAGGCAGCCGAGACCAGCCCTCGAATATCAAATATCGCAAGTAACAGGAAAATCGCAAACAAAAACTGGATTAGATCTAGTAACTCTTCCCATCCAGGAAGTTAAAAAAGGGAAATTAAACCTACTGTCTGACACAGGAGCAACGGTTACATTAAGGAAGTTAAGAAATCTAAAAGGAGAAACCATGATTTACGAGGAGCAAATGGCACTCACTGGAGTTACAGGACACAAAATGAATACAATAGGAAAAATCAAGGCAACGATAATCCTGAAGAACCGAAAAATACGGCACTCAATTTATATCGCGAAGGACGACTTCCCAATTGATTATGAAGGAATCCTAGAAGTAGACTTTCTACAAAAACACAAGGTAACGTGCGATTATAATAAGAAGCAGATACAGCTATCAGATACGATATTAAAATTATATTAGAGAAAAATATATATTAGATAAATTTTCTATAAATTTTCGATAATATCCCGCTAAACCTATAAAAGATTGTATTTCTTTTACCTTGGTCGGTGTTGGGAATTCTCGTACTGCTTTTAATTTGGAAGGATCAGGCATGATCCCGTTTTCAGTTACTATGTGCCCTAAATATATTACTTCCTTCCTGAGGAACTCGCACTTATCAGGTTGAAGCTTTAAATTATGTTTTCGTAACTTGTTTAATACTTCGATAAGCCGTGTATTATGTTCCTTTAAACTTGCTCCGTATATGACTATGTCGTCCGTACCGAGCATTAATATTAAAACCGCGCAGCGAGACAATTATTCAAGCTACTACCGATTCAAATAAAGTAGGTATAATACGTGCTGAGGAAACACAGCCTGGAGTTTTTATTGGCTATTGCTTAGTAAAGCCAGAAGAATTTTCCTGCCCAATCAGTGTTATAAACACTACCGAAGAATATATTAAACTACCAACTCCATGTGTAACAGTCGAAGAAATAAAAAATACAGCGGCTCAAATATGTATTACTCAAGCACAACAGGAGGCTACAACGCTTTCCCGTCGCGAACAAATAAAAAATTTACTGCGTGTACAACACCTAAATCAAGAAGAGGTAAAAACACTGCTAGAAATTTGTGAAGATTTTAGCGATATATTTTATATCGAAGGAGATGCACTCACTTATACTCCTACTATCACACATGAAATTACGGTTCAAGCCAACAGTGCACCCGTAAATATACGCCCATATCGCTTACCAGAAAAACATAAACAAGAAGTAAATCAGCAAGTAAAAGGCATGTTGAGAGACAAAATTATTAGACCAAGTACCAGCCAATGGAACGCTCCATTGCTAGTGGTCCCTAAGAAAACCGATGCGTCAGGTAAACAAAAATTACGAATAGTCGTAGATTTTCGAAAGTTAAACGATTTAACAATAGGCGATTCCTTCCCATTACCTAATATAACGGACATACTAGACCAACTGGGAAATGCAAAATATTTTACCACCTTGGATTTAGCGTCAGGTTATCACCAGATACCCGTGTCCGAAAACGATAAATGCAAGACAGCGTTTTCTACACCGTACGGACATTACGAATTCAATAGAATGCCGTTCGGATTAAAGAACGCGCCAGCCACATTCCAGCGTTTAATGAACTCTGTGCTGACTGGACTACAAGGAATCAAATGTCTAGTATATTTGGACGACATAGTCATATACGGAGCAAGTTTAAAGGAACATAATACACGGCTTATCGAAGTATTAAACAAATTACGAAAACATAATTTAAAGCTTCAACCTGATAAGTGCGAGTTCCTCAGGAAGGAAGTAATATATTTAGGGCACATAGTAACTGAAAACGGGATCATGCCTGATCCTTCCAAATTAAAAGCAGTACGAGAATTCCCAACATCGACCAAGGTAAAAGAAATACAATCTTTTATAGGTTTAGCGGGATATTATCGAAAATTTATAGAAAATTTCTCTAAAATTGCCAAACCTCTTACGAAACTAACGAAAAAAGGAGAAAAATTCGAATGGGTCGGAGAACAACAAAATGCATTTGAGACTTTAAAAAATAAATTAATTACCTCCCCGGTGCTAAAATATCCTGGTTTCAGTCAAGAATTTCTTTTAACGACGGACGCATCAGATTACGCCATCGGAGCTATACTGTCTCAAGGAGAAGTAGGCCAAGACCGACCGATTGCTTACGCCAGCAGAATATTATCGCGAGCGGAACATAATTATAATACTACCGAAAAAGAGTTATTAGCAATAGTATGGGCAGTAAAATATTATAGACCTAATTTATATGGTAATAAATTTAAAATAATAACGGATTATAAGCCATTGGTATGGTTATTCAATGTAGCCGATCCAGGATCACGTCTAATAAGATGGAGACTAAAACTGGAAGAATATGATTACGAAATCGTACACCGATCCGGAAAAACAAATACCAACGCCGACGCGTTAAGCCGCAACGTAGTTCTCAATCTAAAGGAAGAAAAGGAAAAAAACTATAACGAAAGGAGAAACTATAGCGAAGAAGATAAAGCGCGCATACTGTACGAATATCACGACGCACCCTTAGGCGGACACCAAGGAATTGAACGAACAATTAATAGGATTAGAATGAAACATAACTGGTCCGGATTAACTAAATACGTTGAAAATTATATCGCTAAATGCGAATTTTGCCAAAAGAATAAATTAAAGCGAAAATCTAAAGCACCTTTAGTAATAACTGATACAGCTAGCCGACTCTTCGAAAAATGTGCGCTAGACATTGTAGGACCATTAACCGTAACAAATAACGGAAATAAATATGTTCTAACCTTCCAAGATAATCTTACGAAATTCAGTAAGGCAGTTCCTTTACCTAATCAAGAAGCCGCCACCGGAGCAAAAGAATTCGTAGTTAAAATAATATTGGAACACGGAATCCCTGACAAAGTGCTAACGGATCAAGGCACGAACTTTTTAAGCGATATGTTCAAAAACATGTGCAAACTATTAAAAATAGAAAAAATACAGACAACCGCATACCATCCAGAGAGTAATGGTGCGCTAGAACGCTCACATCGTACACTAGCTGAGTACTTACGACATTATATAAATGCCGACCAGACAGACTGGGACGAGTGGATACCTTATGCCATGTTTACGTACAACACTACCCCTCATACGGCAACAGGATTTACTCCTTTCGAACTAGTATACGGACATCAAGCAATCTTACCAACAGCGCTAACAACGCCACCGAAACCTACGTATACTTACGATAACTACGCCCAGGAATTAAAAGAAAGAATACGAGCGACAAATCAAATCGCTAAAGAACACATAAGAGAGGAAAAAATTAAAGTAAAAGAGCAATACGACAAAAGGGCAAAACAAACCACTTTCAAGGTAGGAGACAAAGTATTGCTACATGATGAAACAGTTCGGAGAGGACGTTCAAAGAAACTCGACTCTCTATGGATTGGATATATACATACATAATTACTGATAAAATTTCTGATGTTAATTATAAAATCAAAGTAGGGAGAAAAATAATATGCACACATGTAAATCGCTTAAAAGCTTTTATAGAACATTAAAAGAAGAAAAAGCGTAACAAACAAGCATCTATTTTTCCAGAGCGCTAATGACATGGAACGCCCAAGATATAGCAGCAAGATCAAGCCTAGAAGCCGAAAATAAAATAGAACAATTTAAGCAAGAGCCAGGAATATATTTTGAAAAAATCGGTGATCTACATCAAGTAGAATCTAGCTGGAAGTTAGTAATAAACATTGATATGGGAGCCTTAAATAAAAGATTCCATGATTTACAAAACTACATCGATCATGCACTCTTCCTAGGCAACTTACAAAATAAAGCGCAAGAAAACTGCCAAACCTTAAAAGGAATAATCGAAGCAGATAATGAAAAATTGGCGCAACTCCTGAGACGCGTAAACACTATATATAGAACGCCAACAGATAAGCGCAGAGGCCTCATCAATGGAATTGGATCTTTAGCGAAAACTCTCTTTGGAACAATGGATGCCAACGACGAAAAAATCATCAAAGAACAACTAACTCTCTTAGAAAACCAAGAGCAAACGCTTCATCATACAATGAAGAACCAAGTTAAAATATTAAACGCCACAATTGCTCACATTGATAATTTAGAAAAAGTAACACAATATAACGAACAATTACTACTCAATTTCACTTCCAAAATACAAAAACAATTGACAAGTCAGATTCAACGCGAAGAAATACATGAACACTTTTACATAATTAACGCAATCATAACGGATTTAATGAGAGACACTGAGGATATAATACAACATCTAATGGCAATAAAAGACGGAAAAATACATCCTAGATTAATTCCATTAGAACAAGTTATAGATAGACTCAAGGAAGCTACCTCACAAGTACCACAAGGACTACATTTTCCCTTTGATATTTTCGAAAACAATTGGCTAACGATTGAAAAATTCATAACGATTAGCGCTTATTATGACACACCCTATATACATACTATCTTACGCTTTCCACTAATCTCTCATCCTAAATACAATATAGTAAAGGCAATACCTCTACCTATATACAGTCAAGGAAACTTATTCACTTTCGTAGAAATAAATCAATCCATTATAGCTATCGACAGCGAAAATCAAAATTATTTAACAACAACACAGAATAATTTAGATAAATGTATCGAAATAAGTAATCATTATATATGCGAACAGAATAGACCCATATATCATATTAACGACGATTCACTATGCGAAATCCAAGCGTATTCACAAGTCGCAGCGGACAAAAGATTTTGTAATACGAGATACATTCATTCTAACCATACTATATGGATTGCGCTGGCGAACCAACACTCGTGGTTGTACTCTACGCTCACCGAACAATCTATAACTATAAGCTGCGAAAACCAAGAAAAAAATAGAATAAAAATTTCTAGAACAGGGCGAATTACATTAATAAATAACTGCAAATTAGTAACGGCCGATATGATAATAAAAACTTCGGGAGTAATACTACCTATCTCCTAACATATTTGCCGGAATATAATATATCAAACTTAAAATTCGACCTAAGTAACACGTCAATAAAACCTAATGTAATAAAATTGAAGAAAATAATACAAAATCCAAACGAATTAATGGATTTAAGCACTAGACTGCAAGAGATAACAAAAGAATTAGATAAAACTAACAATTTTCCATTCTTACAAAAGCAAGTTATATACCCAATATCAGGCAGCTTTGCAATACTTATAATAAGTATCATAGTAATAATATTATGGCGAGCCCACAGAAATTGTAAACGTACACCACGCATAGAATAAGAAAGAATTGTAAACAGAGTCTCACATACAGTCTCAAATAGAAAACGTCACTACCCTTCCGTTTTCTCCTCCAAAGGGGGAGGGATGTCGTAACTCGAAATTGAATAACGTAATTACGACCTATAAAAGTAAAAAAGGAGCACAGTGCAAATTCAGCACTTCGTAAGCTGTTGCGCGCGCTCCCAAAACCGCGATTAAATGCAAGATATGCAATTCGTTGCAATATGCAATTAAGACATCGCGACCTAGTACCGAAAAATCACCTACTTTCGGACCATAAAAAGAGAGATAACGAGTACCTCGGGGCCGTATTCCGAAACTAAGTGGTGACGCGTATACTTGAAGAAACTGTGAGATTTTGTAAACGCCGACATTGTTACATCGCCGAAGCATCACCAAACCGAACTCTACGATACGTAAGCTGTACAAATAAATTTTTTTGCACGGAATCTCTGCCTCGTGTTTCTCGACACTCGGAGTCCCAACTCCTAAGACGAACCGAACCCTTGGATCATCCCCAAAATTCCCGTTGTACCCGGAGAGGCACAACAGAACTAAGGAAAAAAAACTTCTCATCGGTGATATATTTAGATGATTTCCTCCTTGTCGGGGATTCTTACGAATCATGCCGAAAAAATATTCAGGAAACGATTGCTCTTGTAGAATCATTGGGTTTTATGGTAAATTATCAGAAAAGCAAAATTTCTCCAAGTAATTTATGCGAATTTTTAGGTTTCTTGTTAAATTCTAGAACCATGACTCTCGAACTAACACAAGAAAAACGTCTAAATAATCGAAACTTAGTTTTATCCTTCAGGAACAAAACAAAATGCACAATTCGAGAATTCGCTCAATTTATTGGTCGTCTTGTAGCAAGTCTGTCCGGCAGTCGAATATTCTTGGACGTATACAAAGAGACTTGAGAGAGCTAAGTTCCTTGCTCTCCTAATTACGGACGGAGATTATGATCAAAACATGATCTTGCCAGAATATCTGCAAGAGGATTTAATTTGGTGGTCAAATAAAATTCCGGTGGCACGTAACCGTATAAAAACTATCCTTTGAAAAAGAAATATTTTCCGATGCCTTCATTACGGGCTGGGGAGTCCATTGTGAAGGCGAGAATATCCATGGTTTTTGGAAAGAGTCGGAAAGATCCTATCACATAAATTTTTTAGAGGTAACAGCTGCTTTCTTAGCACTAAAATCATTTACGTCCGATTTACAAAATTGTGAACTTTTACTCCGTATAGATAACACCACTGCCATCGCATACATCAACAGAGCGGGTGGTATACAATACCCCCATCTCAATAATTTAGCTAGAGAAATATGGCAATGGTGTGAACATCGAAAATTATGGATATTTGCAGCCTATATCCCATCCGAAGAAAATACGGATGCCGATAGAGAGTCCAGAACGAAAAATATTGATACAGAATGGGAATTAGCAGATTTCGCGTATAATAAAATTACTCAAATTTTGGGAGAGCCGGAAATTGATCTGTTTGCGTCAAGGGCGAATACAAAGTGCAAAATTTTTTGTGCTTGGCACAAAGACCCAGAGGCTGATATCGACGCCTTCACGATTTCATGGAGGAAATATTTTTTCTTTGCCTTTCCGCCATTCTCAGTGATACATAGAGTACCAAATAAGATTCGTTTAGAACAAGCCGAAGGAATTGTAGTTGTTCCATTATGGACTTCTCAACCATGGTTTCCTATATTTAATTCTTTATTAATAAGCGACCTTATAAAATTTAGACCTTCAAATTCCTTGCTCTTGTCTCCTTGCAGAACTCAACAACAAGAATTATGTCACTCGCTTACCCTGGTTGCAGGACTGCTATCAAGGAGGCTTATCAAAGACGAAACCTCACGGAACCGACATTAGAAATTCTCATAGCTTCTTTGGCTAATGGAACTATTAACCAATATAATGTCGCATTGAAGAGTTGGTGGAAGTTCTGCAATGAACGGAGCTATAATCCGTATGAATCGAATGCAATCAATGTTTTAGAATTTCTTACCGAAAGTTTCAACAAGGGAGCTTCTTTTGACACACTCAACTCGGCCAGATCAACTGTATCATTAATATTATCAAATAGTATTACTAATGATTCACCGTTTTTTTTCAAAGGGGTTTATAGATTACGACCTTGTCGTCCTAAATATAATAAAATCTGGAACATTTCAACAGTGCTAAAATATTTGAGTAATTGACATATAATTGAAAATCTAGATTTCGGTCAGCTTACGGAAAAAACAATTATGTTATTAGCCTTGGGCACGGGACATAGGGTGCAAACCTTTTCTTTAATTAAAATAGAAAATATAAAAATATCTTCCGAGGGTATCGAAATAAAAATTCCGGATCTCATTAAAACATCAAAAGCAGGAATATGTCAACCGATATTTTTCCTCCCTTTCTTTAAGGAAAAACCTGAGGTCTGTGTGGCAAAAGCAGTTCAAAGATACCTTGAGGTATCTAAAGATCTTAGAGGAAATATTACAAATCTATTTATATCGATTAAAAAACCTTATAAGGCGGTTTCAGCTCAAACAATTAGTCGTTGGCTAAAAATGATGCTTGTTAAAAAAGCGGTATTAAAGGTTTTATCGCGCACAGCACGCGATATGCATCTACATCTGCAGCTTTTAAAAAAGGCATAGACATATCTATTATTAAAAATGCTGCGGGATGGTCAAGAGACTCTCAAGTCTTTGCCAAATTTTATAATCGCCCTGTTTGTTCTGAAAAAGAAAATTTTATTTCTTTGGTTCTAAAATGACATAATTTTTATATCATAGCATATTTATAAGCCTAAACCTGTTTATGTTAAAGTTTTATGGATGCTTATATAGAACGAATCTTATTTAATCGATTAATCGATTAATCAGTTAATCGATTTGTTTACTAGACTCACTTGGCAGCCAATGAGAGGTCGTATAAACGAAATAATATTGATTTTCCGCTTATTATTTACAGAATAAATAATGATAATTATACCTTTTAAACCTTCCTTGATTAATAATAAACTAATGTTTAAAACATGATATCAAACTATGCTATCGAGTTATCGAGTTATCGAGAAATAAGTTAAAAACCGATTCAAGCTCGGTGAAACGCATACTCCTCCGTCTTTTTGCCAACCGTAGGTTGGTAGCAGTCGGGAACAAATTGTAACGATGCATCCCTCCACCGGTAATGCACCGTTACCCGGCCGCCGATCCGCAGGAAGTCCGCCGCCCGACGAACACCGGTCGGGCAAATGCGGAGGCGCCGAGCGCCCATTTTTTAAACGTAACCGAAACACGCGTTTATCAAACCGCTGTTAGGCGCGCGCAAACATCCAAAATCGGCGACGCGCTCGGGTAACCGACCCGACCGTTACCGAAAATACCAGAGTCGCGCGCGCCGGTTCGACGATGTTACCGTTAGAACAATAGGCGAATCACGCAGACGCGCGCGCCGAAAAATTAGTATAAATAGAACGCGTTTTCAGTTATCGGAACCAGACCTTTCCGATCCAGCAGAGTCAGTAAGACGTCTGAAACCTTCCGAAATCCTGATAACGCACCTAAGAGAAAGAACAACGGGGTTGGGTGTACCCAGCCTCCGCCGAGAGTTTGCGGCATCTCTACGAGCAATCCTGACACCACAGCAATTAAGAGGTATACGGGATCGGACGTACTCGTCCCAGCCGAGAGTTCTCGGCCCCTCGCTAGTTTTCCGTCCACCTTGTGCATCGGCAGCATTCTCGTGGCAGGGAGTTCCCTACCACGGACGGGAGTCCTCGTCGGCCGATACATCCCGAAATCCGCACCCGCGATCCCGATACGCGAATAAAATCTGACCGTTATACATCTCGACGGACCGATTGTTAGCCGCCATAATTAAGTCCGACGCGCCATTATTACGGGAGCGATCAGTCCCGCGCCGAAGGACGACCCGCGCCCTGCCGCGACACCGATCGACGAACCGGATCGATAAGCGCGGATAAGGACCGCCCACCGGCGCAACTCGCGATCCGACAGCTAACGGCTCCTGCCGGATTTACGCGACGCGATTGATAATCAATATTCGACCGAACACCCGAAAGCGCGAATCGCGCTGCGCGCAATCGCGGTGCATTGGATGCACCCCCGGCGTTGCATACTCGCACACATACACATCGTACATACATCCGCACACGTACATTATACGTTCTCACATTCGTACGTGCTTTGTACCTTGATCCGCACACATACACTTGGTATATATCCGCATACATCGGCATACATACATTATACGTTCTCGCACTCATACGTGCATTGTACTTTGACGCGCACACATACTAATATTGTACATTCGCGCGTACACACACACACACACACACCCCTCGTACACCTAGCAACTCTCGCTGTATAACACACACACACTCAGACAATAAATTATATTTTACTAACAACTAATGTCGTTCGTGTCTCGATATCCCTTTCACGAGCCCAGGATCCCGACCGAGTTATCCGTCTCCGCCTCGCGAAAGCGGGACGTTACAAAATTATAAATCAACAAACCAAAAACGTATTTTGATTTTACAATTATCATATATATCATGTATATTTCTACATATCCAACATTTGTATTTCTATTGTATTTATTAGTGTTTTGTTATGAGCAAACTTTTAATTCCATGTTGTGTATATACTATATATATATTGTAACGATACCGTTACTAACGGCCTAGCGGGCCGATCCACCGCGCGCTTTTCGAGGCTCGGCACTTATGGCGTTCCTAAGCTCCCATACCCGTGTCGCGGCCCCACCGTAGGGACCACCCCACCACAACTCGAATCGCGCGAGTGGGAGGTTGGCCGCCGGTATATAAGGCGGTCCGGCGAGCGTATCGCTACCAGTTCCCGATCCCGATTCCTGTCACGTACAACTTTCCGGATCCTGAACCGACTCTCGCGTTATACCAGGCAACGGGCTTCCCGTAGTTAGGCCGGGCTTCCCGGTTGCTGGGACGGCGCACCCTGATACCTCGCGTTACACCGGGTTACGGGCTTCCCGTAGTTAGGCCGGGCTTCCCGGTTGCCGGGACGGCGCATCCTGATACCCCGCGTTATACCAGGCTACGGGCTTCCCGTAGTTAGGCCGGGCTTCCCGGTTGCTGGGACGGCACATCCTGATACCCCGCGTTACACCGGGTTACGGGCTTCCCGTAGTTAGGCCGGGCTTCCCGGTTGCCGGGACGGCGCATCCTGATACCTCGCGTTACACCGGGTTACGGGCTTCCCGTAGTTAGACCGGGCTTCCCGGTTGCCGGGACGGCGCATCCTGATACCCCGCGTTATACCAGGCTACGGTCTTCCCGTAGTTAGGCCGGGCTTCCTGGTTGTTGGGACGGCGCCTCCTGCTAGTTGATAAGTCCGTACCGCGTTATACCGTGTCCCATACCCGTGTCGCGGCCCCATCGTAGGAACCACCCCACCACACCTCGAATCGCGCGAGTGGGAGGTTGGCCGCCGGTATATAAGGCGGTCCGGCGAGCGTATCGCTACCAGTTCCCGATCCCGATTCCTGTCACGTACAACTTTCCGGATCCTGAACCGACTCTCGCGTTATACCAGGCTACGGTCTTCCCGTAGTTAGGCCGGGCTTCCCGGTTGTTGGGACGGCGCCTCCTGCTAGTTGATAAGTCCGTACCGCGTTATACCGTAAGACCGTTTGTATATACCGCGACCTGTTTATACCGTAAGACCGCTTTGGTCTCCGCGCTCTAAGGGACTCTAGTACCGCCTTGTATATACCGCGACCTGTTTATACCGTAAGACCGCACTGTATATACCGCGCATTATAATTGTAGAGTAAATTAGCCATATTACGATTTCCGTCAGTGTCGCGCCGACTCCACCTGTACACACGGCCTTCAGACTACACAAGCGCGCTAGCCCTTCTAAGGGTAGGCCGCAGAAAGTGCCAACGCCCCGTCCTTCTCAGGATAAGGTAGTCAGGCCGTTGGAATTACGAACGAAGGCCACGCGACACCCGTAGTATTTAAGATCCATTCTGTTCAGCTTAGAATAACCATAGTTTACTTGCATGCGAACCCCGCGATCGCAGAACACGTCCGCATGAGCCGCGCTCGCTTCCCGAGCTCCACGCGCACCAGCCACACGCGAAACTCTGTACGCGAATTTCTGTACGCACCGCTCTTGCATGTCGCAGTGTGAATAACAACCACTCACGCGAAACTCTGTACGCACCGTTCCCGCATGTTGCATTGTACATATAATATAGCTCAGTGTTAGATTTTGATAATCGCTTGAATAAACATAATTCTTTAACCGCTTATACCGAGGTAAAGTAAGTTGGAGTTTCCCCCTTCTCCCGAATCCTGGCACCGGCGAGCCTTGATCTGCGGCGTACCGGAAAGGTGAACCGTTACAATATGTTACAGTTGTTATGCCTCGGGTGAGGCACGGGAAGTTTCGGGATCGTTGCCGGATTAAGATTTAGGAACCTGGGACGCGTCTGGTGGGATACCCGTAACACTGGACACTTTTTATGTTAAATATAGCTTTTATTCATTACAAATGGTCTTAGTTATAATTCGTCCTCGTTTTTATTATCTGCTCGTGTCGCGTGTCGCGTTAACTGACACTCGCGTGCGCGTGTTTGGAATCGGGTTTACATCGCGAGACTCGCTTCTCGATCTCCACGATTTTTACTAAGTGTGACTACTCGATATTGCAATAATTATCGACACTTGCTGTTGACACTCGGGACTCTTAGCGATACTGCCTGCGTAATATTAATTAAGGATAAAGACTGCCCGCCGCTCGTTAGCGATGGGTCTTTTTATTATCTCCCTTTGGTTTCCCAGGAGGGGATCGTTTAGCGACAAGACCATGTGTCGTATCGCTCGATTTTTGCGGCAAGATCCGGATGCAAGCTAAGGAGTTCTAAGTAGGACTTCTTTGCTTGAATTTTCGCAATTTCCTTATTCCGTTTTATTTCGCTTTTAAGTAGGACTTCTACGTTGCATTTTCGTTGCAACGCCCTTATTCCGCTTGCCCTGATTGCGCGTGGCTCGCGTTGTCAGCGCTTCGCTCGGTCAACGTTCGTAACGTGATCTGTATTCGCGTTACACGTTGAGAAATGTCTTACCATATAAAATAATACATCTCTAAAATAATATATCTCTAGTAATCCGTGTATAGCCTTTTCGGGCTATAACACAGTAAATATATACACTTATTAGTCAATGTACATACTAATTTGATAAAAGCAAATGTATTCACAAGCAACGGAATTTAAACTTTTACCAGTAGAAGCATACATTTTCTACTACAATGTGTTGTAGCAAATGTATACATTGTCTAGTAAATTGTTACGTCCAGACTCAAATAAAGGAAGAGTCAGCGGAAGGGCGTAATCTACTTACCTCTAGACAAACGCTAGACGATGCGTCTCCTAGAGTCGAACGAACAGATCAGGGCCCGAGATAGGTCAACGACCGGAAGGGTCGCTCTATCGAAAGGGCCGTTCGCTCGATGGTCCCTTTTCTGGTAAAAGAACTGAATCCCTATTACCCGGGACGGGACCTTGTGCGATTTCGTGCAACAGGAAGGAGGTCGGGTTAATAAACTGCTCGAATTTTAAAATCTAACTTTACATTTATTCTAAGAAATAAAACGAATAATTTTAAAAGATACAATTTAATAATGATTCATTTTTATATTCTGTTATTGTGACATAACTTGCTTAGGATTTAATATGTTTGTGTGTAAATGTGTGTGTGGATGAAATTTGTGTTCTCGCGGGTGTTACAATAAATACGGAGGACGTCAACCGGAATTAGACGGGGAAACTAAAATTTAAACTCCGGTTGGTAATTTACAATAATATGTTTAGAAAAATTACATGAAATAAAAGTGTGAGTAGAATGATGAGGATAGAAAAATTATTAATTCGCGGACGCTCGAGCCAATAGTTTCCAGATCTTTTTATTTTCCCGGTTGCGGATGTGTTTCGCCCAGCACTTAGAGCGCTTTGCCGGGAGTGTTTCCACTAGGAAACACACGCAAGAGTTAACAGAGATATTGATATTTAGTTAAAAGAAACAGTTTGATAATGATAAAGAAAAATGGAGAAGTTCTTAAGAATCTCAATATATCTCTATATGTATATATATATATTGAGAAAGAAGGGAAATAGAACGATTCGGAGGGAATTGTTCTAGAAGTAGAGGGAGAAGATTTTCTTTCAGGGCCTGGCAGCTAAGTATGAATGCCAATCATGATATTACACCAGGATCCTGGCTAATCACGCCTAGGGACCCGTGAAAGGGGAAGGATTGCTTAAGTCTAACAATAAGCATGAATGCCAATCTTGACAGTGTTCAAGATCCTGGCTAATCAAGCTTACGGACTCGCAAAGGAGAGAGGACTGCTCGAGTCTAACAATAAGGATGAACGCCAATCTTGACAGTGTTCAAGATCCTGGCTAATCAAGCTTACGGACTCGCAAGGGAGAGAGGATTGCACGAGTCTAACAATAAGGATGAATGCCAATCTTGACAGTGTTCAAGATCCTGGCTAATCAAGCTTACGGACTCGCAAGGGAGAGAGGATTGCACGAGTCTAACAATAAGGATGAATGCCAATCTTGACAGTGTTCAAGATCCTGGCTAATCACGCTTATGGATTCGCAAAGGAGAAGGCTCAAAGAAGAGGAAATATAAAATATTTAATAACCAGAATTTAATTTAATAATAATACTAATAAATGTTTGTGCTTGGATATTACTTGAAAATTTGAATTTAATAACAAACTGTTTCTTTTAAGAGAAAAAAATAAAGTAAGAGAAAGAATGAAATTCTTTGGTAGACTCACTATTTGTTGTGTGCGAAGGTGATGACTTTAAAAATTTCGCTGGATAAGCGAGGTAAGATCTATCTCTGGACTCGGCCGTGCGGATGGAGTGGCTCGGAGATCGCTCGGTTCCGGCGGTGTTCGTTCGATCCCTCAAGGGCACACCACTTGTCACTTGCCCGCACGAATTTTGTAAAATTTCAATAGCGTGAAACTCCTTGCACTACCACAATCGCAGAGAGAACTTGCGAGAATCGATGAACTTTTAAAGACTTAAATAATCAGCGCGGACTGTAGGCAGACTCGATGCGACCGTTCGAGTCGAGAGCCGAAGATGAATTGAAACTGAATTGAAACTGAATCTGAATACTGAAAACTGAATGAAGAAATACTGAATGATGAATGAGAACTGAATGATGAATGAGCTGCGAGGAAAGATTCGGAGTATATTAAGCCCTTTGCTCCTCCTCTCCATTGGTTTCGTTAATATTTTTCGCGAATTAAATTTTTTATTCACGCCCTCCGATGTTGCTGGGAGGCGTTGCCCTTTAGCATAGGAGGTGTTAGAACCTTAGGTATTGGTGAAGGCTTTTGTTTATAGAATTAGCTTTCGCCCAATGGAGAGTTGTTGCAATTTGAGTGAGAGTTATGCCTTTATTATCTACTTAAGTTTTATCTTAAGTAGATATCGTGTAACGGAGATCTGTCAGGCGAGCACATATGATATCATTTTTAATGTCCGTTTCGGTTTTCATTTAGATTCTTGGTACCGAAATTGTTTATTACGAGAGCTGTCAACCATAATTTAGATTAGTAAGAGAATTTGTCACCCAAGCTTTTAGTGGTTGATTAATTTGCTTATTTCTTAGATCAGATATGCTCTAGTTTCCTGTTTGTATCGTATATCCTCTCGATTTTTGTTTCCGAAAAGTTTGTCTCGCCTTTCAGTTTCCATTTGTTTATTTCAAGGCGTAATGCGCTCTTAAGATACCGCTAATCTCTATTTACGATGAAAGAAAAGAATCGTGGAGTCCGCCGGACGTAACAAAATGATACATTTATCAGGAATAGTAGACATTTTTATATTTAGTTGATACTTTTGCTGAAATCTTACGTAAATGCATACTTTGGCTAGTAAGTATATACACTTACATTTACGCTTTTACTGTATCATATATACAGAGTGTCTCACAACCCCCGTACAATATTTTAATAGCGTTTTTTAGAGGCAAAATGAAGTAAAAAATTTTAATACAAAAATATCGAGGCTACAATAGTTTTTGAGTTATAAGTGATTAAAGTTTGCTAATAATATTGCGTAAAATTTGCGCTCTCGGGCTCGTAACTACATTTACACACGTACTGATTTGTCATCTGTTATTGCTGACAGATAAAATAAATAAATTTATTTCCACAAAACTCTGTGCGATCAAAACAAAAATAAACTTCGTTTCTTAAATGTGTGAAAATATTAAGTTTATATTTCTATTTAAATACAATAATTAATCAATCATTTAAATAGTTATTTAAGAAAAAATTAAATATTTTACGTACAACATTTATAGTTCGTTAATATCAGCTCACCGCCATACATGGTATTTATACACATAAGAAACAATAAAATCAGCTGTGCAATAAAAATCAATATTACCTGATTTGTAAAATCAATAACAGATGACAGATCAGTACGCGTGTATGTGTAGTTACGGATCTGAGCGCGCGTGTTCTACGCGATATCATTGGCAAACTTTGATCGCTTATAACTCAAAAACTATTGCAGCCTTAAAATTTTTATATTAGAATTTTTGACTCTATTTTATCTCTAGAATACACTATTAAAGTATTAGTACGGAGGTTGTGAGACACCCTGTATATATTTAATATATGATGTAGCTTTTTGTGGATTTTTGTTTTGATTGCTTGTAATAAACAATAAATGGCATTGTACAAACATGCTTTGAGAATGTTCAAGATTGAAACGTTGAATTTAATCGATAAATTTAAACTGTAAATTCAACCGACGAATCTGAACGGTAAGAGCCGCAATCAAAACAAGAGCGAGAATAAACATCGTCGCGCTCAGCCGATCGGCGCGTGATCGCGTGATCATAACAAAGAAAAAGTGTGACAAACACCTAGATTCTCGAACGTTCGGTGCCGAAAATATCCTATTATGGAAATCGGTCGATCGCGACTCTTTTCCGTCGTTATTCAGTCTGCCGCTGACGACGATTCGGGCTGGTCGGTAGCAATCGATCATAATTTCTCGTATCATATTATCTCGTGTCGTATTCTCGCTCGTGTCGTGTCGCGGTACTCATAGACCATTCGCGCTGCTGTTGTTACTTTCGTTCGTGTAGTTTACGCTTGTGTCGTTCGCTCGCGCATTTCTTGTCGTTTAATTCGCTCGTGTCGTATGCGCTTTCGTCATTCTCGTTGTAAATTCTCAACCGACATTCTAGCATACGATCGAGCATCGAACTCAGTGCGAAAGACGCCTCATTGTCTGTATTACTACCTACTCTATACTTATTGAGTTTGTGATTGTTAAGAGTGTGGAGGCCGAGAGTCGACGCGCGTTAACCGTTCCGCGAATGTCCTCTGCCTCGCGCCAAGCAACATCCGGCGTCCGCGTGCAAGATATCCAATCTCGCGAGAGCCTCTAGCAAGAAGCTCTACAAGATTTCCGAAACGCGTCGAAGGCAGTCATTAACAGGACATTTTGAAGATTTCCGTCGGAGTCGCGGAATACGTGCCGTCGCTCGCTCCTATTATTCAAAATTAAACGAATATAGAAAACAATCTGCAATCGAGTATTTTCTGAACTCTCCTTATCCTCCAGCGGATCTACGGATTCGCGTTACACACCGCTTCTCGCTCATCTCTGAGCGTTTCTCAAGATTCGGGCGATCTCGTCGAGGTCGATTCCCGAACAGAGAATAAAGGATTAATTTCCTGAGAAGTCAGAAAGATAAATAGATGGTCGTAGATATTTTCATAACATTTCACAGGATTCTAATAGCGGAGAAAATTATAATAAACTCTCGCTTAAAAGAATCTCGTGTTTTGTTAATGAATTCGTTTTAATCACGTAACAATGTAGTGTATAAAATATCCTGTAAAGACTGCGATGCATCGTACGTTGGACAGACTTGCAGACTTTTAAAAACCACAATTAACGAACATTACCACCATATACACCGTAATACACAACAACATTCGGTGATTACGGATCATAGACAATTAGGCCACGAATTTAATTGGACTAAAATTGATATCTTGGATGACGAACCGATTTTAGGGAAAAGATTGATATCTGAAATGATTTATATCAAACGCCAAAAGAACAGTTTAAATCTACAAAACGATACAGATCAATTAGACAAAAAATATTTTCCAGTAATAGACAACATGGAAAAAATTTAAGCTTCTACGATATTATGTTTATCAAGAGACACGGTAGTGTCTCGCGCCAAGTCACGCGAAGCCAAAGATCGCGCGTAGCGACAGCAAGGCACCCCGTGTATCTTCACGCGAGTCGATTAGTTGAGAGTACTTGAGATTATTAGATTGCAATAACCGCTGAATGGATCAAGTTTTTACTAGGCTTAATCGATAGCTTGAGTTTGATTTATATAAGAAAAGCATCTTTATTTTCGTTCTACATATAACATAAACGGAGATATTACGATGCAAAGTCCGAAACGGAAAATTTATGAGTAAGAAACGTGTTGGTCTCCTTGGTCGTCTCCGGACAAAAGTACAGTTCTCGTTTCTACCGCATCGCAGTAGCGGCGCTCATAGCTGACAGTACTGTGATATAATAAATATACTGATGGTAATATCTGTAATCTGTATACCGACTATATCGTTTGATATTTTAATCTGACATATTTTGATATAAAAAATAAAATATCTTGTAAAATATTTAGTTTTCGATAATCTTACCGTAATACTTTTATGTACAGAATAATGAGACAAATCAATTAGCATAAAAAAAAATAATTGTTTTTTGGAAAAAAAGGATCTATTTAATATTCCTTGTCCATCCTCATTACTTGGAATTTACATTGTGCACTCATGCTCAGATTTGAAATCGTGGCCATTAAAAAATATAGTCAAAAAATATGTGAAATTGCCATATGGAGATGACAAATATGCAGTTTTTCCATTGATAGCAAAATGTAACATATATTCATGCAAACAGAATGACTAACACGAGGTTTGACGCAGTCGTTGAATTTGAAGATAGATTTCAGGTGGTCCCAAATAATTGGTTAAATAAAGATCTAACGAAAGCCGTTTGGCCTAATTTCACTAATAATAAAAGATACGACAAAGCGGTGAAATTAATGGAGGAGCCGGAACTTACATGGATGGAATATACCATTCGAAAAATATATGGAACATATTGTAAGTAATGTCATATTCTTTTCTAAAATGTATTATTAGTTTTCTGCATATAACGTTAATATATATTTATGTTTTTTAATAATTGTAGGAAAATAGTATGTTTTTATTACGATTATATTATTTTGTTCCAGCGAATTATACAGTAGCAAGACCAAAGTTGAAACAAGCCGAAGAAGAATCTGATCTTACCTCTAATACTGAAAAAGAAGAATATCTTAAAAAATCAAGAAAAATTAGAGCCGCTAAAATCATGGATACATCAATGAGCAACAACGATGAACTGTCAGATGATTATTTACATGAGCTTCCAAAAGTTCCAAAAATGTCTAACTTACACATATCAAAGAACCAAACTGGAAAAAATGCACAGAAAGGTAAGAGTACTATAAAGCATTAATAGTATAGAAAAAAATCAAATATTTCAATAATATATTATTGTATGAATTTCACATTTTAATTACAGAAACGTAAATAGAAAATGTGCAAAGAAAGTAAAGAATAGAGTGGAGAACAGAGATGCATCATACATTCGCTGCATTGTAGAAACAAAAAAAGTGATTCTCGTAAGTATAATTTTTGTCGAAATAAATAAAGATTTATACAAGAGATTTATAAATTTGGATACTGTAAAATATTTATTATATATGTTTCTCATATCACACACGCACGCACGCACGCAATTATGTATATAGAACTTTCCGGTATTATTGCACGAATAGTTAATTTTTGGTATACATTCTTGGTACATTTTTTAGAACATTGGATTAGATTTTTCCTATACAGAGTAAATAATTTATGTGTTATTAACAGTTAAAATTTAGCTTTTTTATTAAGTAAGCTTTACTGAAGTATAAATACATAAAATCATGTTCATTAATTTCTCTAATACTCTTATACTTTTATAGAATTTGAATATAAAGCAAAATAATGAAGATATGTAATTTAAAGAAAGATTTAAAAAATAGCACACCTACAAGAAAAAATATTAGAACATAGCATCAAAAATTCATGAATGACGAATAAATTAAGTATAAAAACATTAAACTCTTTTGTTTCAGAATTACAAAAGTATAAAAATTCATCAAATTCTTTGATAGTGAATTGAATAGTATACCTGTGTATGTCTGCAACTATAATTTACAAGGTATGTGCGTGTGCGTGTGTATGTGTGTGTGTGCGCGCGCGCGTGCGTGTGCGTGTATATATTGTATGTATATATTACTTTCAGATTCCCAATGCACTGAAAATTTGCCGAACATTCAATGGAGTGATAATGAGGATGTTAGCGTCTCATTAGCAAACAACACGGCATCAGATCCGAATTATGAACAAAGTTAGTATGCAAGTAGTTTATATTTTACTTATAATTATGTATGATATAGTTTAGTCATAATGTTATTTAGCCTGAAACAATTTCACGCGATATTTCTCTTGCATTTTTTTCATATTTTTAACTATAATTTTTGAAAAATTGTATTTTTTATTTATACTCCTAAATATGTTTTTTATAGTGGGAACTTTTCAGCAAGAAAGACATTGTGTTACACTGACCTCTATGTCTTTTATTGGAAAACACCTGATCTTGACGCTCTTATATAAATTAAAAAAACAAGTTGATGTGATTTGATAGGAATATAAGTAATTATGAAATAACATGTACATAATAAGTCTTTAATATCGATGGAGAAAATAAGATGTATATTGGCTTAGTTTACATCGATACTTTAATATGCATACTAGGTATATTATACTGATCAATCACAGTCATTCCTCTGAATAATGGAATGTGATTGGCAATTACAGTATATATTAGAGGAATATTGTATAGCTAAACCAATGTTAAAATTTGCAACGATGCATCCCCCATCGTTACCCGGCAGTAGACCGCCGGAAGTCTGCCGCCCGGCGAACACCAGCCGGGCAGGGGCAGAGGCGCCGAGCGCCCATTTTTAATACGCTAATTATCGCCGTTGCGTAAAACAACCGTACGGCCGTTATACGGCCGCCGTTACAGCCGTTATGCGAAAACCGAGCACAGCCGAGTGCTGCCGGAAGATCCCGAGCGTCACCCGCCGAAACGCCGCGTCGTTTCGCCCAGGGGAAGCGACGCGTTTACCATAATAATTACCCGCCGAAAACAACGCGTCGTTATCCCCACCCGGGGGCGAACGACGCGATTACCGCTAGACGCTCGGGTATAAAAAGACAGCATTTCGGCCTCTCATGACCAGAACGATTCCTGAAATCCGCTCGAGCAGTACGCTCCGAGACAATACCAGAACCGATCCTGAAAACTCGCAGAAAACGACGGAACGAGAGATTGACGCGTACGCAGTCTCCGCCGAGCATTCTCGGTTTCCTCGCCGCTTGCGAAATCCTAGCTAATTCCGACCTCATCGAACGATAGCGGAGAGTTCGCCGCTATCTGAGATTCGGTCTAAACATCCGACCGCTACCGCTAAACGGACCGTGGGCCGGCGAGTTCGCCGCTCCGTCGAGACTTCTCGACACTAAAGCTAATTTTAGACAAACTTTCAACTGATACTTTTGAAACGGAAGAAAAAGAACAAATTGATGTTTTTCAAGATCTACCACTAAAAGATGAAAACAATCTTGAAGTGATGGAAACAAAAATTAAAAATGATTCCTTTTGTCGAAACCAAATGGTAAGTCGAATGTCTATATTTCAGTATTATAAAATTTCTTTGAAAAAAGGAAGGATAATAGTTTAGGATCTGACGGATAATTCTGAAGAGAATATCAGTAGAAGTCGTTAAACAAATTTTATGTATTGAATATTATTTCTTGTATGATAAAATTGTAACGATGCACTCCCCATCGTTACCCGGCACGTAGACCAGCCGGAAGTCTGCCGCCCGGCGAACACCAGCCGGGCAGTAGCAGAGGCGCTTAGCGTCCTATTTTTAACATTAGCAAACAACCGTACGGCCGTTATACGGCCGCCGTTACGGAAAGCTCCGAAAACCGAGCATAGCCGAGTGCTGCCGGAAGAGCCCGAGCGTCACCCGCCGAAACGCCGCGTCGTTTCGCCCAGGGGAAACGATGCGTTTACCGTATTAACCCTTTCGCTCCGAACGACGGATATATCCGTCATCCACATGAAAACCCGCGGAGCCGAACGCCGGATATATCCGACATCCACATGATCGCCCTCTGGAGACGAACGCCGGATATATCCGACATCCACATGATCGCCCTCTGGAGACGAACGCCGGATATATCCGACATACTCAAATCGCGACCTAGTTTTTGGATAGCACCGCCTCTTGTGACTGATGCGTAAATCTTTTGACGAAACGAATAAACGACACACCATACAAATTATATTTGTTCTACCTGCATTTTTTCATTCCTATTGTGTTACGTGCCATAAGGGAATAAAAAATCGAAAATACTACAAACTTTAGGATAAAGAATTTCAGCGAAGTTTTGTATTGGTACGTCCGCCTGCTGTCTAAAAATATCCTCACTTCTTACAAGTATTATAAGTTACTTTTCATTTCAATAAAGTGTTTAGGTTTTGCCGTTCACAAAATGGCATCAAGAGAATTGCAACTGGCGTACAACTTGGATAGATTAAGCATTGATCGGGATAGCTGCAATGAAAGCGAATCAGAAATAGTTCCTCGCAAAAAAAGACGCCTGAATGTATTAAGTACCTCAGAGTCTGAGAAAATCGAAGAGAATCGCGTGGAAAGTGCGGCCGTATCAAATATGGTATGGACAAAGGAAAAATTCGAACCCAATGTTCACCATTTCAATCCACGGAATTCCGGAATACAATCAGGGATAAGAAGCTCGTGGAAAATTATAGATTTTTTTCAATTATTTGTGAGCGAAGAATTAATGGAATACATTGTTGAAAAAACGAACAGCTATTGGCAACAAAAGAAAAACAATAATGAAATAATAGCTGGTACAGATCTAAGTGAACTATACTGCTTTATCGCAATATGTTTTTTGATGACCCGCAACAAAAGGCTATCATTGGCAGAACACTGGAGCCGAGATAAATTATTGAAAAGCGATATTTTTAGCGATATAATGAGCAGAGACCGGTACTTCTTACTTCTGCGAATGTTATACTTTAGTGATAATCAAGTATCCAGTTCCGATCGATTACGTAAAATCCGAAAAATCATTGATGATTTACGAGCAGCATTTTCGAACTTCTTCTACCCTTATTCTAACTTATGTATCGATGAGAGTCTGCTACTATACAAAGGCAGACTGTCTTTCAAACAGTTTATCCCATCGAAGAGGAATAGATTCGGCATAAAATCGTTTGTTCTGTGTGACTGCAAGACAGGTTACATTCAAGATTTTATTGTTTATACGGGGGCTGATACCACTATAGGGCCTGAAGATAAGGATTATGGTAAATCCGGAAGCATTGTAATGTCCCTCCTGAGAGCCATATCTGGGTAAAGGCCACACTCTTTACGTGGATAACTGGTATACAAGCCCGGCATTATTTGATGTATTACACAAAAATTATACAAATGCGTGTGGCACTGTCAAAAGGAGAAGGAAAGGAATGCCGAAAATGGATGAAAAATTGAAAAAAGGTGAAGCGTGCTTTCGCTCGGCCGGAAATATGTTAGCGATAAAATGGCAGGACAAAAAAGAAGTTTTTATGATCTCTACGATACATAAGGTAGAATTTGTGGATGTAAAAAAACGGTACAGTACACAAGAAATCATACAGAAACCATCTTGTGTAGTTGAATATAATAAATTGATGGTGGACAGGACCGACATGGTCATCAGCACCATACATTCTACAAGAAAAACAACGAAATGGTATAAGAAATATTTCTTTCATATGATCGACATGTGTTTATGGAACTCATATTGCTTATATAAATTAAAAACCGGTAAAACGCTATCAATTGCAAAATTTCAATTGAAATTGATCGATCAAATTTTGAAAAAATATCACAAACAATCAAGCCGTCATTGTATAAAACCCGGAAGCAATTACTCAGCACGACTCAACGGAAGACATTTTCCTTCTCCTTATGAAATTAACGGAAAAAAACTATCGCGAAGGTATGTCGTATGTACAAAAAACGATAAGAGACGAGAATCTCGATATCAATGCCAGGAATGTGATGTTGGGTTGTGCGTGCATCCGTGTTTTAGAATATACCATACTGAACTAAATTATTAATCACTATATATTATATATTATGTTTTATTTTATTACTCTATATTATATATTATTTCTTCACTTTTTTTAATTGCTAATGAGACTTTTTTTACCCATTAAATAAGTTTATATCTTATGTAGATGTTATGAATATATTGTTTTAAAGAAAAATCCCTTTTCTTCCAAAATACACTATCCACGCGCAATGTGCACACTTTCGGCGGGAGGTCCCGTTCAGGGGTGGCGCTACGGCGGACCGAACCGCCGTAGCGAAAGGGTTAATTAACCGCCGAACACAACGCGTCGTTATATACCTCCTCCTCCACCCGGGGGCGAACGACGCGGTTACCGTTAGACGCTCAGGTATATAACGGCAGCATTTTTATATCCTGGCACCAGACCGGTACCTGATCCAGCTCGAGCTGTAAACACGAGATATTCCGAAACCGATCCTGACAGACACGCAAACACGATGGAACGTGGGGTTGACGAGTTTGCAGCCTCCACCGAGCATTCTCGGTTTCCGCTTCGCTTGCGCTTCCTCTCAATCCTTCCGACCGCATAGATAGAGAGCGGAGTGTTCGACGCTCTCCTCGAGAATTCTCGAGCAAACGGTCTACCATCCGACCGCTCCGACCAGACGGACCGTGGGGTTGGCGAGTTCGCCCCCCCGTCAAGCTTTCTCGACTCCGACCGGTCATCCTTACTCCGCGTGTGGAATAAGGGACAGTGAGTTCGCTGCCCGATCGAGATTTCTCGATATCCGACCGCATCCCGAAACATCTGGGAACACGCGCCGTAAACACCGTCGCGCTTATCGTAGACGCGAAAGAAACCGTCGCGCCGAGATAATTGACCGCGGCGTTTTTATATACACGACGCCCGTCACAACAAACACGATCACGCGCCACACGCCGAATACCTATCGCGTTTATATATATCGACAGTATACGTTGTACGATCAAGTTACGCATTTAATTATAATAGTAAACCGCGCGTCTAACAGCGACTGCGCCCCGAACCTTTCGCGCCCACACCACCGCCGCGCGCCCGCTTCGCGGGATTTAACTTCTTGTATTTGACCATTGCCGAAAGAGGCGAATGAAGAGATTGACTTACACCCAAAATCTATCGTCGTGTCTCACCACTTTCTCGAGCTCTGATCCCGACAGAGCTTATCCGATCTCGCGAAAGCGGCCCGTCACAAAATCATATCTATTTCTTGGATTATGTAATGTATTTGATCCATGCAATATACGTAAATTTCTCAAAGATATCAGATGCATATGTATATAAATTATATATTTAGATGAAACAAGTTTTTTTTATAGAAATTTTATAAAAAAGCATTTACAAACGTATATCTTGTGGAATATTTTTATTCAGAATTGCAGATCCTAAGTTTATACTCTTTTTCTCGTTTCGAAATGTTTTATGCAAAAAATAGTTATTTAAAAAATAATACTATATAATTTCGCTTATACATATTTCGAAAATAACTATTCATAATACTACTTTAAAATAATTTCAGATTAAACAATTGGCACGTTTAACTTGTGACAATATGAAAACCTCATGTTTACGAGTAATAAAATCCATATTATCAAATGAACTTGCGGAGAAATACAGTTGGTATGGAGCAAAAAAAAACAAAATTTTTCAAAGCTGGATATGTAATAATTATGAGTAAGTAAAATATTTAAAAGCAATCTGTTTTTTATTAATAAATTGTATAATTCCTTTACAAATTGAAAGACATTCGTAAATATTTGTAACATTTATTAATTAATAAAACATGTTCACAAATATTAATATTTTTCAAGTATCTCTTATATATATTAGAAATAAAGCATACTCATTTCTTACTTGATTAAAATTATATCATAGATATATTTGCTCTTATTTATTAAGAAATAAAATTAAGTAATGAAAATGTTTCTTTTCCAGATGTGATACAAAAATCACATAATAATGTAACGGATGAGTAGATTGCCGCGCCTATAAAGATATGGCTAGCCCATTCTGAAGAGCGCATGGAGCGTTCTCGAAATATATAATACAAGAATGAATCTTATGGATTCGCGTTATCGCATTATTTCTTTCTCTTGGCTCCCGGAGTAGCGAGCCTAAAATTTCCCGAGTGTGCGAAGGAGCAGCAATAGTAACAGGAAGCAACCGTCCATGATAGCCGTCCATTTATTGTGATAATAAATCTCTGTGTCGCGTCTATTATATTTATATAATAAGATTTAATAATAAGATAATAATATAAGATATTAGTAATAAGTTAATAAGATATTTATATAAGATATTAAATAATAAGATATTAATAATAAGATATTAATTATATAATAAGCTAATAAAATATTAATATGAATTATAAGATATTAAAAAGTATATATATATAAGATATTATAAAATATTAATAGAAAAGGACATTGCGGCGTTTATCAACAAAGTTCGATAATTATAAGAAGGTATTGCAACATGGCATTGTATTGTAGAACGTATAATAATTCAATACACAATGTATAACATGAAAAAAAAATTTTAATTTCTATAAATATATATGTTTATCAAATGTAAATAGAGTAAAAATTAATATAACATCACCTAACCTAATCCTAATCAATGCATGATATACCAATAACATATTTGGGCGACGTTCTATAGATATACCAATAATATACTAACAATAAGCGACGTTCTATAGATATACTAAAGATATACTAAATATATACTGAAAAATATTCACAGAATATTCTACGAACTATAATAAGTGGGACATAGGAACATTCTCAGTATGTACTCAGTATGTCGTAGTACATATATCGAATATTTTGAGAATGTACGCAATATACTTTTGCGATATTCTCCGAACATTCTCAGAATCTACATGTGCTGTTAGGGTTGTAAATAACTGCATGATACTCATCCATAAAATCTTGTGGTCCTCGAGGCCGGAGCTGTTGTCCGATGGAAGAAAGGTCGATACAAAATCAAAGGCATAACTGCAGGAGCAATTTAAATATATAATATCTCATACTGTTATCCTCAAATAACATATATACATATATATTTGCATAAGTATACATATTTAAATCACCGACATTAATGTAACTCGTTTGAATATTAACATTGAACTGTATAACTTTATTGACTCGTTCTCTCATTGCGCAATAGATAAATAGATAAATAAATTTCTTCGATTATTTTTTTAAGCTTAGGCCGGTATTCATAATCCGTTCTTATATCCAAGATCATCTAAAGCTCGCATCAGACTACGCATTGAAAATTGAAGATTGAGGATTGAAGATTGGAATTTGACTAATCAGAGCCAAAGGAACTAAAATTTCTTTGTCCTGATTGGTTAAATTTCAATCTTGAATCTGCAATGCATGGTGTGATACGGGCTTAAGGATAATATTACATTTGTCGTACGACAAATTTTTTAAGCATACTGATTGGCTGCATAATAGAGAATTTCTTAAGTCTCTAGAAATTAACTAATCAATGCGCTTAAAAAGATTGTCGTACGACAAATGTAATATCGGCCTTAAGCCCGTATCAGACTACGCATTGAAGATTGAGATTGAAATTTGTCCAATCAGAATTAAAAAATTTTAGTCCTTTTTGTTCTGATTAGTCAAATTCCAATCTTTAATCTTCAATCTTCAATTTTCAATGCGTAGTTTGATACGGGCTTAACGACATACGGTTTATTGTAGAACGGGCCTTATTATAAATTTTTAAGAGCCGAATTGCAAAACCTGGCTGTATACGTAAAATTATTAGCTATACAAAAAACATTTTGAATGCGGTAGCAAACGTTACCAATCAATCACCAAACGAATGGTGAAAAAAAATTCCCAGCAGTCGAAATGGGGGGGAGGAGGGTCTAAGAAAAGGTTAAAAATTTATTTACGATTTTTTTTAAAGATACGGGAAACTACCAAACTTTTTTAATGCGATATCAAACATCACCAATCAACCACCAATCGATTGATAAAAAGAAAATTCCCAAAAGTCAAAGTGGGGGGCTAACTTTGGGAAGGTGACTACGACGGCCTCGGCGGTGATGACCGCTACAGCGGTTCCGACGGCAACGATGGCTTCGGCAGCCCCGACGGCGACAACGGGCCCAGCGATGATGACGACGACCATGGCAAACCCGACAGTCTTGGCTATGACGGCCCTAACGGTCTTGATGGCTCCGACGGCCACAACAGCGACGCCGGCCCCGATGGCGACCGAGCCGATTGTATTAACCGTAAGTGTAAAAATTAATAAATTTTATGTTTAGAATCTTAATAATTCGATGGCCGCATTATGCATGTGACAGTGGCTGACGACGTGTTCATACAAAGAATTGCAGAATGTTTTGCTGTCTCGCTTTTATCTCGCTTGTATCTCTACGAAAGTATGTTGCTTTTAAGAGGGAATATTTATTTTTTGTTCCAGACGGAAGATTTACATATTATCAGGGTGTCTACTCAAATCTTGTAAAAATATTCCCTGATTTTCCAGATATTTTTGTTTAAAATTCCAGGTAAAATAAGAAAATTTATAGATGCAGCTTTTTAAAACAAGTTTCTTTATTATATGCGCTTTCTAATGTTTTCTATTCATACGATTACAAAGGAAGGATTACCAAAAATGCAGTTTTCCTAGCATTTAATATTGATCAATTAATCGTAAAATTAATTTGGATAATAATAAAGGGTAATTCTTCAGAATCACGGCTCCACCTGCAACTGGGCTGCAAATTTTTTTTACGGGCTTTTTATGTTTAGAAAGAAATATAAATAACTATTTTTAGTTGGGGGAGGCCAAAAAAAAGTTATAGACCTTAAAAGGGTAATTATGGTAATTATTTCGAATAAGGCTATTTCTGAATTTTGACAAATATGATCAGATCTCTCGGAAAAACTCTTTGTTGTGACTTCAACAATGATAATCAGTTGGGGGAGCACGTCCCCCATCACCCCCACCCCCCAAAAAACCGATAAACCCCAAAAATTACCAAAGCAAAGCGAGGTCCACCCCACAACCCAAACCAAATTTTTGTTTTAAATCAGAAATAGGTTTGGGTTAGGTTATATCTTCCGGAAGTGGAGCCCCCTCGTAGGGGAGGCGGAACCCACTGTGTCCACGCATATAGTTTACAAAGCAAAGCGAGGTCCACCCCACAATTGTTGTATGGATGGAAAAGTGTATGCGTGGACGCAGTGGGTTCCGCCCCCCCCCCCTAAGGGGGGGCTCCACTTCCGGAAGATATAACCTAACCCAAACCTATTTTTGATTTAAAACTAAAATTTGGTTCGGCTTGTAGGGTGAACTTTATAGTACATAATTACCTAATTTTCGGTAATTTTTGGGGTTTTTCGTTTTTGGGGGGGTGGGGTTGATGGGGAACGGGTTCCCCCGACTGATTATCACTGTTGGAGTCACAACAAAAAGTTTTACCGAGAGATCCGATCATATTCGTCAAAATTCAGAAAAGACCTTATTCGAAATAATTACCCTTTTTTGGTCTATAACTTTTTTTTGGGCCTCCCGACTAAAAATGGTTATTTATATTTCTTTCTAAACATAAAAAGTCCGTAAAAGAATTTGCAGCCCATTTGCAGGTGGAGCCGTGATTCTGAATAATTGCCTAATAAAGCAATATTCACTATATCTAAACGCTAAAGATATATGCAAAAATATAAAGTAAAAATATAAAACAAAAAAGTAATTTATTATAAACGTCTTAAAGAGTATTAATTCATTAAAATATTATTTTTTTAAATTGAACAATTTTCATTTGAGTAAGAGCACTATATTGGAAGGGAACCAAAGGTGCATCTGACTGAAATTCTCGTAAAAAAAGGCTCCACATTGGATGCAAGAGACTTGAAAAAAACAAGTTTCGCGCAGCATAAAGGATCTTTGATGAACTTTACAGATATGTTATAACTCTTGCACGTTGGTTCTATCTTACCGTGCCGCACACCTTCTATAAATTTCTTAATATATGGTGTGACCGAAAATTATTTTTAAAATAATTTGAACGAATTCAAAATAATTTTTATCGATACTTCGAAAAAATCGTCACCGAGGTTCTTCCGAGTCGAATAACTTCTTACTTATTAATCGAATCGCTTTTAGTCATTAGAAATACTTTCATAACTTATAAAATACTAACCAAATCTGACGCGAGAACTATTGGAACTCTACAAAATAATTTTTATCGATACTTCGAAAAAATTGTCACCGAGGTTCTTCCGAGTCGAATAACTTCACATTATAATTTCATTTCTAGGTGCTATCGGCTACACAATGAGTGGCAGCGGACTCGAGGATGCTTTGAAAATCATTTATGCTGAAAATAGCGTTGAAAAGATTTTTTCGGGTCATGCGTACTCGAGAGCAGTTCGTGCTCATTTCCTCGTACATGCATCCTTAGCGAAGCGCATCATGGAGACGATCGAGTTTGAAGATAGCGAACGAAATGAGGTAGATCATTTTTGATGGACTTAGATCGGACTGTCGTTCTCACAGCCAGGGAAAACGATGTGGTGAAAAAAGTTATCGGGAAAGTCGACGCGGCGCTCAATCAAGCCGAAAGAAATGGGCACACTGCCAAGCTATGGACGCAGTACTTTAAAATGGCCACGCTGGTCAAGCATTTCATAGAGACTGAGCGTTCCGGTAACTGAGAATTCCATCTCGACACAATTCAAAGAATGCTGCCCTTCTTTCATGCCAGCGGTCACTTTTTATACGCGAAGAGCGCTCACTTATACCTTCAAGATATGGCAGGTTTACGTGACAAAATGTCGGCAGCTGAATTTGAAAAATTTACAACTCAGGGTTTCTTCACTATAAAACGCACCAACAAATTTTGGTCGGGCATAATGTCTGATTAGACTATTCAGCAGACCCTGAATCGAGAATCGAAAATTAGTGGAGGAATCTTTAAACGGGGAGCCGATGAGAGCGTGGCCGCAAGATGGACTATGAGTTCGGTACATATGCAAAACATTTGCCAACAGGTTGAAGACTTTTGCGATATCCACAGCGGAACAACCGAGCAACATGTCGATTTTACAAGGGGAGGGCCAGACGTGCTCATCTTAGATTCAAGCGTTGATTTTTCTATGAATAGTCCTTAATGAGAAAGAAATTGTGTTAAAGTTTTAGCGCGCGCTTTTCACGCATTCGTCCAAAAAAAATTATGAAAGATTTTCCAGCACGTCTTAACCGCTTCGCGATAAACGATAATCGAAGCGACCGTGTGGCTGAACGGGTAGCGCTCAGGTCTTGTAAGCGCGGGATCGCTGGTTAGATAGAATCCCCGTGTGTAATTTTTTTCTTTTTGTATAATTTTATTTTTTTCGTTCCCAGCAACATTTTAGCATTAAATAAATAAATATTGTGCGAGTTTTTCATAATAACATAAATTGCTTTCTATAAAAAACAGAAATGAACAATGTTTAATTTAATCGTAAGAAATATGTTAATTAGTAAAATAATAATTATATAAACAACAAATTCACAATGCCCTATAAATAAAAATATTTCGTTTGAATTTCATGCGTTAGAGGTTCACAATTTTGATATTTTTATTATTCGGTTTCGGATTGCTTTTCGTATACCTGACCTTGTGAGCAACAGCAGCTATAAGGTTCGAATAGGGGATATAGGGGACCGGTCGCCCTGTTTTGTGAAAGTGAGTGGAGGGGATCGAAGAAAAGAAAAGAATCGGTTGTTTGAAACAGTCATCAGTCGACCGTTAGTTTCGACAGTAGAACGTTTTTAAGCAGTGCCGAAAAATAAAAATTTAAAAGATGGAGTCAACATCTGATTCTCCAACGAATAAAAATATCAAAATTGTGAACCTCTAACGCATGAAATTCAAACGAAATATTGTTATTTATAGGGCATTGTGAATTTGTTGTTTATATAATTATTATTTTACTAATTAACATATTTCTTACGATTAAATTAAACATTGTTCATTTTCTTCTGTTTTTTATAGAAAGCAATTTATGTTATTATGAAAAACTCGCGCAATATTTATTTATTTAATGCTAAAATGTTGCTGGGAACGAAAAAAATAAAATTATACAAAAAAATAATTACACACGGGGATTCTAACCAGCGATCCCGCGCTTACAAGACCTGAGCGCTACCCGCTCAGCCACACGGTCGCTTCGATTATCGTTTATCGCGAAGCGGTTAAGTCGTGCTGGAAAATCTTTCATAATTTTTTTTGGACGAATGCGTGAAAAGCGCGCGCTAAAACTTTAACACAATTTCTTTCTCCTTAAGGACTATTCATAGAAAAATTACCGCTTGAATCTGAGATGGGCACGTCTGGCCCTCCCCTTGTTAGACCGACTCGTGTCTCCAGAGACAATTCAGATGTGGAGAAATTGGATCACTGGTTTAATGCGCACGATCCTTTCCCTGTGGATTCTTAACTAATGTCTATCAGCACGGGAATAGTCGGCACTGAAAACATTAATTGCCATCTTGCTTTGGAAATTGGGGCAAAAATGTTAAACAATATGGTCGGTACAAGTTACGATTCAGTTAAATTCCAACGAAAAGAAAACGTTTTGCCCTTGGCCACAGTGTTCAGCAGCATTATCATTGACAAAACGCCTGTCCCGATCAATCCACTTCTACTTTTTCAACAAATCAGCATTTCGAAACAATCGATCGAAGATCTCCAGGATTGTTTTGCCTACGAACTTTCACCGTACCCTCTTTCCTTGTTCATCAACGAGGAGGGAATGCGGAAGGGTACTAAGTCTACACTTTACAGCTGCTTCGTGCCTCTTCAACGTTCTGTGCCGCTAGGAGAAAGACGTCTCGATGTTGTTGATGGAGGATTTTTATTGCACAAAGTTGTATGGCCCCGTACGAATGCGACGTTCGAATCGATATGCAGTAACTATGTGTCATACGTGAAGAGACACTTTGAAAAGGACGTAGTTGTTGTATTTGGCAGTTACTCTGAAGACGCAGAAACAATTGTTTTGAAAGGGAGCGGAGAAGACGCGCAGCCAAGCATCGTTCGGAACCAGACGTCGTTGTCAATGCGACGTTCTGTCCTTCTACAACGCAGGAAAAATTTTTTGGAAATGACAAAAACAAGGCTAGACTTATTGACATTCTTTAAAAAAACTATGCAGGATTCTGGTATCGTTGTTCAGCAGGCACCGACAGACGCAGATTCTTTTATCGTTGGCACGGCCATTGAAGAAGCTCACTATTACGACGAAGTTACAATCATCGGCGAGGACATCGACCTTCTTGTTTTACTGACTGGCTTAGGACGTCATCTGAAGAATATATTCTTCAAAAAACCCAGCAGAGGACGGACTCCGGAACAACTGTACTCGCCGGCAAGTTATAATGAGGAAGTTATAGTGAAACACATTTTATTCCTGCATGCATTCAATGGATGCGATACGACATCCTCCATATTCAACATTGGCAAAATGAAATTCTTCAATATTTTTCAGAAGAATGACGATTTGGGAAAAGTTCTGGATTTGTTCCGAGAACAAAATGTTAACAAGCAGTGCCTGGCTCATGCTGGAGAACGTTTTTTAATCGCTTTGTTTGGAGGCGGTCAAGAGGTCAAATCACTTAACACACTTCGATTCAAGATCTTCACCAAATCCGTTACAAAAAGTAAATTCATTCTAGCGACACTTCCACCTACCTCAGCAGCGGCAGAAGAACATACGTGCAGGACGTACTTGCAAGTACAAATGTGGCTTTAATATGAAGCGAATGCCACGGAGTGGGGCTGGAGAAAAACCTATCGCGGGCTGGAGCCCATCACTACCACTGCTGATTCCGCGCCGGAGTCGTTGCTCAAGACCATCTCTTGCAAATGCAAAACGAATTGCGGCAAAATATGCGGCTGCCGTAAAGCAGAACTTATATGTTCAATTCTGTGCCATAACTGCAGCGGAGAAACGTGTGAAAACGTCACGGTAATCCGAGATCTACTCGACGAGGATGATATTGATTGTCTGGAAGATAGTATTGACGAACTTGTAGAACCACAATTTAACACTGACAGATCTGAAGAAGACGAAAATCTCGAAATTTGCGAAGATGATGAAACCGACGATGTAAATTTAGCGGGACCATCGTCAAAACGAACAAAAATGACATAATTGCACAAACTTAAGCCAAGGAATAATGCGTGGATTAGGCCTACAGGGGATATCACGTCAAAAAAAAAACGCGTTAAAAATTCTACCCCTGTGGTGGTGCGGAAAAGAGTTTGACCATGGAAAAAATATAACTCGAATTTTACGTCGTAAAAAGCCACGCAGTTGTCGAATGGTTCGAAAAAAAATTCTTTCACACCCCTTTTTCCTTTACCATGGGCGTAGGGCCGAAAGTATTGACCATAAGGGAAAAAAGGTAAGGACCAAAGTAGTAGGAAATTTTATTTCCTACAACTTTGTTTATTATCGTTTATACGCTAAAGTTAAAAATAAACGAGATAATACAATAATTAAATCCCCCCCCCCTTTTTCAGGTTTAAGTCAAAAAATATCGATCATAGACGAAAAATGCTAATGACCAAAGTTATAAAGAATTAAATTTTCGACAAGTTTGGTTATTACCATTTTTAGCCTAAAGTTAAAAATAAGCGAGTTATTTAATAAAAACAAATTCACCCTTAAATTCAAGATGGCGGCTTAAGCAACAAGGGTGAAGTCCCGAAAATCTGGATTTAGACTACTAATGACCCTCTCCAACGAATAGAAAAAGAAAATTGCTGCAATAAATTAATGCAATTTCAAGTGACATCCCGACTGGGCTATTAGGCGGCGAGCTGGTGTCAAGGCGCGGGGCGGCGTGCAGCGGGAAGCGCAAAGCGGTCGGCGCGAAGCGGCCTGCAGCGCGACGCGGGCACGACACGCGATGGTTTTATTTACACGCGGTTACGGCTAGCGACTTAGGTCTACGGCGCGATTATAACTAGCGGGCTTATTATTAACAGGCTTATTGCTAGCGGTCTTAGTACTACGGCGTAGTTACAAATAGTGGACTTATTACTAACGGGCCTATTGCTAGCGGTCTTAGTACTATGGCGCGGTTACAACTAGCGAACTTATTACTAACAGGCTTATTATTAGCAGGCTTATGGTTACGGCGCGGTTATAACTAGCGAACTTATTCCTACGATGCGCGGCGAGCGACTTAGGACTATGGCATGCACTTAGGAGCTAGTGTCAGGCTGGGTGGTTAGGTATTGCGGGCAGGGCCGAGTGTCACGTCGTACTCTGCCTTGGCAACAGAAACCGGCGAAACCCGGCGGAGCTGAGCAAAACCTCAGCCCGGACTGGTGCTAGGAGCCGGCGAAACCCGACAGGGCTAAGCGAAACCTTATCCCGAGGAGTGGTGACAGGAGTCGGCGAAACCCGACAGGGCTAAGCGAAACCTTAGCCCGAGGAATGGTGACAGGAGTCGGCGAAACCCGACAGGGCTGAGCGAAACCTCAGCCCCTAAGGTAGAGAGAGCCGGCGAAACCCGGCAGAGCTAAGTGAAACCTTAGCCCCGAGAGGTAGTAAGTACTGGTCTGGTCGGTGTTAGGAGTTGGTTCGTAGGATGGGATCTGGTCTCGATATCTCGGCCGGCCGGCCTTATATACCCGGCCGGCGTTCCCCACTCTTCGTTGTCGGTGGGGTCGGTTCCGCGTGGGGGGACCGCGAGAGAGATAACGTTTATGGAGTGAGCGAGACGGCGCGTGCGGTGTGCGAGCGAGTGAGATCGCGCGTGCGGCGTGCGTGCAAGCGGGATAGGTAGAGCAGGATGAGATAAGCAAGCCGTGCGTATATACAGTGCCTACCAAAAGTTCCGGGCCACCTAAATAATTTTTGAATGGTTTGAAATATAGGATTGAAATTTATAGGGATACAATGGGATCACAAAGTCTATTATTTAACCTCAAAAACACCCACCACTACACCCGGGGGACGGGGGGAGGGGGGAGCCAAAAAATCTTAAATGGCATGTGGAGTTGAGTGAGGGCTCGTTCGAAAGGGCTTTCCGAGACGAAAACAACGCGAGGTCGCCGAGGTCTCTACGATTTTTTTTTCGCAGAGTTATGATCATTTGAACATTTCTATTGAGATTTTGCGATAGCGAGGGCCTACGGCGACAACAGAAGAAAGATAAGGCTTCACGCGGGCACGCGCGTTCCTGAGTGTGTGTGTGTGTGCGCGCGCGCGTGCGTGCGTGCGTGTCCGGCGAAGCAAGGCAAGACCGCTAGCGTGTCCTGCCAACTAAGACAAACTTTTTCTAGACATTTATTGCAAGTTACGTTATATAACTCAAACCAAATTTTCGTTTCGAATCTAACTTTAACTTTAAATATCTTAAAAATTATAAGAGACCGCCGATTAAGTTATAAGGAAAAGTTACTCAGGATTATGTCCTTGACAACATATGTCAAGGTCAACATCATTGGAGCTGGGTCCGTTATAGTAAATAATTACCATACTTTATTTTGTATTAATAACTAAAATAATTATTATTGTATTATTAATTACATATATGTTCTGTAACAATTTAAAATATCTGTGTCTTATTCAAAGCTCCTAACGCACTGTTATATATCAATTTACGTAAAATTATGTTATTTATTTTCACAATATATATTGAAATATGAAAATTAATATAAATATATTGAAATACATTTCGATTAAAAGAAGACACGCTTGCTGCATATAAAAACTATATATTAAAAATTATAAAAATTATATATATTTAAAAAAACTATGATTCCCAATCTAAAAAGGGCATGTTATTGACATTGTTGTCGCTTTTCAGCGATTTTGATTGGTTGTCTTGTTCATGCGCTTGCTTCACTCGTGTGACTTGCTTCATTCGTGTCGTTTGACAGTTTGTTGACAGTGTTGACAGTTAAAAAAATAAATATTAAATACAGTTAAATATATTTAATAAATATAGAAAGAAAGAGGAAGAAGGAAAGACGAATAAAGAAAGGTATGTATATTATATATGTTGTGACGTGACGTTTTTGGGACGTCCGTCACAAGGGTCGAATGACCCGATCGGGGTCGGTTTTTCGGGGGCCTGCGTCCTCTCTATTTAGGGAGAGAGCGGCCTAATCGTCAGATCGACGAGATCTGACTTTTGGTAGTAATATTTATCGATACTGTAAGCTCGAAATGAGCCCGCGAAATGGTTGTCGGCACGAGATCGAGCGGCGGGATCCCATCCGGCAAAGAGGAAGGAAGAAGGAAGAGGAGCGGCCGAGAGCGGGAGTCCGAGACTTTCAAGGAACGAGAGACGTCAAGTCGTAGTTTTGTTTATTAACTACATTCTTGGTGGCTAACACCCATCGCTGCCGATAAATTTGTATTATTACGACAGGAACAGAAGCGAAGGGCCGGAAGGAACCGGCCGAAGGGACGGCCACTCCACCCGCGCGAAGCGAGGGAGTCCCAAGGACGGAGCGGCGAGAGGACTCTCGACCATGGACTTATTCTACAAGATAGGAAAGAGAGCCGATCGGACACTGCCGGAATTCCGCATCTGCCAGTCAAGCAGCCATCGAATTTAGAAATTTCGGCGCGGTGAACCCACCGATACGGCCGTGACGACCACAAGGATCGCAAGGATCACAGGACGGCCCTGCGTAATGCGAAAGCGCCACAAGTGGCGCGATAGCGATTTATCGCGCCGGCGTGTCTCCTGCAGGACTCTTGCTCGGCACTGTTCGGCGAGATAGCGAGAAGGACGCAGGCCTCATCGAGCGTATCCTAATTGTCGAGCACGAAGGACATTCGAGAACTTCCTACCGGTGGGACGAGCGTCGCCGACCGATTTGCCGTTTATCTGTAGGTAATTAATTCGGATGAGTCGCGCCCTTAATAGTTGTCGAGCCACGCGTTTTGGTGAATTAACTTTGCGAATATTTTTGGTAGATTACGTCGCATGGCCGACGGGCACACGTCGCTCATCCGAATTAGATATAATAGGCTCTCTCTATTCATTTCGCCGCCGCCGACAGTCATTAATGTTAGTCTCGCGTTTGTAATTAGTACGTGTTGTAAAGTATCGGGATTTTCACGCTCGCGCGATCGATATTCCGGATCGCGCAAAGTATTGCGTCGTACGACTCGTACACCACAGTCATCACCGATAGTTTCCGTATTATTTCTGTGTATGGTTAGCGCGTATCTTGTATGTATTGTAAGAAATTGGAGTCAGGAGAAAGCGAAATCCTAAAAATTCGTGCGAGAACTCTATCGGGTGTCTTTGAGCCCGCTATTAGTTTCCGCGAGTTATTCGTGTTGTATCTTCGGTATTTCAACGTAAAGGTCATCGTCATTGTTATCGAGACATACATCGGCTTACCGCGAGCCGGACCAACGGGCCGATTCGAGTCGCACAATCTAGAATTTTTTACTATATCGAAGCGGATTCACGGGCGTGCGTAAAGTAGTTACCGGCGCATTCGAGAGATTTCTTTAGTTGTCGCGGCCTAATTAAGTCTCGTACGGCGGAAATCCTCGCGGCCGAAAAGTCGAGTTAAAGTGCGTAAGGCGTCCGGCAATTTAATACTGTTGCGCACGGTCGTGCCGATCTCCGCGGAAATAATATATCTAATTCGCCTATAAAATAACTACTGTCATCAAAGGCTATTATTTATGTGAACGGCTCTATACTCTTGTTTCTTTTTAATATATTATTGTTATCTTTATTGTTAATTTATCGAATGCTCATTTTCGCTCCCGTGTTCTCGATTCTCAGAGCTCTCCCGTATCCCCCCGAATCACCCCCTCTACCATTTTGGGTAAATTGAGTAGCCGCGGAATTTTGCCGTCGCGTTAATTATCGGTCTCGCAATTGTCTCTTAGCGTTGTTATTATCGTGAATGGTGCGGCCTGCCGTACCTGGCGCCCAACTCGGTTTTTTTTATGATATACGGACTTTCGCGGGATATCGAGACCGATATTCGAGATACGCGCCGAAGGTGTGCCGTGGGCACCGAGAACCGCCCGCCGAACAAATAATTATTATTTAAATAATTAAAAAGAGAAATTACGGTTACAACATATACACATATACATTATATACATATATATTCCAAACACAAGTATATAATTAGTAATAACATAACATAAAATGTTTTAATTTTCTATTAATTATTACGAGAGAAAATATTTCCTCGTACAATGTAAATGTTTGTACAAATGTTTGACATATTTCTGAAATGTTTAATAAATAAATTTTTTATAATAAAGTAATTGTTTTTTTTTAATATATGTACAATTTTTAATAATAATCAAAAGAGAAAAAAGGGGAAAGAAGCCGGTACAAAAAATATATTCTTTTTCTGGTACTCTACTGGTACTGTAAGAGTACAGCGTACGATCATTAACCCTACGTCAAGTGCACTGTGGCGTTACGGTAGCCGTACCGCGTACCAGTACGGCGTACTGGTAACGTACGCCTACGGTACGCACGTACCTGATAGTTACGGTACTGATACGTAGAGTACGACGTTCGCTCACTGTATTAGTACCGTGGAAGTATTTCGTTATCTGGGAAGTTAAGATATCTATCATGCGTGCAGTTGACAATTGTTGTGCCTCTGTGGAAGCACAGGGATTTTTGGGGATCGTTGGCCATATTAGAACTGGGAAGTTCGGGATCGTTCAGGGTCTTCTCTCCGTTTGCACCAAACTTGTAGTCGTAGTTGAATAAAATCTTTTTATTTGAAGATATCAGCTTTAATTCTTCCTTTCTTTCTCGCTCTACAACTGTTTGGCTTATCGCGGTATAGAGTTGCTTCACGTGCCTGATATCGCGGCTGCCGTCGCGAGATCAGCTGGAACGTTCTCTATTATTAAAACGATTACAATTGTCTGTCTCGTAGTTACTTTTATTAAGTTCGACGGTACGGTATAGTTTTATAATTTTATCTGCTTCGTGTGATTTTATGATTAGGACTGCCTAGCGCTCGTTTGAGGTGGGTAGTTTTATCACCTCCTGTTCGATTAGTTTTTTGGAGGGGATCGCTTAGCGACAGGACCATAGGTGGTCGTGTCGCTCGATTTTGGGTGGAAAAACCCCGGATGCAAGCTACGTATATTCTTTGCTTGCATTTCCGGCGTATCGGTCTTCGAGTCTCGCGAACGCGTGGCCTCCGCGCGTGGCTTGCTTTGTCAGCGATTGCGCTCGTAACTTTATACGTCTTCCTCGACTTCGAGTTATAGTCGGAAGACGTTAAATAATATTTAATAATTAATAATTATACTATTATAATATGGTTATAGCCGTTTTGGGCTATAACACAATGTAGAAAACGCTCTGATATTTTGTATATTTTTATATATGATATACTGGTCCGTTGTCATGCGTGAGCAAGAGCGGACGTGTCTAAACGTGTCCACACGCGTCCATACGCGTCCAGACATGTCCAGATGCGATCTCCCGCGTTTGGACCTTATTTTTTAATGCCGATTAAATCCTATTTAATCAACCTGTTTTAAAATTCAATTACCACTTGATGGTCATATGATATGTATATGTCAGAGCCAAATCGCGTACAGGAAGAAGTATGATATACTGTCGGTAAACAATTTTATTGATAATTGCACTGTACTTTTCCGCACTTAAAATTTCCCGTATATCACGGCATCGTGAGATTTTATTTAAGACAAGTACCATACAATTATTAATTGTTTACGGGCAACATACCATACATATATAACCAAAAGTTATACAATAAATAAATTTATATTAAATAATAAAAATATTTTAACAGAGCGTTTTTCTACATTGCCTACTGCACATATGACAGATATCCTAACTTCGCGTATGTCACTATTTTAATATCTCATTATTGTGTTTGTAGTATTAAACATATATTTGTAAGCTTGCGAGATTTTGCTTTTTCTACATAGTGACATTGAGTAAGCATTCTTTGATTACATGAAAAAGCTTGGGTATTTTAACATATAAGTCCTCGGATGTATATAATAAGATACATTATAATCAGAGATGAGTATTTTTGGTATATTTTCATAGTTTATAACACAAAAGTATATATATGTAAGCCTAATAATTTTCAAGTCATTAATCAATTTTTTTTATTTACGGTGGTATCTTTACGTTAGAAATAATGCATTTTTGAGTCTACGCATGCTGGGATAACTATTGTGCAACTACAGTATGAGGTAATGTTTTTAAGTATTGTATTTTCCGACTGTTCATTCAACCTAAAGGAAGACTGAATTGTGATGATGACAATTATGCTGGTAAGATTGCTTTATGAGATCTTAATGTCACGCTACATATTTATATTATATCATGTTTATTTTGATTTTAAGCAGGCAAAAGTAATAGATCTACCCTAATTTGCAAACTAGAGATCCAGCTTGCATTAAATGTCTGGAGGGAATCCATTTACAAAACACGAGAATCATTTAAGCGAGAGTTCAATAATATAGTCTCCGCTAATAGAATCTTGTGATCTGTAATGGAATGATCAACGCTCATTCACCAACTTGCAGTGTCTGTTGAAGAAATAACGATTTTATACTGTTGACGTGTTAAAAGATTGAGTATGAAGATTGAGTGTTTGAAGATTGAACATTTGTATCGCTATTCAGTTAGTGAATACATCAGCGAAGACAGTGCTTTGGCATATTATATCCAAATGTGGCATATTGTAATATTTATATTATTATATATGTATTATATATATGTATATATTATATATGTATATTATCTGTATCACAAAAGAAAAATCTTATAACATTTTGTTCTTAACCGATTTATCAATTTTACAATTACATTGCAGTGTACATATGAACACATTATTTTTCAAAGAAATAATCTTGTATCAATATAATTATATATTGTAATAATTATACTTGAAGATTTACATGTATGTACTGTCTCACATAATGCATATACATATGTTAAAATATGGAATTATTTGAAATAATAGAATAGATATATTTATATATTTGTATATCGGTGTATTTCGTATGATGAACAATGAAGAGTTACACCGTATTCTTTCGCACTTAAAATTTCACGTATGTCACGGCATCGTAAGATGTCAAGTGCGAAAGAGTACAGTAAAATTTTTCGTTGTTCACCATACGAAATACACCGATACACAAATATATAAATATACCTATTCTAATATTTCTAAGAATTCCATATTTCAACATATGTATATGCATTATGTGAGACAGTACATACATGTAAATCTTCAAGTATAATTATTACAATATATAATTATATTGATACAAGATTATTTCTTTGAAAAATAATGTGTTCATATGTACATTGCAAAGTAATTGTAAAATTGATAAATCGGTTAAGAACAAAATGTTATAAGATTTTTTTTGTGATATAAATAATATGCTGTATTTTGGTATGGTATACTAAAGCACTGTCTTTGCTGATAAAATATACCTCAAGCAGATTTATAATAGTTGGGGCTTGATATAGTAACGCGGCGTTTATAATGAATGATATGTTCTGATATATAGGTATGATTCAACACATTAGGTGTATGTGGTGATATATTGAAATTTTGATTCGATTCGTTTTCTTATCTCATGATACTTTATCTTTTTTCTCTCTCTCCTTCTCTTTCACTATATGTATATTGTATATTCGTATTGAAGAGTAATTGTTTGTTCTTTTCTTGTCTATATTTCTTCAAATATAAAATATATAATTATACATTTAATAAACAGTTACCAGCAAATACAAAAGAACACAATACAAAATAACATTGTTACTATCGCATTGTTATGACAATAAGTATCAAATAAAAAATATACATTTATAGATTGAATTACCCCTAACGAAAAGTTTTCTACCATTTTGCAAATAACCACGCAAATTTCTGAATTATTAATTACAGAAGCTTTTATACATGGTGATTTTCAATAATTAATAACTGAAATTTTTCCGTGTTTGCTTACAAAATGATAGAAGACTTTTGTTCAGGACCTAATCTACATATATCTATTTTATATTCGATACTTATTGTCAAAGATATTCTTTATATATGTATATACTTATATATATGTGTATATCTATTTTAAAAATAAGAATGGAAATAATAGAAAAATTAGAACAGAATAATATCTTTAAAAAGGTATATTTATGATGAGTAACATAAGTTGCACATAAGTATTATTGCACTGTTACATATGTACTATTCTATTCTAATTTCATGTCTTTACGTTTCTTAAGTAATAGAAAACGAACTTTCTTACAAACTCATCATGGATATATGTATCAAATAAAAAAAAAACCATATTTCTATCAGTAACATTAATTGTGTCTATTACATTTGTACTGTTATGTTTTAACTTTGTATCTTTACATCTTTAAATAAAAAAATAAACTTTCTTCCAAACTGATTATTTATATATATATAAATATATAATATGTATACTTTACATACGTATATTGGTTTTTATTGCACTACGTGCTTTTTCTACCAGTCTTGTATCTTAGTAAAAAAAATAAACTTCTTAAACTGATTATTTTTATAAATATATCTATGTATACGTATACATACGTATATTGTTTTTTATTGCACTATATGTTGTACTTTTTCTAACAGTCTTTATCTTTTGTAATAGTCTAATAGTCTTTCTAATAGTCTCTAATAGCTTTTCTAATTGTTTTTTCGTATCATTAAACAATAAATCTTATATAAACTATAACGTATAAATTCGGTACTAACTACATAATTAAAAATCACTACATAATCAATAATTATGTTTAAATTCTCATTTCCTTCATCTTAATACGTTTTTGGTTATGAGTAGGTGAGATAGGCCGCTGCTAACCCACTTCACCCATGAGAGCGAGAGAGATGGATAGAGAGATAGAAAAGGATGGGGATATGGATTAGAACAGTTTGTAGACGACCGAGAGGGGAAGCGCGGTCAGGGGGGAAGAGGAGGGGGGGTATGTTGGGCGAAAGGGGAAGCGGGGCGAGGGGGGTCGGGGGAGCGCGTGACATCACGGGAGGGAACGGGTATGAATCGCTAAGATTGCCCGTGAGATGGCGCTCGGCTCGATCGGGGGTCGCGCTTACCGACTCGCCCTACGTACCCCCCTCCTCTCCCCCTGTCCACGCGTCCCCCTCGGCCGTCTACAAACTGTTCTAATCCATATCTCCACCCTTTTCTATCTCTCTATCCATCTCTCTCACTCTCATGAAAGTGGGTTAGCACCGGCCTATCTAGACGCCCAACAAAATCAACGAGATCGCCCGGGAGATGACGCTCGACTCGATTGAGGTCGCGATTTCTCCCGGCGCGATTTGACCTTGGCGCGACTCGACCTTGACGCGACTCGTTCCTTAAGGAGGTGACGGCGCTCTCTCTCGCGCTGCTCTTAGCGCGTGATCCGTTATCGCGATTCTTAAGGGACGCGCGTCGCTTCTAGCGCGCGATCCGCGAGCGGACGCTGATATATGACGCCGAGGGAGATGGATAGAGGAAAGGTTAGCGGCGATACGAGCGCGCTTATCGCTCGAGCGAGATAGCGAATCGTCGAAAGGTTGTGGAATAAAGAGAGATTGTGTTTTTGCGCGAGAGGAGGAGCGTTTTTATTATTTTTCTTTTACAATATTTTTAATATATTAATAATGTGATAATACGCCTATGCGAATAAGCGTATCACGATTCTCCGAAGAGCAGAGCCTGCAGCTCGCAATCGACGATATCGTTGCGGTCGAAGTTCTCGTTATCGCGTATCATCGTGGGAATAAGCGCTGAATCGTGAGCGCCTGCCGCGATATCGAGAAAACGAGTCAGCTTGTTATCCACATGCGCGGTTAAACTGCTTAAAGATGTAACGATGCGGTTAACACAAAGTTCTAGATTTAATATAGTTAGAACGGTGCTCTTCGATACGGCCAGACGAACTTTGGGTGTTTCGAGACGGAGTATTCGGAGATTGTTGAGTTTACCGAATCGCAGCGTTAACTGTTCGATATATATCGGTGCTGGAGGACGCGCCTCATCGCGCTCGTCGGAGCGAAAATATGATAGAAGCGTAGATCGTAGATCGAGCAATTCCTTCCACATATCCAGCGTTAGCGAGATCTCCTTGCCGTGGCAATCTCCAAGGATGATTTCCACAAAAGAGGGTCGACTAACATTAACGCTGACTTCGAGATGTTTGTACGCAGTTTTGGTCAATGGATAGCGTCTTCCTAAGATTCTGAGCGGCCGCACAATCGAAACATCCGCGTCACATCTAGGCATTCGGTCGCGATCTCGTCTGAAAATAGATGCGGGTGATAAGAGAAACGACGCTAGCGGATTATTAGTTCGAATAAACATTTAATAGTCTTACCCATTGTCCTGTTTAGCTCTTTTAGCGTATCCCGCGCTATCCTCGCGGTCTCGCTCGGTTAGCCTCGATCGATTGTCAAATGAGTGCTGCTGTTGCGGTGGCCCACCCATTGTCGCGTACATTACCGCTCGTTTTTTTCGTTCGTAGGCTTCGGCGTTCTCCGTCGACAATGAAGCGCTTAACCGATGGATGGTCTTTATATACTCGCGTAGAGATATCTTCTTCCTCTTTCGCGCGCGTCCTCTCTTATATTCTATTTTTAAAAAATGACGGCAGAGTCGCTCTAGTCGTCCTCCTCGTCGATTCTCTCTCTCTCGGTCGCGTCGCTAAGACGATAAACGCGACTTAGGAGATCGCGCAATTGCCTTAGCAGCCCATCCGTAGGACACTCGATACCGAGCGCGTGTAGATCGAAAGGACCCGCCGAAGTTACGATATTCGTAAATTCGTTAAAGGCATAAAATTGACGTTTGGCGAAAAAATATAGATTGCCGTCGATATATCGAAAGGCTGACGTTATCGCGGGCGGTATTCCGGGAAATATATCTTTTAATGGAGCGTGTCTAATAACTATCATGCGGCACTCGTCAATCTCCGCTACCTTGTCGTCGTCGTAGATCGCGTAGGTTCGTCCCGTGTGCGTGTTTATCGCAGCGTTAATCTTAACATTTCGAGGAAGTCCGATATCGTGGAGATATCTTGGCCAACCCGATTTTAGCTTAAGGCTAGGATATTCCGCGAGGTAGATCGAATCGTCCGCGAATAGCGCGAGATCGCCCGAGGGTCTTCGATACGCGGCGGATAGGCGCGTGAAATTCGCTGGGAGAAACGCCGCGTAATCCGTGAGCGTCATGGGCCTACCGTAGCGTTTCTCGATTACGTCGATTGACCACACATTACGGCGATTAGCTATATATAATCGGTGATTCATTATCAGCGCGGCGTCCACGCGCCGTAAAGCGCAGAGATCCGCGTGCGCGGGGTCAATTGGCGAGACACTAGTCGTAGCGGGCGCCGCGGTAGTCGCGGGAGTCGCCGTTGGATAGTTTCCATCGTCGTGAGACCCGTACAGATTCTGTATAGCCAGAATATCTTCTATACTCAACTTAACCGGAAATTGATTCTCGATATCGGGTATATATGGAAACATTATCGAGTCGTTGCGCATGCTGTGTTGTAGACCCAAAGCGTGGCCAATCTCATGCGTCAGCGTTTGCAACAAATGATGCGTGTTGGGAGGATTTTTATTTAGATACACGTGCCACGGTTCTGAATCGTCAACGTGTACCTCTGACGCAAAATCGGTCATTCCAGAGGGAAAGAACGCGTGAGCTAGGGCTCCCCCGGGACCGTCGAAGGTCGCCGGACAAATGCCTATATTCCTGCGATTCGCGTAAGTGTGCGCGCCCGTTCGATACGATATCAATATATCGGGTCGCAGCGGGTCGCGCGCGAAGTTTAGCGACGAATTCACCGCCCATAACGCGAACGCCGCTTCGGTCGTTCGCGAGAGTTCCTCGCTAGCTACCTGAAAATTCCACGTGAGGCGCGTTTTCGGCCATTTTCGCGCGATCGGGCTATACGCGCGATCGGGAATATCCGCGAGACCGCATCGCGATTTGCGCATAAGGCTAAGCGTAACTGCGTCTAACTCGCAGTTTCCTGATAATTGATAGTATTCTTGAAACAGCGACAAAGCGCGACGCAGAGATGTCGCGTTATCGGATGATAACGATTCTCCGTTGTCCTTTAGAAAACCGTACGCGCGCAGGAAGCGAAGCGCCTCGGCCTTTTCCGAATCAACGGGCGCGGCGGCCGTCGTGGCGACGAGCGTCGTCGCTAAGACGAGAAGAACCGTCTTCGCGTTAGTCATCGCGCGGAGCGGGGAAAGACGCGGGAAACTATCGAGAGACGTCGGACGCGATTGATTCGCGCGTTCGGCGAGATGCCTATTTTTATCATTGACGAATTCGGCGCGGGTGGGGGAAGAGGAAATGCGATTCGTTCGAAAAAGAGTCGCAGTTCGCCCCGATTAGAGGGACGCGACCTTTCGATGGTGAGCGAACTGAGATGCGCGTTATCTAGCGGACGCACGAGTTCCTCTCGCGGTTTTACTTTTTTATTATTTCTATTTTTATTATTTCTATTTTTATTATTTCTATTTTTATTATTCTTTTATCTTCTAAAAAGAACACTTGACGAGTGATTAGAGAAACGTACTCTTTCCGGCGACGATAAACATTCATCGCGTATCCGGGATGCACGTTATTTAGCGGGCGCTCGAGTCCCTCTTATCACATTATTTTTGTTATATATTTTTCTCTATAATCTATTTTTATTACTTGTTTATCTCCGCTCGTACCGCGGCATCCGCGCGTCGATCTTTATAAACGCGAGATCGTTTCGAGAAGCGTCAAAGTATTCTCGCTCGCGAAATAGTAAAGTGACTAGTCGACGAAGCGCGAAACGGTATAAGAGCAAAGTGGCGAGGTGTGAAATAACGAGAATTAAAATCAGTCGCGAACTACTCGATATGGAACGAATCGAGCAGATAATTAACGCGGCCGATTATATTAATGTGAACGGCGATTTAATTGCAATAAAGGCTTACGTTTTGGGAGATCTCGCCTCGGATTTGCGCGAGGAAGCGCGAGGCATTATCGAGAACAGTCCGGATTTGCTCAGACTGAACTTTCAGCTGGATGGAGACATCGATATCGCGCGTTCAATGTAAGTATTCGATTAAAATTTTTATAATACTTTTTATAATAAATTATAATTTGTAATAATCCTTTTACTTTTTTACTTTAGACAACAGATAGAAGATTGTATAAGAACGGCGCGAGAATCGCTCTATGATTTATTTACGAAGACGAGGACTATGCTCGCGCAGGCGCAAAATGATCACAGCGCGTTGCGCGACGCTCGCCAACGCGACGTCGCGCTAGCCCCCGAGCAATTTGAGTTTCGCGATCGCGACTTCGCCATCCCTGAATTAATCGACAGGCTTCACGAACACGAGAATAGGCGAGTTATCGCGTCACCGATCGACGAAGAGCCCGAATCGCGGCCAATCAGCGAGGAGCCCGAATCACAGCCAATCAGCGAGGAGCCCGAATCGCGGCCAATCGACGAAGAGTCTGAATCGCGACCGATCGACGAGAATCCCGAATCGCAATTAATCGACGAGGAGCCCGAATCGCAGCCAATGGAGGACGAGGCCGAACCGTCGACGGGCGACGAGAATGAACCGCCAGCGAATGTACAATTAGAGGGTTACGAGCCCGAATCACAACCATTCTTCGAGCTGTAACTTCACGTGTTAATAAAATTTGATTTTTTTATACTTATATATTTCGTGTATTGCGCATTTGTAAAATGTGATTCTTTATGAATAAATACTATATATTAAACGAAGCATTGATTCTTTTCGCTTCTCTTTCCTTCTTCGATATCCTCTCGCTCTCGCGCTATCTTTCTTTCGTAGTAAGCGTTGGCGCTCTCTTATCGCGGAAGGGTACGCGCTCGCGATAAAAATAGTATTCGTTATATATATAAATATAAATTTATTTTATAATATAAAATACTAAAATAAAATAGATTTATTTTAATTTTATTATAATAACACTAATCAGATAATCGAACACTTTTCTAACGAACATCTGTATAAAATAGGAAATGCGCGAGCTATTATCGTGGGAAAGGATACGCGACCGCGATAAAAGAAAAACGCGGTTCGTTAGTATAGCGTGTATTTTGCGACAGTATGACGAATACATTTATTAAAGCTTAAAATAAATGATTAAATTTATAGATTATATAATTCACTCGGTACATTATATATAATTAAATTTGTAGGTTATATAATTGATAATAAATTCGATACATTATATAAAGCTTAAAATGTAATTAAATTTATAGATTAAATAAATGACTCGATATGTTATATAATATATGATGATGCATAATATACAATAATTCGATATAATTTATAATACAAACGAGTAGATATAAAGTAATATAATATAGAATCAATCGCACATATTACGCAAATGATCGCGTCGTTCGAACCACCAATCGTGCAATTTACAAGCGTTCTCTAACGCGCAATTCTTCGCGTGATATCCGCAGCGAAAGGCCCGCGAAGCGTTTAGAGTTTCTAAACGTTTGATATCCTCGTAATCAGCGTCGATAGTCTCGACGGAGACGGCAACGTCGCGATCGTCGGCAACGTTTCCTAAGATCTCGATTAGCCATTTTTTCTTCTCGTGACCTTTAACGTAGATTCTTATCGCTGAATCGGGGCTAGATTCTCGACATACGGCGTCCCGAATGAGTCTTTTCATCGACCCGTAATTCACGTGTCCATCATTCCACTTTAATTGATGATGATTAGATGTCAACCAACACGCTCGAGATTTTTCCGCTCTCGTTAGCAAATCCCAAGACATCGGTGGGCGAAAGATGTGATACGTCAATTCCGCGCCATTTCTTAACACGACTACTTCCTTCGCGACAAATTTCTCATTAACTACGAAACCTTGAAGATCGACGAAGATCGGTGCGTCCATCGCCGTTATTAGCGGTACTCGAAGTGCGCGCCTCTATTATTCTCTCTTCATATTTTGAATATCATCGCGCTTATACGATTCTGCGCACAACGTTGGTGAGCGGATTGTACTCCACCACTCGATCGTGAATGATAAGACAGTAAGCTGTGGTATTAGAGGGAATATTCTCCTTGCAATCGAACTCTATGCGAACGTCCACGGTGGCGCTTTTAATCGATTCGTTTTGTCGTGAACAATCGATGACTACGAGCGGGCCATAGACTAAAAATTTATTCAGATTTAAGAGCGCTTCGTCATTGTCGCATCCGTAATACGTTCTTCGAAATTTTGAGTACATATCGTATAGCACTGCGACTTTGCGCTTATCGAAATCTAAATTCATATCGTCGTAAGGATAGAAATCGGAATTAAGATACAATTTGACATTAGTTAGTTTGCAATCGTCGAATAGGGAAGGCTCCTCGGATAGAATGTTCTTCTTTCCAGATTGTAGCGCGAAGATAACGTATCGCGGTTTTTCGAGATGCGTCGCCGCTTTGACAGCCCACGAATGTTTAGTCGTGCTCTGTAGAAGTGGAAACTCGTAGAGATCCCACGAGCGAAAAGCGACGCTCAGATATCGTCCGCTATCCAATGTGCGCAATAACCTTAATTTATTAATATCGTTTAACACTATATGTGGCATTCGCCACTGTATCTTTAATAAAACTATTTTAGGCTCTTGCGTTTCGCGCGATATGATACAATTGTTATCATTACGCGCTCGTATTAGAATAAGTTCGTGTCGCGCGTTGATCACGACACGCTTGTAATCTTCACAAAAACCTAATAACACGCTGAGAGGTACGCAAAAGTTGAAATCGTTGATCGACGAATGAGTTGCCGCTGATAAATCCCATCCGGCGTTCTTTAATATCTTGCTTTTTTCGACTGACAGCGACGCGTAATTCTTAATCGTGCTAGTTATCCCAACATTTCTGCTTCGATCGATTTCCACACCGTCGAGTTCGTAGCGAATCTCCTCGAACATAAACGCCGCGCAATTGTTCACTAGCCTCGTCACCGACGCAGTTCCCTCTTGTGCACTCGGCGACTCTTTAGACTCGAGTCTACCTTCTATGTAGAGAAAACTATCACATGGTAATGTGTACAGATCTTGCTGTTGTATAGGAATTCGTATCTCGTCGCTATTCCCAAACGTAGTATTAGCGTAAGGATTGTATGTGTGAGTTTCAATCTTGACGATACGATCGTCGAAGATCGGCTCCCCGCCGATGCTTAGAATGTCGCACATTTCACTTTTACGGAGAAACGGTTCTTGGTACGACGAAACCCAAAGAGCGCAGGAAAGCCGCGTTAGCGGTGGTTAACCTTCCTCCCTTTTTCTTTTTCTTTTTCGCGTCTAGGGGCGACGCGATAGCGACGATGGGCGCGTTTCTCGCATTCGATCCGTTCACTACGAGCATCGCGCACCTCTCTATCGTCTTCGCCGCACGTGCAGACGAACTGTGATCTCTTCGCCGCGAAAATCAATTAATCTTCCGTTCTGATCCACGACACGCACATTTATATCAGTAATGGTCCGCGCGATGATCGGGAGGTAAATGATCTGCGCTGGGATCTCCGACACTTTATATCCGGGTGGAACATTAGGCGCGAACTCGTGTATAGTATGCGCGGATTTGTCATTGTGATACGCTCCTGTCGTGACATTACACTCTACTCTAATGAGATTAATAGCCATAATATTTATCGGCTTATCAGACGCGTACCATTTATTCGATTGTAACACGCGAGACGAGAAACCCAGTACCGAACCGATGTTATCAGGTTTTGTGAAATCTACTCGATACGCGCACTTAATCTCGCTTCTCATAGTGTTATCATTACCGCGAAGCGTTATAGAATTTTCACTCTTATCACCGTTGTCATCGTCTTCGAAATAGTCGTCGTCGACACTGTATATATAATCGTCATCGCTCGTTTCCAATTCCTCGTTTTCGCGCTCTCGTCTCTCCTCTCTCACTCGTCGTTTGCGATGAATCGCGGCTCTTAGATACGCGCTGATAGCGCTTAACTCATAAGATCCCACTGGAATCGCGATAACCTCGTCGTTGTCGTCGAAGTAAAATTTATTATTCGTGGAATTTACATTCGGTATCGTGTTATAAGTCTCGAAATTTGTTAAACCTAACTCGTAATCATCGTCGTTTAAATCTAGAGGCGGAAAGTAACTCGCCGCGAGAATGCTGCTTCGTCCGGAAAGAGTAAGAGTTAGCGACATGATTGACGAGAGTAATCGAACTGCGCTCGATCGACGAGCGACGGTTGATATTATGGCGCGCGATTCCTCCAATCGACCCCCCGGAGAAATCGAAAACTCAATTGTCCACAGATATTCTGATCGCGCGTTTGCTCGGAGCGACGATTGTATCGAATATTAGCATCGCGCCCGAGATAACGCGCGAGTTCGCGCGGAGGACGAAGATTGCCGAAACCGTCGTAATAGATCGCGTCGCCCCCTTTTTTCGCATATGCCACCCAATGAGTACCCGGGCCGGATGCGTCATCTAAATTCACGATGCCGCTCTCATCGCGGCGCGCCCGCGATGGAAGCGCGTCGCGCATAAACACGCCTCTAAAGTGAGGCACGCGCGAGAGTATCGCCGCGCGATTTAACTGTTCATTCGTCGTTGCTCCGACGGATGGGAGAATTCCTAGCGTCTGTTTACGCGAAGTTTTTTTTTAGCTCTTCCTCTTCTTCTCGTCGTGGACGCGCCACTTCCGCGCTTGTACGGTGCGAGGTATAAACCACGACCCTCCATTGCGCGATCGTGACGCTGCAATTCCTCCAACTGTCGTCGCGCCGCTTTGCGATCGTGCACCGCTTTCGCGATTCCCGCCGCTCCTCCAGCCAAAGAACCGAGAGCTCCCAATAACGGCAGCAGGGGCAAGAAGCCGCCGCGTTTCGCTATCGGAAGCGTTCTTTTCCTCGTAGCGGTCGTCCTCCTTTTGCTCTTCTTTCTCTTGATTTTCGTCGCGCCCATTCCAAGTTTTGTTTTCGATTTCATAGCTATCCATACAGCCGTCGCGGCGGCTCTCTCGCCGAGAGTCGAGTCTTTAGCCGCGACGCGCTCGCGCGCTCTCTCAGCGAGCGCGCGGTCAGCGGTGTGTCGATCGGCGAGCTCGCCGCTCCGCGAGTACGCGATATCGTGCTCGCGGCAGGCCGCGTCCAGAGGATTGATGCCTCGATCGCCTCGCGCTAATCGTTTCGCGAGGCGAGTACCTGGCCCACAAAATTGATATCCGGGTATATGTAATTCGAAGGGGAGCGCGTTTATCGCTCTATTCAATAAGCCTGCGCCACTGATATCACCGATTACACCGTACCGCTGCTTCGCGAATTGCATTCGCTGCAATCTTTAACGAGTGGCGCTGGGCCGTCGATGTGCGTTCGTTGCCAGGGACGATTATAATGCTCCAGGCATCGACGGTAGCGCCGCACCTCCGGATCCAATCTTATATGTTCGGGCAGTTTCTCCCACAATCGTTCCACATAGCGACCGAAGTATTTTAGTAAAATTACTTTCGGGATAAACCGCAATTGATCGGTGGTGAAATCGAGAATATCGTCACCGTCTATTAATAAAATAAACATCTCGATTCACCGCGCGCGATTCGCTACTGCGCGATCTATTCGTATATAAATAAAGAGATCTCGCCCTGCCTCGCGCGAGTGTACCGCGCACGCGCGCGGCGAGAGGAATGCGCTTCGTGCGGCAGCCGATCGCGATAAGGGTGACGAATCTCGATAGTAGGGCGCGACCGTCCGAGGAAGCGCGCAGACGCGGTCGTCTATTGCCGAGCGCTATTCGCTGCCTCATTTGCGGTCCCTCTAATTGTGGTAAAACGAACGCGCTGATAAGTTTGTTGGAGAGCCCGCACGGTGTACGCTTCGAGAACGTTTACGTTTACTCGAAGTCATTGCAGCAGCCTAAATATCAGTATTTAGAGAATTTATTGGCACCGATGGAAGATATAGGTTATTTCACATTTTCCGATAACTCTGACGTTATTTCGCCTAGCGAAGCGCTCCCGAATTCTATATTCGTATTCGACGACGTAGCGTGCGACAAACAGAATACTATTAGAGAGTACTTCGCTATGGGTCGACACTCGAATTTCGATTGCTTCTATCTGTGCCAAACGTACGCTAAAATACCAAAGCATTTGATTCGAGATAACGCGAATCTGTTGATTCTTTTTAAGCAAGATGGCACTAATTTGCGTCACGCATACAATGATCACGTGAACACGGATATGTCGTATGAGAATTTTCACGCGCTATGCCGCGCGTGTTGGCGATATAGATATGGTTTCCTAGTGATTGATAAAGATAGCGCGCTCAGCGCCGGCAGATATAGGCGAGGGTTTAACGATTTCGCCGTACCATAGAGCGATCAGTCGTCGCGAATACGTCGAACGCATCGATCGCTCTGCCTCCCGCGAGCGAGAAGGACCGATTTATTAATCACGATGGCTGCGATGGATATCGGTGAACGAGAGAAGACGGTGAAAGAGCTCGCTAAGATGCGCGCATCGATTCGTAAAAAACACAGAGCGTTAAAGACCGGCAAAATGGAGAACGAAATCGCGATGGAGAGCCGTTTTAAGCCAATCGTCGACCCGCTGCGGCGGATCGCCGAGCGCGCCGAGCGAGACGAGATCGAGCGAGACGAGATTAAACGCGAAATGATAAAGCGAGACGCGATCGACGCTTCGCCCGTAACGACGAGCGTCGAGGAAAAATGGAATGAGGAAAAATGGAAGGAGGAAGAGTTGACCCCCGCTTGGAAAAAACCTAAAGTGAAACAAATACGAGCGCGACGACGATTAGATGTCGTTTCTACTCCGTCAAACATGTATCCTATCGAGAGAGATCCATTCGCGCGGGACGAAACTGAAGAGGAAACGTTCGAACCTGAGAATCTTGAGTCATCCTCAACGTTTAAAACACCTGTTAAGCGAACCTCGCGAATTTCTCAAGATTACGAAATGCCGCACGGCCGGCTAGGACCGTTGGGACGAAAATACTTGGGGGCTCTTCTCGGCGGAGAAGCGCCAAATGAGATCGATCACGTTTACGGAGTGTACATGAGCGCGAAAGGCGCGATGCTTGGCAATAGGCGATTCAATATAGACGCGGATGACTCCATACTTATAGATGAAATTAAATACATCGGTACCCCTGGTTTATACGAATTAATCTTCATGAAAAATCCTGATAGTCTCACATATACTGAAAAGGATAAATTAACATACAAGAGTATATTGTTAACGATCGCTCATAAACGCGACCATGACCCTAAAAAATCTGTTTTAGGAAATAAAGGATACAGATACAAGTTCGTTATCGCTCCGCTTATTCACGGCAACAGCGCAAAAAAGATGGGTGCGGGTCGCGTACCGTCAACCATGCGAGTCACGAACGATAGAATCGATTACATTCATTGGGACGATCCAAACGAATTAGTGGATCGTCTGCGATTGCTGGACGCTTCGCGTCGAGCTGGCAACAACGCTCACGAAAACGAGATTCTATCGATAATCGAGGAGCTTCGCGAAACGGGAGCGATAGTATAAATCGAACCGTCGCATCGACGGTCGCCGCAGTCGTGCGTGGAATTCGCGATGTCCGTGAGCAAATTCGGCATGCCTTTAAAAAACCGTGGCTATGACGCGAGAACCGGAAGACTACGTCCGGCTATCGAATCTCTGCGAAATTACGTGCGCGATAACGCGCTGCGTCTAAGCTCTTCCGTCGAATACGACGCGAGAGAGCGCAAGATAAAGCGTCTGGCTAAGCCGGAGGAGGACGCCGACGCGACGAGCAAAAGCTACGTTGAAGGAATTACGTCGCAATTGAGAAAAGACGCGGACGAAGCAGGGAAAGGCGTCATTCTACTATTCACGAGACTCACCCAGCTCGATAACGCTCTGGGTAAACGAATAGACGCCGCGGAGAGTTTTGTTTCCAAGATCGAAGCGCGCGACGACATTTTGAGTAAACGGATAGACGCTGTGGAAAATTCCGTTTCGAGAACAGAATCTAACGCTAACGCTCTAGGTAAACGAATCGATGCCTTAGATAAACGAATTAATAGTTCAAGCGATCAAATCGATGTCGCAAAAAAAAACAATATCGCTCAACGCTGCGGAGTCTTCGACGAAAAGCGCGAGCGATCGTAAAATACTGTTCAATCAGGGGAAAATAATACAGGAACTAACCCAAAAATCACGCGTCGCCGCGAATTCTGCGGCTGATTCTGCGGTGAAAATACGAGAATTAGAAAATTCAACATCGCGATTGAAGAGAGACGCGGACGAGCTATCGGGGAGAGTGACGAAACTAGCGAAGATTCGCGAGACCAGCGGCGACACTCGGAGCGGCGAGCCGCTCGAGAGAGAGATCCCGCCCAACGTCATCCTTGAGAAAAAGAAAAGAGAATTATGAGCGCCGAAAAACGAAGACTAGTCGAGGAATTACACGCGCCCGCGAGAAGAAACTTTCCGCGTCGTCGCGTCGCGATACGCGGGTACGACGATCTATGGCAGGCGGATGTGGTTGAGATGCGTCCTTACGCGAGACTTAACAAAGGCCACAACTACATACTCACCGTTATCGACGCATTAAGCAAATACGCTTGGGCTATACCGCTTAAAAGCAAGAGCGCGAACGAGGTTACACGAGCGTTATCTAAGATAATGCGAGACTCTAAGCGGTGCCCGAAAAATCTGCAGACCGACAAAGGAAAAGAATTCTATAACGCTGAAGTGAGAAAATTTGTGGAAAAGCGCGAAGTGAATCATTACTCGACGTACTCGGTGATGAAAGCGTCGATCGTCGAACGATTTAATCGCACACTCAAAAATTCTATGTGGAAATATTTCACACTAAGCGGAACGTATAAATGGATAGACGAATTACCTCGACTCGTCGAGGAATATAACGCGCGAAAACATCGCACTATAGGTATGAGACCCATCGACGTGACTCCAGCGATCGCCGATAAACTTTTAAATACAGTATACAGCAATATAAAAATCGCGACTCCGGCTAAATTCAAAGTAGCTGATCCAGTACGCGTCAGCAAGTTTAAGACGATCTTCGAGAAAGGCTTCACACCTAACTGGACCACCGAAATTTTTCGAATAGCCAAGATACAACGAACTAATCCCGTAACATATCTGCTGAAGGATTCGCGCGGCGAACCGATCGCCGGAGGATTTTACGAGCACGAGTTGCTGCGCGTCAACGATCCCAACGTGTATTTCATGGAAAAGGTGCTGCGCCGAAGAGGCAACGAAGTTTACGTGAAATGGCTGGGAATGGACGAGTCGCACAATTCTTGGATAAATAAAACGGCTGTATTATGATAAAAATGTATTTTTATTAAATAAAACTATATATATTAAATACAATTACATATATTAAATAAAATTATTCGTTAGAAAAATAAAAATTATAATATCACGAAATTATCGCGTTCCATACGGGTTCTCTCTCGCGCTCCATACGAGTTCTCTCTCGCGCTCCATACAGATTCTTTCTCGCGCCGCTACGCGGCCGCCGCGTCCTGCGTTTTCTCTTTCGCGCTTTATACGGACTCTTTCTCCCGCTCTATATGTATTCTTCATCGCGTCGTTTAGCGAACGTCGTATCTCGCGGTTACCTTTTTTCGCGTTGCTCGATATATAATGCTTCCGAGAACATAATAAAGAGAAGGTGGAAATTTTCTCTCTGTCTAACTTGCCGCAAATCCTGCCTTAGATTTAGTAAGTTACTCCAGTCACGATTTGGAATAGCTCGCATAATCTGAGTCAAGATTCGTGGCAAATTGGACAGAGCGATGGTTTCCATTCTTTTTTATATCGTGGAAATACTCGAAAAAACACGCGCGAGTCCGTCTTTCTCGCGTTCCATACGGGTTCTCTCTCCCGCCGCTACGCGGCCGCCGCGTCCTGCGTTTTCTCTTTCGCGCTTTATACGGACTCTTTCTCACGCTTTATATGAATTCTTCATCGCGTCGTTAAGCGAACGTCGTATCTCGCATTAACCTTTTTCGCGTTGCTCGATATATATAATGCTTCCGAGAACATAATAAATAGATTGTAGAAGTTTCCAATCTGTTTTATTTCTAATAAATCTCGATGCAGATTTGGCAAGTTGCTCTCGTCAAGATTTATTTGCTCTCTATAAATCTTTGGTTGGAGCAACTTGTCAAAACTAGCTCGAGATTTATTAGAAATAAAACAGGTAGGAAACTACTACAATTTTTACGATATAAAAATACTTGAAAAAATTCGCGCGTTTCTTCGCGAATATTTCGTACCTTCGCGTATCCCATTTTTACTATTTTTTCTCTCGGAATATTTTATTAATTATATTATTTATAAAATATTATTTATAAAATATTATTTATTATTTATAAAAAAGTCTTTATTATTTATAAAATAAACTGTGTTTATGCTAACACTAAACTGTGTTACATTTATATTAACAATAAGTTGAAAGTTTGAACATTTTAAGAAGCATCTCCGGGAGCGTCGTAAATAGAATGGCGAACGCGCGTCTCGCGAAATTACAAAACGCTCGCGAAAAAACGCGATCTCGCGAGTTCCATCCTCGCGTTCGTTTATAAATATTCTCACGATTTTCGCGAGGCATGCGCTCGTTATTCTCTTATATCGCGCTCTCGGAGTATTTTATTACAATAAACTATATTAAAATAAACTATATTAAAATAAACTATATTAAAATAAACTATATTAAAATAAACTATATTAAACGCAAATATTATTTATTACATTCTCGATATATAACGTTTCCCTCGCTCCTTATCGCGGTATTTTATAATGCCCCCACGGTAAAGTATCCGTAGTTCCTGATACAATGTATCGTTTATCATCATGCGGGCTAAGCGCAGCTTTCAATTCCGACACCGTATACACCTCGTGTAACTTAGATCTTATGCAAGATTGTTCGCGCCTCATCTCGATTCTTTCTCGAAGACAGCGCGCGTAATCTTCGAACGTTATCGTTCTCGCGACGACGCCGCTCTTAACACCCTTAATTTTTTTCGTATCGTCTCTACCTTCGACTCGTAGCGCGTACATCTTCGCTCTAAGCCCGACGAATTCCGTCATAATCGCGCCGGCATTCTCGTCCTTCATAACACCAGGTATTTTCTTATTAGCTAGAGGCATACCGTACGCGTTGTCCACCGCGTAAGCGCTCGTATCAAATCTATCAATGTCGCGCTTCATATCTTCATACACATTCTCGCACTCGATGCGATAAATGAGGCTATCCGTATCGGTATACATTATTTTACATTTATCTCGATATAACGGTAGCATATACTCATAATGAAATTCGTATAAACGAATCTTAGACACATCGAGAATACACATACCCATGTAAACCGGTTTGTTAAACTTAATCTCGAGTTTGCGCAATTCCACGGCTACGAGATTCTCCGAGAAGACGCTTCTGCTATGAAAGTTCGGCTTCGCGATCATCGCCTCCGCGCCGTATCGCCCGTCCCATCGAGTCACCAGCCGGACATCCGAGTGATTGCGCACATTCTCCATAGTCTTAAGCGTCGTCTACAATACGTGGAGTAAGCCTGGCGTAAGAAGTAAGAGTAGGCGTAAGAGGGCTATTTCCGGTTTAAGTGAGCTGGAGTAAGGGCGTAAAGGAAATAAATTATTTTTATTTCCTACTTCTACTACAGTTCTTTACGCTACGCTCAGCCAATCAGAGCGCAGGAGGAAAATGGTCACTCGAGAAGTATTGCTTGGTTATATGTAAAGTCCGTGACTTGGTTCCTAGTTCCTAGACTAACCGATAATTATATAATCATCGTAAAAGTTTCGTTGTATAATTATCACAGTCGACACCGTGAAACGTGAAACGGATAGAATAGTGAACGGGTGGCTCGATAGAAGAGAGAATATAAAATATAGAATATGGATTATGAAGACGCGGCAGATGTTTTTGAAAATATATCGGAAGGACAAATCCACGTGTGGAGGACATTGATCGAATTAGTTAAATCAAATTGTATACTGTATCAGAAAAAACTGAAGGGATATAGTAAAAAAACTGATAAGAGCTTGATGTGGACCAATATTGGAAAATTATTAGTACCGCCAATCACTGGTAAGTAGCGTAAAAAATAATAATGAAAAATTGAGGTTAGGACACTTGTATGCGGCCGATCTTGATGAGAGATTTATGAGGTATAATATATTGTAATGAGATAATAATGTATTGTGTGTTCATAGAGGAATCGAAGCAGAAAAGATATTTTACCGCTTACGACAGAAGTTTGGTAAAGAGCGCCGAAAAGTAATACAATCACAGGCAAGATCTGGCGCAGGTGCAGATCATATGCCATATAAATCGGACTGGATACTATATGATGATTTATTGTTTCTTGCTGATCATATTCAACCTAGACGGTGAGTAAATCATTTTTGTGTTCATATTTTTACTTTGCATAGAACAATAATTGGAAGGTGTGTAATCAATTATATGTAATTAAAATAAATAATGTATCATGTTTGTGCAGGACAACATCAAATTTTCAGCGGCCTGTGCACCAGGGAGTTCCTGCTTCGCAAACTTCGCAGCTTGCTGAATCGACACCTTTAACATATCCATCTGCAACTTCTGATGATAGCTTAGAAGTATGGAATGTTAACTTGTACGAATCTTTAACAGGTGAGAAACGGTGAAATTGTAAGGCACATTGCATACGGTTAACTTATTATATGTGCGCTGACTGGCGTTACATTCTGATAACTAGGTATATCATTGTATTAATGCTTTAAATTGATGCAGGTTCAGAATGCACAAGTGATGAAAGACTATCATCTTCTGCAGCGGATTCCGTGGCGTCGTGTTCTTCTGCGTCATTCACTCCAACCAAATCGTCCGCTTTACCAGGCAATACATCCGCAAGCATGCTGAAAACCATGGCCGCTACTATCACTCCCAAAAAACATACACCATCTGCAGATATAGTTAAGAAGAGGAAGCGAGGGTCTGTTGATGAAATGGATACAGTAATGATCGAGTCTTCCAAAAACATCTCTTCGTTGGCCAGTACATTGAAGGCTGCACTTAAAACTTCAACTCCGGCATTACAACAATTGCCCACATCTGGATGGACTCCTGCAGTACAAGGAATGATGGGCAGCATAGCCTTAGGATTGAGTAAAGTTCCTGAGGAATGCCAAATGGATTGTCTGATATCCATTCTTTCCTGCATTAATACATTTTTGAGGCAGCCTATTATATAATTCCTAAAGAACAGCAACATTATATATATTTAAGTATTTACGGATATAACTATAATAAGACTGATAAGACTTTAATCTCATTCTACCTCATTTTTACTTCATACCTTCATATTTTATATAAATATAATATATACATATATGTAGATACATAAAATATATATATTACAGGTTATATATATTAATATATAGCAATGAGATTATAACAGTATGTAAAATGTTATGTTTTGTTTTGAAATATTTTAATTTTATAGATTGAGGTATAAAAAGATATAAAAAATAAGTGATACAATAAATTTTTCAAGACTTAACTTTGTTCACTTTTATAATATTATAGGTCTATATCTTTTTAATATTATATACATAGAACATATTTTTAGACGATATTGTGTACTAAGTTTTGAGTAAGAAAAAGTATGTTTTAAATAAATGAAATATTTATATTAATAATTATTGACATTCACACATTTCTACATCAATTATGTTAATATACTATTCGTAATACTAAAATACAAGTTTACGTAGGATATTGATTGCTACATTACATATTTAGGAGAAATAATTATTTTATTTAATAAATATTTGACAAAAATAATCCTAATAATTTTCATAATCGGTTTTTGTATAATTTATGTTTTAACACATCAATTTGTAAAGATAATATAAAAAACTTGATATATAACTTATTGAAACAAGATTGTCTTTGATTTATATAATTCGCAAAATATTAATAGGCTAAAATAGAATAAAATACAGTTTAATCACTTTTCTATATAGCATCTTGATTATTCTTTCATGATAAGATACACAAATACTGTTTCTAAACTGTCTATTGTAGACTACAAGTAGGCAAATGCGATATACAGATATGTACATAATCTGGATGACCAGTCAATATAAAGTTTATGTAAAACTTCGACGTTTCGATTAATATCAATCTTGCAGATTTATGAACTGACCACGGAGTGCTCTTTCATATTGCCAAGGTGCCTGCTGTTTGCCAATTTCGGAAACAAAGTACTGCATTAAGTACTTTCTCATTCCATATGCAATACGAGTGCTTCTGTTTGCTCCAACTCTACCTAGGCGGTGAAAAATTATTTGGCTATCTCTCCATGTTCCTGTTTGTACTTCGCCACTATCGCGTTCAGTATCGACAAGTCCCGGAGGGCAATATTCGGTACGTCCACAGGTCATCATAAAATTATGCAGACATACGAGGGCTTTTACAATTTGTTCTGCATTTTTTGGGGAACAGCTTATGCAGGAATTCAGGATTTGCCATTTTGCGCCCATAATTCCAAATGTGTTTTCAATAATTCTTCTGGCTCTAGACAAACGGTAGTTAAATATGCGCTCATCATCAGTCAACTTTTCATTTTTCTTGGGGAATGGTCTCATCATATAAGTTGACAGTGGAAATGCCTCATCTGCGACAAAGATATATGGAAATGGTGCTGCTGTATTTTCGTTCGGGAGTGGAGTAGGTGCTGGCAAATTTGCTGTTCCCTCTTCTAGCGCTTGCATAAAGTGTGTATTGTTCCAGACGCCACCGTCACTTATCGATCCTACAAACAGAAACATGACATAATGTCTGTACATGCGTATGACATTCCACAAAAAAACGTAACAGTATCAGACCTCGATATTATGAAATTAATTGACACTTGGTCAGTGGACTACATTAATTGAAAAAACAGATTTGAAATATCTGAAAAAAAGAATAGGAATTATTTTTTTAACCAATGTAGTCCACTGACCAAATATCGACTAATTTTAAAAGAGGTCTGATACTGTTACGATTTGTTTTGGAATGTCTCATATACAACTCAATTGCATATTCGGTTTTGATTTGGATTATTATGTGCATTGCTACAGATACATACCGTATTGCCCGATATCCACCCAGGTGAATTTGTATTCTGCATCGCAAGTACTCAGGAGCACAATGCTGAAGAATCCCTTGTAATTATAAAACTCCGATCCTGACATGGGACGGGCTTTAATATGTATATGCTTTCCGTCAAGGGCACCAAGACAATTTGGAAATTGCCACTTATCAAAGAATCCATCGGCGACGTTTTTCCACGAATTTTGATCCATGGATGAGAGAAAAATCGGTTGTAGCGCTTCCCAAATTGCTTGGCAGGTCTCAGGTATATAATAGCGTGTGCTGTTGATTTTCCTATGCGAAATTCTGTATGTTTACTCAAAATGGAATCTCCTTGAGCCAGATATCTGTAAAAAAAAGGTAATACTCCAACTTTGTATCATAGCATAAAGTAAATCCCATTTCCCATGATGCGATTTTTCGTACTAGATTTCTTACGGGGAGCGCTACTGATTGTTGCAAGACTATGCAACATGCTAATGATTTTACCAAGTAGAATGCGTGCTGTTTTATTTACGTTTTATATTACGGGATTCTGCATACTCACAAGAGGGTCACCTGCAGACGTAGTTTGGGGTCTAGTGGAGTCCTCCTGCTTCGCTTTTGTAATTTGTCTCTCACTCGGTCAAGCAGCCAATTAAAGAGCTCCGGCCACATTCGGAAATTGTGAAAAAATTCCTCGTGGTCTTGCGCCTCGATTTCACGCACAAGATTTGCCTGGTAACCGTGTTGATTTTTAGGTCGATTTATGGGACGGATCCACCATCTTCTTCTTGCGTGACTTCGTTTTCTCCGTTATAATTTCCACAATTGCATCAAATGATGATGTAACATGATAACAAAACTACTTATCAAGATCAATTTATTTTGTTCCATTCAACTTCAATATAAAACCTCTCAAATATAACCTCTTTCACCACTATCCCGCGCTAGCAGATGATGTCCACAATGCCGATAACGTACTCTATACTGCGCATCACTGCGCATGCCTATTACGTTTACTCTATCGTATTGTAGACGGAGCCCGCGTAAGCAGCTTACGCCAAAAATCTTACTCCTACTCCTACTCTCTTACTTCTACTCTTACTCATATTGTAGACGGGCCTTTACCGAACACGGCGTTATTCATCAATTTGTAAAGATTTTTCTCAAACTCGTTTTTCGCGTTAATTCGTAATCGAGTGTTTAATTCGATATATCCGCGCAGCCATGGAGATTGCACGAATTGTAATATTCTGTGTATCCTCGTAACGCGTAATCCGTGCCGAATGCATTGCTGCAAATTGCGATAATATATTACGTAACGACTCTTATCGCACAGCGTGGCGAGAAGTTTCTCGTCACGCTTTCCGGGCGGCTTATCGCGCGTCGGGCAGAATGGCAAGTCCGCGTGAGAATCGTGAAGGTTGGGCGGATACGCAAGGTCGACCTCTAGAATGTAACCGATAGGCGAGTTCGGTCTCACAGACATTAAGTTGATACTCGTGACATCGTCGACCCATCGAAAATCTTCGTAAGGTAAAGATTGACACATCGCCCATCCGTATAAATTATTTATATCGAAATACATGAGATAAGAAGACGGTTCCGAAGGATCGTAAGTCTGCAAAAACTTGTTATTAGCGCGGGCGTATCTATTGGAGCATTGACTTAGCCCGCCGCGTATTCCGCGTTCCACGAACATCACCATATCGATATCGGTTAATAACTCGAATCGAATATTCGTGTGCTTTAACATAGCGTCACACGTATATCCAGGTAACGTGTAATAGTATGCGGGATCTAAATTATAACTTCTCATACACGCGTCGCGAAAATTTTCGAAGACATCGGCTAATAAAAGAACGTCGGTTTTTAAATACAAATCGCTATAGTCGCCCAACGTTTCGACGCGAAATCGCTCCCAGACTCTTATCGCGCGCGCGTAATCGCTCTCGGATATCGCGTCACCGGTTAGCGAACTATGGAAAGCCTCGCGCGGTGGTAGACGAGTCTCCAGTAATTTATCGACGTCGTCGATGTACTCATAAGGAAACACACCTTTTCGCGCGAGAAGCTCGAAATCAGCATCGTCAAGATCGGAAAATTCCGAACGCGCGATCTTCAGCTCGCTCTTGTCAAGATACGACGCAAATTTTTCGAGACTCGCGCTTAAAAATTTGAAAGAATCCACGAAGCGCAATTTCAGGCGTTTCCCAAAGCATCCCTCGTTTGACGCATTCTCAATGTTCTTCGTGAAAGAGATATACATTTCCTTCGTTAGCGGCAATAACTCGACGCTGCCGGGAAAAGCGTTAGCCACATCTTTAATAATGAAATGCGCATCGTAACCCGATAAATTGTGAAAGAATATTGGAATTACGTAAGTCTCCTTATAATTTAAATTACAATTCGAATGCGCCGGACCTCTATACCGTCCGGTTAGATGACAGTGATCGCGCACGCGAGCGTCTTCCGATTCGAACGGTTTCTCGCATACGCGACAGTGCGTCGCGCTCATGAATCTCTCACATTCGTCCGGTGTAAGATCCACCATAGGCGCATCAATGTCGAAAATAGTCTTCGCGCGAAGCGCTAAATCGTACAATTCTTTAACAAACCATGATACGCAATTCTCGCCGCGATAGGCTTTGTATGTCGAGCCAGCATCATCGAACGCGCATCGCGCGTAATATCCAGCGCTATAGACTTTGTGATGCTGGATGATAGATGTATTCGGTGTTCTCTTCTCCTCTTTCTTCTCCAGCACGCATTCGAGATCGGCGTACACCACGAATGGAAGTCTCTCCTTTCTACAGTAATTGCGAAACTCTAACCATTTGTCATCTTCAGTAGGAAGAACTATAGCGCACTCGTTCATCCTTCCACAGTCCGCGCTGTGAGCCAATAATTTATCGCTCGTTCGAAAATAATGCATGCAGCTGCGACATAAAAAACATTTTTTAAATCGTGTATATTATCCACACTACGCGACAAATTTTTTAATTCGTACTTACCGATCGCATATATGCGCTTTATGTTGCCTATTGCTCAGTTGCGATCCGATGAGTCGAGACAAATTCTTAATCCATGCGAAATGCGCCGTATTATCTCGTTGCGTCGTATCGCTCAGATACAACAGATTAATGTGTCTGTCCTTCTTATTACAAGTGAGACGCAGAGGAACGATATGACAGCTACTTTTCCCGTCCTTCTTATCTCGAACGGTATACACATTAATAGATATGTCGTTAATACGCTCGAATCTAGTAATTCCGTTTAAACTCATGGGAAACTCGATACCCTCCAGATTCAGCACCGTCGAGTAGTGAGGATACCGCGAGCTTCTCTCCGTATGTTTCTCGACTGGATATAAAGCGGCGACTACCGCCCACGCGAAACACGCGTTATCTGTAGATCGCATGTTAATCACCGCTTTCTTCAACGCGATCTCTCGCGGTATCTGGACGTGGCATCCAGCGTGCATAGGATTATATTTATTCACATTCACCGTTAAATTTAGAATTCGCGATAACGCCCATCCGCTATCGCGCTCTTGAAACTTCTCCAGCGAAGCTAAAGTAGCGTCGACCACACGCTTCCCATACCACTCTTGCAAATCGGAAAGAGATAGAAGCGGATAATTCTTCGTAGCGATAGTCTTAATATCAATCTTGTCGCCTGAGACGAACTCACCGATAAACACGGTATTGACCTTAACACTGTTATGTTCATCTATAGCATCGCGTACTCTATCGAGCACGGTATCTCTAGCATCTTCGAGAAATCGCGAAGGTTCGATATAATCGAAGTTGATAACCGCGCCGGTTAAAATGCGTCTAGAGAAAGCTGTCTCCATCTCAAACCACGAGAATCCTTCGCGCCTCTCTACACCGCCTCCCACGCGTTCGAAACGTCGACGCAGATCGTCTCTCGCGCCCGTCAATCGAACGGTTCGAGCGATCAGAGAATTGATCGCTCCGGTAGATCTCCCCCGGCGCTCGCCTCGAGACCCCTCCCGCAGAAACTCGAGACACTCGTCGCACTGTCTCGCCCACGCGCGATACGCGTCCACCGTTGAGACATCCCGCGCTATTGAGAAGATCGCGCTCCTCTATCGTTTCTCGATTCATCATTCGTCGTTTAACGAAAGCCAAGATCTTTTATTGATAAACCACGTCTCTTCCTCGTCGTAACCCTCGATATAGAACAAAGCTCTCGTCGCGCAGCCGTCGCACCAATTATTCGACACGTCGAAGACTTCGTCGATAAGATCGCAGGCGGACACTCTCTCGCTATACACCGATTTTTTCATATGCGTCGATACGCTTCTCAAGAAGCTCGATCTATGCGCGCATTCCACGCAATATCTCACATCCTCCTCGAAATAATTTCCGTTCTCAAATTGGCAACCGAATGTATAGAAGCAATGCACGACGTGATTCACCTCCCACGAAAAGTTTGGAACTCCGTATCGCCGTTTCCAATTGCGATAAAGCAAATAGCCATCGGCTCCGACATTCGAGAAAGGCTCGTCGAATCGCGCCTCGCTCGCCTCTCGCACGAACTCTTCCGCGTAGCTGATCTTTTCTTTACAGTACAGACAGTCCTCTATATAACATTCGCTTAGTTCCTTCTTCAAACAATTAGGTATTTCCAAATTCTGTATATCCTCGATACTTCTAATTCGAATATTCACCACTTTTCCAGCTGGTCTCGATAAGGCGCTCGGTGCGCGCTTCATCACGCCGCGAATATTCTCGAACGTACTAATATCTCGAGATCGTCGCGCCATCCTTTTATAACGAAAAAAATGGTGATAACGCGCTCCGATTAACTAAGCTGGATATTCGCTCTCGGACGCGTCTCGTCACCGGAAGCGCGTCATCGCCAAGAAACGAAAAACAACTCGCCCCGAAACATGATAAGCGTGCTCGTATCGCTGAAAAACGAAGAAAAACTCGCTCCGATACGCGATAAGCGCGCTCGTATCGCCGCTAACTGTTCCTCTCTCCTTTCGACTGCCCCCCGATAATCCTCCGTCTCCCTCGGCGCCGGATACCCGGCATCCGCTCGCGGATCGCGCGCTGGAAGCAACGCGCAACCCTTAAGAATCGTGATAACGGATCACGCGCTAAAAGCAGCGCGAGATATCGTCGTCGCGATATCGCCCCCCCCTCTTAGGAACGAGTCGCGTCAAGGTCGAGTCGCGACGGGAGAAACGCTTCGCGCGGGAAAAACGCTTCGCGCGGGAAAATATAGAAGAGGGTTTAATAACTTAGCCGCGCCGTAGAACGGTCAGTCATCGTGGATACGCCGAGCGCGTCAGTCGCTCTTCCTCGCGAGTGAAAGTAATTGTGTAGGCTGTATCTAACTCACGGCCCCTTGAGTGCGAGAGAGAGGTACCCTTGGAGAACGAGGGACAGCGAACACTTTGTTAGCAATCGCGGGGGGAGTTCGGGCAGGGGGGAGCCGATGGGGAGGATCAGGGGGGTACGTTGGGTGAGGAGGAAGCGTAGCCTCGATCGAGCAGAGCGCCATCTCTTGAGCACTCTCGGCGACACGCTCCCCCCCCCCCCCGCCGCACTCCCCCCGCAGATGCCTACAAACTGCAGCTATCTCTTTTTCTCCTTTGGGTACCTCTCTCTCGCACTCAAGGGGCCGTGGGTTAGATACGGCCTAGATTACCTACTGTTATGTATCCACGTTTTAATCATAGGCACGCTTCGTTGTCCTAATAAGTCAGGATGCTTTTTAATAAGTTTTCCAATTTCATTGAATGTGGGTAATTTGTTGTCAGTGGAATCTATGTAATGACCAAAAGCATCGATAACGATACGTTTTTCATTTTGTGTCTATCGATTGCGACTAGATACTGGAAATATTAAAATATTTATTAATTTATATAATTGCCTCTAAAGATTTCCATATAATATTTAATCGACATTTTATAAAATATTTTTTAAGATTCATATATATAGGGTATATGATGAAAAGTTTTGAATTATAAATATACATGTAGATTAGGGCATTCAGAATAACAAGTCTTCTATTCCATTTTGCAAACAACCACGCAAATTTCTGAGTTATTAATTAAAGAAGCCTCTATACATGGCCATTTTTAATAATTAATAACTCAAATTTTTTTGTGGTTTGCAAAATGGTAGTCGACTGTTTTGTTCGGAATAACCAAATCTACATATATATTTTTTACTTAAAACTTTTTGTCAAATACCTTAATATATAAATATAAATATAAAATCATAATGTTAAAATTGTGTATATGTGTATTATAATTGCAAAATATTTTTTTTACTTACGTTTTTTATTTTGTTGAAAATCCTGCAGTTGACGGTTCTGAATCACTTTTTCCTTGATATTTATCACGTTTTGATCATTTTGCATATTAAAATCTAAGTAACTAGTATCCATCGGCGTATCAGGTTCATCAACATCTACATCAACAGAAATTTATGAATCTATGACGGTATTCATAGTTCGATGTTATGTTTAAAACCGTCTTAATTTTATCTTCAGATGCTGTAAATGCCGTTTTATTGTTACATAACATCTGAAGATAAACTTAAGACGGCCTTAAATATAAAATCGGATTATGAATCTGCTCTTCTATATCAAAGAAATCTGTATGATCTTAGGTTCTAAATTAGATCCACCCATTCCTTAATCACTATTTGACTTAATTAAAGTACGATTAAAAAATTCAAATTTTATTTATGAAAGAATAAAATACCTTGTTGAAAATCTCGAATGATTCTTCTGGATGCAATTTTCTTATTAATTTTATTATCGTAAGTTTCTGTGGTCTTCGTTGTATTTCCAATATCTGAAAGTCCAGAATCAGAATCATTATTATCACTTTCATTCATATCAGCTCCTTGTGCGGCTTCCAGATATTGAGATATTTCTAAGATTTCTTTTTCGATAACAGGTTGTCTGTAGTGAGATAAATGAATTTTATCGGCATGGCCCATAAAATTTGCAAGCGTTGAAATTTCATTTTCAGATAGATTATAATGAACACATATTGTTGCTATATGCTTCCGTAATTCAGTTGCACGAATAGTCTCTGGATTTTCTGCGCCACTTTCTATTGCATATTGCCGTAATAAGTCACACGCTAAAAGATATCTGTGTTTATCTTTTTTAAGCGAAGGAAGACCAAATAGGTATGGATTCTTCGAAGAAACTTTTGCAGCCTTTCTATATTTTAATATCATTTCAATGCAGTCTCTTAATTCTTCTGTTAGTAAGACTGGTACCGTTCGTCCAAGTTTACCTCTTAAGGTAAATCGTACATATTTTTTAGCAATTTCTTTGGCACGTGTTGAAAGCGCTTTATACATATCGTGTGTCTCATAATTAATTCCTTGATAAGCCTTATAATCCTCAATTAACGTCCTTTGTATCTCTCCGGCTCTACGACGATTAAACACCTGTATTGAAGTCAATGTTGCTTTTGTAAGTGAAAGCCATGCATCGTAGGAGAAATTTTCTTTCAAGGAATTATAAGCTGTTTCACGTTCTTGTTTTAGAAAATTATGCAGCTTAATAATATCTGCTTTAGAGGGTAACGTAATTTTTTTACGTCTTATATTTCTACTCATTGTTTCCGATATTGTTTTTGTTATACGTGTTGCAAAATCTTCGGTAAATACTTTCAAAAAATCTTCGGCACGTAATTTCCTTTCCTCGTCTTCTTTTCTAATACATCGATTGATCAAAAGTTTACCTATTTCTTTTATCAAACCTCCAAGTCCAGAAGCCAGTGAAGGAGTTTTATAAAATTTTCCACATAAAGATAAACCGGCTAGGGTATTGATTGTTTCAATGCAAGTATTGCTGTATCGGGGGAAGTAAATAGAAGCAAAATCGGTAATATCAGAATTTTTACATTTCAATACTTGAAGTAGACGACCCAGCCTTCTCATTTTTTGTCTAATCATTGTATCATTGTGTTCAGATGTTTTGTATTTTTCGCACTGTTGATTACCGAATGCGATTATTAACTCATCGTAACGTAAACCCCTCACTATATCATCTTCTCGTAAAAGTGGAAAAACTCGTAATCTTAGAGCATTGCTTGCTTCATTATGTATACGTCCTATTATTTGTCTTCCTAAAACCGATATCGATCTGTTATCTTTAGCTTTAATTATCTCTTTAATGCATCTCTGATAGTGATGTCTGCTTGTAAGTTTCAGAATGAAAGCTTTACATTTTGGACATACGACATAATCAGAAGGTATCCTGTTGTGTTCTTTTTTTGAACGTCTTTCTACTAGTAGTTCACCATCATTTTGTGCACAATCGATATTAAAATAGAAATCTCCACGTCTACGTATCGTTTCTAGAATCTTTTTTCGTTCTGCATTCCTTTTTGGCATATGTTTAAATTTTTGTACTTCTAATTCATTCGCATGTACTATTTCAAGATGAGCTATTTTGCTCTGAAACGTGTTACAGTACATACAGAAATGCTTCTTGTTTCCTGCACCAACTGATGTAACAAACATTTCAGCGTCATCCCGAGCACATTTACCAGATGTGTTTAGTGACATTGATATGTCTAATCCACTAGAAGTATTTACTGAACTGTTAGTTTCTCTAGCAAAAGAATTTGTTGCCTGATCCATCACAGGTTGAACAAAACTTTCATCAGATGAAGTGTTTGATGGTACGTAAGACGCATCCTCATTATGAATATTTTTTGAAATGTTGTCTTGCACAGTTTTATTATTATTAAGACATGCTAAGAAGAGAAAAAAAAAACGGATATTAAATATCACAAAAATTATAGACTTAATGCTAATATATAAGAAAATATATGATCAGTTTTATGTATATAGTTAAGGAGATGCTGGACTCCGATATAACTGCTTTTGTAGTTTAGTCTTTATTTTTTATTGGTTATATATAATGGCGAATGGTTTTCAGTGTGAAAGTACAAACGCTAATGAATGGAAGACTGCCCAATGTTATATAAAACTCAACAAAAGAGTTTCATATAACATTAAGTAGTCTTCCATTCATTAGCGTTTGTACTTCCATACTGTAAAAGCATTGCCATTCTATGCAACCAATAAAAAGAGTAAACTTCGAAAGCAGTTATATCGGAGTTCAGTGTCTCTTTAAAGTTTCAAGATATTCATTGTAACCGTCTTTGTTTAATGACGTCAGAAGCGAGAAATCGCATCCAAAAATTCGTGCAGTATACATTGAAAAAAGTACATATCTATAAAACGATATTGCGATCAATTCAACAAATTTGTGAAATGCTCCGAAAACTTTTTTTACTGTGATAATCAATAAATAGCCGTAAAATTAATGTAACATTATCATAAATCATGAAAAAAAATAATTAAAACATAAGTTGCATGTTATACTAATTTTACGACTATTTATTGATTCTTATAGAAAAATGAAAGTGTTTGGAGCATTTTATAAATTCACTGAGTCGATCACAAGTATCGTTTTATGGATACATCTTTTTATTTCAATGTATACGGCAAGAAGTTTTAGCATGCAATTTTTTGTTTCTGACGTTATCAAACAATGACAGTTGCAATGAACCCAAAAGCCTTAATTAATAATTAAATAAGCATTTCAATTACATTAAAAGAAGGTGATTTATGAATAAGTTATTTTTTATATTAAAACAACAGAGAGTAAATATTGCAAATATTGAATAAATATTGCAAGATCGCATCTTCTTTAGATAACCAAACTTACGCAGACAGATTCTGAGCATAACTTATAATTTACTGTTGCACTTTAATGTAAATAAAGAGAGGACAATGATGGATTTATTTTTGATAAACCAATGTTCAGATTTATATGATCATGGATTCTTACTTCTTTCTTTTGAGATAGAATCTACTTTAACAAAAATATATTAATAAAGAAATATTTGAAGGAAGAAAGAATTGCAAAGAATTTAAAATAATTATCGTACTATACACATTCGAAATGTACTGCAAATGTTGCTGCAAGAGTACCAAAACATAACATGCAGTTATAAAAAATAGATTTCTTGTATAACCTTCATTGAGATTTCCAACGTCATCCTGGACGCCTCTGTCTGATATGTTTATGTGTAATAGACTAGAAGTATTTGTTGAACTGTTAGTTTGTTTAGCAACAGAATTTGTTGCATGATCCATCACAGGTTGAACAAAACCATCCTCAGAAGTGTTTGATACGTAAGATGGATCCTCATCATGAAAATTTTTTGAAACATTGTCTTGTACAGTGTTATTATTATTAAGGCATGCTAAGAAGAGAAAAGAATGGACGTTAAATATACAAAAATTATACATTTGATGCTAATATATAAAAAAATGTGATCATATTTATTTACTATTTACTATTTATTACTATTGTTAATTAATAACACAGGTTGACAACTTTAATCTTTTTGCGCTATCTCGAACTGGACCTGGCGACTCTGAAGGATTTTTGCGCGCTGAAATCGAATCCAAATTTGCCTATTACGTTACATTTTTGACTAAAATGGCATCAGAAGTTTAAAACAACGATTTTAAAAAATAATGATAACGTTATAAATGATACTTTTGCGTGACATTAACGAAATTTAAAAAAATTACTGTTGATGGGGCAAATGTCATAACGTTCCTTAAAATTTTCGTTCTGAGCCTTTTTAACGCTATTCTTCTCCAAATGCCCAGCCCGAGATAGTCCGAATGAAATAAAATTTATCAGCCTGTGTAAATAAATACATAAGCATTGCAATTATATTAAAAAAAGATGATATAAATAAGTTATTCTTTTATATTAAAGTAACAGAGTAAATTATCGCATTTTGTATAATTTTCCACTTTTGCATTTTATTATTGCAATTCAATGTAAATAAAGAGACGACAACGATAGAATTACTTCGATAGATTGATGATTAGATGTATCTGATCATGGATTCTTAATTCGTTCTGCTGAGATTAGTCTTTTTTTAGATAGATAGCCTACTTTAACAAAATGTGAATAAAGGGAGATTTAGCAAAGTACTTAAAATAATTATTTTATATAGTACACACCGCGCGTGGAACGTACAATAATTAATATATTATATATGTTAGAACGGGTCTAAAATTGTTAATTGTACAATAAAAGAAACATATAGAGATAATTATTTAAATACTATTTAAGATATATTTACATACAAGTAAGTAGATAGTGGGCACTATGGGGCGTCAAAACAAACCCCCACTCCTCGGCCACTGGAGCCGACCCCCTGCTGTGACTGTCTGGGGCCCTCCCCCCTAAAGGTGTCTGTGGAAAAAAAGAATGGAGGGGACTCGTGGACGTCTACGCGACAATTTTCCTTTTAAATTTTTCCTTTTAAATTTTTTAAATTTTTAAAAAATTTTTTACCCTTTAAATTTATTTCCTTTTAAAATTTTTATTTTTTTATTTTTTCCGGTCGCGTGAACATGCTTGGGCTCGAACCTGAGTCCTCCACCTCTCCAAACAGGGTCCTAGTAAGCTGGGCTAGCTGAAAACTTATTAGAATAGAAGTTAAACATAGTATTTGTGGAGAGTAGTCCACCGCTAAGATAGGGGTCCTGACGGTGCGATTGGTTCTCCCCATAGTGCCCAGTCCTACGATTGGTTCCGACGGTTCCGTCGATTTAAAGTGGGATGGAAAAACGCGCCAAAAAATAGTGCGTGGGAGAAAGCGGACAAGATGTCTGACGGAAAGCAAACGTGTCGGCAACCGACAAAATGGCGACCGTCGAGACTGGTGATGCGTCTAGGCATAAGGCACCCAGCCTCCCCTCCCCCTTACGGAAAACCGAAAGATATCGGGCGCTATACAACTTCGCCCCATCGCCCCCCTTAGAGGAAAACCGGGAGATGTACGCTATATGTCGCCCACCCTTCCTGTTGAAAAGAGAAAAATTGGATAAGGTACTGCTAGAATAAACTAGATGCTATAAAGTGGTAACGAACACGCGCGTGCATGTACGGGTACGCTTGTCCGAACGGGCGAGTCCCGCTGCACAGGTAGACATACGGTAACAGCATCGCTGGAGACGATAGAAAGGGTCTTGAAATATATACGGGTACCTGAGACTGTTTGACGCTGAGGCTTAGGACTGAGACTATGACGTCACAGAGACGCCGGGAAGAAGAAAGGAAGGGAAGAAAAATATTTTCACACCTGGTTGCTTTAAAATAAAAAACATCTTTATTTATATATCGAGGGAATCGGATATAATATACAATAAAAAATTTACATATAATTTAATATTTATTTACAAAAAATTATTTTCACCGCTGCGAAAATTATACACGAAATTATATTACATATTATAGCGATAAAAGAGATAGTCGAGAAACAATAGAAAAATAGCAGGAGATTAATTTTGATAGGAAGAGGCGGCTTCCAGGTCCGGGAGTTCATCACAGAATTCCTGGATAGCCTTCTCGAATTCATCGTCCTCCGACTGTGGAGAAAGAGTAGGTGTATCGCCGAGAACGATAGTAGACATTGAAGAAAATGAACGGGGGGAAAACGGTGGTTCGGGAGAAGGATACTCTGGGTAATATACAGGAGAGTAGCTGGGAGGTGAATAAAGGGGTGAAAAATTAATAGGATTGTATGCGAGTGTACGTGTGCTTTGTATGTCTCGAATGTTATTGTTGGCCTCGGGTATTATTGCTGGAGAGTAGACAATTTGAATTTTCGTCTTCCGATTCCAGCGGCGGCCTCGACGGAAGGGAGTAGCTTGCAGCTCATATTCTTTCCCCGATCTGGTTTTCACTATAACGACAATACAATATTGCTTAATTATAAGAAGCTAAGCGTAAAATTAATATTAGAATAAAATAAATTAATGCTCACTTACTTTTTTATTAAAAGAATTGTTTCTGAGTTGAAATCCTCCGGGCTGTCGATCCGCTGATTTTTGTGGATTAATGATGTTGCTAGTAGCTCAAGAGACGCTGTTGATCGTCGACGTCTGTTACTCGATGTTACACCAATCTCACGAGCAAAGCACAAGTAAGACTTGCAGAATAATATACAGCTTCAAGTTCTTTGGACTCTCTTTTTATAGTCTTTTCCGTGGGCGTATTCTAATTTTGGGAGTAACGATTCTCCAAAATTTTAACGAATTAGAGTTACGCAGAAGTGGGGATCCACTAGCTTTAGAGAATTAAAAGTAGACGCCTAGTGACGTCATCGCAGGAGACAATAGAAAGTATCTTGAAAGATACGTGTGTACCTGAGGGCGATAGAGGTTTAGGACTCTATGACGTCACAACAATGAGAGGAGGAAAGAGAGAATGAAAAAAATTAAACAATCTAAGTAAAAAAAAATCCTACATTTATTGATATTAATTTTACATAAATCAATATTCTTATTATATATAATTAAGATATTACATAGGAGTACATCGTCTATATCGTATTACAATTTGAATTACATGATTAAACGTGACAGCGCATAGCGTACAATGTTTTACTTGCTTCTTTTTTCGCGAAGAAAAATTTTACGAAATAAGTGTACGATTAAGCGATCGTTATGTTCGCAATCTTCGGTAAAAAGACTAAGAAACCGATTAAGATCATAACCGTTGCACATATAATATAAAAATACGCAACTATATTGTCCACATGTTTGAGAAAAAATTCCTTGTAATTGTTGAATATTCCAACGATGGATGATGGAGTTTCGACGAAGTCGGAGGAGAAATCCGGGGTGCAAGGGTGGTATTCCGTAGCTGTCGAAGTATGTGCCTGTACCATGCTCGTCGAGGAAGAAGGCGACCCAATGTTCTCCAGGTCGATTGTGGTCATCCGTATTAGCGACGATGGCAGTCGACCTCGTCCACACCCTCGGGACTCTGTCGGCTGGATAAACTCCCGCATGCCTGGCATTGATGTGGTGCAATGCTTGTAGAATTTCGCGAGAGTTCATTATTTTGGTACGGAGGCGAACGAACGAGCGGTATTATATATTCAATAACTTCGGTTTTTACCTCCTTCGCTACTGCGTCTTTTGTCGTGCCGGCTTGTAACGCTGAGTTTTCAATGTCAGCTTGTGTGGAGTTAGTAGTTGCTTCGAGCTTGTCTCTATCCATCAACGACGATAATTCAGATTTTTCAAATTTCTCTACTTCTTTTTCTATTGATCGCTCGAATTTTTGCAGATTTTTTTTCTCTATTTCATTTCTATCGCGCGAAATCTCATACGCGCTACTGATTTCCTCGTTTTCGCCGTCTTCGTTTTCGGCGTCCTCGTCGTCGTCCTCGACGTCGTCGTCGTCGTCGTCGTCACAGGCGTTTAAACTCCAATTATCCGGAGAACCACAAGTAGTTTGAGTACTAACGTTCGTATTGCCGTAGGCGATATTATTTCGCTCGATCAACCAATATTTTAATTTATATACGTTGCGTAATGCGCAATGAAAGATTCCGAATTTTCGAAATCCGTGGTAACCACAATATCGTCCGCGCACTTCTCCCTCTGACAGATTTTTGAATGCGGGAGAAATATCTTCCAAATTATATATATTTCTGGAGAGTAGATTCCGCAAGTAGGTTTCTTTTTCGGTACCTCTGACGTAAATGTATCGTGCCTGTCTTGTTATTTCACGTAGTTGCGATGTAAAATATTTCGGATTAGTTTCACCGTCGAACCATTCGATGCCGTGATAATTTCGTGTAAGCCAGTTATTTTCATGTCTTACATTTCTTGGTAAATCGCCAAATGAATGCGGGGGCATCATAATCCAATGTCCGACGAATGGAGCGTCAAGCGCGATAATAGCAACTTCCTTGGGGATAAACTTCGCAGAGGCATCGCGGAAACCTTGTATGTCGATGACTATATCCATTTTGTGAAGACTGGAGCGCACTCGACAGCGCGGTTATAATAGTTTAAACTGCTCGCGAAGCGTCGAGGTTCGTGTCTCGAATAAAACTGAATTCTTTTCTGTTATATTGTATATTTTTTGATATTTTACGCTGTTAGCATTTTGATCGAATGTGGAGGGGAGAAAAAGGAGGGGAAATTTTCCGAGTATTACGTTGTAACGGTCAAATACTTGAGAGCGATAAATATCTATCCGGCAAAATCGACGATGACTTGACGAGACGAATCGATTTCTATTACATTATCGAATTCGGCGTAAATAATACAATTAACGGTCTCTGTGAGAGCCTTCTCGAATCGCACTTCTAATCGTAAACTACCATGTCTCACGAGATTCCAATGTCCCGCGTAATTAGCTGATAGGTCGGGCGTGAGATCAAAAGCGAATAACGTATATCCCTTGGAATAATCGTCTCTACTTATAGAATTTCCTTCGTTCAAAAAATGGATGCCCGTTCCCGCGAAGAGAGTCTGATAAGCTTCGACGTAAAGCGGTTCCTCCGGCGAGAAAACCGGTTGTAACGGCCTACTAGGAATTTGCATACCGTCGACGTATAGCGAGAAGAAATTTATTCCGTAATTTTTGAAATTAAACGGATTTAATTTTCTATCCCCATTAAACGCTTTATTATTAACAAAACCAACTATTATCCTTTTCGGAAGTTGACCGAGTATTACATTATCTAACGATTCACCCACAACACCACTGTGAATCGTAAATGTTTTAACTTCGACTCTCGTGAGCGGATATTTGGCCGTAACTTTACTCAACATTCTAGCATGCGCGAGTAATAATCCGGCGCTTATTTTCGCCCTTCTCACGAGTAAGCTCGTATCCAGTATATGAATTTTCGACGATGAACCGTTACTGTCCATAAGACAGAACGAATCTTTCGAACGGACGAGCCTCAAGCGTACTTCTACACCGTTAATTAAAAATTTGTCTTGATTGAAAACGTCGCAATGGAGATGCCCTACAAGATCTAGCGCGCGCCCCCCGCGAATGTAACGCGCGCGTCTCACGAGAGCGGAATTTGGCGATTTTGATTCCACCGGTTCGTCCATTTGACCGGGTGTATCCGCGTCCCATAGACAGGAGGTTAGATGGGAAGTTTTTGCGGGTGAAGAATAATTTAATAACGCCTCGATGTACGCGCGGTACGCGTAAGCGTTGTTTGGAGGCGACACGAGCTTTTGGTTGAAATACACGTCGATCTGATTGAACATGGAATGAAGTAAATGATTTACGGGGCCTATAGTGGCCGTGGCGGTTGCGCCCGCAGTATGTCCCGAGGAATCGCCCGGTGTTTCTACGCGTACGCGAAGACTTAACATGGTGTGAGTGAGATCTAAATATTCTTCTCCGTGACCCGGAATGACGAATTCTATCGGAGAATCGTCCGAGAGCGAAGTCACGGGTTTGTAATGAATCCATTGCGAACTCTCGATACTAGTTTGTGTGGGCGGTAAAGAAAAGAGATCGAGTTCGCTCTTTAAACACTCACTCGAATGCGTGTGAAGAAAGGACATGCTCATTTACCGTAAATTTTTTCGTCGTCTCTGTAATTCTCACTGTTAGATTTGTTTAGAATATATGCCGTTTAAGAAAATATGTCGGATACGGTGCGCTTTCTAGCAGTTTTACGACGTTTCGTGGATGTCTTAAGTCTTTTCACCGTTGTGCGCTTTTTTCTTTTCTTATTTTTCGATATTTTTGTATTTGCTCTTTTTTTCCCTCGCGTCTGGCGCTTTGACGAACTTTTCTTACGCGCCTGGCGTCGTCTACGTAATGTCGCGGATTTAGCGATGCGCGTGTTGAGCCCGCCGAAAGGAAACTGAGCTACATGCATTTTTGCACCCGACTTATAACCCGAACCCTTCATCAGACTACTTATTTTTTCTTTAGCTTTTCTCTTAAGATTGTCGCGCGATTCTTCAAATCGGTGTTGGGCCGCTACTTTAAACGGCATATTGTTTTCAACATCTTCGATTATATTAGCACCGGCACGTAAAGCTTCTTTCCCCACAGTACGTATGCCTCTAGTTAAATAAGGTAGTACACGTCTGAACAATCCTCCGAGAAAACTACCAATACCGTGACCTCGTTGATAGGGCGATCCGACGAAAACTCGCGGAATTCCACCGCCGCGACTACCGCCGTTTTGTAACTCGTCGTAATACGTTGAATAATAATCCATTAACGTTTAATTTTTTATCGCGGTCTCTAATTATTATTATGTTATCTACTCGATACGTCTAAAGTGTAATGTCACTGTCAGTGTTCCAAATTCGAATGGTATACTCTGTCCTAGTTGATCTCTTATATCTATCTCGATTGTGCGAAAAGACGTTTGACGCAGGGCAATGTATTGAGTGTGCGAGAAATGTTTTATTTGAGTAGATGCGAACGCGTAATCATTTCCAACATCGAGCGCGACTATTCGCAAAAGAGGAGATTGTACATCACCAGTAATATAGGGTTCGCAAATATCGCAATAGACAAAGAGCTTGTCGGGGATACCGCGCAACAAACTAGCTGGTTCGGCGGCTATTATTACGCGTTCGCTCGGAAATACGTAAAATGGCGATGTATAAATTTCAACATCGTCATAAATCCAGGAAGGTAAAACGCCTGATGTACCGGTATTATTTTCAATTTTACCATGCTTCTCGTCGTCATTCTGTACATTGAAGTCGGTTTCACTAAAGATCCACAGCGGTAAACGTTCCACAACATTAGCATTGAGCTTATTGTGTGTATCGAAGCCGAGTATTCTGCAAAGTTTTTCGGAAAAATTTACATAATGAATCATATCACATTTCATAATGTCGCAGGAAAGTTTCATAATAATTTTGCGCCCAATAATAGCCCCAAATTGCCAATGGATATGTGAACCCACGGATTTTGCAGAGTAATTCACAGCTTCTATAATATCGTGCAAACTCGAGTAAATACCCGAAGGTATTTCAGATTTCCTAGCGTTGATTTTCTTTTTTTGGGAACCTATCGTGAATTCTTCAATATCGATAAATCTTATGATTCCTTCTTCAGGACGTATATGAAGAAAACTGGTCGGAAATTGAATCTCCGTGAGCGCTACTTCCCAACGTCCTTGCAAGTCTATACGTTGAGGTAATTCAGTGGTGAAACACGTGGTTTTATTCTCCGGAAAAAAACGCATGCTGCTATTACTCGGCAGAATCATATAAAATCCTTCCTCCCTCATTTTTGATTCAGAGATTTTAAACTTGAAGCGGGTATCCAAGAATCGAATTTTGAAGGATATCCTTGCCAACTAACTAATAATTGTTTATTGTTGCCACGCCCCCTACTTTTTATCACACGATCGACGATAAATTCTTCCCCTTGCAAGTCTTTAATAACAGATGCTAATTCTTGTTCATAAAAAATCCCGTCTACAACTTCACCCGCTAAATCGCTTAATTCGTATACACGTGGTTTTCTCCATTCGAGAACACGGTGAATTCGAAATATTTCTTCGCTCCACTTTGCCTCGTAACCTTTCTCAAAGGCTACTTTTGCTCTACTGACACGCACGAAATCGCCCACGTTATATTTAGCCTTTTGCCCGCGATTCTTTTTCTTCGCCCCATCGCCGTTGTCGTTCCAGCGACGATTCATATTTTCACGCGCGATTCGCGCATTTTCCCTCGTTACGACGGCAGGTTGCATTTTGATGGTGGAATGCCGGGTATGATTGTAAGCGCGAACGATATCCTGCAAAACATCGATGTAGCGTCGCGTATTTTTGTGTGTAAAATATCGCCACATTCGTTCCTTGAGCGTTCTATTAAAACGTTCCACTATAGCTGCTTTAATATCGGGATTACGAGCTACGCGAAAACGAATATCTTTTTCTTTTAAGAAATTTTGTACTTGCCGAGCAATAAATTCTTTACCTTTGTCGGTCTGCAAGTATACGGGTAGACGCTCTTTGTTTCTCGAGAATATGCGTTGAAAGGCTTTTACCACGCAGGCACCTGTTTTGTCGCGTAAAGGTTCTACCCAAACGAATTTACTGAGTACGTCAATAACCGTTAATAGATATGAATAACCATCATTATAGCTCTTGAGATTACGAATATCGATCAAATCAGCCTCCCATAAGTCATCGATATTTGTCACGTTATAATGTAAGCGCGGAAATTTTCGTCGTACCGGACGATGTAACGTGTATGCGTCTTGCGATTTAAGCCAGTCGATGGCCTCATTACGTGAGAAATTCGGTTTAGCGGCTCGTGATAAATTATCCGTCGCCGAATAGCCGGCATAGTGCGAGGGATTGTAATACAATTTTTCGAGTTCCATCATTCGAGTTTGCTCCAGTCGAGCAATTCTTTTCTTTTCTTTGTCGGAAAATCTGCGTAACTCGTTACTGTTTTCTCGTCTTCGTCCTCGTCGGCGGATACAAATAGCGTGTCACCTTCGGTTTCGCTTGTTTCGTCTACCTTACGTCTGTACGACTTTGAACGCTCGGTCGAAGTTCTCGGAGTGGAACTTCCGCGCGGTACCACGATTTTAATACGTTGAGATCGGGCGTACGTATGTAACAAATCACGATTTCCTATGAGATTGGAAGGAGTGCCTATGTCGCGCAGTAATCGAGCAAACTGAATTCTTCCAGTTGCTTTTACTGTTTTTCTCTCGCGTATCGCGTCGTTTATAAGTTCCGCGATATTCGAACCTGTTATGACAGAGCCGTCTATAGTTACGAGTCCTCGTCTATCCCAGCTAATTTTAGATGACGGAATATCGATCAAATATTTTAATAGCGCTCGCGCTTTGTCGCGATAAGATTTCGGTACACTATCGAGTATTTTTTTGATCATTTCAGCCGATTGTGCGCGTTTTTTCCCGAAACTACTACTACTACTACTAGCGCTACCGTCGCCGCGACCGCTGCTAATTAAAGTTGACGTTTCCATAAATTCATTATCATCGACATCCAAATTCGTGTCTTCGTTCTGCTCGTCATTAATGTCCTCGCCGTTACCCTGTGTATCCTCACGTAAGCGTTTTTTCGCTTCCCGAACAAAGTGAAGATAACGTTGGAGTACTTCCTTATACAATTTCCATCTTTTATCCTCGTCGACAGGAGTCGCGAGGTTAAGAATACGCCACATCTCCGCATCGAGCCGCGATAAAGCTGTTCCCGGTGTTCGTACTGAATTATTATTATTATTTACATTTTCCGCACTTGATATTTCCGTATTTTTCTTCGGCGAATTATCAGTCATCGTAATAGATGCTATTTCCGGTTGCTGTTGCATTCGCTGCATTCTCTCAAGATTTTCGGTAGATATCAAAACCATTTTCTTAGCCCTCTCCATTGTTCAAAGTACAGGTGTTAGCACTTTCCTTTTTTATTATTTTTATTATTTTTCCTATACGGAGAATGTATGGGATGTATAGGATTGTATTTTTCTCTTTCATTCGACGATAAACCGGGATAATATAGCCCCTAGTAAAGGTCCAATAAGATAGGGTAAAAATCCACCTCTCTGTACTAACAGTTTTCTTTTAATCTTCCAATTACCTTGTTTTGCCGCAACACGCCGTAGGACCGTTTTATGTTTGGCTAATCGCTTTTTATCGCTACAACAAAGCGGTACGTTACCCTTTAGCGTATTGAAAATGCACTCTTGAATGCACTTTATGAGCTTATTGTCGGCGGCTCGCAAGAATACGGTTCTTTGATTTTTTTTCAAATGACACAAGGTTTTTAAAAGGCATAAGTTTCTTTCACCGATAGACCGCCTAGCATTCTTTATTGCTCTATTCGATGTCATCAACTTTTTAACAGGTTCTTCTTTTTTCACCATTACGCTGTAAGCGCACGACTGACAAGTTGCGAACACGAATTTTACCCTTTTTATACGCCCCCACTTCTATTGTTCGATCTACGCGGTATGTATGCGTAATGCCGAGTATCGTCGGGAAAGATGCACGTGCGAAAGCGATATTTGTCTGGAGTCGATTGTTTCAAATCAAGCAATAAATACCCGTGTGGACTCGATGTAGCGTCGTAGTACGCTTCTTCCATAAACTTTGGATCATCGGGATATACTTGACGCGCTAGATGACGAATTTGAGCGCGATCGCGCGGATTTTTGAAAACTACTATGTAATTCGCGTTGAGAGATATGTCGCGCTGTCCGCGCCCTTGATGAAAGAGATTTTGCGAGATGAGTATAACACTGAGATTTTTATGATGACTTCCTTTGGTAAACAGATCTACGATAGCGTCGCACGACGACGATTCCCTCATAAGATCGTCAATTATTATTAATTTTGGCGAGAGCGGATCGCTGGAATAATCTTCCGGGCGGGGTAATCCCTCGCGAAATTCGATTATATTTTTCTTCGATTTTATCAATGCATTATTAACGTAAGCGGTCTTTTGTGTTTTTTTCTCTTCTTCTTTTTCACTCGCGGCGCATTGTAAACGCTGATACGCTTCTTGCCACTCTGCGTAATAAAATAAAATTCTCTCGAATCGAACATCTGACATGACGGATAAATGACGAAGAAACGTTTTCACGAAAATTGTTTTTCCACATCCCGTAGGTCCACAGACGATCGACGTCCAAGGATGTTTCCACCGTACATCCATTATGCGAAATGAACGATTTGCCGATTACGTTCGCACTCATAAATAAAAAATCATCGAATATTTTTAATATTTATCGTAGGTATGTGTTGAGTAATAAGCTTATCCGCGCTCCGGGGGCCCCACCGCGGCGGCCGCATGCTCGCGCTAGCGTTTCCCGGTACGTGAACGAGCGGAAAGCACCGCGGCCGATTAGCTGCTAAGCAGCCGCGGGAACGCCGCGAGTAAGCGTATTCGCGGGGATGTGCTCGTACCGGTGTTTTTCGAGCACCGCTGCTTACGAGCTTATAAGCGGTGCTCTGTGTGCGCTTATGTTAGAAATAAGATGCTCGTTTAGCGTTCAACTAACATTTGATATTATTTTGATGGAATGTTCTATGCGTGTAGTAAAGAAGTAAAGGAAATATTAGAGAGGGGTAAAGGAAAAAAAATACGCTGTGATTTTTAAGGTGGAAAAACTTCATATTTATTGACAATAATTTTTTATTTTTTGTTTTTTATTTTTATAAAATTAACAATTGCGTTTTAAAATTATACGCACGATTTCATTAAATCCTAGTGAAAGTAATTCTTCGAATACAATATTGAAATATATATCTAAAAATGTTAAATCCTTTATTTGCGTTTGTACATCGCGTTCAATTTCTTGAAAATTACCGACAACTATGAGCTTTATAATTTCACGATCTATGTAAGCTGATGGGAGTTTTAATTCTATCTCGTTTATTAAGTAATTGGCACAGGTGTTGACGGTGTCGGCGATGCAAACTAGCTGAGACAGATGTGCATCCACACATCTCGCAATATTTTCCAGGCCTAGGAAAGTAGCTTTCTGCATCACGATAGCGATGTTCTGCGTTTTTCGCTTCTTCAAAGGCGGCTGCGCTTGCTCCTCCGCTTCACCATTACTCGCAGATTGTTCTGCATTTTCCTTGTAAGTCACTATCACAGCCCTCGACCCGTAAGCGGTGGTGAATCCGATGGAAATATTGTTGATGATAATCGGACTTGGCCTAGTTTTTTGATTTTCGCTCAAGTACAGTCTCATCTGTTCCATGCTGATTTGAAACTGCTGCCAGCTGTCAATATCGAAGCAAATTCCATCGATATAATTGCCAGTTAATTTAACAATCGGCACGAAGCAATCTTCGTTTGTCGCTTGCAACCCCACATGTAACTTCTTAGTGTAGGATGAATTAAGACCATACGTTGTCGATAGTAATAAATAACGCTGGTCGTTTCTTCTATCGATGTCGATCTTGTTGTCCGATTTGGTAATATCGCAAACGTGTGTAGATTTAACAAAATCGGCTAGATTCTTCTGATCACTGGAAACTTCTTTCGTGGCAGCCATTGTTATCACTTTCGAATAAAACCGAGTTGAATACTAGTCACAACAACGACAAATTCTTGTATCGAAGCCGAAAGGAAGATTTTCGTACGAGCAAACTCAAATGAATAAGAATTCGCATCTTCTCGTGCTGCTTATATATCGAAATATAAAGAAAAGTGGGGGGAAAAGTTTGCGCAGACAGTCAAATAACAGGAAAAATCATGATTTTTCACGTTCAAACTTGTTCATCACGCTAAAAATTACGTGAAAACATCTAGAAACATCTAGAAATTAGATCCGTTACAAGGAAAAATTTTTCTCTAAAATTTTTCTCTAAATACAATTATAATATGTTACAAAGCGTAAATAAAAGCTTAGCAGCCGTATAATAAATTTTTATAGCTTATATTGTTAAGAGAAAAATGTTATAAAGGACGAATTTCTAATTGACATAATCCTAGTCCTTCTACGAAAATTTTAAAAGATTTCCACAACAAAGTCTTTACTTTGACACCTCTATAATAAAAACACCTAGGCAATAAAACTATTGCATGCAATGCCTGCATATCGTAATAAAAATAAGAAACTATTTTTTCTTTTTGTCCGTTTTTTCTCGGATGAAAGGAGAAATTTTAACTCTTTCGGGGGTATTCCTTCTTGGAAAAAAAGAGGGGATACGAGTAAATAAATGCGTCGTGGTGTAGTAGAAAAATTATTTCCGAATTCACCATCGATCGAAGCAACGCGTGTCTTTCCGCGAAAAGTGTTATATTTATCGTGAAAAGTGATATCGTGAGTGAGCGTTGATAAAAATGCCTGGACTCAAAGAAGTATTATGCAAATGCATAATTATAGGCTCAAATTTGTCTCCTACGTTAAACAGGGAACGATATTTATCCGCGTTATGGGATGAGTCGTCGGAAATCAATTACGCTGTTTTTCGGTCTTTTGCGTGGGCCTGCTCGAACACTGTACTAGCAGTATTATACAGACTAGGTTATTTCGCCGATTATGCTGAATTGTTGCATATCGCGGGTGAAATAATAGAAATACGGGAGACATTCGAACATGAGGAGGAGGATGCAGGAGATCTTATAAAATTCCTGCTAACTAAACATCGAGAAAACCTCTTAAATGGTAAGCAAAATGTTTTATTTATATTAGGGAGAGTGTAATGTAATCGAATACGAGAGACTTTGATTAATTTAATTTAAATTTACAAATTTATCATAATCTGTAGATCGGACCACCCCGGCGAATAGCGTACAAGAGGCTCGCACTCAGACACGAAAACGCAGGAATGAAGAAGAGCTTGAAACGAGTTCTACACGTAAGTTTTGTATAAAAATAAAATATTAATCTTTATAAAAATTTATCATTATTGATAAAATATTGAATTATAGGAAAAACCCGATTTGATGAAAATTCTCACGAGGCTGATATTACGTTAGCACCAGGTGAGCCAAAATTTTAAGTAAATAAAAATAACTTAGTTATAATTCTTATTTTATTTATAGTTTTTCTTTTTGCTTTTGACAGTGCAGAGAGGTGGTGGGCGAAATAAAGAAGCGGTTCATGTAGAACAAAACTCGCAGCCTCCTAATAACGAGGAAGCAACAGCGGAGGAGGAAAATGAAGAGGAAGTCGGCGCTGAAGATAGCTGTAATCCTTCGCCGGAGACAGAAGAGGCCGAAGAAACGGAGCAATAACGACAACAGCAGCATCATCAACAACAGCCTCTTCAGGTTGGACATATTAATTTTAACTATATAGATTTATTAGCGGAAAGTACACGACGGTTCCGGAGATTCGGCATAATCGGAAGAGAAGCGAGTTTCGCGATTCGACCGTTGCTTGAAGGCGGTGATATTTATCATTTGTTAGAAAACGCGTTCCGAGAAATTCACGCGTATGCGGTAAATTCATGCGAACCTGGTGATTATGTAGGGTTGTCTTTTCATTCTGCGGATTTATCTCATGGACCTGCCGGATTATCTTTTCGTCCTGCGCGTGACTTGACGTATGAAGATATTTGGGGAATTGTGAGTTCGGTAGCGCAGAGCGCGGGAGGTCTCGATATTGCGGAACGCTTCGATATTCGAGTTTTTAACGTTACGGTTCCTTCAGGGCGGGGACGTGTGAAATTAACACGCGAAGATATTGCGAAGCGTTCGATACTAACAATAAAAAATTCCGATAATTTATGTTTTCCCCGGGCTCTTGTTGTAGCGAAAATTTATTGCGAACGCGGTAATTTACGTACGGGAGAATTGCATGAAAAATGGAATGATGTAAGATGCACGCGATCCCCGCTTCAACGGGAACTCGCGTTACAATTAGCACGGGATGTCGGTGTTACGATACCTGAAGAGGGTTGCGGGATTCGGGAAATCGAACGCTTCCAACGTTATCTCGCCGCTGACAATATCGCGATAGTTGTATATAATTTTAGTACTTTTGGTCGCGGAGAAAAACCTATGTACGACGGAACCGCAATACTCGCTTCTCTCGGACGGGAATCGTCGCACCGATTAAATATAATGTATTACGAGAGCTCGCGCCATTACAATCCTATTTTAAATTTAAAAGCAGCCGCTGGTTCTCGAAATTATTGTACGTCGTGTAATGTAAGTTTTCGGGACGAGATAGGTCATCGGTGTTTGAATAAATGTGCGCGCTGTTTCGCAGAGCCGCCATGCTCCGATTCTGTTGTGCCTGTGAAATGCGATTCATGTAATCGAGCGTTTTACGGTGCAAAATGTTTCGAACGACACCGTAGTAAAAAATCATATAACGATAGATCGCTCGCGAGTGTTTGTAATGTCGTGAGATTTTGCAATGAATGCGGATGCGCGGTTAAAACGAATGCGAAACACGAATGCGGCAATTCTTACTGTAGGCTATGTCGGACACAGCAATCTCGAAATCATTTGTGTCATATGCAACCTCTTCGCAACGGGGTTAGTTCCTTTACCGAACCGTCCTCGTCAACGACGACGACTACGTTGATATCGGATACGCGAGGAACAACAAAGAGTAAAGAAACTATTGGTGAAGAGGTAAACGAGCGCAAAAAAGGCTTCGTGGCATTTATATTTTATGATTTCGAAACGCGGCAAGACGAGACGCTCGAAGGTACGATGAACGTGAAGAAACATGTACCTACTCTCTGCGTGGCGCAACAGATTTGCGAAGCGTGCGCGCAGGAAAACGACATGTCCGTGCGATGCCGTTGGTGCGGGATACGCGAATTCATATTCAGACATGACCCCGTGAAACAATTTGCCGAATTCGCAACGCGAAAGACGAAACGTTTCAACCAGATCATATGCATAGCACATAATGCGAAAGCGTTCGACGCGCAGTTTATTCTTCAATACATCGTAGAAAATCGGAATGATTTAGAGCCGAAAATAATTTTGAGCGGCACAAAAATTGTAATGTTATTAGCAGGAAATACAAAATTCATCGACAGTGCTAATTATATGCCAATGCGATTATCTGAATTACCGAAAGCTTTTGGCCTAGGGGACTCTGTGGATAAAGGCACTTTTCCGCATTTATTTAACACTGCCGAAAATCAAACGTATGTCGGACCGTTACCAGACGCGAAATATTATTCTCCCGAAAACATGAAGACATCGGAACGCGAACGCTTTCTCGCATGGCATACGGACATGACGCGAAAAAACACCGTATTCGACTTTCAACAAGAAATTGTTCGCTATTGTCGTACCGATGTAGACATTCTTCGACGTGCGTGTATAGCATTTAGAAAAATTTTTATAAACCGCGGCAACGTATGTCCGTTCGAGGAATGCACCACTATTGCCTCGACGTGTATGACAGTTTTCCGTAAAAACTTTTTACGCGAAAAGGAAATAGGTATTATTCCTTCCGGTGGATATAGAAAAGCGAGTAATTATTCGCGTAAAGCTCTACAATGGCTGGTATGGATGGAGCGCGAAATCGGGCATCCTATAAACCATGCGGGGCGTGCGCGTGAATATCGCACGATTGATGGCACGCTCGTCGACGGATATTATGAAACGACCGATGTTGAGACGACACAGCGTCACATTTTCCAATTTCACGGATGCTTTTGGCACGGGTGTCCGACTTGCTTTCCTTCGAATCGCGATAGAGCGCTTTCTTCGACTTCGGATCATGGAGATACGATTGCTTCGCGATACGAGCGAACTCTCGCGATCTCGTGGCGCCTTCGACAACGGGGGTACATGGTGACGGAAAAATGGGAATGCGTTTTTGATCGGGATATGCTCGAGAATCGCGAAATGCGAGAATATCTCGAAAACCATCCGCTGGTGGAAACACCACCGCTCGACCCTCGCGATGCATTTTTCGGCGGCCGTACGGGAAATATCGTGACTCGATACGAAGTTACGGGTGCAGAGAAAATACATTACGTAGACGTATGCTCTTTATACCCGTATGTATTAAAGACAGGCGCTTCCCGATCGGACATCCAGATATTTATGTCGGCGAAGAATGCGCCCCTTTAATCGGAATAGCTCCAAATTACAATTTTGATTCGCTCGAAGGTCTCATACGCTGTACCGTGCTTCCTCCTCGCAACCTCTTTCACCCTGTACTTCCGTATCGCGTGCGCGGAAAATTGCTTTTCGCCTTATGTCGTAGTTGTTGCGAAACATTTGCGCAGACATCCTGCACGCACGATAACATTAATGAGCGCGAATTCGAGGGTACGTGGGTGTCGTGCGAATTACGAAAGGCAGTCGAAAAGGGTTATCTCGTGACGGCAGTAAGCGAGATTTGGCAATATAAAGTTAGCCAATTCGATCGAGCATCGCGACAAGGCGGTTTGTTCGCCGAATATATAAACTCATTCTTACAATTAAAACAAGAAGCAAGTGGATGGCCGGGGGAATGCGGTGACGACGATGACTCTAAAGAACGATATCTGCGGGAGTACGAAAAAACCGAAGGTATTGTTCTCGATAAGCGTAACATCGCGCTGAACCCCGGTTTACGTTCGGTTGCAAAACTCTGTTTAAATTCATTTTGGGGAAAATTCGGCCAGCGGGCCAATTTGCCGAATACCGAGGTTGTGAGAACGTTGCAACGTTTTCTGACATTACTGACGAGCGCCGAGCATGAGATAACCGATATATTACCCGTGAACGACGAGGTAATATATGTTTCGTGGCGATTGCGACAAGAGGCTGTCACGCCCTCACCTATAACTAATGTTGCGATAGCGGCGTATACGACGGCTCAAGCGCGCTTAAAATTATATGAATATTTAGAACGCTTAGATCGGCGCGTGTTATATTATGATACTGATTCGTGTATATACGTAAGCACAGGTAAACCGAATGAGTATGAACCGCATACGGGAAATTTTCTGGGTGACATGACGGACGAGCTCGAAAGCTACGGCCGTGGTAGTTATATCGAGGCGTTCGTGTCCGGTGGCCCAAAATTTTATGCCTATGTTGTTCGTATGCCGGACGGGCGTACGCGTGAATGCTGTAAAGTAAAGGGCATAACCCTAAACTATGAAAACTCTCGGTTGGTTAATTTTAATAGCATTAAGAATTTATTGTTAAATAAAGAGAGAGCACAGGAAAATGAAAAGAACGGAGAAGAATTGCCGAAAACTTCGATAAATCTATGCTTTAGAGCAATTCGGCGTACCGCGTTTCACGAAATCGTAACACGTGACGAAACTAAAGTATGCGCGCCCGTATTACTAAAACGTAGATTTATCGATAGTCGAAATTCGCTACCGTATGGTTATGTATTTGAATAATGATTTTTCTATTTTTTTCTCGGCTATCTCTTTTTATCGCTATAATATGTAATATAATTTCGTGTATAATTTTCGCAGCGGTGAAAATAATTTTTTGTAAATAAATATTAAATTATATGTAAATTTTTTATTGTATATTATATCCGATTCCCTCGATATATAAATAAAGATGTTTTTTATTTTAAAGCAACCAGGTGTGAAAATATTTTTCTTCCCCTCCTTTCTTCTTCCCGGCGTCTCTGTGACGTCATAGTCTCAGTCCTAAGCCTCAGCGTCAAATAGTCTCAGGTACCCGTATATATTTCAAGACCCTTTCTATCGTCTCCAGCGATGCTGTTACCGTATGTCTACCTGTGCAGCGGGACTCGCCCGTTCGGACAAGCGTACCCGTACATGCACGCGCGTGTTCGTTACCACTTTATAGCATCTAGTTTATTCTAGCAGTACCTTATCCAATTTTTCTCTTTTCAACAGGAAGGGTGGGCGACATATAGCGTACATCTCCCGGTTTTCCTCTAAGGGGGGCGATGGGGCGAAGTTGTATAGCGCCCGATATCTTTCGGTTTTCCGTAAGGGGGAGGGGAGGCTGGGTGCCTTATGCCTAGACGCATCACCAGTCTCGACGGTCGCCATTTTGTCGGTTGCCGACACGTTTGCTTTCCGTCAGACATCTTGTCCGCTTTCTCCCACGCACTATTTTTTGGCACGTTTTTCCATCCCACTTTAAATCGACGGAACCGTCGGAACCAATCGTAGGACTGGGCACTATGGGGAGAACCAATCGCACCGTCAGGACCCCTATCTTAGCGGTGGACTACTCTCCACAAATACTATGTTTAACTTCTATTCTAATAAGTTTTCAGCTAGCCCAGCATACTAGGATCCTGTTTGGAGAGGTGGAGGACCCAGGTTCGAGCCCAAGCATGTTCACGCGACCGGAAAAAATAAAAAAATTTAAAAGGAAATAAATTTAAAGGGTAAAAAATTATTTAAAAATTTAAAAAATTTAAAAGGAAAAATTTAAAAGGAAAATTGTCGCGTAGACGTCCACGAGTCCCCTCCATTCTTTTTTTCCACAGACACCTTTAGGGGGGAGGGCCCCAGACAGTCACAGCAGGGGGTCGGCTCCAGTGGCCGAGGAGTGGGGGTTTGTTTTGACGCCCCATAGTGCCCACTATCTACTCAAGTAATAATAACTATTATAATTATTTTTAAACAATAATATACCTTTAGTGGAAACAGGTTCACGTATTTCGGAATGTTTAGAAATTATAGCTGCTGCAGTAGTGGGTTCGAATAAGTCGTAATCTTCATATACTTCAAACATATTTCCACGCCAGTTATATAAAAAATTATCTAAAATTATAATTAAATTAAATATTATATAATATAACACAATACCTAGTGACAGATAAAAGTAAAGAAATAAATACTGTTAATCTAAAGAAATGGTCTACTATAACTATGTGTGACTTTTACAACATAGAAAATTAAGTAGGGAGACTAAAAGAGAGTTCGTTTTTACAAAGATCTAAATAAATCTAAATCAATCAAGATCAATATAAAACAGTACAAATGTTCTGACCTTAACAATAATCGCCAATAATATAAAATAATCTTTAAAAATTTGATATTTGAAATGACCAATAAATGTTACAAGAGTATATAAATATAACATGTAATATATCTAATATATTTCTACAAGTATTTGTATGTACATGTCGATATGTATTGGCCTTAAAAGTTTATACTCGTTTAAGTTAAATTACTATTTTTTAAGTTTGTCCTTTATAACTACCCACTCGGCATGTAATATTGCTGAAATACTGTAATGTTCGGAAATGGTACAGAAATATTTCATTAATATTTCAATTGTAACTTTTCATCCGAAATATTTCAGAAATGTACCTGCATCATGTTTTTAAATTATTGCATTTGCAATATTTCTGAAATCTTTCAGAAAGTCCTTTTGTAACTAGTATTAAGGTTATAGTTTACTTGCCTACCGCTATGCGGCGCGCTATTCACTGTCTATACCCGTATTCAAATTTCTGTCATGAGCGTATATAAAGCCTGCAAAATGCGGTTAATAATATTATAATTATTTTTATCAGTTTAATTTCTGATGCGATTTCCGTACCGGGAAATTCAGATATTGAACTGATTTTTAGAAAATCGGACAGATAAATGTCCGATTTTCACTTATTCGGACAATTTCTGTCCGAATCAGTGAAAATCGTTGGTTATTATCTGCTTAAAATATAAAACAGAAATTAACTTCCATATAAATAAAATCTTTAATTTTATAAATTAAATTATTTAAAAATATTACCGAAATATTGCTGAAATCTTTTAGCAAGGTTGCATTTGAAATGATTGCGGACATTGAAACATTGCAGAAATGTTGCAGAAGCGGTCGTGAAATATTTCTGTAATATTGTTGAAAGGTGTAATATTTCAAATGGAATATTGCAGCAATGTATCAGAAATATTATATGCCGAGTGGGTATATACTTGTAACATTTATTGGTCATTTCAAATATCAAATTTTTAAAGATTATTTTATATTATTGGCGATTATTGTTAATGTCAGAACATTTGTACTGTTTTATATTGATCTTGATTAATTTAGATTTATTTAGATCTTTGTAAAAACGAACTCTCTTTTAGTCTCTCTACTTAATTTTCTGCACAAACTGCACAACTCAATGCTTTATGAAAAATAAATTTCTTGTCTAACCTTCATGGAGATTTCCAACGTCATCCTGGGCACTTCTGTCTGATACATTTAGTGACGTTATATGATGTGATATATGTAATCGACTAGAAATTGCTGAGCTATTTTGTATAGCAGCAGAATTTGTTGCCTGATCTATCACAGGTTGAATAAAACTTTCATCGGGTGAATTGTTTGGTACGTAAGATGGATCCTCATCATAAATACTTTTTGAAATGTTGTCTTGCATAGTATTATTACTATTAAGATATGCTAGGAAGAACAAAAATAGATGTTAAATGTCACAAAAATTATATATTTTGTACTAATAAATAAGAAAATATGACCACATTTATTTGTATAATTAATTATTAATTAAATACAAAAGCATTTCAATTAAATTAAGAAATATAAATTTTATTTAAATATGAGACGATTAGCAATATAATTTGCAGCAATATAAAATAATAAATTAAATAAATAATAATACAAATGAATTAATCATCTTACCATTTTGATTCTGGGTTTGAAGCAAGTTTTGTTTCTCGTGCACGTTTGGCAAAGTACGTTGTAATATTATTTTAGGTATGTTGTTAGCTAAAGAATGCTTAATATCATTAAGTACAGTAATATTTTCTACAATAGGAAGTAGAATAAAGATTTTAAAATATAATAATTAAATTAGTGTTCGACACAACAAATCAAAGATATAATAGTTCAATTGGCCATCTCTAAACCTTTTAAAAATATATAGGATCGATATTGTGTGTGTTGAATGGGTTATATACTACATGTACATAATTAGAAATTATATATAAAATGTATTCATATATATATATATATATATATATATATGTATTGTACATAAGTATTATTATATGCATATACTTACTATGTTGCGCTATGACTCGACAAGTATACTTGATATTTTTATATTTTGCCACACATTTGTTTCCATGTTTTATAATGGTTTTTGATTTACAAATATGATAAATCCCGTCGTTGAATAACACGAGCGCAAACATTGCGTATGTTTGTTAATACATAATACGACATACGTGGCAATATCTATGTTCTTCTTTTTTTCATATACGCACCTCTCTCTGTTACATTAGAAAATAGTACCGAGCATTGTTTTATAACATCTATTTCATATACTGAAATTTATTAAAGTCATATCTAATTATTAGATTTACCTTCATATGATTTTCAACAAAGATTGTATAAATGACCGTTACTAATTTGCTAAGTTACTAATTGCGTCACGATATGGCCTGTTGCATCGCGTTCGAATGATCCGATGATTATACACGCACTACGCACTGTCATTGGTCACTGGCATGAAAGATGTCCCTCAACGGTTAGAGCCATGTTCCGAAATTCACTGCTAGTAAGGTTATATATAAGAAGGTTAAGTCATGAGTCTTTCGCAACCCATAATACAATGCAAAGAATCGATTGTGCGCAATCGCTATTGAAAAGAGATGCTAAATATTAAAAAGAGATGCTAAATAAGGTAAACTATATTATTGACTCTCGCAATGCATCATGGGTTGCACAAGTAGATACATACATTAAATATAATGACCTAATCTTCTTATATATAACCCTAACGGCTAGTACTGAAAATATATAATATACGTAACGTGAACTATAGATTTCCAGTACTAGCAATGAATTTTGGAATGCGGCCTAGGTATACGCATAATGGCATTGAAGAATAGGACAACCAATCAAAATTTTTGTCCAGAATGTAGCGACACTTTAAATGTAGCATTAGTCTCTGTCTATGACAAAAATGCAAACAAAATTAAAAAATTTGTAAATATAATATGAAACTTTATAAATTAATAAAAATATGTAATACATAATAAACTGATAATAAAAAAACAATTTCTACGCTAATTAAGTAGCAAAGGAAGATTAAATGCTGTGAATAAGAAATTGAAAAACATTATTAATAAGGAAATATATAGAAATAATTATTATTTGTATTGCAAATTATAAAAACAATGTTCCTGACACGATCTTATATTTAAAATCGTCTTAAGTTTATTATAAAATGCTATATAATAATATTAAACAGCATTTGCAGCGTCTTCAGGTGACAGTTAACCTGTTCTGTTACATCATGTGGAAGAAAATCTTCTTACATCATGAGAGGAGCCATATTGTTTCTTGTATCTTAGGCAAATTTCTAATTGGTCAAAGGAAATGACTACTGAGGATGATGTGTGTACATACAGTCGTGGACAAATTTGGCCTGACATTAGCATTAACCGCGCGTTTTAGCGTCAAAATATTTTCACTTTACATTTGTTGCTTATATCAAGGTAACCGCTGATGATAAAAATATTATTCAAAAAGCATTGCGTTGTAATCTGAACTATTGAAATTACGATTTTATTTGTACCTGTAATATATCTGCGATTATTATAAGGCAGCGCGCGTGAAGCGTGCGAACGCGAGCGCCGGACAAATTCTTATTTTCACACGGAAAAAAAAAATTTTCGCTACCATAGCTAATCATGGTTTGCAAAATAAATTTCTAAACTACAGCAAAACGGTTTGCTGTTGCACTTAATAAATAGGTATCACAGCTAAGATGTTTGCTGTTGCACCTAATAAATAGGTGTCACAGCTAAGATGTTCGCTGTCCATATATTACGACTGAAATCTAGTTACCACACGCAGTTTTTAGCTACGGCAGCTAATTTTTTTTTCCGTGTATTAAACGCTTATATCTCGTCAACCGCAAATGATATAAAGATGATTCAAAAAGCACTGCATTGCTTGTATTCTGTGCTATTAGAATTACTCGATTTTGTTCGTGCAAGCAATAGATCACTGATTGTTGATAGCTCGCATAAATTGTGCGCGTCGATAACCGGACAAATTCTCATTTTCGTTATACGCTTATATCTCAGGAATCACTAAAGATAAAAATTTTATATAAAATACATTGTGTTGTCGGTACTTTGTGTTGTTGAGATAACACTTTAATGTTGGCCAAAATATATATCCGATTATTAATATGAGATTGCGGGTATAAGTTGAGACGTAACCACAAGATTCATCGATTCCGTTTGCATTTACTGCTTATATCTCGGGAACCGCTAATGACTTTATAATTATTCAAAACGATGATAAATATAACTCATGCTATTGAATTTATGCAATTACATATCATCAATAAAAATACCTGCATTACCGAGGCGGCTATTCTGGCCTATTTTATTCTTAAGATCACGATTTGCGCGGCAACGCATTTTCACACATTAAACACTTTGAAACCGGCTGATAGCAAATATCTCGAAGTATTTACAAAAGACAGTGATGTTCGTGTCGCCAATCCTGCAAATTACGCAATAATAATCTGATAGGTGGTACAGCCGGTAACAAAACTGGCCTGGCATTAACCGCGCGTCTTGGCGCGTTAAAATATTCTCACTTTCCATTGAACGCTTATGTCTTGCCAATTGCAAATTATATAAAGGTGATTCAAGAAGCACTATATTACCCGTATTCTGCGCTATTAGAATTAATTGATTTTGGCACATAGAGAAACATAAGTAGTAAGAAAATTAACCAATCACAATCGATAATTCCATGACCGTAAGAAGAATAATCAATTTTTGTCTTCGCTATATTTTATGAAATATTATAAAATAATCAACATTTACTAAAGCAATTATTTTATTTATTGAAGAAGATCTTTCTTTTTGCAATATCTATTTCTTTCAAACGGTTAATAATGTTTCTATGATGATAATATAATATAATTTACTAAATTTGATATAAAATACATCATTGTGCAGAGTAGATATGCTATTATTAAGGACGCAGTACTTATCTTTGCATCTATTATACACTTTTGCATTTCGTCCATTGCGAACGTATATTCTTTATGTATAGATGTTATTACGCTAGTATTTGTGCTATGGTCCCGATAAAATACATCAAAAGAATTACTAAAATACATGGACCGTATATTAGAAGGACATGAAATTTTATGTGGTCCCGATAAAATACGATACATTCACATTGGTTTTATCTGGACGGTCCTGATAAGATACGGAACATGAAAAGTATTACAAAGACCGTCCAGCTAAGAGCCAATGGTACCGCTAAAATACGTTTCAATCAAAAAATGGTCCAGCTAAACTACGCAACATAAACATATATATATATATATATATATATATATATATATATATATATATATATATATATATATATATATAATAACGAAGCTATCGAATAAATTTATTAGAAATTTGATTGTTCTATGTATTATTATCTATTTAAGATTTCAACTCGGTTCGCGCGTGTACAAATTTATTAATTACATTAGACATTAGCAAAATCGTTATCTCTCGTTCTCTCTCGTTAATTCCTGCGTTCTTTCTCTTTCTCTTCTTTTTTCGCGTATTACGCCGTTGTGCATGTGCGTGCGTGTATTCGTGCTTAGAGATGAGTACGAATAATAATGCTATATGTATATATATACAGGGTGGTCCTCGTAACGGTCGCCACGATTTTTAAAGCACTTACAATAATCTGACATAAAAAAGTCATAAACAGAAATTTATCAGTTTCTAACCGGCAACAAATTGCAATAATAAAAATTGACCAAACATTTTTTTTCCATAAAAAAGCAAGGTCACCTTTAATTTTTTAAATGGAACTGCCTACTTTTTATTGCATATTCTTGTAGCTTATCTCGAGAGCTTTTCAAAACACTATAATAAAGTATTTTTTCATTAAGTACTTTTTGATTTATTTTATATTTTAATGATATTCATATTTTTATATAAAAATTAAAATATCTCGTAAAATATTTAGTTTTCGATAATCTTACCGTAACACTTTTATGTATAGAATAATGAGACAAATCAATTAGTTTAAAAAAAAACGAATAATTGTTTAAAAAAATACATTATAAATAATTACATACTTTTTCTTAAAAACAATTATTTTTTTTACTAATTGATTTGTCTCATTATTCTGTACATAAAAGTATTACGGTAAGATTATCGAAAACTAAATATTTTACGAGATATTTTATTTTTTTGTAACGGCAGGGCCGTTACTACGGGCCTACCATGTAGTATCCACCAAATATATATATGTGTCTATACACGGCTTGCTTATTTACCCAGCTTTACTATCCCGCGACCGCCATCTTGCTTAACGCATGCGCACGCCCGCTCGATTCACGATCTCGCTCACCGACACGCGCTATCTCGCTTTGCATGCGCTCTCGCTCACCGACACGTTCTGTCTCGCTCTCGCGGGGTCCCCACGCGGTACCGACTCCCACCGCCGGACCGCCGGCGCACAGTGGGGGACGCCGGCCGGGTATATAAGCCCGGCCGGCCGAGACATCGGGACCAGATCCTATCCTGACCAGCTCCCGATACCGATCTCACTACCTACCTACTACCTCTTGGGGCTAAGGTTGCAGTCAGCCCCGCCGGGTTGAACCGGCATTCTCTACCTCGGGCCAAGGTTGTACTTGGCCCCGTCGGGTTGAACCGACTCCTGTCTCGACCGCTCCACGGGCTGAGGTTGAACTCAGCCCCGTCGGGTTGAACCGACTCCTGCCTACCTTGGGCCAAGGTTGTACTTGGCCCCGTCGGGTTGAACCGACTTCCGTTGCTTAGGCAGCGCTCGACGTGACACTCGAGCCTGCCGGCAATACCTGGCCGCCTGACCTAACCTTAGATAATAAGTGCATGTCCAGACCGCGCTGTAAATATACTCGCACGATAGAGATAAGTCCGCTAGTTCTAAGTCTCGTAGTCATAGACCTGCTAGTTATAAGGCCTGTTAGTACCAGAGAGAAACCTGAGAGGGGCCACGCCGCCGTTTTTCCTGTAACGCTTTCTCTAGCCGGTACAGTGGCGCTAACTGGATCCATTTTAGAGCCGGCGGAACTACGTGGCCGGATCCACTTTTCGGTGCCATGGTAAAACGATCGATTGGTGCATGTCCGTGCTAGATCCACAATTATGGATCTAGCATGGACATACATCAATCGGCCGTTTTAATAAAAAATACGAAAATATTATAGATTTATTAATATTTTATGTTAGCTGCGCGTGATTTATTTTTATTTTAATACATATTATGGACGGTATATGTGTTATTGAAATTATTATAATTATTTTATGTATATCATCTAATGTAAAATATATGTATAATGTATATTAAATATGTATAATATATGTTATTATATTAAAATATTTTTTTTATAAGTATTGAAATTATTTTATATACGCGCACATGTAAAATATTATTCTCGCAAAAAAGAGAAATAAATAATAACTTTAGACTTTAAGAAACTAAATTTATTCTAGAGTAAACTGTAAATTGTAAAAATTGTAGTGAATAAAACAATCCTTGTAAAACAAAATAAATTATTGTGTATAATTTTGTAATCTTTATAATGTTGAGTATGATAAATAAAATAAATTTCTTTCTCTAATACAAAATAACATCTGCAAAAAATATTTTTTACCTTATCTATTATCCTTAAACAAAAGCATTTCAAGCAATTACAAATGATATTTGTAATGTAGAAATAAAAAGTTTATAAAGTTTTATGTGAGAATGTTATATGTTATATAAATATATTGATAACGTTGACATCAATTTTAACAATACACATTTGCTCAAGAGAAAGTGCTTATTACTCTATCGCTTTAAAAACTAGATGTCGAGTCCAAGTTTTCGAAGATTTATCTTCTTTTTTTTAAATTGCTATTGTATCTCATTCTTAATAGACTTTTTTTTACATATTTATTTGAATGTATGATATTATTAATTATATGATATTATATTTAATAAATGCAGTAGTTTATAGAAGAGATATTTTAAAGTTTTATATACAGGGTGACCAGTAATGACCGGCCACTAAGTACATAGCGTCATTCCTTACCGCAACCTAAACACAAAAACGAACTTTTTTTATAACGCTTAATAAAGAATAAAAAGAGTAAAGAATTAATTTAGAGTGGAAGAACCTTCGAACAAGAATGTTCACACCATCTAAAATAATTTTTCTTTGATTAAAAATGATATGAAAAATAAAATTCATTAAATGGATATTATGGATGTCTAAATATTATTGATTATATTTATTTTAAATATAAATAAATCAAAAAATTAAACAAAAAATTAAAAAAGTAAAAAACGTTTATCACCAGTGAGATTCAAATCTTCCATTTTCGAACATATATTTATTGACCAATTTTTATAATTAAATGTCTCTTAAAATATTAAGTGTCTGACAAACGTAGCAAACGGATCAACTTTTTTATCGATTCCCGATCTAGCTATAAAAATTGGACGAAATGGAAGAGTAATACGTCATGTACTTAGCGTTTTTCTTTTGTTAGCGGTAGAGAAGAGGAAGGACTATCAATTTCCAAGCAGTATACGTTCGGTTGCGGTAAGCGAGTGTCTTCTCGTTTATAGCAAACTCGCGAGATAAGTATACGCAACATTTGTTGCTTTTGTTTTCGCTGTTATTGAGTAGTGTAAAGGATTTTATACGCGATTTAATCAGTGAAGAATTCTTTATAGATTCGTGCGAAGTGTTTCATATTTAGTTTGTGTGGGTGAAAAGTTTTTTTATTGTGACTAAAGTTTTATTTTATTGTGACTTTTAGACTGTAATAGTATATAAAGAAAATAATATACTTAAAAACAATGTCAAATCAGGATTGTGTATATCGTTTCTTCGATAAGTGCGCATATAAAGACTGTACGAATGGAAAATGTAATGGAAAACGTTTATACAGATTTCCGCTACATGATGAGAGATATAATTTATGGATACATAACAGTGGTAAGTTTCTTATTTTATATAAACTCTGCTTGTATTTCTTGTACAATAAAATCACTTAACATTAGAAAAAGAAATAGGATCTGAAATATATCAAAACTTTTACATTCTTTTATATCCTTGTTTTATATTTTACAGCTTTAATATTTTATTTTGTATAATTTATGCTATAATATTGAATATTGATATGAAATATATGATTAGTTTCATATTTTGTTTACATATTTTATGTTCTTATTTTGATATTTCCAAAAATTTTTATAAATTTTTTTATAAATTATAATATAAATATTTTTAATGCCTTTTTCGTGCAAATATACAATTTTGGAAAAATTTTATATAGAGTATTCTTTAATATTGCACAGTATATAAATTAATAAAATTATATATTATTACATATAATTTTTCTGTATTAAATGTGTATGTGTATATGTTTGTGTGTATGTGTTGTCAAGAAGTATTTAAATTTGTTTGAAAATGGTATGTATTTAAAAAATGCAGTTCTTATATTAACAATAATTTTTACTGTAAACAAAAAATATAAATAAAAAAGTAAACGCAATTTCTGTTTACTGCGTACTTGATTTTATCGTAATTTATATTTAAAAATTAAATAATAAAGATATTCCTACTAAAGGAATGAAAAGAAATAAGAAAATAATATTCATTGAAATTTTCGCTTTAAAAAATTACCTGTGAAAAAAGGAAATTGTAACTTAACATATGTACGTGCAATATATTTTTTGAATGTTTTTAATATGAATTAAATTTTATGCATTATTAAAAAGTTGAAAAAAATTATTTTATTTTACGTAATATTTGTATTATCATATATATGTTATAAAATTGTATTATACGAAATTGAAAATAAGAAGTGTTCAGTGCTTCTCGTGTTTACAGCCGGCTTATCGCCGGCTTTTTCGCGATCTACCGCTTTAATTGATCAATACGCATGCGTACCGAGAAAATCAGAAACCATGTGGCGCAGCATAACATCACACGACTCATTCGACGTTTAACAGTTGAGCCGGTTTGATCACGTTTACTTCATGGTTCGATCTTACAATTAAAGGAAGACGACCAAAGCGTACGTAATGGTAAGTAGAATTGTACATATGCGAAAATATAGATATATATAGTGATTCGCTTATAAGATGTTGTTTATATTGGCTATTATCTTTAATAATTAGACTTCAGACTCGCTCGCTTAAAAAATAAGAAGTTTTCCGGACAAAGCACAATTATAGAATCAAAAGAAATACAGAGTATTACACTTCGAAATATAATAAATTTAGCTTATATATTATAGTTTCTTATCGTGAATGTAATCTAATAATTCTTTATCTTTCCATCTTTCAAGCGAGCGAGCCTCGAGACTGCTTATATTTATGTTTATCTGATAATCAACACAATGTCTACCAAAACTCGTCGAATTCTTTTAGTCGGCATTGTGTTGACTGTCGGATAAGGATAAACGATCGAAACTTTGATAATTGATCTTTCTCGCTCGCTACTTTTCTATCTGCTCTCTCTCTCTCTCTCTCTCTCTCTCTCTCTCTCTATCTCTCTATCTCTCTCTCTCTCGTTCTTGGCGAGCCAGTATTATCCGCGGTTTTTCAAGTCTACATTTATATATTATATATTATATGATTTTTCTTTTAATTCTTTTTTCAGAATACTGTTACAAGCCAGGCAGTTCCAACGCCGACGGCGGTTTCGATGCCGACGACCGTTTCGACGCCGACGGCCGTTTCGATGCCGACGACCGTTTCGACGCCGACGACCGTTTCGACGCCGACGGCCGTTTCGACGCCGACGACCGTTTCGACGACTACAGCCGTTTCGACATCGATGCCGATGACATCGACAGTAGCATCGACATCGGCAGCGGCATCGACATCAGCTGTGGCATCGACATCGGTCGCAGCCTCGTCAGTGGTAACATTAAGTGTAAGTTTAATTTTATAAAAATATTAAATTAATAGTTTAATATATTTATAATTTAATAATATATTATATTACAACGCGCGAAACAATTATGTTAAAGAATGCAATTTCTTCTTTGTAACTCATGGTGTAATTAAAAAAAAATTTGGTTTTTTTAAATCTTTTTCAATTATAATTAATAATTCTTAGAGACAAACTCTATTTTTATTGTTTAAATTATATATCTTTTTTGAAATATAAAGATAAATATTAAATTACGAAAAGCTCTTTTTTCAATTTTTTATAATTCGGAGATTATTGCCTCCTCATATTTGCTAAGAAAAAATTATCTCCTAATTAGCTAGAAGATTTGTTATTTGAAAATGCGGAGATTTTGGGACACCCTATATACTGAGAACTTTTTAATTAAAAATAGTAATATTAATTTTAATAATAATTTTAATAATTATTAAAACTGATTTTAATATCATTAATTTTATATATGTATTTTATTATTACATGTATATTCTTATATATACTTTCTCATGTGTACTTTTTTTATGTTTTAGAAAGAAGAATTAAATGACATAATAGTAAATGCTATTATAGCTGCGAGAGGACGGGGAGGACAGAGAGGACGGGCTGGTCAAAGAGGACGCGGAACGCGAGGTAGAAGAGGAGGAAGAGGGAGAGGAAGAGCACGGGGACAAGGACGAGGCATGGGTAGGGGGGGAATAAACTTTTTTTTTAATAATTAAATTAAAAAATAATGTTTAGAAAGTTTATATTTTATAAAAACTATTATATATATATATTTATATATAAATAAAATATTTTAAATATTAAATAAGAATATTACAAGAATAAATTTTATTATTCCTATAATCCATTCCTATACACTCTCTTTACATATTCCTATACAGGGTGTAAGAAAAATTAGATCGACAAACTTGAAAGGGAAATAGAGGATTAAAAAATAAACACATTTTTGTTAATAATATTTCTTTTTATGACATTTTCTTTGGGTCTTATATCATATATATAACTGATCTTATATTTAACAACATGGTCTTATATTTTATATCATAACAAATTCTCAATAGAGCAGAAGTCTTTAGTGTCTTGACAAGTTGCATGTGATTTTTATCATTATATGAATGATACACATGGATAGAAATGACTGACATGCATCTTATTTATGGAGCTGCTAATTGTAATAAATTCCTATATTTCATACTATGTAGAATTAAAATTAAACGTCGGAGAGAAAAATAGTATTAACAAAAAAATATTTATTTTGATATCTTCTTTTTTCCTTCAAAGTTTGTCGGTCTAATTCTTATATACCCTGTATAATATTACAGATGTATTCCAGTATTGTACAGTATTATACATACACTCATACGTATACGAGTGTATGTATATAATGCAAATGCTAAAAATGCTTTCTCCTATGGATGCGTATAGTAAGATGTGTATAATGTACATGATATACACCAAATTATACAATGAATTTTGACAGTCAGCTTTAAGCAGGCATATGGCTACACGATGCTTGTGCGTTTGATGATTTCGACTATGTTAACTAAGCACGCGACCATACGCGACCGCACGTGTCCACATTCTGTAGACAATGTTTATATATTTTCAGCGCTTTATGTACTTATTTTTTTGTTGTTGCTCACCCTATCCATTTATCATACAATGTGACATAAAAAATAAATTGTTAATTCCAATGACAAAAAGCATATAAAGCTTTTAATGTTATTTTATTTAAAAAACATTTTATTAAGAAATTTTATTAAGATATACATATATAAAAACTGTTGTAAATAATTATTAATCAAAATAATGAATTAAGCACTTATGAAATTATTAGAAGTTTGTCTAATAAACTAATAATATAACTAATACAATAATATAATAATATATTAGACATGTTTTTCAAATAAGAACCGCTATAAAAAAAAGCTACAAAAGTTATAAAAATTTTTCATTATAAACTAAATATGCTGTAATATATACCTAACTTTTTTGCGTAGTTGCCATCTCAATGCATTTTGTGTATCATAGCATCAGCTTTTTTATGTCGTAATTTTTTATAATAGGTGATAAAATAATAAATATAAATCTTTCTCTGTTTTAATAATCTATATTTAGCAATGTAAAAAATTTTCCATATCTAAAAATTAATTTAGTTATTTGCTTCTTGTATTTTATTATTAATAATACAGAAAAAGAAGAAGGTATAGTAGTAATTGTAACTGCTTTCATTAAACATTGAGATGTAAGAAATTTTTTTTACACATTCTAATGTTTTAAAACTATTTTGCTATAACTATTTTTGCGAAATTGGAGCGTAATAATATATGGTATTTTCCTTTTAAATATTGATTCCTTTGCATATATTATTTCTATCTATTATTTACATATTTCAACATATATTAATTTCTCAAATAAAATATATTTATTATCAATTTCGATCATAAAAAACTAAATTTATAAAATTATAAAATTATGAAATTACATTTAAGAACTAGAAAAAAATGGCAATTAGGAGCCGGCGCAGGTATGGGGTGCAAAAACTTATTTATTTAGACATCAAGTAAAAAAAATGCGAACGTTATATTTATTATTTTGTACGCGCTGAAGATGGTCCAAAGAAAGGACAGAAACGTTCGCGTTTTTTGTACTTGATGTCTAAATAAATAAGTTTTTGCGCACCACATCTGCGCCGGTTCCTAATTGCCATTTTTTTCTAGTTATTAAATGTAATTTTTGGAGCCTTTATATTTTATTATTTTTTATTGTATTATATAAAATTACATGTACAGTACAGCAGTTATGCTTGAGCAAACATATAAACATACAATTCAAATCTTTTAATTTGTTTCTGTTGCAGGAAATACTAAATTAGAAAAATGGTCGCCCAGCTCAATTCGACGTGCGGGATTGTGCGAAGATCATTTCCCTGCAGATTCATTTTCAAATAGCGCCAATAAAGGTTTGAAGCGAAATGCAATACCAATTCCTTTTAATGAGATTATTATTTCAAATAAAAATATACAACATGATAAAAAAAGAAAAATCATACAAATGGAGGAAGTGCCTCATTGTGAACAGATAAATATAGAAGAAATACAAACCACAGACAAAATTGCTCCGTCAACATCATCTGCACCTATTTCTATTTATGATGATAATATTATAACGGATGAACATCCATCAAAACGGCGTCTATTGCAATATAATCGAGCACCACATTTATATTTTGATGATTCTATGGAAGAGGAAGACATTATGGAATGGATGCACCTTGAGCCACCTACTCATGAAAGAGCCTTCACGCCTCTTCCATTAAATAAAAACACACAAAAGGAAAAAAATAAGCACCTTGAGTTGTCTACGCATGACAAAGTCATCAAAAGACGTCTTTCGTCAAATAAAAGTATAAAAGACGAAAAAAATAATATGACAACAATAGGTAAATTATGTGCTACAATTAAGTCCTTAAAATATGAAAATATTCGATTACGAAACCAAGTAAGAATTTTGAAATATCGTTTACGTCATACCGTACGAATACGTAAAACGCCAAAAAATAATAAACAAAAGAAAAAATTATTAAGAACATTGATAGATGAAGAAAATCTACATCCTGTTGCGAAAGCCATGATACATTTGCAACTGCATACACCAAATGCAATCTATACAGAAGAAGAAAAAAATCTGGCAAGACAGTTATATTATTATTCAGCCGCTGCTTTCTGCCGCTTAAGAAAAGCAGGTTGTAATTTTCCCGGCCAGCGAACTATTAGAAGATGGCTAGAAGAATATGATGTACGACCAGGATTTTGTGATTTTATATTTCAAAAACTTAAAGAAAAGATTTCTCACATACCAATAGAGGAAAGAGTATGTGCTTTAAAATGGGATGAAATGGCCATAAAATCTTATGAAGAGTATTCGTTTAAATTAGATCAAATAGAAGGCCTTGTCGATCTTGGATCTTTGGGAAGAAAATCAGAAAGAACCAAATGTGTATTTGTTTTTTGTGTAGACAGTTTAAATGCGCGTAATGCTTGGCGACAGCCTTTAGCATATTTCCTCCCAGGAAAATGCATGAAAGCAGAGGAAATAATAATATTATTGAAGGAATGTCTAGACAGATTGAGCGAAACGGGTGCTGATGTGCAACTTATTACATGTGATCAAGGCACATGTAATCAAAGTGCTTATACTCAACTCGGTATTAATCCAGAAAATCCATTCTTCATTTATAATGGGAAAAAATATAACGCATCGTTTGACTTCCCGCATCTAATAAAAAGATTAGCAAGTTTCCTCAGAACGCATAGAAATCTTTACTGTGATGGCAAAATTATCGCATCATATTCGGATTTTGAAATGACATGGACTATCGATAATGCCACAAAAGGAGGTTCGAATTTATTATCTCATATAACGGAAGCACATATTCGTCCGAATAGTTTTGAATCAATGAATGTGAAAAGAGCATTCCAGATATTCAGCCATACATTTGCTGCCGCAATAAAAACAGCCGGCCACGAAAAAGAATTAAATACAATTACGTGGCAAGCGACAGCAGATTTTGCAGAGCGCTTAAATAATGTCATTGATGCGTGCAACGCTTATAGTCTCAAAATTTCATTTGGCGGCAAACGACCATTATCTTCCAAAAATCCAGATATTGAAAATCTATTAATAGATTTTGTGGAATGGTGCTCAAGATGGTCTAAGACACCAGAAAATATAAGTCAAATTCCCTGTTTTAGAGGCTTCGTCTTAACTGTAAGAGCTATTCTTGCAACTTTTAAAAATCTTTCAAGTCAATATAAAGGATTTGAGCTTGCGACAGGATTATGTAATCAAGATTCAGTGGAACATTTATTTTCGAAACTGAGACAACGTGGAGGATTTAATCCAAATCCAACCGCAAGGATGATTCGATTGTCTATCAGACATATACTTTCCACAGGCTACATTCAAACCGGTGACAAAGGTAATGTTCAATGTCCAGAAATTGAAAGTCTTATAAATAAACCAAGTCGACTCGTTAAAAGGATTGAAAATTCAATGAATATGAACAATGCTGTTACAGAATATGACGAACCCGAAAGCGAATTGCTTACAGAAGATGTAAATATTTGTCTCAAAGAATGTGATATCGAAGAAATTGAAAGTGTAAATCTATTTGACAGCAGTTACGATGAAAATGCTATCGCATATTTTGCTGGATTTGTGGCACGACGAAGTATCGCAAAAAGCAATTGTGATCACTGTCGCAACGATATGATGAAAACTCCAATGGATAAATCGTCTGCAAATGAGAAATATATAGAATTTCGCGAATATGCAAATGAAGATGAAGATGCTCCGACAGTGACAAAATTAGTACGCCCAACAACTTTATTTACGAATATTACTAAAATACAGTTGATGACATTTAATCGTACGTGGGAATATTATTGGGCATCCACACAGATTCTTGATAAAATTATGACTGAATCTATATACGCAACAGAAAAAACACATCCAGAATGGCTAGATAAAAATGGGAAGTGTTATGATCATCGGATACAAGCGTTAAAATATATGATTACTATAAAATTATATTCTCGTACGAGATATAATAATCGTGCAGCAAAAATACCAGTTCATATACCTAATAGTAAATCTAATAGTAAAGTTAAAAAGTTTTTAAACAAATAAAAGATGTATTAATAAAGAAAGAAGAATAAAAAAGGAAGAAATGAGGAAATATGGAACAAAAATAAAGCTAGAAGAAAAAAATCAATAGTAATACAATTTAAAAATAAAACAGGGTATCGATCATATAACCATTTTCTAGGACAAAAAGGTGAAATGAAAAATTTTCCCATTAATTTCAATGGCAAAATGTTCCATTTTACGTTTCTGCCTTAGAAAAAGGTTACATATCAATATCCAAAAAGATAAGCAAAAAAGAAAAAGAAAAATAAATGAAGTAACGTAAAACATGGTAAATATTATTTTTAAAAAATATTCATATTTGTGTACTTATTCTTAATTTTCTCTTTATTATTTTATGTATCTTGCAGTTTTGTCAATGTGTAAAAAAATATTTACTGCTATTGTATCATGATATTACATTCATTATGAAAAATGTTTGCAAATGATGTTTTACTTTATCAGTTAGTATTATTTTATCGTAATGAGAAAAAGAAACATGAATTTTTCAATTTCTTAGAAGATCGCAATCATAGTTGAAATAATTACATAAATCGTTAACTAGCAGATCTCATCACGGAATAAATAAATAAAAGGTTTTAATACGGTCATAAGAAATTGTAAAATTATGTATTTTCTTATTACTAATGATGTAGTACGAGATGCATATAATGGTAATGAAATTTTAAGAAAGTACAATAAGATGATACGTACGAAATATATCGTATATATATGTATATGTGCACGGTATTCTGCATTTACAAGGCAAGGTACAAATGAATACCGTAAATATATAATACAAGTGATTTTAATAAATCACTCCAAATAATAAGACGTCTCAATATACAAATAGGGAAAAGAGACGTCAAGATATATATAACTGATTTTGTCAGTTATTTACAGGAAATCTAACAGATTTCCTCGTGATAGATCTGCTAGTTAAAGATTTATGTAATTATTTCAGCTGTGATTGTGATCTTTGCAATCATGCATCATGCCAATAAAAATATATATATACATATATATCAATTTATTATAAAATTTTCACTTTTTTGGACATATGTTCTACGTTACAAGATAAAACGTTATTAAAAATATCATTTAGCAATCTTTCTAAAATATATTTTATTCTATTGTAATAATGTCTTCATTTCAATTATAGCTCCTTTGCAAATAAAGTTGACGCACAAGTTTTATTATATTTATTTAGATTTACTTTAAAGATGATTTCTTTATTTATTGGAAAATAATATTGACTATATATAACATATTGACTTTAAAATGATAAATTTATTTTAAAGAAGTCACGTTTTCGTCAAGACATATTCTTCAAATAATTAATGGATAGAAAATTTTGTTTTATGTTATAATTCTGTTCCATAATATGGATTGTAATTTTAATTCTCTGTTACAGAACAGAGGAATATTGGAACGGAATATTACATTCCAACTTTCATTTTGAGGAAGTCATGTTTTCGTTACGAAGACATGCCCTTAAAATAATGTATGGATAGTAATATTCTGTTCCGTAACATGGATGTACAGCAATATTCTATTCCATAACATGGAACAAAATATTGCTATACATTCATGTTATGAAACATTCCGCCTCCGGTGTAATGCTTTTGCAGTTCCCGGAGCACCTATCATATTGCATGAAGTAAAGGAGGGGTTTTTAGTCGGTAAGAATCCGACACTACCGGGGAGTACGGGCTTCCCGGTGTCTTTTGAAGATTTTCCCCTTCCCCGAAAAAAAAAAAAAAAAAAATTGCATTCCATCTTTTGTTTTGAGGAAGTCATGTTTTCGTTATAAAGCCTGCCCTTAAAATGACTGTTGGATACATACATAGAATTAAAAATATATAAAGTTAAAAATATACAAAGTGAATCGACAGATGAAACAAGTTGAAATATGAAGCTTCGAAATTAATAATTCTTCCTCTTCTCTACCGCTAACAAAAGAAAAACGTTAAGTACATGACGTATTACTCTTTGATCTCTCAATTTTTGTAACTAGATCGGGAACCGATAAAAAAAATTGATCTGTTTGCTATGTTTGCTTAGACACTTCATACTTTAAGAGACATTTAATAATAAAAATTGGTCAATAAATATATGTTTGAAAATCGAAGATTTGAATCTCACTAGTGATAAACGTTTTTTACTTTTTTAATTTTTTGTTTAATTTTTTAATTTATTTATATTTCAAATAAATATAATCAATAATATTTAGATATCCATATAATATGTATAAAACTTTTATTTTGTATTTTAACGGTTTGAAACTAATTGTAATAAATTAATGAGATTTCTGCGATTAAAATGACACCACACGCGACATAAATTGGATAATTTTTCACTAAATAAATAATCAGAATTTTGATAACATGTAAAAATTATCCAATTTACGTCATGTTTGGTGTCATTTCAATCGTAAAAATCTCATTAATCCATTACAATTATTTTCAAACCGATAAGTTGCGAAGTACAAAACTTTTATTTTCTATGGTAACATGACATATATTATAAAAGATTTGAGATAAAAGGAGTCTCGCGAGAGAGACTTCGGAACTCTTTATGTTAGTCATCTCTCTTGCTCTTTATTCGTTCTCGCTCTCGCTTTCGACGACTCTCCAGCAACGAGGATCTTTCCTTATTTACAATACATAAACATAAAATAAAAACTAAAACTTTTATTTTGTATTTTATCGATTTGAAAATAATTATAATGGTTTGATAAGATTTATGCGATTAAAATATGGCATCAAACGCGACATAAATCGGATATATCATACATGTGAATATATCATACGTTTAAATATTATACATTATTTTTTTAATAATAAATAAATATTAATAAATACAAATAAACATCAAAAAAAAGAAAATAAATCTTTGAAAACTTGAACTCGACATCTAGTTTTCAAAGCAATAGTGTAATAAGCACTTTCTCTTGAGCAAATGTGTATTGTTAAAATTGATGTCAACGTTATCAATATATTTATATAACATATAACATTCTCACATAAAACTTTATAAACTTTTTATTTCTACATTACAAATATCATTTGTAATTGCTTGAAATGCTTTTGTTTAAGGATAATAGATAAGGTAAAAAATATTTTTTGCAGATGTTATTTTGTATTAGAGAAAGAAATTTATTTTATTTATCATACTCAACATTATAAAGATTACAAAATTATACACAATAATTTATTTTGTTTTACAAGGATTGTTTTATTCACTACAATTTTTACAATTTACAGTTTACTCTAGAATAAATTTAGTTTCTTAAAGTCTAAAGTTATTATTTATTTCTCTTTTTTGCGAGAATAATATTTTACATGTGCGCGTATATAAAATAATTTCAATACTTATAAAAAAATATTTTAATATAATAACATATATTATACATATCTAATATACATTATACATATATTTTACATTAGATGATATACATAAAATAATTATAATAATTTCAATAACACATATACCGTCCATAATATGTATTAAAATAAAAATAAATCACGCGCAGCTAACATAAAATATTAATAAATCTATAATATTTTCGTATTTTTTATTAAAACGGCCGATTGATGTATGTCCATGCTAGATCCATAATTGTGGATCTAGCACGGACATGCACCAATCGATCGTTTTACCATGGCACCGAAAAGTGGATCCGGCCACGTAGTTCCGCCGGCTCTAAAATGGATCCAGTTAGCGCCACTGTACCGGCTAGAGAAAGCGTTACAGGTAAAACGGCGGCGTGGCCCCTCTCAGGTTTCTCTCTGTTAGTACTAAGTCCGCTAGTCGTAACCGCACCCTAGTCTTAAGGCCTGTTCGTACTAAGTCCGCTAGTTGTAACCGCATGCTAGGAATAAGACCTGTCTAGTAATAAGTCCGATAGTGATAAGACCTGCTAGTAGTAAGCCCTGTCTAGTACTAAGTCTGTTAGTTGTAAGGCCTGTTAGTAATAAGTTCTCTAGTTCTAATCGCGCCGTCCGCACATGTAAATAAAACCGGGAACGATTGCACGCCGCACTTGTCTTGCGCTTCTCACCGCTTTGCGACCATCGCTTCGCGCCTGCGCGTTACGCCGATCCTGCTACCAGCGACCGCCTACACCGCACGCTAGCGCCAGACCCTGCACGCTGTATCTATCTCTCTTTAACTGAATAAACTATCTCTTTCTACCTATACTGTGTCTCGTAAGCTAGAGTCTCCCCTCCGGACACCGACGAGCCGATCCGAGCGTCGAGCGAGGTGACCGCGTTACATTTTATATCAAAATATGTCAGATTAAAATATAAAATAATTCAAAAAGTACTTAATGAAAAAATACTTTATTACAGTGTTTTGGAAAGCTCTCGACATAAGCTATAAGAATATGCAATAAAAAATGGGAGATTCCACTTAAGAAATTAAAGATGTCCTTGACTTGACCTTAACGATGCCATGCAAGGTCAAACCAATGACACCATCTTATGTTCCCCTCAAAACCATACAATTTTTGTTCAAAACGTTTTTCTCTAAAATGCTTAGTTTTTGAAAGAAAAGGGGTGTACGGGTGGTCTAGGACACCCTGTATATTAATAGAAGATTAATGAATCCGTTTATTGTAAATGTTAAGTAGTTTATATGTAATTTGTATGTAATCATACAAAAAATTACAATTTTACGGACGAATTTCTTTAGCTTCCTTCGATACCTTCTATATTTGTTTTTTTGTAAAAAACGAATATAATGTTCGTAAAAAGTCGATACTTAAACCTTAAAAATGTTATATAAATTTTATACAGCAACTGCGACAATTCGTTTTACACATGTTTTTTTTACACTTTTTACTATCAATTATTTTTTGTCGATGAAATTATAATGATTTTTTATACACATACACATTTTATATACATACACATTGCACATTTCTTATATCAAAATACACATTTAGCAAGCAATATTTAATATTCGCTCTTTTTACTCCCGACTGCTGCCAACCGATTGGCAAAAGACGGAGGGAGTATGCGTTTCACCGAGCTCGGATCGGTTGTCCTCTTAGTTCTTGATAACTACTACATAGTTTGATATCATCTTTTGTTCAAAAGCTTCTTATTAACCAAGGAAGGTTTAAAGCGTATAATTATCGTTATTTATGTTTTTAATAAAAAGTGAAAAAACAATATGGTCTCGTCTATGCGTCCTCTCATTGGCTGCCGAGTGTATCTAAGAAGCAAAATGATTCACCAATAAGATTCGTTCTGAGCATTCGTATAGGGAATTTTAGTAACTTACTACTTAAGACATCTCGAAGTAATGGTGGCGGGAAAAATAGGTTAGACATAATCACATGTGTCAAGTGTTAACAATTATTGTTGTTATGTTTTTTTTCTTATTATTACTATCAAGTTATTAATAAAAAAAAATGGATATACTTCAACAAATGAATGTTCTTATTACACAAGTAAGTTTCACTTTTTTTCATTATTTAATAATTATTTAAATTAAATAATATATATACATTAATTATATATATACATGTAACTAGCCGCTTTCGCGAGGCGGGCGACGGATAACTCGGTCGGGATCCTGGGTTCGAGAAAGCGGTATCGAGACACGAATGCGATTTGATGTTTGGTAGAAATGTATTTTATTGCATGTAAATATGTGGTGGTACAGCGTGAGTGTATGTATAGGTGTACGAGGTGTGTGAGTGTATGTGCGCGCGAGACGAGTGACGAGTGCGAGAACGGATAATGTATGTATGCGAGTACGTATAAAGTATAGATGCGAGAATGTACAAGGTATGTGTGCGGTTACGCCATGTATGTGTGCGAGTACGTGTAATATCGTATGTTTGCGAGTATGTATAAAGTCGGGTGCATACAATGGTATTTTCGGTAACGGTCGGGTCGGTTACCCGAGCGCGTCATCGATTCGAGATGTTTACGCGCGCCTAACGGCGGTTTAATAAACGCGTGTTTCTGTTATCGTTTAAAAATAGGCGCTCGGCGCCTCCGCATTTGCCCGACCGGTGTTCGTCGGGCGGCGGACTTCCGGCGGATCGGCGGCCGGGTACGGTTTCGTAACGATGGGGGGATGCATCGTTACATACATATATACATAATTATATATCTGCTATTAATTATATAGCTATAATTATTATATATTTGTCTGCATAGCTATAATTATGGCTATAGAGTTCATATATTTGTCTGCGTAGCTATCATTATGGCTACACAGTTTATATATTTGTCTGCGTAGCTATCATTATGGTTACGTTAAAGTTTATATATTTCAATTTAGATATTATTATTTTAGTCTCTTCCTCTGTCTCTTTCTTTTTCTCTCTCTCCCTCTCTCTCTCTCTCTCTCTCTCTCTCTCTCTCTCTCTCTCTTTCTTTCTCTCTCATGATTATATTATGTTGTTTATTAAAAAGATTGCAGCGAAAATACTTGGAAGAATAAAAGATACATTGGAGTTGCATGATAAGTATATAATGATTCATTATTCTTCTTTATATAATTATGTAGTATTACATCTTGTATTACATGTTTTATATACAGGGTGTCCGAAAATTCGCGCAACACCCTTTAAGGGAAGGTAGAGGGTGTTATTCTGAACAGAAAAGAGCATTTTGCGATTTTCTCAATATTTAAGAAAATATTAATTGTAAAAGATCAGCCAACGAAGTGCCGCTAGAAGCTCGCGGCGCGAAGACGCCTCCCACTGTCACTTGATACTAGGCCCGCGGCGAAGCAGTGGGAGGAGCGCTTTGCGAGCGCGCTTCGCTATGACAACCGAAAGAATTACACACATAATGCGCGCTCCGTTTTATGTGTGTGATCTTTTCAGCTGTCAGTATGTACTAGCGGCGTAGAGAATTTTTAAAAATAAATAATAATATTAATATAATAAATATTAAATAAAATAATGAAATAATGGATATGACATAGAGAGAATTTTCTCTTAGAATTTACCGTGAAAATTATGATAATCATGAGACAATATGATATAAAAGAATTATTCTGATTGGTATTTATCTCAATAAAAATAATATTATCTGTTACAATAAAATATAAAATATGTTTGATTAATATATTACTATGCAGTTTAGTAAAAGTAATCTGTTCGAAATCGAATTAAAGGCGATGGAAGACGAGGCGATGGATAAACGAGATCGAATTTAAAGCGATAGGAGATATAGCGCGGCCGATCGATAATTTCTAAGAATTCGGGATGAGAGAGATGACCGCTCTCGATACAGTCGCTCTTGCTCTAGCTTATCGGGAGCTACGAGCCTTTCGACACTCCGAGCCTATCACTGCACTTTAAACTGACATTAGTGGCGCCCAATCAGGGGCTGCCAGCCCCCGTCAATCTGAAAACTACCGCGAATTTTTCCTATCATAATTGTCGCTCCCTTAAGACAAAAGAAAGTGAGTCATACGTTCTGGATCCTTCTAGAAGGATTCAAGATTATAAAAGTGGCGCGGCCGGCTCTTGACAAAAAGTAATCGACGCGTACACTTAGTTTTTCTCGCGCTGCTTTATTCGACTAAGTTCCGTCGCGACAGTTAATCCAATGCGCTTTCGCGGTTCGCGATCCACCGATTCTCTGTGCGGTCTTATCGTTCGACAGTGCGGTCTCCTCGTTCGAGATTATCCTTCCGTTGTATGCGGAAATATCAGATATAATTTTCATTAATCTGTAAAAAGTGTACAAAGTTACTTTAAGAAATACGTATTGTCAAGTCGCTTGTCTTTCATACAGTTCCGCGTTCTCCTTACTCATCGAGATTACATTTAGCGGTACTCCTCACTCTCGCATCCACCTCTCTCGCTAACATTTGCTGGTCCTTCGAGCCGGATTCTCTGTGTCCGGTGCCGGTACGTGGAGTTATTAGTGCAGTGCCAGTGGTGAGTTCTTCTGTGCTTCTCCGGAGAACTTGCATCTAAAACTTCAAGATGAGTAAGGACATAGAAGCTGCCATCAGCATGCAGTTCGACCTCTACGGGCGCATCGCTCGCTCGTACGAGAACTTGAAAATGGTAGGCTCTGCTCACTATACGATCGGCTTAGTGGAAGCGCGTTTACAAGCCCTCGAATCCAACTGGGAAAAATTCGACATCCAGCACGACAAGCTCCTCGCCACATACAGGGAGGCCCTGGCAGGACATGACTACCTGAAGAAGGACATGCAGTCCCTTACGGATGAAGCTTACATCGCACAGTTCCTTGACATACTCCGCTCCCTGAAGAATAAGGTCAGCGCGGAAGCGCCTGTCGTCGGCGCGAATCCCTTGCAGACATCGCGCACGACTTTGCCGCGGATCCAGCTGCCACAATTCTCGGGTCGGTACGAAGAGTGGCCTTCAATCGATTTTGAGTGAAGCGAGGGGGGGATTTAAGGCGGGAGGAGGCACGAACCAAGCATCCATCTCTTCCGTGGCAGCGGCACTGTCGTGTCTGTGTAGGGCGTTTACACACTTCCTCAGCCCGACAAATAATTGTTAGAAAACAACATTTGCGGGTCTGAAAAAATATGCGAGGTACAAGTGGCTGAATCGGGAATCGAACCCGAGTCTTTCGCTTTCCGGGCAACTGCTCTTACCACTGAGCTATTCAGACCTCGCACCTTACGCCACTTCTATCACAGTACATACGACTCCAGAGCGATGTTGGAATGTCGTTCAATGGATGCAGTGCCGATTGCCACGGAGAGACGACATCCCCAGCACGTCTCCAGAGCGGTCCAATCATATCAAACGATTGAAAATTGGCACCCGTAGCCGCTCAGCGATGAGTCTTGACTCATCACCAGTATGAATGGAAGCCTCCTCGAGTAGTCCATCCTAAACCACTACGCCTAAGCAGCCCCCTCTTCTGCTCCCAATTAATAATACGATCTTCCACCGTCACCACGTGGTGGATCTAGTGGACAGATTACCAGCATTTACGCTGGCGCAGATGTACACCGCAGAGTGAAGCGAGGGGGGGAAGCCGTCGGGCCGCGTTAACAGCCGAGTCAAGTTCCAGATATTACCTCAAGGACGAGGACCGCCGATAACGGTAACGGCAATGGTCTTTCCTCAGATCACCACCGTAAGCGGAGGGTTTAAAGGCGATCGACGACCGTGGACACACCTCCGAGGACTGAGGCTCGCCGTCCCTGACTTTAAGGAACCGGACCCGTTGGACATTCTGCTGGGCGCGGATATCTACGCCGAAATCCTCCAGCCAGGCCTTCGTAAAGGATCTCCCCACGAATCTATAGCTCAACGGACGTCATTAGGTTGGGTTCTGTCTGGACCCGCGGGAACAACTGGCGAAACGATGCAGCGCAACGCTCAGTCGTACCATTGCCAAACGGACGAAGATTTGTTTTCTCTCGTAAGTAAATTCTAGCAGCAAGAAGAATTGTCCGTCTCTGGCTCGCAACTTACTCCAGAGGATCAAGAGTGTGAGAATTTCTACAACGAAACACACGCTCACACTGCTGAGGAACGATACGTCGTTCGGTTGCCGGTCGTCGCGCCGCTGCCGGACCTCTCTTCAACGCGTTTTTCCGCTCAGCGAGTACTCTCCGGCATGGAGAAAAGATTTGACAGGGATCATCGCCTGCATCAACTTTACGAAGATTTCATGCAACAGTATGAAGCCTTGGGCCACATGGGCCCGGTGAGTCAATCAGAACCAACTGGAGAGCGCGTGAGCTACCTGCCCCACCACGGAGTCATGCGGGAGTCGAGTACCTCGACAAAGCTACGCGTCGTCTTCAACGGCTCGACGACCACAGCTTCAGGCGATTCGCTCAACCGACGCCTCCTGGTCGGCCCTAATTTGCTGCCCCCTCTCTGCGATGTGCTTCTTCGATGGCGTCGACATCGGTAATGGCCACAGACGTGGAAAAAATGTACCGTCAGATTTTGGTCCATCCTGACGATCGTGACTTGCAAAGGATCATATGGCGCTACGACAGGCAGGCCGATTTCCAGGAATACCGTCTAAATACGGTTACTTATGGGCTATCATGTGCGCCCTTTCTGGCTATGCGTACTCTTCAACAACTCGCCAGCGACGAAGAGCAGCGATATCCTATAGGAGCATCCGTTATCCGCAGCGACGTCTATATGGATGACGTCCTCACGGGTGCCACCACTCTCGATGAGGCTCAGGAGCTTCAGCGCCAGCTAACAGGACTCTGCACGGCGGGCGGCTTCCCTCTACGGAAATGGTCGGCGAACGAGTCTTCTATACTTGCGGAAGTGCCTATCGAACATCAAATGCAACGCGAGCCTCGGGCCTGGCGACCACACGAAACCCACGCCACACTCGGACTTCAATGGCATCCCAATGGACGGACTGCTTCTCATTCGCTACGCGGAAGATCTCGGTGGCGAACATAACAAAGCGATCAGTTCTCTCCTTAACAGCGCGACTCTTCGACCCGCTAGGATGGCTGTCGCCCGCTGTTGTGAGCTGTAAAATCTCCTTTCAGGCTACCTGGTTGCAAGGCATTGACTGGGACGACCCCCTCGACGAAGCATCCGCTAAACAGTGGCAAGATTATCAAAACGAGCTCCCCCTGCTCGAACAAATCCGGATACCTCGGTGGATCGGCCCGCGCTCGCTCGATGGCAAGACTGAGCTCCACGGGTTCGCCGACGCTTCCGAGCGTGCCTATACTGCCGTCATTTACCTGAGCACCGAAATCAACAATGAGTGGCACACTTGCTTGATAGACGCTAAAACTAAAGTCGCTCCTATTCGACAGATTACTCTACCTCGTCTAGAACTTAGCGCTGCCGCTCTCCTCGCCCGGCTTGCTGCCCACGTTCGGACAACGCTCGACTTATCAAAGACCCCAATGCACCTGTGGTTGGACTCCACGGTCGCTCTAGGTTGGATGCGGGGACATCCCTCACGCTGGAAGAATTATGTCGCCAACCGCGTGGCCGAAATCCAGACTACTGTTCCCGGCGCTTTATGGCATCACATTCCTGAACGGGATAATCCAGCTGACTGCGCCTCACGAGGACTTTTTCTTGGTGAACTGGTAAATCATCATCTATGGTGGCAAGGTCCCCCGTGGCTCCAGCTTGGGGAATCTTCTTGGCCCGTTTCAAGCGGGCTGGTTAGCTGTGAGAATCTGCCCGAAGAATGAACCCGCGTTCATGTGGCCGAAGCTCAGCCTTCGTCTGACGAAGAACCCGCTGAGTTGCTGCGGTTCTCTTCCTACCATCGACTGCTGCGTGTGACAGCGTGGTGCCGACGATGGCTCCCGCGACGAGGAAATGCCGGTCCAGTGGCGGACGAGACTGAGCAACTCTCCGGTAATGTTTTATCGGCAGCCGAGCTGGAGGACGCACGCCTATTGTGGCTCCGGCTGGTCCAATCTGCCAAGTACAAGGACGAACTAAAGGCCATACGAAAGGGCCGCGGACCGGGTAAATCTAGTCCACTTATAAGACTCAGTCCTTTTCTAGATCGCCAGGACATCCTCCGCGTCGGAGGACGTCCATCCTGGATTACGATGAGCGCCACCCCATCATCCTGCCTAGCGAGTCGACGTTCACTCGACTAATAGTCGAGGCGTGCCACCGTCGGCCGCTGCACGGCGGAGTACAGATGACCCTGGGGATGATCCGGCAACGTTATTGGATCCCTAGAGGCCGAGCCATCGTAAAACAACAAATTCTTCGCTGCGTGGCTTGCGTGCGTTGGCGGGCGGCGACGCCACAGCAGCTGATGGGCAGCCTGCCTCGCGTAAGGGTGACGCCAGCTCGACCCTTCTTACACACCGGCGTCGACTACGCCGGACCTATTTTGCTGCGGACCACAAAAGGAAGAGGCCATCGAGCGTACAAGGCTTTCATCTCCGTATTCGTCTGCCTTTCAACAAGGGCCGTGCATCTGGAGGTCGTATCGGACTATACGGCGGAGGCCTTCCTGGCGGCGTTGCGTCGTTTCACCTCTCGCCACGGATTGTGCCAAACCATCCACAGTGACTGCGGGACGACGTTCGTGGGAGCTGACACACAGCTACGGGCCTTCTTCGCTGCCAGCAGTCCCGAACAACGAGCGATAGTCAGGCAGCTCGTCGCCGATAGAATTACATGGCGATTCAACCCACCTTCGGTGCCTCATTTCGGCGGAATATGGGAGGCTGCCGTCAAGTCTCTCAAGCATCATTTGAGGCAGATGTTGGGAGATGCAACCCTGACCTACGAGGAGATGAGCACTCTCCTCGCTCAGATAGAAGCGTGCCTTAATTCACGACCTCTTCAGGCTCTTTCAGATGATCCGGAAGACCTCTCCGCTCTGACCGCCATACCTGAACCTTCCATGCTGGACAAGCCGATGAACCAGCTGGCCCGTTGGCGGCTCTTTCAAAAAATGCGGGATCATTTCTGGGAAAGATGGTCCCAGGAATACCTCCACTCGCTAGTACATCGCCCTAAATGGTGGAGTAAGGAATCGGGCTTTACAGTCGGCCGATTATGCCTCATCCGAAACGAAAACCTGCCACCAACGAAATGGCCCTTGGCACGCATCATTCGGATCCATCCCGGAGAAGACGGTCAAATCCGCGTTGTGACCCTCCGTACGGCTACCACAGAATTAACCCGTCCTGTAGTAAAGCTCATTTTTTTGCCGGTCGCCGATAGCGAGGCGAGCGAGGAGGCTCAAATTTGATCGCTCAAGCGGTTCACGTTTTTCTAACTTAGATTTTACAGCATGCATATAATTGTAATAATTTTGTTCTCCTTCTGTATACTCGTATTGTTGTGTTAATAATAGGCAAGCGTGACGACGACCCGTCGCAGGTCGTTCGATCAAGCAACGGACGGGATTGTTGTTAACATCTCGCCATAGTAACGTACACTTCCGGGATTCCTTATGTACGAATTAAGATAAATTTCGCCAATTGCTACTGGCGAGGCGGGCGGGATGTTCGAAATCGAATTAAAGGCGATGGAAGACGAGGCGCCTTGAACGAGATCGAATTTAAAGCGATAGGAGATATAGCGCGGCCGATCGATAATTTCTAAGAATTCGGGAGGAGAGAGATGACCGCTCTTGACACAGTCGCTCTTGCTCTAGCTTATCGGGAGCTACGAGCCTTTCGACACTCCGAGCCTATCACTGCGCTTTAAACTGACATCAGTGGCGCCCAATCAGGGGCTGCCAGCCCCCGTCAATCTAAAAACTACCGCGAATTTTTCCTATCATAATTGTCGCTCCCTTAAGACAAAAGAAAGTGAGTCATACGTTCTGGATCCTTCTAGAAGGATTCAAGATTATAAAAGAGGCGCGCACAAGGCGCGGCCAGCTCTTGACAAAAAGTAATCGACGCGTACACTTAGTTTTTCTCGCGCTGCTTTATTCGACTACGTTACGTCGCGACAGTTAATCCAGTGCGCTTTCGCGGCTCGCGATCCACCGATTCTCTGTGCGGTCTTATCGTTCGACAGTGCGGTCTCCTCGTTCGAGATTATCCCTCCGTTGCTTGCGGAAATATCAGATATAATTTTCATTAATCTGTAAAAAGTGTACAAAGGTACTTTAAGAAATACGTATTGTCAAGTCGCTCGTCTTTCATACAGTTCCGCGTTCTCCTTACTCATCGAGATTACATTTAGCGGTACTCCTCGCTCGCTAACATAATCAAACATATTTTATATTTTATTTTAATAGATATTATTTTTATTGAGATAAATACCAAACAGAAAAATTCTCATAAAATTTTTTTCATATATTGTTTCATGATTATCATGATTTTTCAGAGTACTAATACTAATACTACTACGAACGGAGAGCGGTCCTCGGCGAAGCTGCACCTACGGCACACAGACAAAGTCCATTGTGCCTCTCCGATAAGCGACCCCTCAGTTCAGGCCCAATCTCCTCCAAAATAGGAGGGGAGCCCTGCCTGGGAGATCACCTACCTGCTGGGGCTCCAGGAAAGCAGAGCCCAGCAGTTTGACCTTGGCATAGGCTGGGCAGTCACACAGCACATGGAGGCTGGTTTCCTCCGGTGCGTCACATTTCCTGCATTTGGACCTCATACTGATGCCCAATTTCTGCAGGTGGTAATTGAGAGTGTCGTGCCCCGTGAGAATGCGAGTCACTAGCCCGGCCTCTCGTCTACTTAGTTTTTTGATGCCGCTGGCAAGGCCCTCTCTCAGAGAATCTCCAAGGAGAGCCTTCGCCTGCCTGCACCCTGCCGCGCCCCTCGAGGAGGCCAAATGCTGGTTCCGCAGCCAACGACCAAACTCCCCCTTGCCTAGGCTGTGAGGGATTCCGACCGCCGGCTCCGGTCCTACCAACACAGTCTCCGAGCCAGCTCTAGCAAGCTGGTCGGCCACTTCATTGCCTTTGATACCAGAGTGCCCAGGCACCCAGATCAGAGCAACCTCGTTGTCCCTCGCAAGTTCTTCTGTAACCGGACATGCCGGGTAAACACTTACGTGACCTCTGCACAATTGCAATAATAAGGTCCTTGAAACGGTCGCCAGCTGCTTTTACCTCCTCAAGCAGCAAGGTATTATGTTTCCGACGGCTTTTACTCAATCTGGGTAATCAGGAATATCCTCGACTCCTTGGTAATGATTACCTCCGCTGGCATTATCACCTTTTGGAAAATTGTTAGCCCCTCAATGGATACCAAATCCCGGAACAATCTAAAACAATCTAACAGAGTTCCTACCCGGGTCCGGGGAATGTAAAGAAATTATCACTGCGTTTACTTCGAAACGAACACTTTTAATATATTTTCTGTTTTGAACATTTGCTTATAAACTCCTCGTACTACTACTATTCGAACCCCTAAACTCTACACGTCGCGGATATAAGAATATCAAAATCGACTAGCTCTACTTCAGCGAAATTACGGATGACGCTCCGTACACGGGCCGTGTTAACTCAACTCTCATTGCGCGCCGACTGACCACGATTTCCACTTCCAGCTCACGCACATCGCCGCGCCTCCCCACTCTCGCGCATGCGCGCTTCGTTCGCGCGCCAAACACCGCGTGGCGCCTGCTTACGCGCTATCTCCCTATACACCGGGTGTCCTAAATGTATTTGATCTTTTCTAATTCTTTCTTTTTCTTTCACAGGTACCCCTTGCCTCCTAGATATGGATCTACGTCGCCGTTTCTACAGAATCCATCCGAAACTAAATACTGGACTCATTCACCCGCCACTTCGCCTACAATATCGGAATTTGAACAAATAAAATATAACACTATATACTGGACTCGCCGGCCCGTTACATCGCCTACAATATCGAAATTTAACCAAATAAAATATAACACTATATACTGGACTCGCCCGCCCGTTACATCGCCAATATTCACATCCAATGCATGGATCGCGTATAAATCTCACAACAGTTTTCGCCAATTGAAATTATACAAAATAAACTATGTTAATTCGGAACCTTCCGCTCAATATACCTAAACGAAGAAACTATTATGCAAACTCTATTTCTACAGGGTGAGGCATTTATAGTGACGCGGGCATATTTTTCGGAAACGAAGTGAGATATCAAAATTGATTTGACCTTGAGTGACCTTTTCAAGATGAGGTCAATATGGTCGATGTTTTCTTAAATGGAACCCCTCATTTTTTATTACATATTCTTGTAGCTTATCTCGAGAGCTTTTCAAAACACTATAATAAAGTATTTTTTCATTAAGTACTTTTTGAGTTATTTTATATTTTAATCTGACATATTTTGATATAAAAATTAAAATATCTCGTAAAATATTTAGTTTTTGATAATCTTACTGTAACACTTTTATGTACAGAATAATGAGACAAATCAATTAGTTAAAAAAAAACAAATAATTGTTTAAAAAAATACATTGTAAATAATTACATACTTTTTCTTAAAAACAATTATTTTTTTTTACTAATTGATTTGTCTCATTATTCTGTACATAAAAGTATTTCGGTAAGATTATCGAAAACTACATATTTTACGAGACATTTTAATTTTTATATCAAAATATGTCAGATTAAAATATAAAATAACTCAAAAAGTACTTAATGAAGAAATACTTTATTATAGTGTTTTGAAAAGCTCTCGAGATAAGCTACAAGAATATGTAATAAAAAATGAGGGGTTCCATTTAAGAATACATCGACCATATTGACTTCACCTTGAAAAGGTCACTCAAGGTCAAATCCATATTTTTATCATGTGGCCCCCTCAAAACCATGCAACTTCTGTCTGAAATATTTTTTTATATCTCACTTCGTTTCCAAAAAATATGCCCGCGTCACTATAAATGCCTCACCCTGTATAATAAAATACATCGGAACAACAATTTGAAATACTTAAATTAACTTAACACTATTCGCCTGTGTTGAATCCCGCTTCAACCAATCACAATGTTCTTCCATGCGCGCGTTTGCTCGACCTACCCATAATCCTATCACATTTGATATCTCTACAATTCTGAACTAATCAAATAAATGTTTTTAAACGATTCGCGCGTACTTCCTAGCCTCCCCCGCCTTATCGGATGTCCGCGTGAGCGGCCCACTGATCTGTCCGAGCCCCTCTTGTAAGAGCGCCGGAAAAATCCCATCCGGTCCAGCGGACTTGAATGGTTTAAAGGTTTTGACAGTCCACTTCACCCTCTCGGGTTTTACGATGCTGGCCTCCAGTTCCCAGTCGCACCCACGTGCCCTTAATCTGGGCTCCGCGGTCCCCCTGTCTGAGTCGACATCAAGTCCTCTCCTGAAGCTCGGAAAATTGGTCTCCAGAAGGTGAACCAGACATCGCTCTGCCGAAACCACGTCACAATCCGGGAGGCGTATCGCCTGCAGGTTTGAGTCCGGGTTTTTCGCCAGGATTCTGCAGAGCCTAGAGGCTTCCGGAACCTCCTCCATCGATTCACAGAACCTCCTCCAGCTCTCTCTCTCTTGGCGGCTACTACAGAGTCCCTATAGGTCTTCTGGGCCCTCCGGTAGAGGTCCCAGTCGAGCGAGCGACCCGTGTTCCTAGCTCTATTCCAGGCACGCCGAGCACCCTCCCTGAGCCTCTGCAGTCCCGTTCCCCACCAAGAAACCTTCTTGTTAGAGCGAACTGCTCTCGCTGGACAGTTCTTTTCGAAGCTGCCCACCAAAGCCCTTTGTAGATGATCTACGCAGAGTTCTACCTCAGCAGCGGTCCCGTGCCTCTTAGGGAAGCCGCAAAGACCATTAGAGAGATCTTCTCGAAACGAGTCCCAATCCGTCCTTCTCGGATTTCTTATATATATTGTTTCAGGCCTCACATTGGCAAGCCTGAAGACGATCTGCCTATGATCAGAGAGGAAGGTCTCCGATGAGACCTGCCACCCGACAATCTCCGGAACCAAATTCCTCGAGCATAGAGTAAGGTCAAGTACCTCACGCCTAAGCACATTCTGAAATGTCGGTTCGTTGCCTCTGTTCAGGATCTCCAGGTCAGTGGCCACCAGGTAATCCAGAAGCCTTCTGCCCCGATTGTTAATATTGGTGCTCCTCCAAACAGTGTGGTGCCCATTGGCATCGCACCCCACTATAAGCGGCAGCCCCTTATCTTGGCAGTAATCCACCAGCTTAGTCACAGGTCCTGGCGGAAGCGAGCCCTCCTCTTCATGTGGGAAGTACGCTGAGCTCACCACCACCTTCCTGGTCTCGCCCGTGGTGAATCTGAAGAAATTCACCCTAACTGCCACAACATCCCTAGCACAGAATTCCGGCATGAGTTGCGCTTCGTCCCTTGATCGCAATCGCGGCCCTGGGATTGGGCTCTGTAGGGGACTGGAAAAGTCTGCCACAGGCCGCAATGCCCCTAATGCAGCCCTTGTATACTCAGGGTTCCTGCATTAGGCAAATACCTGTATGCACCACAGCCATGCTTCTGGCCAAAACAGCGAGTGGCACCCGTTTGACCACGTTAATATTGACCACGGTCCCAATTGACCACGTTGAGATTGACCACGTTGCGATTGACCACGTTGATATTGACCACGTTGATATTGACCACGGTCCCGACGGCAAGGGGGGCCTTCGGCCCCCCTCCCGCAGCCCCTCCGCCAGTCGGACACAATGGACCTCGCTTTACAACTTGCAAAGTACATGCCCTAGTAACGATATGTATTGATCCGTGGTCAATCGGGACCGTGGTCAATATTAACGTGGTCAATCGAGACCGTGGTCAATCGGGACTATGGTCAATATCAACGTGGTCAATCGGGACCGTGGTCAATATCAACGTGGTCAATCGGGACCGTGGTCAATATCAACGTGGTCAATCGGGACCGTGGTCAATCGGGACCGTGGTCAATCGGGACCGTGGTCAATCGGGACCGTGGTCAATCGGGACCGTGGTCAATCGGGACCGTGGTCAATATCAACGTGGTCAATCTCAACGTGGTCAATCGGGACCGTGGTCAATATCAACGTGGTCAAACGGGACGCTCCCCAAAACAGCCGAGGCGCCCCTGCTGTGGTGCAAGTTAATCTGGGTGAATCCCACCGCCGTCATGCCCACTTTATTGAGGGCCCGACGCTGGCTGGGATTCTCCCTGCCTCGTCGCCTCGCTACGAGCCCCGAGCAGTCCCACAGTGCTCGAGCCCATAGCTGAGCCTAAAGTCCCGCGCCCTCAGCTTGAGGACACTAGACTCCGGGATGCCGAGAATGAGGTTCCTCCCTTCTGGGGAAACCCCAACATTCTCGGCAAAAACTTGCCGATTAGCCGTGGTGATGCCCGGATTCTGCCTCTCCGGATTCTGAGCCCTAGACCTCTTTACCGTTTTCTGCACCGACGGAGGGGTATCAATGGAGCCCATCCGGCACCTTTTGCCGGTGTGTCCCTTCTCCACCCCCTTCGGAGTTTCTCCGAGAGCCCCAGAAGAAGAGGGATCTGACCCGGCTAAGGCCATCCCTCTGTCCCTCTTGGCCCTCCTCTTCTCGACTCTACAGCGATTCCTCTTATGAGGAACCGTTGCTTCGCCGACGATGGCCCCGTTCCCTCCCGGACCCTGAGGAGCCTGTTCGGGAGTCGAAACCGCCACCCCTGAGGGTGGGGGCCCTTGCCAGCTCTCACGGGATTTTTCAGAGTAAATTCTAAGAGAAAATTCTCTCAGCGTAGAAGCAGGAATAATCTTAAAATAATAAAACCGAAGGAACCGTGATATACAAATTTCAAGGGGCTCTTAATAAGAGTACAAGAGTTTAAAAGCCCTTTATATTTGAATTTGTATATCGGCATCCGAATATACGGATATGATTATTATGTATGGAATAGCCGGGAAAAATGCACGTGCTGGGGCTCGTTTGTACGCGGAGTAATTTCCTGAGCGTGAACGACACCCCGATCAGACTGTAATATTAAGATGCGTTCAACGGGTGAGAGAATCAGGAGTACTAATTCCAAATCGCCATACTGCTGGTGCACCCGTGCAAAATGATGTGGACGATGAGGAAAGGATTCTTGCAGCGATAGAGGAGAATCCGCAAAATAGCGTGCGGCGTTTAGCTGAGACACTTGGTCTCTCGCGACACTTGGTGCATCGTACTTTGCACCAAAATGGATTACATCCATATCATTTTCAACGTGTCCAGTAACTTTTGCCGAGAGACCAAGAACCACGCATTAATTTTTGCGAAGGTATTTTTATTCATTTATTTAATGTATTTTCGTGTTATTTTTAACAAATATTAATAATTGGCGAAACATGCACAGGATTTCTTGCACAATATCGGCGGGATGATTCTTTTCCTGATCGCATATTATGGACCGACGAAGCAACGTTTACGCCCAACGGTGTTTTTAATAGCCACAATTATTTATTATGGGCCGAAGAAAACCCGCGCCCTATTCGGCAATACGCTTTCCAATACCGTTTGGCGATAAATGTATGGGCAGGAATAACTGCGAACAGAATTGTAAGTAATAAATTTACTAATTGTAAGTAATTTAAATAATTTTCTTTTGCAGTTTCGATAATCTGTTATTTCGGCAATTTTCAGATCGGTCCTTATTTCCTACCGTCCCGCTTAACTGGTGAAGTTTACACCAATTTTTTGGAACACCAGTTACCAGAATTGTTGGAAGGTATTCCCCTCCGCGTAAGACAACAATTAATTTCCCAACACGACGGGGCGCCTGCACATTTTTCGTGACAAGCACGCGACTTTTTAAACGCGCATTATCCGGACAGGTGGATGGGTCGAGGTGGCCCAATCATCTGGCCGGCGCGATCGCCAGACCTTAATGTTTTGGATTATTTTGTGTGGGGGCACATCAAAAATTTAGTAGAACAGAGGCGTGATGGTACAGAAGCGGAAATGCGAGAAGCAATTCTCGCAGCTTCAATACCATCACGCCAGAAATGGCGTATCGCGCGACGCGCAATATTATTCGAAGGGCCGAACTCTGTCTACAAGAACGAGGAAGGCACTTCGTGTGTGTGTGTGTGTGTGTGTGTGTGTGTGTGTGTGTGTGTGTGTGCGTGTGCGTGTGCGTGCGTGTACGTGTGCGTGTGTGTGCGCGTGCGCGCGCGCGCGTGTGTGTGTGTGTGAGAGAGAGAGAGAGGAATAATTGATGCACAAGATTCAGCAACTTACTCTTAGGCCGGATTCACACCTTGGCAGAAAAGCAGAAAGCAGAAAAGCAGAAGCCAATCTGAAAATAAGCAGTACATTCTGCTTTTTTAGCGCGAGTTCTGATTGGCCTCTGCTTTTCTGCTTTCTGCTTTTCTGCCAAGGTGTGAATCCGGCCTTAGATTTAGAGAACGATAGAAGAAACTGGAAATAAATATTGAGTGCTAGGAATAAAAATTAATTATTTCATAATAATAAAATCGAAAAGATCCTGATATACAAATTCAAATATAAAGGGCTTTTAAACTCTTGTACTCTTATTAAGAGGCCCTTATAATCGAATTGAAATTTGTATATCACGGTTTTTTCGGTTTTATTATTTTCAGATTATTCCTGCTTCTACGCTGAGAATTTTTTCTTAGAATTTACTCTGAAAAATCATGATAATCATGAAACAATACGATATGAAAAAAATTTTATGAAAATTCTTCTGTTTGGTATTTATCTCAATAAAAAAAATATCTATTAAAATAAAATATAAAATATGTTTGATTACTTTTACTAAACTGCATAGTAATATATTAATCAAACATATTTTATATTTTATTGTAATAGATAATATTATTTTTATTGAGATAAATACCAATCAGAAAAATTCTTTTATATCATATTGTCTCAAGATTATCATAATTTTCACGGTAAATTATTAGAGAAAATTCTCTCTATGTCATATCCATTATTTTATTATTTTATTTAATATTTATTACTTATTTTTAAAATTTCTCTACGCCGCTCGTACATACTGACAACTGAAAAGATCACACACATAAAACGAAGCGCGCATTATGTGTGTAATTCTTTTGGTTGTCATAGCGAAGCGCGCTCGCAAAGCGCTCCTCCCACTGCTTCGCCGCGGGCCTAGTATCAAGTGACAGTGGGAGGCGTCTTCGCGCCGCGAGCTTCTCGCGGCACTTCGTTGGCTAATCTTTTACAATTAATATTTTCTTAAATATTGAGAAAATCGCAAAATGGTCTTTTCTGTTCAGAATAACACCCTCTACCTTCCCTTAAAGGGTGTTGCGCGAATTTCCGGACACCCTGTATATAAAACATGTAATACAAGATGTAATACTACATAATTATATAAAGAAGAATAATGAATCATTATATACTTATCATGCAACTCCAATGTATCTTCTATTCTTTCAAGTATTTTCGTTGCAATCTCTTTAATGAACAACATAATATAATCACAAGAGAAAGAGAGAGAGAGAGAGAGGGGGAGAGAGAGAGAAAGAATTATATAAAGAAGAACATAATTATATAAAGAAGAATAATGAATCATTATATACTTATCATGCAACTCCAATGTATCTTCTATTCTTCCAAGTATTTTCGTTGCAATCTCTTTAATGAACAACATAATATAATCACAAGAGAAAGAAAGAGAGAGAGAGAGAGAGAGAGGGGGAGAGAGAGAGAAAGAAAGAGACAGAGGAAGAGACTAACATAATAATATCTAAATTGAAATATATAAACTTTAACGTAACCATAATGATAGCTACGCAGACAAATATATAAAATGTGTAGCCATAATGATAGCTACGCAGACAAATATATGAACTCTATAGCCATAATTATAGCTATGCAGACAAATATATAATAATTATAGCTATATAATTAATAGCAGATATATAATTATGTATATATGTATATATATAATTAATGTATATATATTATTTAATTTAAATAATTATTAAATAATGGAAAAAGGTGAAACTTATTTGTGTAATAAGAACATTCATTTGCTGAAGTATATCCATTTTTTTTTATTAATAACTTGATAGTAATAATAAGAAAAAAAACTTAACAACAATAATTGTTGACACTTGACACATGTGATTATGTCTAACCTATTTTTCCCGCCACCATTACTTCGAGATGTCTTAAGTAGTAAGTTACTAAAATTCCCTATACGAATGCTCAGAACGAATCTTATTGGTGAATCATTTTGCTTCTTAGATACACTCGGCAGCCAATGAGAGGACGCATAGACGAGACCATATTGTTTTTTCACTTTTTATTAAAAACATAAATAACGATAATTATACGCTTTAAACCTTCCTTGGTTAATAAGAAGCTTTTGAACAAAAGATGATATCAAACTATGTAGTAATTATCGAGAACTAAGAGGACAACCGATCCGAGTTCGGTGAAACGCATACTCCCTCCGTCTTTTGCCAATCGGTTGGCAGCAATCGGGAGTAAAAAGAGCGAATATTAAATATTGCTTGCTAAATGTGTATTTTGATATAAGAAATGTGCAATGTGTATGTATATAAAATGTGTATGTGTATAAAAAATCATTATAATTTCATCGACAAAAAATAATTGATAGTAAAAAGTGTAAAAAAAACATGTGTAAAACGAATTGTCGCAGTTGGCGTATAAAATTTATATAAAATTTTTAAGGTTTAAGTATCGACTTTTTACGAACATTATATTCGTTTTTTACAAAGAAACAAATATAGAAGGTATCGAAGGAAGCTAAAGAAATTCGTCCGTAAAATTGTAATTCTTTGTATGATTACATACAAATTACATATAAACTACTTAACATTTACAATAAACGGATTCATTAATCTTCTATTAATATACAGGGTGTCCTAGACCACCCGTACACCCCTTTTCTTTCAAAAACTAAGCATTTTAGAGAAAAACGTTTTGAACAAAAATTGTATGGTTCTGAGGGGAACATAAGATGGTGTCATTGGTTTGACCTTGGATGGCATCGTTAAGGTCAAGTCAAGGACACCTTTAATTTCTTAAATGGAATCTCTCATTTTTTATTGCTGTTGTGCCCCTCGGTGGAGGCACGGTGTTTGTTCTGGGATCGTTGGCCACTAGGAGCTAGGGAGCTCAGGATCGGGCAGGGTCGTCTCGCCGTGTCAACAATTTTGTAGTAGTTGTAGAAATAAAGTCATTTATTCGTATACATCGGCTTTAAATCTTCTTGTCTTTCTCGCACTTCAACTCGGCTTATCGTGGTATAGAATTGCTTCGCGTGCCTGATATCGCGGCTGCAGTCGCAAGATCAGCTGGGACGCTCTTTTTATTAAAATGATTTCAATTGTCCGTCTCGCGGTTGCTCTTTATTAAATTTTTATGTGCTGTATAATTGTATGAATATAACTGTTTCGGGTGGTTTTGTGATTAAGACTGCCTAGCGCTCGTTCGAGGTGGGTAGTTTTATCACCTCCTGTTCGATTAGTTTTTCGGAGGGGATCGCTTAGCGACAGGACCATAGGTGGTCGTGTCGCTCGATTTTGGATGGAAAAACCCCGGATGCAAGCTACGTATATTCTTTGCTTGCATTTCCGGCGTATCATTCTTCGAGTCTCGCGAACGCGTGGTCTCCGCGCGTGGCTTGCTTTGTCAGCGATTGCGCTCGTAACTTTATACGTCTTCCTCGGCTTCGAGTAATAGTCGGAAGACGTTAAATAATATTTAATAATTAATAATTATGCTAATTTGGTTATAGCCGTTTTGGGCTATAACATTGCATATTCTTATAGCTTATGTCGAGAGTTTTCCAAAACACTATAATAAAGTATTTTTTCATTAAGTACTTTTTGAGTTATTTTATATTTTAATCTGACATATTTTGATATAAAAAATAAAATATCTCGTAAAATATTTAGTTCTCGATAATCTTACCGTAATACTTCTATGTACAGAATAATGAGACCAATAAACTAGTAAAAAAAAAATTGTTTTTAAGAAAAAGTATGTAATTATTTATAATGTATTTTTTTAAAGAATTATTTGTTTTTTTCTTTACACTAATTGATTTGTCTCATTATGTATGTATGATTTATTCTTCCCCTTGGGGTTTAAAGGCGTTTTTTACCGGAACGTACCCAAACCTTTACACTTTCATACAAACTCCTCTATCTTTCCACCCTTTACCCGACCTGGCCCTTTGCGACCTTACACACTTTCCTCCCTCCCCTTTCTCGTCCCCCCCTCTCCATCCCACTATCCCTTTCCCCACCTTCCCTTCTTTCGCCCCTATCTTCTCTCTTCTCCCTCTTCTCTCCTTTCCGTCCCTCTTTCCCTCTCCTTTTCCTCTCTCTTATTCCTCTCCTTTCATCCTCCATCTCTCCTTCCTCTCGTCCCATATCCATTCTCTCCCATCTATCCAGATTCTGTTACCTACCACCACGTTTCTTCCGTACCCTCTTTCCATCTTCGCTTTTTCTATCATCCTCCATCTCATTCTTCTCTCCTCCATCGTTAAGTCCTCGTCCACGCCTATCTTCCACAATCTCCTTATCTCACTCCCATTCTCCAATATCTCGTCCTTGTCCTCTTCTTTATCCATTTCCACTATTAATACCTTTTCCCCCCCTTTCCTATTCTTTCCACTACCCCTCTCATTTTTACCCTTCTCCCCAATACCTCCTCCATTACTCCTACCATAACTTCCCTTCTCTCCTCCGGCTCTTTCCCTTCCACGCCTCTCCATACTACACTTCTTCTCCTTCTTTCTCCTCTTGTCCTTTCCTCCTCTTTTCTTCTCTCTTCTATATCCCTCTCTTCTCTCCCACTCATCTTCTCTTCCTTCACCCTCCTTTCCTTCCTAACCTAACCTTGCTCCATTCTTCTTTCCCTCCATTCTTCTTTTCTTTCTCCTCCTCTCTTCTCCTCCTAGCCCTCTCCTTCTCCTCGTCCTCCTTTCTCCTTCTTATCTCCTTCTTCTCTCTTCCAATTCTTTCTCCTCCTGTGCTCTCTTCCGTGCTCTCCTCTATCCTTTCCCTCCTCTCACTCCCTCTTCTCCTACTCTCTCCTTTTTTCTTCCCCTTCTCCCGACCTGCTCGCCCTCTTCTCCTCCTTTCCTCTCTCTTCTCTCTCTCCTTTTACCCTACACCTTCCTTCCTCTTCTCTCTCCCCCGCTTCCTCTTCGCTTTCCTCCTCCCACCAGTATTCTCTTTCCCTTCTCTCTACTCTTGCACCTAAACCTAAACCTTCCTTTTCCCTTTCTTTCCTTATCTCTCTTTCTTTTTCACTGCCTGTCTCTTCTGCTTCCTCTCTCCCTTCCTCCTTTTTCACTACAATTTCCTCCTTCACTGCTCCCCTTGCTCCCCCTAACCCCCTCTTCTCTCTTCTTCCTTGATCCCTCTCCTCCTCTCTCTTCTTGTTCCTCCTCTTCACTTTCCTCCTCTTGCGACACCGTTGTTTCCTCCTCCTTTTCTCTCCTTCCTCTTGTTCTCTCTTCTCTCCATAATTTTAGCTCCTTCCTTATTCCCCTTACCTCCACCACCAGCTCCTTCACCCACTTTTCCATGTCCTCCATCTATTTTTCTTTCCTCCCGTTTTCTTTTCCCAGCCTTCTTACTTCTCTCCCTTTCTTTCTTCCCTCTCACTCTCCCTTCCACCTTTATCTCCTTCCTTCTCTTTCCTTCCTGTCCTCTTCCGTTCTTCTCACTCGCTTTCTTATCACTTAACCTCACTTTCCTCTTCCACCCTTTACTTCCTTCTACCCTTTTCCTTGTCTCTCTCCCCTTCTCTTCTTTTCCCTTCCTCTATTGTCCTTTTGCCTTCAGCCAGTCCCTTTTCACCTCTTTCGCTTCTATCACACCTTTATCCTTCCTTCTTTTCACCTGCTGTATTCTATCCCTACTGCCCGTTTCCGTATCGATATCCACTAACTCCCTATGTGCTCGATCCCAGTTCCTTACCTACATTCGGCGCCACCTCTCGGATTTTCTCATTCAACTTCCCTCGTTCCTTTGTGCCCTATCTTATCTAACTTTCCTCTTTCTTATCGACCTCTCGTCCTTCCTCTTCCTCTCAGCCTTTTTCCTTCTATCCATCTTCTCTCTCCTTTTTCTTCCTTCTAACCTTCAAAAACTGCTACACTCCTTTGTCTCCTTCTTTCTTCTATAATCATCCTTCCACTTTGCTCCCTTCACTCACAACTGCTCCTCCCTTTCCACTCTTCTTACTCCTTTTCTCCGCTCCAATTCCTTCCACTCTACACCAGCTTCCCTCGCCTTTCCTTACGAGCACATGCCCCAACTATCTCTTCCCCAACCGCCATTTTTCCCTCTCCTATAATAAATAATGAGACAAATCAATTAGTAAAAAAATAATTGTTTTTAAGAAAAAGTATGTAATTATTTATAATGTATTTTTTTAAACAATTATTTGTTTTTTTCTTTACACTAATTGATTTGTCTCATTATTTTGTACATAAAAGTATTACGGTAAGATTATCGAGAACTAAATATTTTACGAGATATTTTATTTTTTATATCAAAATATGTCAGATTAAAATATAAAATAACTCAAAAAGTACTTAATGAAAAAATACTTTGTTATAGTGTTTTGGAAAGCTCTCGACATAAGCTATAAGAATATGCAATAAAAATAGGGGATTCCATTTAAGAAATTAAAGGTGTCCTTGACTTGACCTTAACGATTCCATCCAAGGTCAAACCAATGACACCATCTTATGTTCCCCACAAAACCATACAATTTTTGTTCAAAACGTTTTTCTCTAAAATGCTTAATTTTTGAAAGAAAAGGGATGTACAGGTGGTCTAGGACACCCTGTATATTAACGATTTAAAGAACTAGATTTCAAAGCTGCGCGCCTAAAGTTCTCGATAAGCTACAGGTACAATTGTGTTTATGTCGTGATTTTTCAGCCACTTAGTGACATGAAACAAAAGAAGCGCGATAGTGCTACTTGGCATCGACGATTCAGTCGCCGGTAGTAAATAGTCAGCGCGACGAACTTTACGAAGAACGTTCGGTTCTGCCGTGCTTCGCGATCCGTGCATTATTGCTCTGGATTTGTTTACTGTTTCGAACGGAGCTATAGTCTCTTAACGATCTATGAGATCTATATATTTTGCAACACGTGTTATTGTTCTTTTTATCTGACACGATTAGCTGTAAATATTTTCACGTGTGCGTGCGCGTGTATTTCTATCGGGAGCGTCCCGTTTGACCACGTTAATATTGACCAAGGTCCCGATTGACCACGTTGAGATTGACCACATTGCGATTGACCACGGTCCCGATTGACCACAGTCCCGATTGACCACGTTGATATTTACCACGGTCCCGATTGACCACGTTGATATTGACCACGTTAATATTGACCACGGTCCCGATTGACTACGGTCCCGATTGACCACTGTCCCGATTGACCACGGTCCCGATTGACCACGGTCCCGATTGACCACGTTGAGATTGACCACGTTGATATTGACCACGGTCCCGATTGACCACGTTGATATTGACTACGGTCTCGATTGACCACGGATCAATACATGTCGTTACTAGGGCATGTACTTTGCAAGTTGTAAAGCGAGGTCCATTGTGCCCGATTGGCGAAGGGGGTGCTGGAGGGGGGCCGATGGCCCCCCTTGCACCCCCGGCATGTGTGTGTGTGTTACATGGTTTTTCAATCGGGACCGTTGTCAATATAAACGTGATTAATCGTGGTCAATATCAACGTGGTCAATCGGGACCGTGGTCAATATCAACGTGGTCAATCTCAACGTGGTCAATCGGGACCGCAGTCAATCTCAACGTGGTCAATCTGGTCCGTGGTCAATCGGAACCGTGGTAAATATCAACGTGGTCAATCGGGACTGTGGTCAATCGGGACACTGGTCAATCGGGACCGTGGTAAATATCAACGTGATCAATCGGGATTGTGGTCAATCGGGACACTGGTCAATCGGAACCGTGGTCAATATCAACGTGGTCAATCGCAACGTGGTCAATCTTAACGTGATCAATTGGGACCGTGGTCAATATTAACGTGGTCAAACGGGTGCCCCTCATTTCTATCGTGTCGGTTCATTCATTCTTCTTTTTCCTTTTACGTGTTGTATTTCTTTATTATTTCTGTTATTTTTAAGTTCTGTATTTTTTACTTTTTTTATTTCTGTAATTTCTTTTCGCATTGCATTACAATAAACAAATATGTCGAGTCAGTGTCCCGTAGATTATAATATGTGCATGTATAAAGATTGCAAGAATGGAAAATTGTCGCATGGGAAACGGTTATTCAGATTCTCAATGCAAAAGGATGCAAGATGCAATATGTGGATATGCAATATAGGTGGGTCTTTGCGCAATAATTATGTCTTATGTTTTAATTATGTCTTAATTATGGCTCACTAATGCACACAAAAAGACGCACGGCTCACGAATACGTATCCGTGTAAGAGGCAGTGAAAATTTTGCTTCAACTATATTTACAATTAGTAATTATTAATAAATATAAACATAATGTTTGGAAAAGATAGCTGTGGGCTGTTCTATTCAATTTTGCTTATTCATAGAGGAAGCTTTGTTTTCGTGACAAAATTTTTTTCGAGTTTTCTATGCCAATGTATTTAGAATGTTCTAAATCGTGGAGAAATCATATTCCTAAAAAATGTCTGTATGTATGTATGTGTGTATATGTGTATGTGTGTACGCAATATATTGTACAACCTCTAACTTCCGCAATTTTTGAGATATCGGGCTAAATTTTTCTTACTTTTTGGATAGAGTATCATTAAAGGATGGTTGATACTGAATTTAGTGAGTATCGGTGAAAAGGTTCATTTTTTATAAAATTTTGAATTTTTTGAGAAATGTTTATACACGCTGTAACTTTCGGAAAATTTGAGATACCAGGTTAAACCTTTTTACATGTATAGAGTATTATTAAAGGATGTTTGATATTTAATTTAGTGAGGAACGGTGAAAGACTTCATTTTTTATAAAATTTTGAATTTTTTGAGAAATGTCTATACTCGTCTTAACTTTTGCAAATTTTAAGATATCAAGTTAAATCTTTTTATATGAATAGAGTGTCATTAAGGGATAGTTGGTGTGGAGGTTGCTTGGATGTGTTCGAAGATAGGATGTCGATTGAAAGGTAGAATGCACGTTCTATGTATCGACAATAAATATATTCTCCTGGTTATATGTACAAGTGTTAAAATTTTTGTGTGGCCCTGAAAAGGGCCGATTGCGTCGTGTTAGCGACTCCTACGCGTGGCGAGGTTTTCTCGCCACGAGATTTGTGGTGTGGTCTTGGTCCACTTCAAGGATCTGCGTTCGGACGAGACCCTGGGCTTCGCTGGCGTTGAAGCAGCTCGTCGGGTGCGCGTGGAGGCTCTATGCTGGATCGACTCTGTTTGCGTGGCCGTCGTTTTGGTCGTGGCCTCCCAGTCAGAGTCGGAGGACTGCATGGCCCGCTCCCGTGTCCGCGGCTGATGTTGTTGTGTGCCGCGATGCACCAGGCTGCGACGGTCCGTCTGAGTGGCTCGCTCCTGTCTGCCGCCTCTTTTAGTGCCACTCCTGGGCGGTGTTAGCGCCGGTGGTGTTAGTAGCGCTGGCACCGTTCCTGGATAGGAGGGTGACGTATATCTCCTTAGTCGTATGTCCCAGGTGGCGAGCAGGCTTCTTGGAGGTCGTGTGAAGATGGCGGCTGGTATCTCCAGCGGCTCCAGCTTCCAGGGCAGTAGTGACCACTGCACTCGTCTGTTTGCTCGTTCGCTCGTTTGCTGTGTGCTCTCCGGGTCCGCTCTCTGCCGTAGGTCGGCCCCTGGTGATCGGGGCGGCAGCGGTCGTGAAGGCGAACCTGTATGGGCGCTGTTTAACAGCTTTTCGCCGCTCTAGGCGGATATCAAAAGAGTCGTGCTCACGTATCTGTTGCTTGCGCTCTCGAAAGCGTGAGCAGACTGATCTGCCTTGTCGCATCGCTACCTTATATACTGTTGTTGATGGTATTCTGATAGCGAGATTTTGGTTTGCCCAATTCGCCACCTCGCGGTTAGGTATTTGACTACCTGAGCTGCTGTACACGTGCTTATCGCGTGTTCTTCGTCCTGCGCGCGGCACGTGCTTAGCGCGTGGTCCTTGTTGTGCGCGCGGCACGTGATTAGCGCGTGGACCTTTATTTCCCGCGAGTATTTCGCGCGCCTTATATGGCATGCGCTTATACTTGGTGGTGGATTATCCGCCACAGAACCCCCTTGGTTGTGGTGAAGTCCCTTTATTGGTCGATGTTGAATCTGACCGGTGGTCGTGTTGGTCTTCCGGACAGTGATGCCAGAAACGGGTCCCGCGGCTCACGGCTCAGCAATGGAAGGGGTAACGCACACAAGCGCGAACCTCGTACATGTGCCACATGTACGCGGCTCGCGCTTGTGTGCGTTACCCCTTCCATTGCTGAGCTGTGAGCCGCGGGACCCGTTTCTGGCATCACTGCTTCCGGATCGGGTGTGTCCCTTTTTTACTGGTTGTTCCCGCTCTTGCGTTGTTGGCGTTGCTGGCGATGTTGGCGTTGTTGGCGATGTTGGCGTTGTTGGCGTTGGTTCTCCTTCTAGGACGTATGCTGGTGATGTTGGCGTTGTTGGCGATGTTGGCGTTGTTGGCGTTGGTTCTCTTTCTAGGACGTATGCTGGTTTCAGTCTGTCTATTGAGATGTTGACTGGTTTTCTGTTGACCTTGATCTTGTATGTCTTCTCGTTCCTTTGCAGTACTTCGTATGGTCCGTCGTATGGTTGTTGTAGCGCTCCGGTTGGGGCGTCGTGTCGTACAAAGACTTGTGGTGTCGTTGCCATGTCCTTGAATATGAATACTGCTTTCTGTCCGTGCCTTTTTATTACGGGTCTTAACTGTTGCATAGTTCTGCGTAGTTTCTCTACTACTGTGTCTGCTTGTTGCTCTCTCTCCTGTCCCTGTTGTTCCCTTAGGAATTGTCCAGGGAGGCGAATTGTTTCTCCATAAACCATTTCGGCGGGGGTTGCCTGCAGGTCTTCCTTCCATGCAGCTCTAATGCCCAGCAGTATTATTGGCAGTACCTCCGTCCATGAGGTGGTTTGATAGCATTTGATTGCGCCCTTTAATTGTCTATGTAAGCGCTCGACCATTCCGTTGGCTGCTGGGTGGTATGCTGTTGTCCTTATGTGCGTCGTACCGGTTAGCTGTGTTAGCTGTTTGAATAAATCTGCTTCAAATTGTCGGCCCTGATCCGTTGTAACTCTTGCTGGTGTGCCGTAGCGTGTGATCCACTCCGTGTATAAGTGTTGTGCGACTGTTTCTGCGGTTATGTCTCGTATTGGGATGGCTTCTGGCCATCTCGAAAATCGGTCTATGATGGTTAGGCAATATCGGTATCCCTTCGAAATTGGTAGAGGTCCTACGATGTCCATGTGTATATGTTGGAATCTCTGTGTGGGATTTAGGAAGTTTCCCAACGGTGCTTGATTATGCCTTGAGATTTTCGCTTTTTGGCATGGTATGCATGCTTGTGCCCATCTTGTGCAGTCTTTTTGTGCTTGTGGCCATACGTATCGTTGTGTGATGAGTTTTACTGTTGCCTTTCTTCCTGGATGTGCCAGGTTATGCAGTGACAGGAAGATTTGTCGGCGTAGTGCTTCTGGTACGTATGGTCGTGTAATCGGCGTTTCTGTGTCGCAATACAATCCGGTTATTGTTCCGGGAAGAGGTATCTTCGTTAGTTTTAATCCTTTCTCTGCTTTCAGGATCCTTTGTAATTCTGGGTCCTCCTCTTGTGCTCGTGCGAGTGCTTCGTAGTTTACTGCTTTTTCTACAGCTTCTACGCGAGAAAGAGAATCTGCCACGACGTTTTCTTTTCCGGAGACGTGTCGAATGTCGGTTGTAAATTGTCCGATCAATTCGAGGTGTCTTGCTTGTCGTGGTGAGCTGCGCAGTGAGTCTTGTCTAAAGGCGAACGTAATTGGTTTGTGGTCCGTGTATATTGTGAATGTTCGTCCTTCCAGCAAGTGTCTGTAATGTTTTACAGCGACGTAGATCGCTAGTAGCTCTCGATCATACGGGCTATACTGCTTTTGTGCGTTGTTAAGTTTTTTACTTAGGAACGCGAGTGGTTGCCATTGTCCGTCTACTCGTTGTTGGACTACAGCTCCGATTGCGGTGTCTGAGGCGTCTGTTGTTACCGCTAATTCTGCTGCTGGATCTGGATGTGCTAGTAGTGTTGCTTGAGCTAAGCTGTTTTTACAGCTGGTGAATGCTTCTTCCAGCTCTGTCGTCCATGTGATAGGCGTTTTTCCTTTCTTCTTTGGACCTTTCAGCACGTCGTTGAGAATTGCTTGTTCTTTAGCAGCTCCGGGGATAAAACGTCTATAAAAGTTTATTATCCCCAAGAACTGGCGCATTTGTTTAATGCAGCTAGGTTTTGGAAAGTTTATTATGGCCTCGACTTTTTCAGGAAGTGGCCTAGTACCTTCTTGTGACACGAGGTATCCGAGAAACTTTACTTGCTTTGCCTCAAAAATACATTTACTAGCTGGATTTATTTTGATCCCGTATGTATCTAATCGGGTGAAGACTTCTCTCAAATGTTTACTGTGTTCCTCTTTTGATTTCGAGGCTATCAGTATGTCGTCTCTGTAGGCATAACAGTAATCCAGTCCGTGCAGGATTTCGTTTATAAAACGTTGAAATGTTTGTGCAGCGTTTCTCAATCCGAATGGCATGTATAGAAACTCGTAGAGTCCGAATGGTGTTGCTATTGCCGTTTTTGCTATATCGGCGGGATGTACCGGGATCTGGTTGTATGCCCGTACTAGATCGATTGTTGTGAAGATCTGTTTCTGATGCAGAGTTTGCGCGAAGTCCTCTATGTGCGGAATTGGGTAGCTGTCTGGAATCGTTCTCGCGTTTAGTTTGCGGTAGTCTCCGCACGGTCTCCAGTTATTCTCTTTTTTAGGCACCATGTGTAGCGGTGATGCCCAAGGACTTTTTGATGGTCTTATAATTCCCTCTTGTAGCAAAAGGTCGAACTCCGTTTTTGCCGCTTGTAATTTATCGGGTGCCAATCTGCGTGGTCGGCTTGCTTCCGGCTGTCCTGGTGTTGTCGCTATATGGTGCTCTGTATTATGTTTTGCCATCTTCTGCCCTCCTGCGGGCTGTGTGATTCCCGGAAACTCTGTTATTATACGGTGGTAATGTGTTTCCTCTTTAACAACTTTTATCGAGGTGACTTCGCTGTATTTTGCCGTTCCTGGCGTGGACAGTCCGGTCTTCCCGTCTATTAGTTTTCGGTTCTTGACGTCTGGTAATAGGTGATATTGAGCCAGAAAGTCTGAGCCGATGATTGGTTGTGCTACGTCTGCTACAGTGAAGCGCCATGGAAATGCTCGTCTCAATCCCAGGTTTGGTTGCAGGGTTATCATGCCATACGTTACGATCCTCGTACCGTTTGCTGCGAATAGATCGAATGGCTGTATCTGCTGATTTCCCTGCATAAACCTGCGTGGATAAACGCTTATGTCGGAGCCTGTATCTATCAGAAATGTTATTTTTGATTTCTGGTCTTTTATGTACAGGCGGCGAGGTTCTGTGTCGTCGTCATTGGCCGCCCTCAATGACTGCTTTCCTCGTTTTTTGGCTTCTTGTACGTGCATGATTGAGTGCATTTGCGTGCTTCTGCTCCAAAGCGTTTGTGGTAGTAGCATATGCCCTCTTGTTTCGGTGTTCTTTGATAATTTCGACTCCTGCTTCTTGAGCGTTCTCTCGCGCTGCCTCGGGGGTTCCTTTGCTTCATGAACCTTGTCATTTGTGTTGTGAGTGCTGCGACCTGCTTTGTCAGCGTTTCTATCTGCGCTGTCCATGGATTGGCTGCTTGAGTTGCTGCTGTTTGCTGTCCGATTGCCGCCACGAGTGTCCGGTTGCTGACCTCGTGTATTCGGTCTGCTTGCTCTGCTACGCTGCTCAGTTCGTCTTCAGTTCGTGTAGCTAGTATCGCTTGCATCTGTGGAGGCAATCGCCCCAGCCACAAGGTCCTTAGCAGTTCGTCTGACACCGTTGTTCCGGCCAAGGTAGTCAGATGTCGTAGAAACTGTGACGGTTTTCTGTCGCCTAGTTCTTCGTGCTCGAGGAGTTGTTTTATCTTTTGCGCCTGTGAATCTGTTAGGCGCTGTATGAGGGCCTTCTTGATGGCCTCGTATCTGCGAGTTGCTGGTGGCTGCGTGATGACGTCTTTGATCTCTCTTGCCTGCTTAGGTTCTATCCGTGAGAGAACGTAAGCGTATTTTGTGTTGTCATCTGTGATGCTGCTCAGCGCGAACTGTCCCTCTAGCTGCGCGAACCACAGCTCCGGGTCTTCCGGCCAGAAGGGTGGGATGCGTAGTCCCATCCTGCTTGCTGGCTGGTCTTCGTCGTCGACGAGTATCGTGCTATCCTTTGGGTTTCTCGGCATCCTTCCTCGTCGGGGTCACCAATGTGGAGGTTGCTTGGATGTGTTCGAAGATAGGATGTCGATTGAAAGGTAGAATGCACGTTCTATGTATCGACAATAAATATATTCTCCTGGTTATATGTACAAGTGTTAAAATTTTTGTGTGGCCCTGAAAAGGGCCGATTGCGTCGCGTTAGCGACTCCTACGCGTGGCGAGGTTTTCTCGCCACGAGATTTGTGGTGTGGTCTTGGTCCACTTCAAGGATCTGCGTTCGGACGAGACCCTGGGCTTCGCTGGCGTTGAAGCAGCTCGTCGGGTGCGCGTGGAGGCTCTATGCTGGATCGACTCTGTTTGCGTGGCCGTCGTTTTGGTCGTGGCCTCCCAGTCAGAGTCGGAGGACTGCGTGGCCCGCTCCCGTGTCCGCGGCCGATGTTGTTGTGTGCCGCGATGCACCAGGCTGCGACGGTCCGTCTGAGTGGCTCGCTCCTGTCTGCCGCCTCTTTTAGTGCCACTCCTGGGCGGTGTTAGCGCCGGTGGTGTTAGTAGCGCTGGCACCGTTCCTGGATAGGAGGGTGACGTATATCTCCTTAGTCGTATGTCCCAGGTGGCGAGCAGGCTTCTTGGAGGTCGTGTGAAGATGGCGGCTGGTATCTCCAGCGGCTCCAGCTTCCAGGGCAGTAGTGACCACTGCACTCGTCTGTTTGCTCGTTCGCTCGTTTGCTGTGTGCTCTCCGGGTCCGCTCTCTGCCGTAGGTCGGCCCCTGGTGATCGGGGCGGCAGCGGTCGTGAAGGCGAACCTGTATGGGCGCTGTTTAACAGCTTTTCGCCGCTCTAGGCGGATATCAAAAGAGTCGTGCTCACGTATCTGTTGCTTGCGCTCTCGAAAGCGTGAGCAGACTGATCTGCCTTGTCGCATCGCTACCTTATATACTGTTGTTGATGGTATTCTGATAGCGAGATTTTGGTTTGCCCAATTCGCCACCTCGCGGTTAGGTATTTGACTACCTGAGCTGCTGTACACGTGCTTATCGCGTGCAGTGATGCCAGAATTGTCACGCTAGCAACACGCAACCGTAGTGGAGGGGATGACGCACACAAGCGCAAACCGCGTACGTGTGAGCTCGGCGCTTCGGCTGGCTTCGGATAGCAGAAGAGGACAGATATACTGTTTTCTGTCTCTCTCCTTCTTATCGAGCCGGCACGAAGACCGGGCGGTACACGTCGCTTGGTCGCTTCTCGATTGTCGCTTCTTACTATGCCTTACATGTTTTTTTCAGCCTTTTCGTATGAGATATATTATTTATTATATATCTATTATATAATATATTTATGATTAAGATACGTATATAAATTACTTAAAGTTTTTAATCCACGTAAAAATGCATTTTAAATCGATGATTTGAAAGAATGAATATCCGTGTGGAGACAACAAAAGGAAAAATCATACATTTTATTGTACGAAAAATGTATCGATTTTCCGACAAATGATTAAAAATAATGAAAAGTACTATAAGAAAGTTTAAATATTTAAAAAATATGTCATATAATAATATTTAACTTTAGTTTCTATACATATATATTTACAATATCGTTACGATACACAAACGTATATACGGACCACATATATACGTTTGTGTCGTTGTCAAACAATACTGAATGATAATTTTCCACACCACCTATATGAGGTACCACCAAAGCGCGTAAGATTTTTTTAACGTGGATCTTCGCCTGTAGCCATATCATACCACATTATAATATATAATATGCTCTATTTTATATGAAGGAAAAAAGGATAAAGGAAAAAAATTTTTAAATAATTATTCCTCAATTATATATTATTTTTTATTAATTTTTATTTTATTATTTTATTATTTAAAAAATTTATACATATTTCAATGAAAGTTATAATTTTTTATTATTGTGGGACCACTACGGCCCCACGCATTTCTTCCTCGGCCAGAGACGCCTCTTCCTTGGGCGCCAGGGACACCTCTTCCTCGGCCGCCAGGGCTGCCCCTTCCTCGGCCACTGCCTCTATTTGTCATACCCCTGCCTCCCCGCTGGTAATACCAGTGGGCGCGGGATCGGCCGCCTGCTCTTTTTGTATGTATTTCTGAAAAAATAGATATATGCAGATAAGTAATAAACAATGAATGATAATATAACTATGCATATTTATTAATATTTTAATGAAAAAAAATAATATATAAAAGTAAGGCTCTTAAACGATTAAAATCAAGAATCCGAGTAAAAAGGCAAAAGAGCCACGCGCAGTTTTTAGGGCGCAAAGTTATATAATTTAAAAATAAATTAAAAAATTAGAGAATTTCTTTAATTACATGATTCGCGAAAGGCGGACGTTTCGGCCCTTTTTTGGCCATCATCAGCGCAAATAATACTAAATTCAACAATATAAACGGTATACAAAAAGAGTCTTAAACAATTAAAGCGCAGAGTTACATGGTAACCAACGGTAGAAGATTTCATATCGCCCTCAACTTATTTCTCAATTTTAGTGACGGGATCTTACCGAGAGCATACGGACTCCCTAAGATTCACAAACCTAACTGTCCTTTCTGCTTAATTGTCTCCTCACTTAATAGTCCCTTATACAATTTGGCCTCCTTCATTCATCGCATACTACTAAAAAACTTTCCCATTGCACATAGTCACATCAACAATAGTTTTGAACTCGTGAAGAAACTTTCTGACATAAGTATCAACAATGATTTTCTTCTCATCTCTTTAGACGCCGTTTCCTTATTCACAAACATTCCTACTGATATAGCGATTAATAGCATCTCTTCTCGATGGAATTACATCTCTAGTAATTGCAACATATCACATTATGAATTCATTACTGCGGTTAGACTGATATTAGATTCTACTTTTTTTACTTTCAATGGAGTAATTTACAAGCAACTTTCGGTACTCCTATGGGTTCCCCATTGTCCCCCATTATCGCGGACATAGTCCTTCAGGATCTGGAATCTAAAGCTCTTGGTTCTCTGAATTATACCCCCCCATTTTTTGTCAGATATGTTGATGACATTGCAATGGCGGCTCCCTCTTCCCTCCTTAACCACACTCTAGACACTTTCAATACATTCCACCCACATCTACAATTCACAATTGAGATTGGAGAGGAAAATCGACTTAATTTCTTGGATATTACCATGATCCTGAATGATAACCACCTGACCTTTGACTGGTACCACAAGCCTACCTTTTCAGGGAGATATTTACATTTCTTGTCGAATCACCCTCTTTGTCAGAAGAGGGGTACTGTGATCGGTTTAACCGACAGAGTGTTTCGGTTGTCTCACCCGTTGTTTCATCGGAAAAATTTTGAATTAGTCATTAGAATTTTGATAGATAATGGTTATCCTCTCAGGTTCATTTTCGATGTCGTTCGTGAACGCCTGAAAACTCTTGTTCATAACAATTTTAATTTTGACTGCGATAAACATACTGAAGATTCTGAGAGAGTTTCTTACTTTACTATACCTTACGTTCCTTCAATATCCGAACAATTTAAAAACATAACTAAAGACCTAAACGTGAAACTCTCATATCGTAGTCTTAACAAAATGAACAAGTTTATTAAGGTGCACAAAGACTCCTGCCCACAATCGGCCCGCAGCAATGTTGTTTACAAAATTAATTGTGATAATTGCGATGCGTCATATGTGGGACAGACTAAGAGACAATTACACACGAGGATAGCGGAACACAGAAATCATATTCGTAGAAACACGACAAATCACTCTGTTATAACCGATCACAGAATTGCTCTTAATCATGACTTTAAGTGGGACAAAATAGAAATACTTAATAATGAACCACATTTACATAAGCGATTGATTTCCGAAGTATTACACATTAAGCGACAAAGGGATAGTTTAAATCTACAAACAGACACCGAATGTCTCCCAGAGGCATATTTAACAGTTTTAGACAGGCTCTCAAAAATTTAATTTTCTGTCGTTCTCCTTTTCACACTCTACTAATTTTATTTTCATTTATCGTGTTTTACCATACTTGACAGCGGTTATAGTCATTGTTTTTAATTATCTTATATCTCATTGTAATTTTTATGTTTAATTTATAATTATTTTACTGTACTTGACAACCTTTTAAATGTTATTTATTTATTTATCTATTTAATTTGACAAACATCTTTTTTACAACGACAAAAAGTTTGTTTTTATTTTATTTTTTGGATAGTTTGTCTGGACTGTTTCATATATATTTATTTATTTATTACTTTGATTTTATACTACAGACAATGCTGATATTGTTTTTCATTTCACTGTTTTGACAATCTTTAATTTTTTTGTATCGTTGTTTACCGCTATTGGTAACATTTGTTTTTAACATCTCACCTTTTTCGCCGAACAATACTTCTCATTACTCTGTGGTTAGTTAGTGAGTTTAGTTAAGATTTTGCGTTGCTGAAAAATTTGTACTGTCGACTTGTGCGTTGCGTCTCTTTTATGTAAGTCTTACTACTGTAATTTCCGACACGGACCCTCTCTCTCTTTTCGTTTTTTGACACAAACCATTCCGCTCAAATTACAGACACAATTATTAACGTATCACCATGTTCGTGGATTCATGCTTAAAGAAACGAGGTTTCTGTCCCGAAATACCATGGACTACATGGAGAATGGTTTTTGCCTTTTGGAGCGACATGAGGGATTACGCCTTCTACCGTTGGTTACCATGTAACTCTGCGCTTTAATTGTTTAAGACTCTTTTTGTATACCGTTTATATTGTTGAATTTAGTATTATTTGCGCTGATGATGGCCAAAAAAAGGGCCGAAACGTCCGCCTTTCGCGAATCATGTAATTAAAGAAATTCTCTAATTTTTTAATTTATTTTTAAATTATATAACTTTGCGCTCTAAAAACTGCGCGTGGCTCTTTTGCCTTTTTACTCGGATTCTTGAAAAAAAAAAATAAATAATAAAAATATACCATTTTCATCCATTTTTTCCGGCGGCGGCTGTGGCTGCAGCTCCTGCTGCTGCTGCTGCTGCTGCTGCTCCTCCTGCTTCTTTTGCAAATATTGCAATTGTTGATGCAACAGTTGTTGCCTCTCTTCTTGCAATTTTTGTTGATGCAACAACTGTTGCATCAACTGTTGCAAATTTGCAGCATCTCCATTTATTTCTTCTATAAAAATAAAATATATTATGTAAAAGAAAGGAGAAGATAAAAATTAAATATTAAACTTTCTTAAAAAATACAAATAATAATAATTTGATTTACTTATGGGACATGACGATACGTTGTGTGCAATGTTTCACAGAGAACTGATGCACTCGGCATTATTTCATTTGTTTAATACGCCGCGCATTTCTTTTATACGGCGTACTGCTACCGTTTCACGGCGCTTCTGTAAGATAATCTTGTTGCTCTTTGCGATTCAACGTATTTTTTTATACGTGTCTTGTAAAATCTTGGTACCCAAGAAGCTGAAGCAATTGTGATTGTAAGTCCCGATTATTTCAAATATCTATATTTATTTCTATATTTCTATATTATTTCTATTTATTTTTTTATTATTAATCTTTCCTTTTATTCATTCTTCTTTCATTCTTTGTTTCTATCTACTTTTTGTTATAAAAATGTGTGATGAATTAAGAAAAAAATCTAAGCGAATCTAAGAGAAGCTTTTCAGAAGCTTGGCTTAGTGATGATAGAATTAAATCTTGGATACGTAAAGTATCTTCTGATGATAGTTTTTATCATTGCATCATATGTAATAAAAATATTTCGTGCAACACACATGTTTTAAGACATGCGAATTCTGCGTGTCACAAAAATAATATTAAAGAAAATACTTTATTAGATAATATTGATATAAGTTCACATAAAAATATATCATCAAAATATAAATTTAAAGCACAATGGCTAGAGATCGAATTATTTCAGCCATGGTTACGTGAAATATCAGATGGCATTAATACATTTTTTTGCTCATTTTGTAATAAATCTATGATTGGTGATTTATCTCACATTTATCGTCACGCAGAATCCGAAGCACATATAAAAATATGTAAAGAAAAGAAGACAGAAACAATGAACATGGATGAAAATATCAACATGATGGATGACTCACTTTTGCCGTTTGAAGAGCGGAAAAAATCAGCAGAAATTCGATATGCCACTTTAATTGCTGATAAGAATATTTCGCATCAAACCGCAAAAGATATCCTCAACTTTTTTCAACAAATAGGAAAAGATCCTAACGTATTAAAAAGTATGAGTATGGGTCGAACAAAATGTAAAAATATTATTTCGAATGTATTGTGTCCGGTCGAGACGAACCGTGTGGTCAACAGCATTCAAAATACTAAATTTTCCATTTTTATTGATGAAACATCTGATATTTGTAATGAAAAATGGATGACGTTTCTTGTACGGTATGTTGATCCTGAAACATTAGACATTCGCACGCAATTAATTAAATTAATTAATATTGACGCAAAAAATAGTAGCGCGGAAAAATTATTTAATGCATTTAAATGTGAAATGTGGAAATTAAACATTCCATTTGGAAATATTGTTGCCTTGTCATGCGACAATGCATCTGTCATGACAGGTAAACATCTCTCATTTAAAAAAAGTTAGAAGAATTTTGTACAAATTTATTAACATTTCCATGTCCATGCCATTCCGCGGCATTAGCTGCACATGCTGCATGTGCTAAAATACCGGAATATTGCGAGGAGTTTTTAAAAAAGATAGCAAATTATATTAATAGTAGTCCTAAGCGTGCTGCTATTTATGAAGAATTTACTGAATGTTTTCAGGAAACAAACCGTAAAATTTTAAAATTATCTACTACACGATGGCTATCTCACCATTACTATCTCATCATGTGTTGTGAGACTTCTTGATTTTTGGGATACTACGAAGCTTTTTTTGACTGAAATGATTATAAGTGAAAAAACTAAATCAGGAGACAATTTATTATCTGTGATGGAAAATCCGGATGTAAAAGCATATTTGTTATTTTTAAAGCATATTTTAAATTTTTTTAATTCTTTTAATTCATTTTTTCAAGCTGTGGAAACAAGAGTTCACTTGTTGCAGCCAAAGTCATTGGAACTTTTAATAAGAATTTCCAAACATTTTTTGAAACCAGAGCTTGTAAAAAATTTTAAATTTTAAATTTTAAATTTTCTGAAAAAGAAAACCATAAATCTTTAAATGATATAAATTTAGGATATGATTGTGAAGAATATCTCGAAAGTTTAATGAAAAAAGGACACGCAGACATAATTGAAAATGTTCGAGATAATTGTCTGCAATTTTACGTGACTGCTGCCGAGGAAATTAGTAAAAGATTGCCCATTAAAGATAAATTTTTATGTAAATTAACAGTTTTCCAATTCAACACAGCATTAAGTAGTATTGACAGAGAAACATCATTTAATGATGTTTCTTTTATTGCTCAAACCCTCGGTAGCTTTGACGAAAATGCTTTAAAAAAAGAGTGGCATACTTTACATCTAGATTTTACAACAGCAGAAAAAGAACATCTTTCAAAATTAAACTTTGATGAAATGTGGAAAGAAATTTTAAAACGTACATATCCCAATATGAAGTCTCTTTTGAATGCTGTTAGATCACTTCCAAATTCAAATGCCGACCCAAAAAGAATGTTTTCTTTGCTATCAGATTTAAAAACAAAAAAAAGAAATAAGCTTTCGTCTGCATGTATAAACGCTAGTTGTGTGTTAAAATCAGCATTAAAAGCAAGAAAAGAAACAGTTTTAGATATGGAGATAAATGAAAACCATTTGTCTCTCATGTCGTCAGACAAATTATATTCTATTTGTCCTAAGAAAAAGAGCAGTTTAACACTATATGCTGCTGATAATGATATTGCTAGTACTTCGGTTACTAATATGCAATAATAACGTTTAAAATAAAATAAATAGTATTATTTATGGCATTATTATTTATATAATACAATAAAGAGCTTTTCTCGCGTTATGATATGTTCGTAAAACAAATTTTGTCTGTAATAGACATCATACTTGTAAAAGCAAATATGCAAAAAAATTGTTGTCACTAATTGACATCACACTTGCAAAGCGAGTGTGTAAAAAATTGTTGTCACTAATTGACATCGCACTTGCAAAAACAAGAGTGTAAAAAAATTATTGTCACTAATTGACATCACACTTGCAAAAAGAAGTGTGTAAAAAAATTATTGTCACTAATTGACATCACACTTGTAAAACCAAGCGTGTAAAAAAATTATTGTCATTAATTGACATCACACTTGCAAAAACAAGTGTGTAAAAAAATTATTGTCACTAATTGACATCACATTTGCAAAAGCAAGTGTGTAAAAATATTATTGTCACTAATTGACATCACATTTGCAAAAGCAAGTGTGTAAAAATATTATTGTCACTAATTGACATCACATTTGCAAAAGCAAGTATGCAAAAAATATTCTATAAATGACAGATACAATAAAGCATATTATATAATCTAATGTGGTATGATATGGCTACAGGCGAAGATCCACGTTAAAAAAAATCTTACGCGCCATTGGTGGTACCTCATATAGGTGGTGTGGAAACTCATCATTCAGTATTGTTTGAAGGGCCTCTGGTGGCTCAGGGAGTAGCGCGCCTGACTCACATCCCAGAGATCTCGGGTTCGATTCCCGACTCGACCCTGGCTTGCGCTTTCCTATTTTTCCTTCCCTACCACCTCCCAAACAAATTCCTTCCTTCTCTCCTTCCCCAAGAGAACGTACTCACTGAAATTTATACTCTAATATAACCTGTTGTTGGCCCGAATATATTGATCTACCCCTGATCATATTGGCCATTTAAATAATACGAAGAAGAAGAAGAAGAAGTATTGTTTGACAACGACACAAACATATATATGTGGTCCGTATATACGTTTGTGTATCGTAACGATATTGTAAATATATATGTATAGAAACTAAAGTTAAATATTATTATATGACATTTTTTTTAAATATTTAAACTTTCTTATAGTACTTTTCATTATTTTTAATCATTTGTCGGAAAATCGATACATTTTTCGTACAATAAAATGTATGATTTTTCCTTTTGTTGTCTCCACACGGATATTCCTTCTTTCAAATCATCGATTTAAAATGCATTTTTACGTGGATTAAAAACTTTAAGTAATTTATATACGTATCTTAATCATAAATATATTATATAATAGATATATAATAAATAATATATCTCATACGAAAAGGCTGAAAAAAACATTTAAGGCATAGTAAGAAGCGACAATCGAGAAGCGATCAAGCGACGTGTACCGCCCGGTCTTCGTGCCGGCTCGATAAGAAGGAGAGAGACAGAAAACAGTATATCTGTCCTCTTCTGCTATCCGAAGCCAGCCGAAGCGCCGAGCTCACACGTACGCGGTTTGCGCTTGTGTGCGTCATCCCCTCCACTACGGTTGCGTGTTGCTAGCGTGGCAATTCTGGCATCACTGATCGCGTGTTCTTCGTCCTGCGCGCGGCACGTGCTTAGCGCGTGGTCCTTGTTGTGCGCGCGGCACGTGATTAGCGCGTGGACCTTTATTTCCCGCGAGTATTTCGCGCGCCTTATATGGCATGCGCTTATACTTGGTGGTGGATTATCCGCCACAGTTGGTATTGAATTTTGTGAAGATCGGTAACTGGTTTATATATCATTTTTTTTAAATGAAAATTTTTGAATTTGAAAAAAGATATTTTGTAATATCCTAGGTGTGATTTGGCAACATTATAAACATGGGCGTATATTAGCCTGTTTTTGGCTTGTCAACAAATTTCTAAAGCCAACATTGGGTTTAAATCGTATTTGTTTCGCTCACAAAACTTTCTCTATGAGGAAGCCAAAATTGAAAAACTCGCTTGCTTTAAGGTGCTTAAGCTTTGTGAGCGAAATATTTCATTCAGCTTTGTAAATAATGAATGCGAATTATCGAACACTCAGTATACCATTCAATTGCTATATATGTCAGCTTCAAGTAAACGTAATTTTCATTTAATTTGTCATATTTCTGTTACAGGAAATACTAATTTGTATTGACTGTCTGCCAATACTCTTAGAAAATTGGGATTGTGTGAAGATTATTTCCCTGCCACGTCATTTACAAACGCAACAAAAGTACGATTGAATAGGGATGCTATACCAGTTGCGTATAACAATGCTGGCTCCTCCGTAGACGAACGAAATATTGAAGTGGAAGAAATGCAAAGACGTACTACAACAATACTTCCACCCAATGATGAAAACATTATATTAGAGGAACGAATGCCTCAAGAATGTACTCTACGTACATACAGGCCTGCAATTTTAAATTTAGAAATGTCTGCGGAAAAGGAAGACGTAATGGAATGGGTGCATCTGGAGCCACCTACACATCAAAACGTTATATGCAAAGATGATAGCAAAAAAATAATAATGAAAAAAACGATCCAAAAACAATAATCAGAGCATTGAGAATAGAGAATTTGAATTTACGTCAAAAAATAAGGCGCTTAAAATATCGGCTACAATGTATGGCACAAACGTGTAAAGAATCAAACCCAAAAAAGCAGAAGAAAGAAATGTTAAAGAATTTAATAAATGAACAAAAACTGCATCCTATAGCAAAAATCATGATACATTTACAACTGCATATGCCACGTACACGAGGGAGCGGTGCACTTGGACACAGTACAATTGGACACGGTGCAAATGGACACGTTGCAAATGGACACGAAACTTTGCATACGGCTCAATTGGACACAGCGCATTTGGACACAATAATTTTGGACACAGGAGAAAATTCATTTGGACACCGTTCAGTAGCACACCGGTCAGTTGCACACCGTTCAGTTGCACACATAAAAATGCACATCGTTCAGTTGGACACATAAAAATGCATACCGTTCAGTTGCACACCGCTCAGTTGCACACCGTTCAGTTGCACACCGTTCAGTTGCACACCGCTCAATTGCACACCGCTCAGTTGAACACCGGTCAGTTGCACACCGCTCAGTTGCACGCCGCTCAGTTGCACACCGCTCAGTTGCACACCGCTCAGTTGCACACGGGCGTATCCCGTTTGGACACGGAACGATTGGACACGTAGTATTGGACACGGAACGATTGGACACTGCACGATTGGATACAGAATTATTGGACACCGCACGATTGGACACCGCACAATTGGACACGCACACTGCACAATTGGACACTGCACGATTGGACACCGTACGATTGCACACTGCACGATTGGACACCGCCATATTGGACACCGCACGATTGGACACTGCACGATTGGACACTGGTAATTATGCATAAAGAGGGCACAAGCAGAAGCATAAATTTTAGTTTTAAATCAGAAATAGGTATCGGTTAGGTTATCTCTTCTGGAAGTGGAGACCCCCCGTAGGGGGGCGGAACATACTGCCTCCACGCATATTCTTTTTAATGCGAAGTAAGGTTCCACATAGGTTTACAACTTTCCACGCGAAGCGAGGTTCAACGCAAACTTATGTGTCTAGTTTTTTGATAGTGGAGCCCTCCGGAAGGGGGGGGGGCGGAACCCACTGTGTCCAATCGTGCAGTGTCCAATCGTGCAGTGTCCAATCGTACGGTGTCCAATCGTGCAGTGTCCAATCGTGCAGTGTGCGTGTCCAATCGTGCGGTGTCCAATCGTGCAGTGTCCAATCGTGCGGTGTCCAATCGTGCAGTGTCCAATAATGCGGTGTCCAATCGTGCAATGTCCAATCGTGCGGTGTCCAATCGTGCAGTGTCCAATCGTGCAGTGTGCGTGTAAAATTGTGCCGTGTCCAATCGTGCGGTGTCCAATAATTCTGTGTCCAATCGTGCAGTGTCCAATCGTTCCGTGTCCAATACTGCGTGTCCAATCGAGCGGTGTCCAATCGTTCCGTGTCCAAACGGGTGTCACCCGTTGCACACCGTTCAGTTGCACACCGTTCAGTTGCACACCGTTAATTTGCCCACCGTAGTTGTAAAGCGAGGTCCACCCTGCCTACCGGCGGGGTGGGTGCGGGAGGGGGACCGAAGGCCCCCCTTGCATTCCCCCGTGTGTGTGTGTGTGTGTGTGTGTGTGTGTGTGCAACTGAGCGCTGTGCAACTGACCGGTGTGCTACTGAACGGTGTCCAAATGAATTTTCTTCTGTGTCCAAAAGCTACTGTGTCCAAAATTATTGTGTCCAAATGCACTGTGTCCAATTGAACCGTGTGCAAAGTTTCGTGTCCATTTGCACCGTGTCCAATTGTACTGTGTTCAAGTGAAGGCCACTCGTACACGATACACTGAAGAAGAAAAAATGCTTTCCAAACAATTATATTATTATTCAGCATCAGCATTTTGCCGTTTAAAGAAAGCAGGTTGCAATTTTCCTGGACAGAGAACAATTAGAAGATGGGTAGAAGAATACAATATAAAACCGGGATTTTGTGAAGTTATACATTAAAAAATTAAAAGAAAAAATTGCACAAGTCTCTGAAGAAGAAAGAGTGTGTGCCTTGAAATGGGATGAGATGCCCATAAAAAGCTATGAAGAATATTCCTCGAAATTGGACGAGATAGAAGGTCTTGTTGATGTAGGACCTCTGGGCAGAAAAGCAGAAAGAACCAAGTGCGTCTTTGTCTTTTGCCTTGATAGTTTGAATGTACGTCATCCATGGTGACAACCATTGGCGTATTTTCTCCCAGGCAAATGTATGAGATCACATGAAATAGTTCACTTAGTCAAGATGTGTTTAGATAAATTGAATGAAATGGGTGCTGATGTAAAACTCGTAACATGTGATCAAGGTATAAATAATCAAGCCGCTTGTAACAAGTCGCTTTCGCGAGGCTGGTGACGGACAACTCGGTCGGGATCCTGGGATCGTGAAAGTGGTAGCGAGACACGAATGAGAATAGATGTTTGGTAAAATGTAATTTATTGCGTGTAAATGGGTGTTTGTACAGCGTGAGTGTATGCGTATAGGCGGTGTATGCGTGTGTGTGTGCGTGTGACAGTATCTGCGCGAGTGAGTGAGTGAGTAACAATATATGCGCGAGTAAGTGAGTGAGCGAGAGAATACAAGAAGGTGAGCGCTTGTGTGTATATTTATATCGCACGCAGTCGACGGTGCATCCACTGCACCGTGATTGTTCGCAGCGCGGTTCGTGCGTTCGGCGATGCGTTCGAGTATCGATTATTAATCGCGTCGCGTAAATCCGGCAGGAGCCGTTAGTTATCGGGTGGTCCTTTGCGGCTGCGTCGGTGGGCGGTCCTTCGACGCGCGTATCGATTTCGGGCGTCGATCGTTGTCGCGGTAGGGCGCGGGTCGGCCCTCGGCGCGGGACTTATTGCTCCCGTAATAATGGCGCGTCGGCCTTAATTAATGCGGCTAACAGTCGGTCCGTCGAGATGTATCACGGTCAGATTTTATTCGCGTATCGGGATCGCGGGTGGCGGAATCGGGAATGTATCGGCCGACGAGGAATCCCGTCGGTGGCAGAGAACTCCCTGCCACGAGAATAATGCCGATACACACAGGCGGTCGGAAAAGTCGCGAGGGGCCGAGAACTCCCGGCGGGGTCGAGCACGCCCGATCCCGTGTACTTCTATTTCGTGATTTTTGCTAGGATCGCTCTCAGAGATGCCGTAAACTCCCGGCGGAGACTGGGTACCCAACCCCGTGGTTCTTTCTCTGGTAAGCGGTTAAGGATCTCGGAATTGCTCAGGCGTCTTACAGGCGCTGGCGGATCGGAGGATCTGATCTCGATAACTGAAAACGCGCGCTATTTATACTAATTTCTCCGGCGCGCGCGTCTGCGTAATTCGCCTCATTGTTCTAACGGTAACATCGTCGAACCGGCGCGCGCGACTCGGGTATTTTCGGTAACGGTCGGGTCGGTTACCCGAACGCGTCGTCGATTCGGGATGTTTACGCGCGCCTAAACAGCGGTTTGATAAACGCATGTTTTCGGTTACGTTTAAAAATGGGCGCTCGGCGCCTCCGCATTTGCCCGACCGGTGTTCGTCGGGCGGCGGACTTCCGGCGGATCGGCGGCCGGGTAACGGTGCATTACCGGTGGGGATGCATCGTTACACGCTTATAGTCAACTAGGCGTTGATGTACAAGAACTGTATTTTATGTACAATAATAAAATATATCATGCTTCATATGATTTTCCGCATCTAATAAAAAGACTAGCGAGTTTCCTTAGAACGCATGACAAGATATATTGCAAAGGAGAAATAATTGCATCATATTCTGAGTTTGTAAAGACCTGGTGCATTGATAATGCGACAAAAGGAGGATCAAATTTATTGTCCCATATTACACAGGCACACATTCATCCGAATTGTTTTGAAGTGATGAATTTGAAAAGAGCGTTTCAATTATTTAGCCATAGATTCGCAGCTGCAATTAAAATAGCTGGTGACCAAAAAAAATTAGATTCAAGTACATGGAAAGCAACAGCTGATTTTGCAGAGCATATGAACAACGTAATTGATGCTTGCAACTCGTACAGTCTTAATGCCACATTCGGTGAAAAATGGCCATTGTCAAGGAAAAATCCTGACATTGAAAATCTATTGTCAAACTTTGTGCAATGGTCTTCAGAATGGTCCAAGTTTCCGAACAGAGTAAATCAAGTTCCTTGCTTCAAAGATTTTATTATTACGACACAAGTAATTCTTACCCTGTATAAGAAACTTGCAAGTGAAAATGAAGGATTTGAACTTGCAACAGGTTTATGCAACCAAGATTCAGTAGAACATTTATTTTCCAAAATTCGGCAACGTGGAGGATTTAATCCTAATCCAACCGCAAGAATGGTCCGACTGTTATTCAGACATATAATTTCCACAGGTTACATTCATACAAGTGATAAAGCGCAATGCGCAATGTCCTGAAAGTGAGGCTCTCATCAAAAAACCGAATCAGCTTATTAAGACGGTTGAAAATTGTATGAGTGAAAATAATGTTGCTACTATTGATGATGATGTTGATGATGAGAATGATGTTGCCTTAGTAACAGAATTACTTGACAAACATGCAGACATTCTCGAAGAATGTGATGTAGACACGGACAATGTAAGTATATTCAGTAATTATGACGAAAATGCGATAACATTTTTTGCAGAATATGTGGCACGACGATGTATCGAAAGAAATGATTGCCTAAACTGTCGTGCAACGATGTTGAAAACGCCAATGGAAGACGCGACGCCAAATGAGAAATACATCGAATATCGTGAATATCCCAACGCAGACGAGGATGCTCCAACAGTTACGAAATTAGCTCGACCAACAAGCTTCTTTACAGATATCATCAAAACGCAATTGATGAGCTTTAATCATACGCGGCAACATCATTGGGCATCCACACAGGTCCTTGAGAAGATTGCGAATGAGGGTATAATGCAACGAATAAAACGCATGCTGGATGGTTTGACATAAATGATAAATGTTACAATCATCACATACAAGCGATAAATTTTTATTGACTGTTAAAATATTTTCCCATTCACGATATAATAATCGTGCTGCGAAAACAGTCAGTGCAGTTAATAGAAAAGTAAAAAACTTGTCAAATAAATGAAGTTTTGTAAAAAGATTAAAGTACAGTAAAGTGAAGAAAATAAGTAACATAGAACGTACTTAAAATTTATATTATAACTTACACAAAAGTATGAAAGCATTTCCTTCATTATTTTTATATTATAAGTATCTTAAAAATCGATCATTACAAATAAATTTAGAACTGAATTTTAATTTACTGCAATTATTATCTTTTAATAATAAGAAAAAGAAATATGCACTTCCCAGTGTCATGGAAGGTCGCAATCACAGTTGAAATTATTGCATAAATGTTATAGACTAGCAAATCTATCACGGAAAGAAAAAAAAATTGTAAAGTTAAAAGTTGGCGAGCATGTCATGGAATTGGGAAATCATATTAAATTTCTTATTATCAATGATCGTAAGATATGAATAATACAAAGATTTTAATGAAATGCATTCATGTTTTTCTTATTACTCGTTGACACATGGTATTCAATATAGTTAAAGAGAAATATGTTAATGAATACCGTGCAATATATAACACCACACACAAAGATATAACAGTGATTTTTAAGAAATCACAACCAAAAGAGACGTCAATAAAAATTAAAAATTACAGAGAAAAGAGACGTCAATACACTTCAAGGAAGTCTCTGTTCCTTCAAGGAACATATAGATTTCCCCGTAAAGATTTGCTAGTTTTTCATTTATGCAATTTTTTCAATTGCGATCTTTGCGTTATGCTTACTATTGTCAACGAGAAATAAATTTTCCTTTCTAAAACTGTTTTGTTTGAATACACGTTTTATGTTAAATATAGTAAGAAATATTTATAAAATTATTAATAAATGTAAGCAAATAAAAAGGCAATATGAGCCACACGTATCACGTTGAGAGATTTATTAATTGTGTGAAGGCAATTGACAAATTTCATATCAAAACGGTTAAAAAGTGATACTAAATAACATATGATAATAAAGCGAACGTTTCGGCCCTTTTTTTGTGGCCATCTTCAGCGCAATTAGCATAATATATACAAGAATAAATAAATACATTAAAAAAAAATAAATAAATAAATAAATATATATGTATAAAAAATATCGCAGTCAGTGATTAAAAATTAAATTGTAAACGCACGGAATCGATCGAACAGGCATCCTGGGATGACGAACTCCCCGGGTGATAGGCCAGGAAGTTCACATCGTAAGATGTTGTGAAGGCTTGCCTGCATGTTAGTATGCGAAACCAGAAAAGTCGAGACTCCTGTAGGAGCGTGCAATAAGATGTTAAGAGTGCTCAAGGGTAAACAGAGATAGTGCAGAACTTACATGCAAATGCAACAGATGTATCCCAATAGAGAGTATGACGCGAAACAATTATTAATTCGTCAAGATTTAAAGACCATGTTATCTCTAAGATGTTTCACGAGACTTTAAACTTGTGTGTATACAATGCTAGGTCATTCGTTTCATCGGTTGGTTCGGTGATTACCGATCATAGATTAGAGTTTGATCATGATTTTGACTGGGACCATGTCCGGATTTTAGACAGCGAAAAATATCTAAACAAACGACTGATATCTGAAATGTTGTTCATAAGGAGACAAATTAATGGTCTGAATCTGCAAACGGATACCGAGGGCTTGCACCAGACATATATTACTGCGTTGGATAAACTCCCCAACATTTAATGCATAGATGATATTTGATTATTTTCAAGACGCTTATATTTTGATTTCTTCATTCCCGATATAAACACATATTCGGGTAGTGAGTTGTTGTGTTTACTCTTATGTCATCGAGGGTCAATGACCTAGCATTGTATACACACAAGTTTAAAGTCTCGTGAAACATCTTAGAGATAACATGGTCTTTAAATCTTGACGAATTAATAATTGTTTCGCGTCATACTCTCTATTGGGATACATCTGTTGCATTTGCATGTAAGTTCTGCACTATCTCTGTTTACCCTTGAGCACTCTTAACATCTTATTGCACGCTCCTACAGGAGTCTCGACTTTTCTGGTTTCGCATACTAACATGCAGGCAAGCCTTCACAACATCTTACGATGTGAACTTCCTGGCCTATCACCCGGGGAGTTCGTCATCCCAGGATGCCTGTTCGATCGATTCCGTGCGTTTACAATTTAATTTTTAATCACTGACTGCGATATTTTTTATACATATATATTTATTTATTTTTTTTTTTTTTAATGTATTTATTTATTCTTGTATATATTATGCTAATTGCGCTGAAGATGGCCACAAAAAAAGGGCCGAAACGTTCGCTTTATTATCATATGTTATTTAGTATCACTTTTTAACCGTTTTGATATGAAATTTGTCAATTGCCTTCACACAATTAATAAATCTCTCAACGTGATACGTGTGGCTCATATTGCCTTTTTATTTGCTTACATTTATTATTATTATTTGAGCCTTTGTCTTATTATTATTTAAAATTATTAAATGACATTTCGAGACTAAAATTAGTACGAGGAAGAGGCAGCATGTAAGGAATTAGAATCTCAAACTGAAAGTGACATTGCAAAGGATGTCACTTACTATGACGTGTAATACACGTGTAATGTATTTGTTATATTACATAACGTTATGTTACAATTGAAAATTAATATTTTTTATGCGGTTATCTGAATAAAAAAAGTTATGCATATCATTTGAAATGAAGCTACTACCTGGTTTCGCGGATAAAAGCTATATACTTCAATTTATTTGTTTTTCATTTTTGTCAATTGTATATAAATGTATAATAGTAATGTATACAGTTATTGGCGAAGCCAGATATTGGTATTATTTATTTACAACCTAATCTGTCCATATATATCCTTAATATTTATAATATTTTATCTTTGTCGGCACATATTAAATTCATATAAATCTTTCGTTTATGCATCAGTCTATGCATCATACATAACATTAATATTTTTAATGTGAGTGTGTCACATATGATACATATATCTATCTCCGCATTTCAATGAGATAATTAATATTATAATAGTATTAATATATTATAATATTTACTTGTAAAACATTAGTTTTCATTAATCAATATAATTTATGTTTAAAAAGTAAGAGAAGAAAGTAGAAAATCGATTAGAATAAGAATAAGTTAATAGTGCATGTTTTCATGTAACAAACGATAAATGTAGAATGTCGTCATAAAATTAAAAAGTGAAATGTACTTCATATTCCCCATACTTAATATGTATTACATTAAACAGTTGTCACACGAATGATATGAGTTGGAAGGCTGTCTCCTTCGTTGCAAGACTCACGCAAGACCGTAAGTACAATTTCTTTCTTTCTTATATACTAAAATATATTTAAAATGTATTAATTTTGTTGTCCGATAAAGTCTGTTTTTCTTATTATATAAATTCCTTTACGGGCAATATGTCATTAAACCGCAGAAAAATTGCAAATGCGCGCATCGGAAAGCTATCGCGCGATCTTGCATGCCGCGAACGTTCACGCGATTCGCGATTATTCGTTGCTTGGCGGTACGAGCCTACGCATACAAAGAAGAGCCACATTCGTGTGAACTCAGCATGGCGCTGATTGGCGCTGAGTATACACGGTGCAACTCCTCTTTGTGTGTATATCCCCGCCATCTTCGTATCAACGGCGCCGCGTCTGACCGCGTCTCATTTCTGGCATCACTGTCTCGTACGTATTAGTACTACGAACTACGACTACGGTGCGACTTGCAAGTTTCCAGCAAAACTATGTCGGATCTGAGCAACTCTGTGAGTATACATATAATAATTAATTAGTAATTATATGCTTTATATATATCTATGCATGCATCTAATATGTATTGTTAATTGTTACAGTATGGATCCGAGAAAACGACGGCCATGGTGGCCCCGATAGCCACGGCGGTCCCGACGGCGACGATGACCTCGGTGGTGACGATGGCCACGGTGGCCCTGACAGCCACGGCGGTCCCGACGGCGACGGTTCCCACGGCGCACAGTGGGCCCACAAGACATGCGTTGTTTCAAAAAAGTCTAGAGCCCTTGATTTTTAAGCAATCTTGATGGTTTTTTTTTTAAATGATTGTCTTGAAATTTGTAAAAGATCCCTCGTGGCCGATTTAAAAAAAAATTGTTACTAATTAGTAAAACATATAAACACAAGAACCTTTTCCTGAAAATAAACTGTGATTGCCGAACAATTGCATACAACTTATTTAAATGGATTGATAAATATTTCTGAAGTATATATGTGTGTGTATGTGTGTGTGTGTGTGTGTGTGTGTGTGTGTGTGTGTGTGTGTGTGTGTGTGTCACGTGCGTGTGTGCGTGTGCGTGTCGTACGTGTACATACATACATACATATATATGTATGTGTATGTATGCACGGATCCAAATATATGTACACCAATGTAAGTGTGTATCTTTATATCATGTGCGTATATATATATGCGTGTGTACATGTACGTACATGGATGTGCATGTGTGTATGTATCTATGAATTTGTATGCGTATATAAATGTGTATGGATGTATACGTATATCTATATAAATGTGTGGACATGTATATACGTTTGTATATGTTTGTATATAGGTATTCATATATATATATCTAAATATACATGAGGATATATTTATGTACATATACAGGATGAGTTTTTTAACTTGAAACTGCAAAATATCTCGGAAAGTAAGTTTTATCGAAAAAAATGTTTCAAACAAAAGTTGTAGGGTTCGGAGGGGGCCACATGATAAAAATATGGATTTGATCTTGAGTGACCTTTTCAAGGTGAGATCAATGTGATCGACGTTTTCTTAAATGGAACCCCCTTTTTTTATTACATATTCTTGTAGCTTATCTCGAGAGCTTTTCAAAACACTATAATAAAGTATTTTTTCATTAAGTACTTTTTGAGTTATTTTATATCTTAATCTGACATATTTTGATATAAAAGATAAAATATCTCGTAAAATATTTAGTTTTCGATAATCTTACCGTAATACTTTTATGTACAGGATAATGAGACAAATCAATTAGTATAAAAAAAATAATTGTTTTTAAGAAAAAGTATGTAATTATTTACAATGTGTTTTTTAAAACAATTATTTGTTTTTTTCTTTACACTAATTGATTTGTCTCATTATTCTGTACATAAAAGTATTACGGTAAGATTATCGAAAACTAAATATTTTACGAGATATTACTTCCTTCCGCGAAATTGCGGCAAGGATCGTCGATTGGCAATAAAAATGTCTTTCGGTAAATAGAACATCTTGCACCACATAACGTTTTAAACTTTAAACATTTCATCATTTATCAGTAAATATATCTATGAGTAACCGCGAGAAAAACAAGAAGAAATGAGGCCGATCAATAGATATTCCATATATAAAAAACTTTCCAGCGAAAGAACAAATAAATAGCGAAGAGACGATGAAATCACCTTACGAAATATCTAACAAAATAACCGCATCATCATCGATAGAAATCATAGACCTTTGCTATTCACCTCAAAATCACGTGTGCAAAGGTCCATCGGAAAATGTTCACCTTCGACCAATCGACGAACTATAAAAAGGGAGCCCGCGAGACTCCATCATCTCAGTTTTCATCAGAGTCACCCGGTTAACGAGTCAGTCCGTCAGTAAGTCATTCAGCAAGTCAATCTATAAGTCGAATAGTTAGTCAGTTCTCAGTGCAATTATTAAAAATCGTTTACATCGCGAACTGTAACCAGTGTCCTGTTCAACGGCATCTCTCTCGACCACGAACGACAATCTGCGAGTTAAGCTGCCCGTCTTCCATCACTTTGTTATAGCCCGAAAAGGCTATATACGAATTACTAGATACATATTATTTTAGAGATATATTATTTTATACGATAAGACATTGCTCAACGTGTAACGCGAATACAGATCACGTTACGAACGTTGACCGAGCGAAGCGCTGACAACGCGAGCCACGCGCGAAACCCGAGCGACCGCGCAATCACTTCATTGCTAAAACGCGGAAATCAAGGCAAGCGGAATAAGGGTGTTGCGAAAATGCCAGGTAGAGGTCCTACCTAAAAGCGAAAAGGAAATTGCGAAAATGCAAGCAAAGAAGTCCTACTTAGAACACCTTAGCTTGCATCCGGATCTTGCCGCAAAAATCGAGCGACACGACACATGGTCTTGTCGCTAAACGATCCCCTCCTGGGAAACCAAGGGGAGACAATAAAAAGACCCATCGCTAACGAGCGGCGGGCAGTCATTATCATTAATTAACATTACGCGGGCAGTCAATAACGCTTGTTACGGGAAACTATTAAATTAACGCCACGCAGTCGGCAGAAAGAAATACGAAAGATCGATAAGTGAGTCTTGCGACCGAAACTCGACTCCAGACACGCGCACGCCGAGATATCCGTTATCGCGATACGCGACGCGAGTGACATGCGGGAACTTTGTAATTAAGCCAAGTTACGAATAAAACAGATATATATATATATATATATTTATTCCGAATACAAAGGTGTCATTTTATTTATAATAAAATCAGTGAGTTACTCGGGCGGAGCCCGAATTTCCAAATTCCTTCCGGCAAACGATCCTAACTACCGTGCCTCTCCGGAGGCATAACATAATTTGGTGGCAGCGGTGGGATCTGCCGGGGCATCGCCAGAGCTCACTAAAGACCTGCAAAAGACACGGCTGTGTTAAAACCAAACGGGCACGCCAGCAATCAATTCAATTGAAGTTGACGGACGGAAGCAGCAGCTTCCCCAAGACCTGCAAAGCACCCAGGGTGTAAACAGGACAGGCACGCCAGCACACGTAAACGTAAGCTGATGGAAACCACAATCGACGGAAGACAACGCAAGGACAACAGAACGAGCATCGCCACAACAGCTGTAGCAGAAACGTGAGCCGCCAAGCATCGCGACCTACGATAACTCTACGGACAATGCACCGACGCCGGACAACGACCGCCGTACGACGAGCATCGTCAGCCGTATCAGCCGCCGAGCGAAGGACTGCAGCGTCAGCGACCTACTGACACAGCGAGCGATCATAATATTGTAAGTCCGAAAAAATTTAATAATTATAACTGCATGAATGTCGGAAGGTTCGAATATACCGAAACCGATAGCGAACCGATCGTGGTTACTGAGCGAACCAGACCGACGAGCGATTAAATTAAGCTTAACAACGCGAGAAAATCTTTATAACGTACGAAAAAACTTAGAAACTCAATACTCGAGCAAAAGCGAGCCTGAGTTACCGGAAAACGTCGTCACAGAACGCGAATTTCCATTTAACAATTTGGACGAAAGCCTACTCCCGCGTAATACGACTGACCCCACTGACAACACTCAACGCGAGACTAGACGTACGCGACCGTATATTAGCAGAACTCCAAGTAGAGTATCTTTACGACGCGAATTTTCATTAACTTCCTACGAGAGCGATCTGTTCGATCCGGAAGAGATTTATAGCCAACAGGAAAATAATATGGCCGAATCGCGAAATCCGCAAGAACGCACTCCCGCGAACCCGCCGAAAAGCGCGGTAGACGAGGAAATAGAAAACATGCGACGATCCATTCGCCAGATGAACCAAAACATAGCGGAGACGAATCGCACGCCGCCTCCCGAAACACATCGCGAGGAAAGAAGAGATGATACGCAACTCTTCGAAATATTAAATGAAATGCGCACAGAAATAAGAGCATTGAATAGGCGAGTAACGCGAGTAGAAGACGCGATCATGGATTTGCCACGTCACGGATGTACCCGCCGAGAGAACGATAATGACGCGTTTAATGCCACATACGGGCGAACCGACCGCGACATCAGAAATCGACGTAGCATAGCTCCAAACTACTTGCCGTTAAAAGAAGCAAGAACAATGATTCCGGAATTTGACGGAACATCGCGACATAAGTTATTAGAATTTTTAAATGCATGCACGTACGCCGTTCAAGACATAAATCCCGCGGATGAAGAATCTTTAATCCGAGCAATTTTATATACGAAACTAAGAGGAAAAGCCATGCAGGATTTCGAGACACGAAATATTCGGACTTTCGACGAACTAAAACAACAACTCGAGACTTGTTACCAGTCGAAACAAAGCACGACACATTTACAGATTGAATTCAATTCACTAAAACAAAAGCCGAATGAAACTGCGCACGCTTTCGGACAACGCGTTGATTTACTAGCGATGAAATTATACGATTCGATGATCGAAGGAAAAGAGCATTCCGCATCATCAAAACGCACAATTCAACAAACAATCCAAGAGCAGGCGTTAATAAATTACCAGATCGGGCTACACGACGAATTACAAGTACTCGTACGCGCACAGCGATATACGACGCTCCAAGAAGCGATAACGGGCGCGAGCGCCGAAGAAAAACTCAGACCGGGAACAGCGAGAATAAGTAGTTTTGTTAATAAAAATAAAACCGAATCAAGTTACTCGCGAAATAGTCGAAGTTCGAACCCGCAATGCTTTAGATGCGGAAAAAACGGACATTTCGGACGCGATTGTCGTAGTAGCCGATACGCGCTCCCGAAACCGGAAAAACCCTTGCGAATAAACGCGATAAGTAAATAATGCTCGCATTGCAAAAGAACAGGACACAGCCGCGACGAATGCTGGAGCCTAAACGGAAAACCGAAAAATAGTACAGATAAACTAAAAATCGGAAATCAGCAAAAAACGCGCGAAGAAAATATACGCGACCGAAAGAAATCGCGACAACAGAAAAGGAACGCCGATAGCGCAAGTAGCAGCAGCGAAGACGAGCAGGAGGAAGCGAGAAAGAGACAACCGCGACCTGCATCTGAGTATCGCGTTACACATATTAAAGATATGCCACGCGCACAGAAAAAAACGGATTTATTGCTAATAACATTACCAATGCGACAAGCAAAAGACGGAAAAATACAGATGTTGTACGACTCAGGGTCGACCATCTCATTAATAAAATTAAAACATTTAAAGGACGATACACTAATACATGAAGGTAAAATCGCGCTTACAGGCATAACCGGGCATAAAGTACACACCATAGGAAAAATGTACGCCACGATTAAAATAGAAAATCACAAGGTAAAACATGCATTTTACGTTGTAAGAGACGACATTCCGATAGAATATGAAGGAATAATAGGAATTGATTTCCTTCGACAACATTCGGTATCCTGTGATTATAATCAAAATCAATTAAAAATAGGAGACGCCGTACTAAGATTCCATACGTTTAACAAAACAATCCTAAAACCGCGCAGCGAAACCATCGTAAAAGCGATAACGAAGCAAAATCGGATAGGAGTAGTACGAGCAGAGGAAACAGCTCCAGGAATCTACCTTGGAAACTGCTTAGTAGAACCGAAGGATTACACGTGTCCCGTTAGTATCATAAATACAACCGATACGGAAGTCGAGATACAGACGCCGAACGTCACCCTCGAAGACATAGAACGCGAAATCGAATCCAAAATACACACGATACAAGCAAGAAAAAATTTCAAGCCTACTAGCTCGAGACAAATCTGACAACTACTGCGCACGCAACATTTAAATACGGAAGAAAAAGAGGCACTCTTACGGATATGCGAAGAATATTTCGATACATTTCAGTTGGACGGAGAACCACTGACGTGCACCGCGACGGTAGAGCACGAGATAAACACGCGCGCCGATACCTCGCCGGTGAACACGAGACCGTATCGTCTTCCCGATAAGCACAAGACGGAAGTAAATAAACAAGTGCAAGAAATGCTGAAAAACGGCATAATCCGAACAAGCGCGAGTCAATGGAACGCACCCTTATTAGTGGTACCGAAAAAGGCCGACGCATCCGGAAAACCTAAGCTCCGAGTAGTAGTAGACTTCCGGAAGCTAAACGATTTAACAATAGGCGATTCATTTCCACTGCCCAATATATAAAATTTAAAGCCAAAAAACAGTACGACAAAAGTACTAGAGAAATAAAATTTAAAGTCGGCGACAAGGTATTAGTACACGACGAGACGCTCCGACGCGGACGATCTAAGAAACTTGAATCCCTATGGACCGGACCGTACGTAATAATCGAGAAAAATTCGGACGTGAATTATACAATTAAGAAAGGAAGAAAAGCGGTGCGCATGCATACAAACAAATTACAGCAATTTATAGAAAATTAAAATAAAAAACTTACCTATTCGTTGTCGGAACGACCGATTAATCGCATCCGATCCAAAGCGCGACGCATCTGCTCAATCGTAGCCCGACCTCGTCCTTCGGAGTTACGGAAGGTAGCGCGGATATGATTGAGAAAAACGCGCCCTCGAAGGCGTACAGGCATATCCAGCCATAGCCTTCGCAATAATGGGATGAAGCCATCAGGAGGCTCATAGCGGGGCACTCAAAAATCATCAAAACCATCGTCCACCATATTCATATCGGTTTGACGAACAACCATTAACATTGCACCGTCACCAGTTTCACCAATCTCGTCCTCCGAAGAAGGAAAATAACGAGAACGATTGATTTAGTTCGCGCAAACCATGTTAATAAGACACACAGTAAAACGCGACTGAATAAAAAACTAAGCGACGCTAAAAGCTAGCAAGCAGAAAGGCTAAACTCATAAAATGAGAACCGATAAGACGGTTATATGAAACATTTTAATATGAAATTACAGGATACTCGTCAGCTGGAACAGCCGACAGACCGAAAGTCGCACGGGGCAACGTGAACCGGATTCACCTTACAAAATCCAAGAATTTCTACACAACCCCGGCATATATTTCGAGAAAATCGGACAAATGCAACAAGCCATAAAAACGTGGATATTAGTTATTAAACTAGATATAACGACGCTAAACGATAAAGCATGGCAAATAAATCAATACATCCAACAAACCAACGAGATGTGCGAACAAATAAAATCGGAATTCCACCATAAACGTACTTGCGATAATTTAAAAGAAATCGTGAAAAACGAGTCGAAACAATTAACAAAATTGATCACTCTAATAAATACGCTATATAAGACACGGACGAACGGACGTAGAGGCCTCGTCGACGGAATAGGTGTAATAGCGAAAACATTGTTCGGTACAATGGACGCGAACGATAGAGAATTAATAAACGAACAATTAAATCTCTTACAGAATAATCAACAAACCCTTCAACATGTCGCGAAAAATCAAATAAAAATCTTAAATAGTACAATAATACATCTAGATAAACTAGAAAATATATTAGACCATAACGGTAAATTATTAAATCATTATGTTCGAGAATATAGTACTCGCGAAGAAATAACCGAACATTTTACGGTAATCATCGCGATGATAACAGATTTAATTCGGGATGCGAAAGATGTAATAGAATATCTTACGTATGTACGCAAGGGCACTATGCATCCCGTACTAACACCTATTAGCGACATTATAACACATTTAAAAGAAGCAGCTATCCAATTACCTCACGGTTTATATTTCCCTTTCGAAATCCGAAACGACGAATGGTTAGCAATAGAGGAATACATTAAAACAGTGCTCGGAGATAGTTGCCCTTTTCGGGCCGATTCCGTGGCTCACGCCTATTGCCCCCCACTCACCGCTCGTGCGTTAGCGACGAGTCGCCAGATACGCGTAACTAAGGAGCGCGACGTTTTGTCTCAGGAGCATCCGTATATAAGAATGCCCAAATATAATAATAAGACAATACTTTTCTATAAATAAAAGTTTTTCTTCAATATTTTATATCAATGAAATATAAAATATTGAAGAAAAACTTTTAATTTTGAGAATTTTCGCCGTGCATTTAGAAAAGTATTGTCTTACTATTATATTTGGACATTCTTATATACGGACGCTCCTGAGACAAAGCGTCGCGCTCCTTAGTTACGCGTATCTGGCGACTCGTCGCTAACGCACGAGCGGTGAGTGGAGGGCAATAGGCGTGAGCCACGGAATCGGCCCGAAAAGGGCAACTATCTCCGAGCACTGCATTAAAATAACTGCATACCGTGAAGGATCAATTATATTTACTGTATTGCGATTCCCGTTAATTTCTCAACCAGTGTATGATATAATAAAGGTAACCCCATTACCTACTTACGATAACAAAAATATATTTACTCAAGCGGAAGTAAGTAACGAAATAATAGTAGTTAATAGAGAAGGATTAACGTATATCGTAATAACTGAGAACGACTTAAAAAATTGTATCCAAATAAACTCAAGATACATATCCGAGAAAACGCAACCAATACACCCTATTAATCCAAATGCGCCGTGCAAAATACATATGTACTTGCAACAACAAAGCCAAACAGAGGCCTGCAAAAATAAACATATAATTGCGACAGAAACGATATGGATACCGTTGCGACAGTCACTTACTTGGTTATATTCAACTGTACGCGAACAATCAATAATAATTCAATGCGAAAATTATCATGAAATTAGAAAGATAATTAAAGGAACAGGGCAAATCACACTTCAAAATAAATGTAAATTAATAACAACAGAAATGACGATCCAACCAAAGGAAGTCATACAAGGCAACGAAATAGAAACGTATTTGCCGGAAATTAATATTACATTTATACGAGACAATACGGACGTACTAGACACGAAACAACAAAACATCGTACAGCATTCAGAATTAACAGAATTAAAAAATAAACTAAAGGATATAAACAACGATTTGCAAAATATTAACGACAAATTCTTTACGAAAAAACAATTCGTATATCCTATGGCGACAAGCGGAATAACCACAATAATTATAATAATATTAATAATTTATATAATTATAAAAAATAAAAAGAAACATACGAAACGAGTGTCAGTCAGGATATACGAAGAAGACGAACCACGTATGTCCTACGGATTCCCAAAACCCATATTAAAACGTAGTTTAAGTACACGATTTTAGATAAGTATAGGAATAATAAGAAACGATTATACCTCATATTGTATACGGGAAAAATGTTGTACATTAGAATAAGAAAAAATAATTTTTTTTGTTTTGCGAAAAACGTCACTTTTACACCTCCGTTTTTCTTTTTTTTTACGGGGGAGGGATGTTATAGCCCGAAAAGGCTATATACGAATTACTAGATACATATTATTTTAGAGATATATTATTTTATACGATAAGACATTGCTCAACGTGTAACGCGAATACAGATCACGTTACGAACGTTGACCGAGCGAAGCGCTGACAACGCGAGCCACGCGCGAAGCCCGAGCGACCGCGCAATCACTTCATTGCGAAAACGCGGAAATCAAGGCAAACGGAATAAGGGCGTTGCGAAAATGCAACGTAGAGGTCCTACCTAAAAGCGAAAAGGAAATTGCGAAAATGCAAGCAAAGAAATCCTACTTAGAACTCCTTAGCTTGCATCCGGATCTTGCCGCAAAAATCGAGCGACACGACACATGGTCTTGTCGCTAAACGATCCCCTCCTGGGAAACCAAGGGGAGACAATAAAAAGACCCATCGCTAACGAGCGGCGGGTAGTCTTTATCATTAATTAACATTACGCGGGCAGTCAATAACGCTTGTTACGGGAAACTATTAAATTAACGCCACGCAGTCGGCAGAAAGAAATACGAAAGATCGAGAAGTGAGTCTTGCGACTGAAACTCGACTCCAGACACGCGCACGCCGAGATATCCGTTATCGCGATACGCGACGCGAGTGACGTGCGGGAACTTTGTAATTAAGCCAAGTTACGAATAAAACAGATATATATATATATATATATATATATATATATATATATATTTATTCCGAATACAAAGGTATCATTTTATTTATAATAAAATCAGTGAGTTACTCGGGCGGAGCCCGAATTCCCAAATTCCTTCCGGTAAACGATCCTAACTACCGTGCCTCTCCGGAGGCATAACAACTTCTTAAAAAAGAGTAAGTCGCTACCAACCAATTTTCCTTTACGCAAATTCCAATTAGGAATTATTACTTATCATTTTCTATAGTGAAAAAGATCACCTTGCGCATTTCGATCAAGCGACTTCATTCGCGAACCAAGTACATACAGCGAGTTTATCGCAGAACTCGGAGGGCGTTGGCGCGAGCTGACTCACAAACGATTAGGATAGTTAACCATTATACCGCTAAAATCAACCACAATTTAATCAAAGCGAATAGAATTGTTAGAATAATTAATAGAATTAACAATCACAATTACGATTTTACACACACCTACACACATTTTAGTGACCTCATTACTCCAAGTTCTCCTCCTTATTTTTCCACCTCCTACTCCCCTGAATATTCTTCCTTGCCTTCTCCAAACCTACCCCACTCCCTGCGATCATTCTCTTCAATTTCAACAGTGATCCTCAATAATTCTCTCCCTCCCTCTCCTCAGTCTCTCGAATTGGATGACATAGACAAAGCAATCCAAAATTTTATCGATGAGCTTCCTGACTTGGAAGCAGAATCGTCCTACCAAGATTAACACAATTTAAAGATCTCCATATCTCCTTCGTTCAATAACCCATTTCCTCACTGAACTACTTTTACACTTTGTTTTTATTTTTTTTCTAAAAGATAATAGAAGATATTGTATTTACCAGCCAGAATTCTAATCTTAACGATAGAGCCTTTCCCAACTCAGTCTGGCTGATGCCCCCGAACCATTGTAACACCCGCGTAGCGATAAGCTCAACCACATACAAACATTCACACTCACACGATTAATGTTATCACTTTCTACAAATATATATACCATGTATTCGAACTTTTTATTTTTCTAATGAATAAAATTATATTTTATTTAACTAGTTAAACAATTCTTAACCTCTCTCTCGTTCCCAGTACGAAGATCGCACTAGGTCCCATCCCGCGTAAAAGGGATTAAATTCCCTGACCGAAAAGGGACCACCGAGCGAACGTCTGAATACACAGCGTAATAGCGACCCGAACGGTCGTTTACCTGGCTTTCAGACCTAAGAGTTCGTTCGACCCGATTCTTACGCCGCAAGGCGCCTGATTTCGGGATAATTAGGATAGTTGTTGCGCCCTTCCATCGACTCATCCTTCGTCGAGTCTGGACGTAACACTTATATAAATCAAATTCAAGCTATCGATTAAGCCTATCAAAAATTCGATCGGTTCAGTTGTTATTCAGATCTGGTAATCTAAGGTACTCTCAACTATCCGACTTGCGTATAGATATCCGGAGTGTCTCGCTGTTGCTACGCGCGATCTTTGCTTCGCGTGACTTGGCGCGAGACACTACCGTGTCTCTTGATATACAGGGTGAGTCTGATAAAAAGTCCACCATGTTTTTCTCGAAAACGATTAGAGATAGGGGAAGATATCCAGTATCAAATTTGTAGGACAAGTAGGGGCACATATTTTGGTGACCTTGAACTTGACCTTGAGGGTCAATTGAAGGTCAACTTTGTTTTCTTAAATGGAAATCCCCTTTTTTCATTGCATATTCTTGTAGCTTATCTCGAGAGCTTTTCAAAACACTATAATAAAGTATGTTTTCATTAAGTGCTTTTTGAGTTACTTTATATCTTAATCTGACATATTTTGATATAAAAAATAAAATATCTCGTAAAATATTTAGTTTTGAAAAAAAAAAATTGTTTTTAAGAAAAAGTATGTAATTATTTATAATGTATTTTTTTAAACAATTATTCGTTTTTTTTTAAACTAATTGATTTGTCTCATTATTCTGTACATAAAAGTGTTACGGTAAGATTATCGAAAACTAAATATTTTACGAGATATTTTAATTTTTATATCAAAATATGTCAGATTAAAATATAAAATAACTCAAAAAGTACTTAATGAAAAAATACTTTATTATACTGTTTTGAAAAGCTCTCGAGATAAGCTACAAGAATATGCAATAAAAAGTAGGCAGCTCCATTTAAAAAATTGAAGGTGACCTTGCTTTTTTATGGAAAAAAAATGTTTGGCCAATTTTTATTATTGCAATTTGTTGCCGGTTAGAAACTGATAAAGTTCTGTTTATGACTTTTTTATGTCAGATTATTGTAAGTGCCTTAAAAATCGTGGCGACCGTTACGAGGGCCACCCTGTATATAAATAAAATAGAATCATTTTTACAAAAAAATACGTCTGCATATATTGTAAAAAAAGCAACCAGATATATTTGAAAAATACATTTAAAAAGTACTGATATACAGATAAATAATACAGCTAAGCTGTAATAATACATAAATAATACAGAGAAAATATAATAGAGGGAAAATAAGCAATACAAAAAATCATTTTTATTACAAAAATCATTTATAAAACAATACTTTAAAATAATTATATTAATTTGTTGTAAGATATAAATTGTATAAATTAATACATTGAGCGATAAAATCGATGTATTTACTCATAAAACTAACTTTGTTTTGTATTGTTTTTGGGTTTTTTTCTTTAAATTCTTATTTCTAGATTCTATCAAATATTTATATTGATTATCATATTATATATGTTAAATTTATCTAAATAATATTTGTATAATTTTGTTTTTTATATTTATCATGAAAATAATTGAAAATAATTAAAAGAAGAAAATATAAAATAATACTAATATTACAAAGAATAGTTGTAAATAATATTAATAATATTGCAACAAGACATATTAAACGAAAGCAAGTATTGCGACAATAAAGTTAAAATAAATATAATAAACACAAGATAAACTTATTACAAAACAAACAGGCATAATAAACACAAAATCATTTTCAATATTTCAAACTTAATGAACAAAACAGGCATAATAAACAAATGAAAGTAATCATCAATCTTTCAAACTTAACACAACATAATTATCTTCATCAATTGAACAAATAATTAAAAAAATAAAACGAATCAAATAATAAAAGTAAATTTCTTAATTATTTGTTATTTTTCTTTATTTGATTATTCACCCATGTCTTAATTGCTGCAGGATTTCTGTTAAAAATGTCAGGATTCGAATCCTTTAATTTTTGAATTTCTTTCAGAGAAGGTAAAATTTTTGAAATAATATGCTGTTTGAATGTTGCATATGCAATATTTTTTTCTTCTGCAGTCCAACGTTGGCGAACACATTTTCCAAATGCTAATAATAAAAACAATATTTATAACCAATATGCCATATGATTTGTTCTATAAGTGCAGGAATTTACATTCATTAATTTTTGAATTTCTTTGAGATAGTAAGTAATGTCTTTAAAGTGATATGCTGTTTGAATGCTATAAACAATTAAACTTACTTGATCGTTTTTTTTATTCTTATGATTCACTTGTGAGAATGATAGTGAAGATTCGTTTCCTAAAGAATTTTGATCTGTATTATTTTCACTTGTATTAGATTCTCCAAGATTCAATGAATCTATAAAAACAAAGTACACGAAGCATTAAAATATAATATTAATAATATTATTGTTTTTCTTTAAATTCCAAATTTGTTTGTATCACAATATAAATCAAATTTTTCTGACTGTAATTGTTTAGACTAATAATAAAGATTGATTTAGTTTAAAGTGCAACTCATATTTTAAAATAAAAAGTTTGTATAGTAACGATTAAATATTTAAAATATATTGTAACATTAAAAACTGTATTTGAAGGAAAAACAGTTTATATAAAGAGCAATTATTAATTATGGTATAAAATTATAAGTATTTTTTAATATGGATTTTGCACTAACACATTGACAATTTAGACAAAATAAAAACTTACCACTAAATTTTCGCTTATTCGTATTAATAGATTGCTTTTCAGACTTTTGTATAGAATTACTATCGTCTATAAAAAAATCAAAAAAGATTATAATTTTTGAACTTTAACAATTTAGCCTTAATTGTGTTTTTAGTTATAATTATGCATTCTGCTTTATTTTATTTTGCATACAAATACTTATAATAGTTATTAATTATAACTAACGTTGATAAATTAATTTTTAAAACAAACAAAGAGAAACAAAATAAACTTACGCGAAAGTATACTTTGATGAAAATTATTTTGCTCTATGTCATCTTCCTCTATTTCCTCATCACTGTCTTTTCCATGTATAATACAATTTCTAATAATTTAGATACTTGAAATATTTCTCTAGTTAAAATGGGCTGCCGATAATGCTCTTTGTGTATTTTATCTGCATGACCCATAAAATTAGCCAAATCGGAAACTTCGTAATATTTTAAATTTAAATTAATGCACATTGTACCTATGTGTTTTCTTAAATTAGTTCCTCGCAACCTATCTGGATTTAATGCTCCGCATTCCATTGAATATTTTCTCATAAGATCACATGCTCTTAAATAATGATAGTCTCCCTTTAATATGCCAGGTATTCCGAAAAGATATGGGTTTTTTAGATAAACATTGGCAGTTTTACGATGGCTTAGAAGTAATAGTAAATTTTCTAGCATTTGTTTATGAAGTAAAACCGGTACAGTGCGGCCTAATTTTCCTCTCATAGTAAATCGAACATATTTCTTTGCTGCTTTTCTTTCATCATTGCTAAGCGATAGGTAAGATGTACCTATTGTATTTTCATTCACTGATTCATAATTCTGAAAATCTTCAAGCACGTTCGATTTCTCCTGGCCTACGTCGCGTCGGTTAAATGACTGAATTGACAACAAACAACTTTCTGCCAATGTTTTCCACGCATTTAAAGAAAATGTTTACTTTAATAAATCGTAAGATGTTTTCAGAGTATCATTTAAATAAGTCTCTAATTTTTTAATATCATCTTGAGTTGGTAATAATTTTCTTGAGTATCTTTTCCTTCGATGCTGAGTTTCAACAGCTGTTCGAGCAATAGAAGATGAATAATCTTCTGTTAACAGATTTAAAAATTGTTCTGCAAGTTTTCGTTTTTCTTTATCGTGTCTCTTTATCATTATTGTAATGCACTGCTTACAAAGTTGTTTGAGTAAAGTACCCAAAGATGTTGCCACTGATGGAGTTTTAAAGCCAGTTCCTGATTCATTTAAACCTGCTAAGGTTCTAACAGCTTTGAGACAATTATCATAATTATTTGGTACAAAAATTGTAAAGAGATCATCGATTTTGTCATTTTGATTCTTCATTTCAAGAAGTAGACGACCAATCAAACGCAATTTTTGTCGAATCATATCATAAAAGTGAGGATCTTGAAATTTTTCACATAATTTGTTTGCATAATTAATAGCCAATTCATCATATCTTATAACTCTTGAAACATTATCATCTCTTAATGTTGGAAAAACGCTTTGTCGGAAAAGAGTGCCCCAAAAATCGCCTATTTTTGGTCCCGCGATATTGGAACTGAATTGTGTGCCAAATGATACCTTATGACAAGATATCAATCACAAAAAATTTTTAAGTTGAGGTGAGCATTGGTTCCAGAGATATGGGAAGTCAAAGTAATTAAAATTCACTAACGCGTCAGCCTATACTTTAAAGCACGAATTTTTATGCCAGCATGAGGGGATGTGCTGGCACATGGAGGGGATGCGTTAGCAGCGCTCGGGCGGTAGAAGAGCGCAGACATACAATCTTGTTACAATACATACAATCTGGTTACAATCTTACTTGCTACAATCTGCTGTTTTTTTTGAGAGAGCGCAGACATACAATCTTGTTACAATACATACAATATTGTTACAATCTTACTTACTACAATCTGCTGTTCTTTTGAGAACTACTTCCCGAATCAGGATCTTTTTCAGGATTACTGTTCTAATCAGTTCTTTTCAGAACTACTTTCGCAGTTTTCTTCAATTTTGATTTCATCTTTTGATATTTTTAACGTTCTCCATTACATAATGTCTTCAGCCACTTGCTTAGGCTGCGAAGAGCAAAAACGAAGGAAAGGTGAAAAGTTTTACTTTGTTGACAACATTCCAAATTCATTGCTTGTTATTAACAACTTGCGACAAACTTATAACGCGAAAAAACGAAAATTAGTTGAAGTAAGCAATATTCCACCAAAAAGCAGAGTCTGCCACAAATGTTATAAACTGAGTAAAAAACCATGCTTGTCAATGTCCCACTCTGATCCAAATGTACCTGACTTATCTATTTATCGAAAAGGAAACAACTGTCATCTAGGATGTACATTTGGCTGCAAAGATATTGAAAACTTGATTTCAGTTCCAAACATGATTCGTCATGAGCTACTTATGAATTATAAATTTTTAGCTAAACGCGATGCCCGTATGTGTAGTAAGCATGTAGGCATTACTAATTATTGGCCACTTGTCAAGCAAGTCTCACAAGAAGTAAGTGCTGAAGAGCAGAAAATGGTCAGTGATCTCATGTATGAATACTATCAACAATTGAAAAATAACGACAAACTTGTATTCAATATTGACAAAATTAATTCTATTGATGATGAGACATTTAAAACATGGTTTTCTTACGATAAAGAAGAATTCCATCAAATCTGTAGTTTCACCAAAACTTGTGAGCCAAAGCATGTTGCTGTTTTCTTATGCAAGTTACGTACTGCCCTTTCTAATACCCAACTAGCTTTTTTATTTGGAGTGTGCGAGCAAACGATTGCCAATCACATGAATTTAGCAAGAAAGGATCTTCATAATAATTTAGTTCCGAACTTCATTAATTACAACGATCGCTCAGTATTGATCGCTCATAATACTCCAATGGCAAAAACACTATTTGATATTCTCGATGATAAAGCGTGTAGTATATTTGATACCACCTACCGTCTTGCACAAAAATCAAAGAATTATGCGGGACAAAAGCAACTGTGGAGTGAGCAGAAAAAAATGCCACTTGTCAAACCTATGGTGGGTTGTTCACCTGACGGTTGGGTACTTTTTGTTCTTGGACCATTTGACGCAACTCACAATGATGCAATTATATTAAAAGATTGTTTCAGCAGATATTCAGATGAAATGAGCATCATTCATGAAAACGACATCGTTTTACTCGACAGAGGTTTTCGTGATGTTGTGAATTTCTTAACTACCAATAAGAAATTACATATTTATTGTCCCGGGCTTGGTCAACTTGATACCATTGAAGCAAATTCCTCAAGATTTGTCACCAAATGTCGCTGGGTAATCGAACAAGTTTTTGGTCGACTTAAAAAGAAATTCAAAATCTTTTCTGTGCCAGCTCATAATGCTACTTTGGCGGACGATTATGAATCTCTTCTGATTGCTTTTGCTCTTCTAAACATGTTCCACAAACCAATTCTAAGTGACAAAAGTCATGAAGACATTGCGCATATAATGAAATCTCGAGTAAACGTTCCTAATCGTTTGAAAGTCGTTTCTCAGGAATTCAAGCTTTCTCAAGTCAAATCACCATACCTTGAGCTTCAATATAGAGCAATTGATAATGAGGAAAATAATCGACAACTTCAATTCCCTCAGCTCACAATGGATGATTTATATTACTTCAGTCTCGGCCCATACCAAATAAGAAATGCGATCTCGTATTATGCAGAGCATCAAAAAGAGGGGACTTTTCTAGTGCGGAAGTTTGAACCAAACCCTAGACATCCAACTGCAGCCTTAGTCTATGCAAGATATGGGATTTCAGTTGAGAATCCCTTGCTAGTCAAAGCATACATGAAATCTCGATACCGTAGTGGAAAACACCATCACATTTTTGTACTCATAGATAAAACTAAAACAGGACGAGATTCAATTACAGAATATTATTGTACATGTGAAAGTGGTGCTCGAACTGTCGGCTGTTGCAGTCATGTTATGACAATTGTGTGGTTCCTTGGATATGGCCAATATCATGGGATACATGTATCTAATCCTGATATATGTAATATATCCATAACCATTTCCAAGGAACAAAATCAAGGAAACTAAATCTTAGTATGTGTTTTCGCACATGTGGATCGATTTCCTTAACAAGTAAAGAAATTAAAACATTTTTTAAATACATGGTCCGCCATATTAAATCGGACATTAAGAATTTTACAAATCTGACTTCAAATTCATTGTCAGCATCTAGCAAAACCTCCGGGTACGAAATTTTAAATTATCGGACTGAAAGAAAAATTCGTGCTTTAAAGCGTACGGGCTGACGAGTTAATGAATTTTGACAACTTTGACCTCCCATATCTCTGGAATCAATTCTCACCTCAACTTAAAAATTTTTTGTGATTGATATCTTGTCATAAGGCATCATTTGACACACAATTCAGTTCCAATATCGCGGGACCAAAAATAGACGAAAAAACCACTGATTTTGGGGTCACTCTTTTACACGCAGATTCGTGGATTCGACCTGTAATTTTTCTTGATTTGGCTAATATAGTTCTATTATTTGTAGAATTTTGTTTACTGCATCTTCTATAATGATGTCGAATGGCTGATTTGGAATAACTATCCTTGCATTGCGGGCATATAGAAAAATCACTAGCATTTTTATTATTTTTTTATTATATTTAGGACGACGCATAACTTTCAATTCACCTGTATTGACATTTGAATTGGTATTAAAAAGATAATATCCATTTTTACGAATTTTTTTAATCAAAATTCTACGCTCTGGTCGTCCCTTAGGAATATAAAAGATGTCTTTTACTTCCTTTACATTTCTATGTTTTCTGCTAAGGTGACGACTCAGCTTGGATTGTTCCGTTTGGCAATAAATACAAAAATCTTTCTTATTTCCAGAATAGTTTTTACAAACATATTTGTGTCGTCTGGTGCATTATGTCCAAGAGAAACTGACATTTCTAGAGTTGTATTTTTTGATGTTTAAAGTAAATTTTGATTTTCATCTTTCATCAAAGTTTTCGAATTATTTTTGTCTTCTATACTGTTTTCAGAAATATCTGAATCAGGCACATAAGTTGAATCATTTGATTCACTGATTGAATTAGTATGACTTATTGTATCTTCGTCTTCTGCAATAAGAAATAATATATTTATTAAAAAGATATAAAAGTAAGGCTCTTAAACGATTAAAAATCAAAAATACAAGTAAAATGGCAAAAGAGTCACGCGCAGTTTTTTGGGCGCAAAAATATATAATTTAAATCAAAAATTGAATTAAAAAATTAGAGAATTTCTTTAATTACAAAATTCGCGAAAGGCGGACGTTTCGGCCCTTTTTTTGGCCATCATCAGCGCAAACAATAATAAAATCATCATTAAATACGGTATACAAAAAGAATCTCAAACAATTAAAGCGCAAAGTTACATGATAACCGACAGTAGAAGGCGTAATCCCTCATGTCGCTCCAAAGGGCAAAAACCATTCTCCATGCAGTCCATGTTCTTTCGGGGCAGAAACCTCGATTCTTTAAGCATGAATCCACGAGCATGGTGATACGTTAATAATTGTGTATAAAAGAGACGCAACGCACAAGTCGACAGTACAAATCTTTCAGTATCGCACAATCTTACTCTAATACTCTGTGGTTAGTTGGTGAGTTTAGTTAAGATTGTGCGATACTGAAAGATTTGTACTGTCGACTTGTGCGTTGCATCTCTTTTATACACAATTATTAACGTATCACCATGCTCGTGGATTCATGCTTAAAGAATCGAGGTTTCTGCCCCGAAAGAACATGGACTGCATGGAGAATGGTTTTTGCCCTTTGGAGCGACATGAGGGATTACGCCTTCTACTGTCGGTTATCATGTAACTTTGCGCTTTAATTGTTTGAGATTCTTTTTGTATATCGTATTTAATGATGATTTTATTATTGTTTGCGCTGATGATGGCCAAAAAAAGGGCCGAAACGTCCGCCTTTCGCGAATTTTGTAATTAAAAAAATTCTCTAATTTTTTAATTCAATTTTTGATTTAAATTATATATTTTTGCGCCCAAAAAACTGCGCGTGGCTCTTTTGCCATTTTACTTGTATTTTTGATTTTTAATATATTTATTATTACTCTTGTAACGGGTCCGCTTTCGCGAGCTTGCGGATTCGCTCGGTCGTGATCAGGGCTCGTAGAAAGTGGTGAGACACACGATTAAAGAAGATATAAAAGAATATTACTTTATTTGGCCTATATCGGCACTGGTCAAGAATACAGAAATGCCCCCGCGGAGCGGGCGCGCGGCGAATAGTAATGTGCGACGGGCGGGGCGCGGTTGTTATGAATCGCGCGAGTTTAACAATGAGATGCGGTGTTGTATACGCAAAGCGGATATAAATATGCCAGGTAGACGGCGTGTGGCGCGTGGTCGGTTTGTTGTGACGGCGCGCGGTTCACAACAACGCGTGAGTCGATTTAAACCGGCGCGACGGTTTCTTTTGCGTCTACGGTCCGCGATAATGTTTACGTCGCGTATTCCCAGATGTTGTGGGATGCGTGCGATATCGAGAAATCTCGAATGGGCAGCGAACTCTCTGTCCCTTGTTCGCACGCGGAGTACGGATTGACCAACGGAGTCTCAACAGGGTGACGAACTCGCCATCCCGCGGTCCGTATGGTCGCGTCGGTCGGAAGTTAGACCGTTTCTCAAGAACTCTCGAGAGAAGCGGTCGCGGGTTGCGAAGGATCGTAAAGCGGTTCGGAAGCCGAGAATGCTCGGCGGAGGCTGCGACTCGTCAACCCCCACGTTCCGTCGTGTTTGCTAATTATTCGGATCGGATCAGGAAAGTCTCGAGCGTACCCCTGCCCGGCTGGTGTTCGCCGGGCGGCAGACTTCCGGTCTACTGCCGGGTAACAATGGGGGGGGGGTTGCATTGTTACACTCTTAACATAAAAAAGAGATATCTTCAATATATATAATAATGTTTTATTTTCTAAAATGTAGTAATGTGTAAAAATGTCAAAATTACTATTACAAATTATAACATTGTCTAATTGGTTGTAATAACGAGTTTGTTGTTAATATAAAATTGCATGTTTAATATAAAATTATTGTATCCTTTTCTTGTATGTTTTTTAAATTAAAACGAGGTGGTAATGATACATCTTCACTATTATCTATTATCAAATTATTATTAAAATATACATTATATATGGCTTGAGGCTCGAGCGTTTCTTGTTCTGTTTGTAAATCAAACGGTAGTAGAATATTCCTGCATCATATTTTAATTTTAGTAAAAAGTTCTTAATTTAATTTAATAGTAAAGTAAAAAAAGAAATTACTCATTATTATCGGAATTATTAAGAAGATCCAAATTTATAGATGATTGTTGAAAATCTGCAAAATATTAAACAAAAATTATAAGTTTTAAGTTGTCCAATAAAATCATCAGACAATCAAATTTATAGATAATACACTATATATTTCTTTTACCTTGCTGATTTAATTCATGTAAATTAAAATATAAAGCGTTTTGAGGATTCGTTATCACAGGTTCTATAAAATATTGATCTGAATTATTTGTTAGATTACGAATTAAATCATCAAAAGTAGATTCTGAGCATTCATAATTAGTTGCTTCTGCATCTAAAATAATATAGTATAATATATAGTATTAATATATGTACTAATGTACTAATGTACTAATGTACTAATGTATAATAAATAATCAATTATTTTCAATATTGCTATTAGGTGTACAACTTTGCTTCCGCCGTTTTTTTTCCGAAATTCGAGGCTTTATTGTAAAAAACTGGTTATACATTTATGATTCAAAGTATTGTCCATCGCTGGCCACTACTTTCTCCCATCTTTCGGGCAGCGTACGAATTCCGCGTTGAAAAAACTGGTCATCTTTTGAAGCGATCCACGAATCGATCCAATTTCTTACTTCTTCATAAGACCGGAAGTGCTGGTCAACCAGGCCGTGTGCCATTGATCGAAACAAGTGATAGTCAGCGGGAGCAACGTCTGGAGAATACGGCGGGTGGGGTAGGACTTCCCATTTCAACGTTTCCAAGTATGTCTTGACCACTTTCGCAACATGGGGTCGAGCATTGTCATGCTGCAAAATCACTTTATCGTGTCTCTCGTTGTATTGCGGCCGTTTGTCTTTTAATGCTCGGCTGAAACACATTAATTGCGTTCGATAACGATCGCCTGTGATTGTTTCAGTCGGTTTTAACAGCTCATAATACACTACGCCGAGCTGGTCCCACCAAATACAGAGCATGACCTTGGAGCCGTGAATATTCGGTTTGGCCGTCGACGTGGAAGCATGGCCGGGATATCCCCATGATTTTCTGCGCTTGGGGTTATCGTAATGAACCCATTTTTCGTCCCAATGCGATGCAGAAATCCCTTCCGTCTTTGTCTTTCAAGCAACTGTTCACAAGCAAACAAACGCCGTTCAACATCTCTCGGTTTCAACTCGTACGGCACCCAATTTCCTTGCTTCTGAATCATTCCCATGTCTTTGAGGCGTTTTGAAATTGCTTGTTGAGTCATTCCCAATGATCGTGCCAATTCTTCTTGACTTTGACTCGAGTCTTCATTAAGTAATGCCTCCAATTCTGCATCTTCGAAAACCTTCTCTCTTCCATCGCTATGCCGGTCTTCGACGTGAAAATCACCGTTCTTGAAGTGTTGAAACCACTCACGACACGTTCTTTCACTAATAGCGGCCTCACCATAAGTATTTGAGAGCATTCGATGAGCCTCAGCCGCAGATTTCTTCATATTGAAGCAGAAAATTAAAACCTCCCGCAAATGACGAGAATTTGGCTCGTAAACTGACATTTTCAATCGAGAATAACTTTATGATGCAGGCACAAATCGACTAATGTTTCTATAGGGTTATGTTGACAGATGCCCAAGTTTATTGCATGACGTCTATGATCTATTTATTTCGACCACTACTTACCGCTAAAGCCATCTATAGAAAAACGGCGGAAGCAAAGTTGTACACCTAATAATAAAACGTTGCACGCGTGCCGTGACTCTAATTAACTTCTTTCACGTAGAGACTTCGTTCGGTAATTTCCACTCCAGAATATGTTGAGCATGACAAACGATCGTATTTCGCGATTCGTTTTGATTATCTGACGATCGGCATCAAGTTGACCTTTTAATTTATCATGTATCGGCCACGCGGTAGAAGGGGAACGCAACCAGGCAGGGCCAGCCCACCAAAGTTCGAAATCGCGGAATTCAGCGGGTGACAAACCTCGCGACGCGCAATCCGCTGGATTTTCTTTAGATGGAACGCGATTCCATTTAACCGACGGCAGCCGAGTTTGTACTTCCGATACACGATTCGCCACATAAGTAGTCCATCTTGATGGATGGCCTCGTAACCATGCGAGCGCGACAGAAGAATCTGTCCATCCGTACATCGGAATATGCTGTAAATTTAACGATCTTTGCACGAATTCTAGCAATCGAGTTAATAGGAATATGGCATTCAATTCTAGACGCGGCACGCTAATCGTTTTAATCGGCACTACCTTTGATTTTGCGGTTATTAAGACTACTGAAAATTCGCTGAGCGATCGGAGAATTCTTAAATAAACGACAGCGGAGTATGCGCGATTAGACGCGTCGGCGGACCCGTGCAACTCGATAGCCAAATTTTCCGGATGCATTCCAGTCCATCGCGGAATGCGAATTTCTTTTAAATTTATGAATTCGCGCAATATTTTTTCCAGGACTCTAACAAGTCCGCCGCGATAGAAAAATCCCAATCGAGTTTTCTTAGCCACAGTTCTTGAATCATAATTTTCGCGGTGATTATTACCGGAGAAACCCATCCCAGTGGATCGAAGAACTTCGCGATGAATGATAGTATCAAATGTTTCGTATTCATATTGACAGAAGGTGACTCGATTTGAAAACGAAAAGAATCTTCTCGTGGTATCCACTCAAGTCCGAGCACTTTAAGCGTAGCATCCTTATCGAATGTACGAGCGATAGCGAGTTCATGCTCTCCCGGAGGAATGTCTGTTAATAATTCTATAGAATTGGCAGCCCATTTGCGTAAATGAAAACCGCCTCGCGCCATCAATTTCGTAAGCTGATCGCCACTTTCCTTTAGCGACGGAACTTCATCGGCGCCAAATAGAACGTCGTCGACGTAAATAAAATCTTGTACTATTGCTTGCGCTTTTGGAAAAAAATGACCTTCGTCGAGCGCTAATTGATTAATAACGCGCATAGCTAAATACGGAGCTGGAGCAGTACCGTATGTAACCATAAGCAATCGATAAGATTGTATCGGAGAATTAATACTAGATCGCCAAAAAATCCGTAAAAAATCGACATCGTCTCGATGAACGCGGATCTTTTCGATATCGGCGGTGTACACATAACGAAACTAACGCCAACGAAGGATAATTGAGGACAAATAGCATTGTAATTTAGGCCCGGTCATTAAGTGATCATTTAATGTAGAACCGTTACTCGTTTTGCACGACGCGTTAAATACTACGCGAAGTTTCGTCGTGCTGCTAGACTCGCGTAGTACCGGATGATGCGGTATATACAGGGTGAGTTTTTTAATTTGAAACTGTAAAATATCTCGGAAAGTAAGCTTTATCGAAAAAAATGTTTCAAACAAAAGTTGTAGGGTTCGGAGGGGGCCACATGATAAAAATGTGGATTTGACCTTGAGTGACCTTTTCAAGATGAGATCAATGTGATCGACGTTTTTTTAAATGGAACCCCCCTTTTTTATTACATATTCTTGTAGCTTATCTCAAGAGCTTTCCAAAACACTATAATAAAGTATTTTTTCATTAAGTACTTTTTGAGTTATTTTATATCTTAATCTAACATATTTTGATATAAAAAATAAATATTTCGTAAAATATTTAGTTTTCGATAATCTTACCGTAATACTTTTATGTACAGAATAATAAGACAAATCAATTGGTATAAAAAAAAAACAAATAATTGTTTTTAAGAAAAAGTATGTAATTATTTACAATGTATTTTTTTAAACAATTATTTGTTTTTTTCTTTACACTAATTGATTTGTTTCATTATTCTGTACATAAAAGTATTACGGTAAGATTATCGAAAACTAAATATTTTACGAGATATTTTATCTTTTATATCAAAATATGTCAGATTAAGATATAAAATAACTCAAAAAGTACTTAATGAAAAAATACTTTATTATAGTGTTTTGAAAAGCTCTCGAGATAAGCTACAAGAATATGTAATAAAAAAAGGGGGTTCCATTTAAGAAAACGTCGATCACATCGATCTCACCTTGAAAAGGTCACTCAAGTCAAATCCATATTTTTATCATGTGGCCCCCTCCGAACCCTACAACTTTTGTTTGAAACATTTTTTTCGATAAAGCTTACTTTCCGAGATATTTTACAGTTTCAAGTTAAAAAACTCACCCTGTATACCGCTTGGTAAAGCGTCGGATTTTCGTCGGAGACAGGTTCCATATGACCCATAGATTTATATTCATTTAAGAAAGAATGATAGGGTTTCGCGAGATCCGGATTTTCGCGCGAAGATCCTATATCGAGCGGAGGGTTGGTTTTAAATGGTAACCGTATTACATAGCGGCCGTCTTCGGCGCGCTGATGTGTTTCGATAAAATGTTGTTCGCATTTTTTATCTTCTTCCGACAGCTGAAGTTCGGAAGAAATTTCCTCGATCTCCCAAAATTTTTGAAGGAGAGAATCGAGCGAAGGAATCGTTACGCAATTCAATGAAGTCGCGGAACCGGTGATTGAATTAGAAGTTCCGGTAGGACCGGATAATATCCATCCTAAAGCAGTATGTTGGACCGTCGGAGTTCCGGTCGGCCCATGTTTTACCTTTTGCTTTAATAACGATCCATATAAATCTGATCCGATGAGCAGATGGATCGGATGATTGCTAAACGGATCCGGATCCGCGAGAGATAACTTCCGTAAATGCGGCCAATAATCTACGGTTTTAGTTCTTGAGCCAGCGTATGACGTAATTTTTTGATATACGAAAGCCGTCAAAGAAAAGGTTGAGTAACCTCGCTCGTTACAAAATTCGAGAGTAAGAGACACCTGAGATTTCGCTACTGTATCGTTCGCCGAAACACTGTACGTGGAGGCTCGCGCGGTAACGTTTCGTGCGCATAGTTTGACACAACGATTCCGAGATAAAACTAACAGCCGAGCCTTGATCTAACAACGCACGAACTTTAAAATTACGTCCTTCGATGGTACGAAGTATTACCCATGCGGTGGCTAGTAAAACGTTCGGCGGATTTTTGAGCGGCGAATGAATCGTTTGAACGGAAGCGACGGCGGTCTCGTTCTTTATCTCAGGGGCGGCTAACGCTCGGTTGAGCGTTAAGCGCTTTGTTTTCCGAAACAGAATTTTCACTAATCTTCTGTACCGGTATATTTGAGTCACGATGCAAGAGCATGATGTGCTCGTCGGCACAAATTACAACGTTTTTTACTCTTGCAAGACTTTCTTGCAACGACACTCTTGCGACTTTTAAACAATTAAAGCAACATTTATGCGATTTGAGAAACTGAGTTCTCTGTTCGACGGATTTACGCTTAAACTCGTCGCATAACATCAAATTATGATTGCCGGAACAATTCAAACATTTTTCGGTGGCTACGTTATTCACCGAGGCCCAATTAGAGCCTTTATTTTTATGAAAAGAAGTATCGGTATTTAACTTAGAATGATCGGTAAGACCTCGAATTCGCAGCGTCATAAAATCGCGAATCTCTTCATACGTCGGAGATGCGCTTGATTTACCGCATTGCAGATTCCACTCATTACGTGTGCGTGGACTAAATTTTTGCGAAACAATATAGACTAATAAGTCATCCCATTTTTCAACAGGTCTGCCTAAATTTGTTAACGCGGCTAATGACGCGGCAACGGTATCTCGTAAACCTTTGAGTTCTACAGCGGATTCTGTTTTCATAATAGGCAAATCTGCGAAAGCATTAATATGGGCATGAATAATCGCGTTTTGATTATCGTACTCTTCGATAAGTAATTTCCACGCACCATCGTAATTTGTGTCTGCAATCTTAACATGATTAATTAATACCGCGGCTTCGCCCGTGACACTGGCTTTTAAATAATGTAATTTCTGCGTATTCGACAGCGATTCTTTCGAGGCGACGAGCGATTCGAATATTCCGCGAAAGTTTTCCCATTTCGCGAAATTACCGGAAAATTTCGGCAACGAGATTCGTGGTAATTGCAATGAAACCGCACCAGACAATTCGCGAGAAGAAACGTCGCTTACCAATGATGCCGCATTCGGATCGCACCGGGAGAATTTACTTATCACGTCTGCGAGGTAGTCTGTCGCTTCGTGGTAGACGTCCTCGGCCGCAAAGAATTCCTCCTCGGTGAAGTATTTGACGGTACGCTGTTCGTCGGCCGTTGCTATCTGCTGAAGCTGGACGTCGAGACGTTGACACCTTTCCCACAATGTCTCCAAGGTGTCCAGTCGACTCTTCGCCTTGTATTGCGTGACGTTGGCCTTGCCCATTTTCTTAAAGTTGGGGAATACTCGCTTCATAGAGCTTATTGTAATAGATTGCTCGATGAGGAGGCCCTGCAGCGAGTCCGTCATGACGGTAGGCCAATAAGATGAAGCCTTTCAGCAACAATTTACCACTCGTTGGTCGTTGAGGTGGTGAGGCGTGACGACAGTCCGTCGCACGCGGATGCAGTGTAGCCAGATTGCCTACGCTAGCAACGCGCAACCGTAGTGGAGGGGCTGACATACACAAGCGCGAACCGCGTACGTGGGAGCTCGGCGCTTCGACTAGCTTCGGATAGCAAAAGAGGACAGATATACTGTTTTCTGTCTCTCTCCTTCCTACCGAGCCGGCAACGAAGCCGACGGGCGACGGTGCTCGCTTCTCGATTCTCGATTCTTGATATGCGTTAAATGTTGTTTTCAGCCTTTTCGTATGAAATATATCACACACATACTATGTATTATATATATATATATATATATATAATAGGGGAGGAAATTACCGTAAGATTGCATATACGGCGGCGGCAAAAATAAAGCGTTTGACAAATGAAATGCTTGTGTTGAACGGAAGCACGGAGCACGCGAGAGACAATATCTTTGCGAAGGACAATATTTTTGCGAGAAGGCGAGTGACTGCGGTATCGGGTGACAATAATCAGATATCTGGTTACGCTAAAAAGAAGCTCAGCGCGTTGAATCGCGAGCTTTTAAAATCATTGGGATTCGTCGTACGAAATACTTGAACAATATGATTGACATCTTGAATATCGGAGGCGAGCCGATCTTTGACGATCGTATCGTCAAGATTGAGACTCATACGTACAATCCATACGCCAACACAACGCTTGGATATAGCGACGAGATACGGATACGGATACAACATCAAGATTTGTACACGTTACCATGTGAAAGTTTTCTATACGTCGAGGGAAAGTTGATGGTGCGTAAAGTAGCTGAAGGGGGAAGAGTGATATTGGGCAACAATTGTGTCGCGTTTATGTTTGATGAACTTCGATGTGAACTCGACGGTGTGGAGATTGATCGCAACAGAAACGTTGGAATAACTTCCACGATTAAAAACTATGTCTCCCTAACAGCCGAGAGGGGTAAAATCTTGGAGAATGCTGCGTGGAATATATCACATAATGCTGCTGAAGCTTACTTCAATTTTTGCGTGCCGCTAAACATACTACTAGGTTTTTGCGAAGATTATAAGCGAGCTGTGATTAACGCTCGTCACGAATTAATTCTGATACGTTTGCGCAACGACAACAATTGCATATTTGAACATGCTTCGGCTGAAGCTGATATCGAATTATTCAAGATACAATGGCGTATGTCTCATGTAATATTGAGCGAGGTCAATAAACTATCCTTGCTACGCGCGTTGGAAAGCGGGCGATACTTGAATATGAGTTTTCGTTCTTGGGATCTATACGAATTTCCTCTATTGCATAATACGACCAAGCATTCGTGGACCGTGAAAGCCGCCTCTCAGCTGGAGAAGCCGCGATACGTGATCTTTGCGCTGCAGACTGGCAGAAAAAATGCTGTGTCAAAAGATATTACTGCATTCGACGACTGTAAATTGACCAAAGTTACTCTATCTAAACTCGGAATTTTATCCCTACGATGATTTAAATTTAGATTTCGATAAAAATAGATTCGCCCTCTTGTTCGATATGTACTCTCGTTTTCGCAAATCTTATTACGGATGTGATAATGATGATGTGCTATTAAACATTTAAAAGTTTTTACATTGCGGTCCTCTCGCGGTTATTGATTGCTCACGACAAAACGAGTCTCAAAAATTCCACCGTGGACGTGAGATTAAAGTTTGAGTGCAAGGAGGATATACCTGCAAATACTACCGCCTATTGTCTCATCTTGCACGATCGCGTTGTCGAATATTGCCCATTGACCAATGTAGTTCGTAAAATTACCGAAATCAGCAAATATCCCCTCCAATGTCAAAATATATAAAGATTGAGATTTTGACGATCAACAGCAGTCGTACATCATTCTTGCAATCGTACGGTAATATTATCAGCATGATCGCGCCAACGTTTGTGGACCTGCAAGGATTCATTATCGGGCGAAACTTCATCGTGAAGGAAGTAGCGATATTGAGAAATGGATTTGTTCTCTCACATTACTTTTTTGCAAGTCCCGTACCATAGCGTGCGCTTACAAAATCTGAGAGATGTCAAGCGTCATGGCTAATCAGACATCACCATGGACTTCAATGGGAGGATGGAAACGTTCTATACAGCTTCGCTAGGCGTTTGATTACGAGAGCTGTGATGGGTGCGACGGAAGAGGAAGATGGAGCATCTCTTATCGTGTACGTTAAAGGACACGAAAAACGAGAATGACTGGCCGATATACTTGGCGATGATGCGAGAAACGATGTTATTATTGAGACCTTGGATGCGGACTATGAAGATATCATTTCGTTAAATAAGCTAGATGTTAGTAACACTATGCACTGTGAAAAACATTTAAAAAATTGCGCTTTACAAAATGTATTTAAAATATTCAATTGGTGGACGAATCATCATAAAGATTCACCCAAACATTATTTAGAATAAACTATTGTTAAAATATATTTTTATTCTCTTTTATTCTTCCCTTTTCCTCTTTCTTATCTCAGTAAGCGAGTATTAAATTTCAGTACGTGCTGTTAAATTGTGGCGTCAGCCATTTATTTAAAATATAGATGTTACATTTCAGTACATGGGCATTATGTCCGTCACAAAGTGTCTGACAACGAGCGAAGTAGTTTAAAAAGTGAAGTAAAAAAGTGAATAAATATTTTGAAAATGCCAATGTTTCGCAATCATTTGGTAAGAAGTGTTCAGTATTTTCGTATGTGACATTATGTGTAATATTTATTAATTAATAATATATTTTAGTTTGTGCAAATCGACGTCATCCACCGCCGATACATGCGCTGGATGCGAAGAAATATGCGGTGGGTGCATGCCAATTTGTGGGGCGACACCCGCGAAGCCCGCGAGTGGGCATGCTTTTACCCAAATCAGTACGAAGACATTTTTTGTTTGAGACCGCTTTTCGACCTGGAGTCGTATGAAGAAGAGGAGAATTGGGAGGAGGAGGAAGAGGTGTTAGAGGAGGAGGAGGATGAAAATTGGGAGGAGGAGGAATGGGAGGAAGATTGGGAGAAAGAGCTTGCGGCTCCAGGAGGATAATGTATGTATATGTATCCATTTTAAAAAATTTTATATTATTTGAATTAGTATACTAACAAGACTTGTATTTTTCTGTTTCAGATGGAGCGCCACCTTATTATTATATATTTTATTATTATTATTATTTTTTAAGACACACACGCACGCACGCACGCACGTACGCACGCACGCACGCACGCACATTTATATGATATACACAAATTTTGAATAAATTTATTATTTTATATAAAAAATATGTCGATTATTTCTGTGCCTCCTTCTTTCCTTTTCCCACACGCATGCATGCCTCGCACTATCTCTCTCACACCTCTTCGCGGCATCGTACCTTCGCATTCCCTCTTCCCCGCGGACCCCTCGCCTACCGGTTAGGACGCGGTTTCCCTCCCCCCTCTCCGCGGACCCCTCGCCCATCGGTTTCGCCGCGGTTCCCCTCCCCCCTCACCGCGGACCCCTCGCCTACCGGTTTCGCCGCGGTCCCCCGCGTGACGTCATACCACCCGCGCCGGTTTCCCCTCGCCCCCCCCCCCCTCAGAGGACCATCGCTAAGAACCGGCCTAGATACACTACTATAATAACTTTAAAACATATATAAAACATATATATAGGTTTTCGTTCTTAAAAGGTAGATATATATTTTAATTGCAGATAGAACAATTAGCTCTTAATATAAATTAATGAATTTCTTGTTATGATATTTTAATTGCAGATAGAACAATTAGCTCTTAATATAAATTAATAAATTTCTTGTTATGTAATCTACTGTACGGATGTTTTTACTTCTTATATTTCTGCAGCATTAAAGCGATAGTCTTCTCTTATAAATTGACACACCATTAGCGCATCAATTTTTGATAGATTTGTCGAATTTGCTTTAACATATCCTGCTTCCATTTGACTTCGTTCATTAATGACTACCTTTCTTTAAAAAAAGTAAAACCGTAAATAATCTCCTTGTTCCCTGTACTAAATTGAAGTTTTAGTAACGAAGTGACGTCACGCACGAACTAACCAATAACGAAGCGTTTTCAAGTCACGTGAAAATTTTAAATTTTAATCATCTTTCTTTATTTATTTTAAGTTATTAATTATTGGTGGAAAATCTTAAAAGATTGGAAATAATGTTTCTATAATTTATACTTTCGATTAAAAATAAAATTTATATAAAATTCCTTTTTGGTAATACCCTATTGAATAAAATTACAAATATTTACATGTGTTTATTTATAAATATTTCTTTTTTGCATTTGCCTTGTAATATCCGTTTTTCAAACTGTGAATCTGATAATCTATTAAATTTTGGTAAATTAAGTAAAGTTGCATACGAAAAAAGCCTTTCTACTGGTGCTGAGGATGGCAATGCAGTATTGTATTTTATAAATAATTTCTTGACCAAAGGAAATTTTTCCAGAAGATTGAATGAGGTTGATGTTTCATTAAAATACTGCATTAATTTATTTTCTTCTTGTCCTTGTGGAACAAATGCTGTAGTAAAAAACAAATCCGAACTGTTGTCACCAAAATCGAAAAAATCATCATTAGCATCTTGTGATTGTGGAGCGGCTGGTTGCTCGTTTCTAACGGGTCTCATAATATTATGTTCCAACTTTTTCACTTTTTCTTTAGCATCTTCTTTTAAAGCAGACATCCAAGATGTTTTAAATTTTGGATGTGTGAATGCAGATATTGCAGAATTTGCTGCAAATTCGCCCTTGCTTTCAATATTGAAATATTCACAGAATCTTCATTCTAATGCATTTTTTAGGATTTCAACTAATGTCTTGCATATTGCAAGGTGACTGCATTGTACTAATGATTGCCATTTTTTCATAATACTCAGCAGTGACGGTAAAAGATAACCGTAATGACAATATTGTTCTCCTTGTAATATATCAATCGCTGTCGCCAGAGGTTTACACCATTGTAAATATTCTGATGATATATACAAAATCTTGATCCCGAAACGGCCTTGTAATCTGTATAATGCTGTGAACTTCGAAGCTCATTATTTTTTCTCTTAATGAATGTATTTGTTTTAAGGCATCATATAAAGAATTTCACCTTGTTGGAACCGGTCTTTTCAAACTGCATCTAATAACTTTTCTTAACTCTTCTCGTTTTTTTGGTGAGTTTAAGCATTTTCACAGATCTTGACATCTATCCATGGCATTTCTATAAGCTGCTTTGATTCTTGGACATTCATTTATCGCGTTCCTAGTGTCTGTAGTAGCGATCAAACTTAACGTGACTAGCACATCGAAAATAACGAGATAGCATTGGGTTAGCTGAGATTTCATCATTAGAAATTATAATATTTTCACTGTCTATCCTAAATTCATAATCAAATTCTTCGACATCAACATTTTGTATGGCTGCTTCTGCAGCATCCATAACTACTTCATTGTTTTCATTAGATACATTTTCAGTGTCTGCAGAGGTGCTTGCATTTGCATTTGCATTTGCTTGAGCTAAATTTTCACCACTCGATTCATCATTTTCTGCAACAATGAAAATATAAATTTGTATGATTACAATGTACATGTGCACATGCATATGTATGTGCACATGTACATTGTGAGTGTGAATATTATGTTCACAATATATGATATATGGTGTTATACGATTTATCGTCAAGCGCAGATTCAAAACTTAAACGTTTTTTAAAAATATTTTTAGATTTATAATTTAGTAGATTTAGATTATTTTTAGAATTAGAAAAGTGTTCTATATGTTAGAGGCACTAAAACGATCGAAACACCTGGTTTTACTTATAATGAAAAAAAAAAGATTTAATTTCCTGTATAAATTTGAAGTAAAATTATTATGAAATAAAACTTTTTTTAAAATTTTTGATATGTCAATTAATATATTAGATAAAACAATAACGTTTGAGAAAGCTAAGTTTCAATGAACTGATTTTTTTTAATCTATAGACTTTGAAAAAAAATGAGGTGTGTTAAGTTTGGTTGATAATTCAATTTAAAATAATTATTTAAAAATAATTCAAAATCACCTACAAAAACCTCACAAAGATAAAAAAAATACGCCAAGTATATAAAAAAATCCCAACTTGTACGCAAAAAAAGTTTATTATTTATCCCTAAAAAATAACTTTTAAAAAAATTTTTCCTTGAAAAATAATTTTCATACAAAATAAAAAACTAAAAAATGATTTTCCTCTAAAAAATAAAAACCTTTAAAAAACAAAAATCAAAACTAAATATGAAATCAAGTTAACTAGCCAAGTACATAGAAGCAGTTCAGTTTGTAAGGGTTTGTAATTTAAAATAGTATTTGTTTGATAAAATCAGTCTTGCATTTATAGAAATATTCTAGATTCTCTCGAGAAAATTAAAATGCATTTTATTTTGTATACCGATATAATTGATCTTTAAAGTTATTTATATACTTTTTTCTTGAGATAATAGAGATTATATATAAGAAATCTAATTTTATTTATACTATATAATAGAAGGCTCTAATAATAAATATATATAATATAGGAAAAACTGACCAATTATGAACCTGACGCGGTAGGTAATGCGCGAATTTTCTGAATGATTGTTTTTACTTTTTTTATTCAAATGAACGTTTCGGTTCAATATTTCGAACTTCTTCAGCATCTGTGAATTACATAACGTATACATTGTGGATTATTAAATGTGGATATAAACGAAGGCAAATACAAATAAATTAGAATATGAATTACGTACTAAGAAATCACCCCATATGCACATGTCAAAGACATTTTATTTAATACAATATTTTTATATGCGTAATATAAAAGTTATTAATATTTATATTATTAATTTACAATATCACTAATATAAATTTTGCGTTTACAATTAAAACGGATTAAATATATATACAAAAAATAAAGTGAAATGTAAAATAAATATGTAACGGGTGTACTTTTTATGAGCTCGCGGATTCGCTCGGTCGTGATCAGGGCTCGTAGAAAGTATTTGAGACACACGATGTAAATAAATTTATAAAGAACTGTTAATTTATTAGGCTTCTATCGGTGCGGAATAATAATACATAACGGCCCCGCGGAGCGGGTGCGCGGCGGACAGTAATGCGTTATTGACAGGGCGCGGCTGTTATGAATTGCGCGATCTTTATAATGAGATTCGCTGTAGTATACGCGACGCGGATATAAACACGCCGGGTAGGCGGCGCGGGGCGCGTGGTCGGTTTGTTGTGACGGTGCGCGTGGTTCACAAAAACGTGTGAATCGGTTTAAATCGCCTCGTAGGATTTCTTATACGTATGCGGTACTATTAATATCGCGTATTCCCAGATGTTATGGGATGCGTGCGATATCGAGAAATCTCGAACGGGCAGCGAACTCGCTGTCCCTTGTTTCGCACGCGGAGTACGGAGTTGACCGCCGGTGTTGAGAAAACTCAACGGGGTGGCGAACTCGCCAGCCCACGGTTCGGATGGTCGGAGCGGTCGGAAGTTAAATCATTTTCTCGAGAACTCTCGAGAGAAGCGATCTTGGATTTTAACGGATCGTAAAGCGGTTCGGAAGCCGAGAATGCTCGGCGGAGGCTGCGTACTCGTCAACCTCGCGTTCCGTCGTATTTGCGATTTCTTAGGATCGGATCAGGGAAGTCTCGAGCGTACAGCTCGAGCGGATTCGGTTTCTGGTACGATTCTGGTAAATCTGGTGCCTAGATCTAAAAAGGCTGCCGTTATATACCCGAGCGATTAACGGTGCCCGCGTCGTTCGCCCCCGGGTGGGGATAATGACGTATTGTTTTTCGGCAGGTAATTCGGTAATACGTCACCTCCCCTGGGCGAAACGACGCGGCGTTTCGGCGGGTGTCGCTCGGGCGTTCACGGCAGCGCTCGGCGGTATTCGGCTTTCCGAATCTCGGCGGCCGTATAACGGCCGTACGGTTGTTTATCGCACGGTGTATTTAATGTTTAAAAATGGGCGCTCGGCGCCTCTGCCCCTGCCCGGCCGATGTTCGCCGGGCGGCAGACTTCCGGCGGTCTACTGCCGGGTAACATATGTCACAATGGGGGGTGCATTGTTACAAATATATAAAATAAATATAATACATATTATAAAAAATATATAGTATATATATAATATATTATAATACATTTTGTTATATAAAATGTAATTAAGAATACGTCGCAATAAAATGTTAAAATGTATCGCGCATTTTTTATCTCTTCGTACATTATAGTATTTACAAATAGATCGAATTATACGTCAATATAATAAGTAGAATAAGTACAAATTTTAACATTACTCATATTCCAGACAGCACACAATATTTATAAAATATGTACAAAATATTTACAATAATTATTTGAATATTTTATAAATATTTTATAAATATTTTTGTGATCTTAGATTTAACAGATCATAAAAGTCATTATAAAAATATTGATAAATATTTACAAAATAATTACTATAAATTTTTTTTTTCCTTACCATATAAATATTATATAAAATATTTAATCTATATTTAAATAAAATATATCGAATAAAGTTTTTATGATTTCTTCTCTTAATACGTATACAAAATATGTATAAAATATTATTTATATAATATTTCAAAAAAGAAATAGTAAAAAATATTTATAAATATTTATCATATATATAAATATTATGTGCTGTCTGAGATCTTGAAATGAGATGGATGTATATTCGCTCGTTGGAGAAAAAAAAGCGAAAAACCTGAAAAAGAGAGAGAAATTATATACAAAATGTATCATAATTGGCGCCTACGAAGCAACACTGGAGCAACATGGCGCAGCTTACCCGAGAATCATCTTGGCGGTATAATGTCCGCCATACGTTTTCGATGGCGATCGAGGCTGCGCCATGATGTTCGAGTTCGTGATTGGTCGTAGTCTTACCGTTATTGTGCAGGATGTGAGCCTCGATCATTCTTAGTTCAGTCGTTGCAGTGGTAAGTGGTGTACAGTGTGTAGCAACGAACAATAGTGAACGAAGAATATTGAGAAGATTAGAGTGTGATATTGCAGGATATTCAGCAGAGATTACGTCGCTTGCAGCAATATCGTCGAGAAAACACGTAAATATGAAAACAACAAAATTAAAATCAACTATGTCGCGAAAATCGTTGTACAGTTTATCCATAAGGCAACGAAGTAGAATCATGTACAAAATTAGACAAAATTTACGCTTACAATATCGTTTAAAATGCAAAACTGCCATTACAGAGTCGAATAATGATCGTGATATTCAAGATGCTCCTGGTCCATCAATTACTGAATGTTATAGCTCTTTTTCAGATATTATAAATGATACTTGCAATTACAGGCGTGATATTAATGTAGAATATGATGGGGTTTCTTCTTCTGTCTCTGATGCCAGTGATATAGTTTCATCATCCTTCAAAATTACTTCTATGGAATCATCTTTCCGTAAACGTTTATCGTCTTGCTTCGTAAATAATAATATAACGCATATGCAAGGTATATTATCTCTTCTTCGAACACATCCCTGTTTTAATAAATTACCGAAAGATGTTAGAACGCTTCTTGATACACCACGTACATGTGCTGTCGTGTCTCGTGTAGAACCAGGAGAGTATATTCATTTTGATGTGGAAGCAAGAATTATTAAATATCTTTCATATATTTTTATCGCATCTATTGTTAATCAATTAGAACTAGATTTCAATATAGACAGATGTAGTTTAGATAAGTCAGGTAGCATTCAGATCTGGCCCATCCAATGTAGAATTGCAAATATACAATATGCAAGGCCTATAGTAGTTGGAATTTATAAAGGTGCGCATAAGCCATGCGATTCCAATATTTTCCTGGAAAAATTCATTATGGATATTAGAAAGATCATGTGTAGTGGAGGTATTAATTTTCATGGTAATAAGATACCAATAAGATTAAGATGTTTCATAGCTGACGCACCAGCGCGAGCTTTTATTCTGAATCATCGTAGTCATGTGTCCTGCCAGCCTTGTTCCAAGTGTAAAGTTTCTGGGATACGTCATGAAGGTCGTTATGTTTTCAATGGCACTAATCATCCTCTTCGCACAGATGAAGAATATATCAGATGTTTAGACGAGGATCATCACAAAGAGGGCAGAAGCCCATTATCAATGCTTCCAATAGGTATGGTTTCGCAAGTTCCTTTTGAATACATGCACCTTGTATGCTTGGGTGTAATGAAAAAACTCTTGTCTGCATACGGAAAATATTCACATTTCTATCAAAGTTGTCAGGAAGATCCATCCATATTATGTGTACAAGATTGAATAATCTTAAAGAATATTGTCCATCGGATTTTGCAAGACGTCCCAGATCTCTCGATATATGTTCCAAGTATAAAGCAACAGAATTTTGTCAATTTCTACTTTATACAGGCCCAGTTGTAACGTACAATGTACTAGACGAACGATTGTACAAGCATTTTTTATTCTTACACGCAGCAATAAGAGTCATGGTCTCCAATTCATCGCCAAGACAACACTTAAGCTTTGCAGAACTTGCGCTGCAAAAATTTGTTTATAGAAGTGAAAATCTGTATGGTCCAACATTTAATACTTATAATGTCCACGGTCTTCTTCATCTTATCAGCGATGTGAGACGTTTTGGTTGTTTAGATTCATTTTCCGCATTTCCTTATGAAAATAACATGTCAATTTTCAGGAAATATTGTAGGAAACCGGGTGTACCTCTCCAATAGTTTTTCAATAGGATGGCAGAGATAGAAGTTCATGGAACAAGCAATAATCAAGATATTGATTCGTCTATTCGTGTATCTATACCATATAATAATGATAGTAATTGTCTTCAATACCGTAAAATTAAATTTAATAACATATCATTAGGTATAGATGTACGTGACAATTGTTGTATCTTACGTGATGGATCGATTTGTATCGTTTGTAACATTATCGTGGATAATAACTCCTTTTGTTTGGGTGTTAAAAAATTTTTAGAGATTCATGATTTTTACGATATTGGCATGGTATCCTCTGTTTTTCAAATATACAGGTGCGCTACCTTAAACAGCGAAATTTTTTATGTTCATCCAGATCAGGTCCATGCAAAATGTTACAGGATGCCTTTTTCCAACAGCACATCGATGGACGATAGCGACAGTGACGAAGCAAATAATTCATAAACGTCGCGATATATTGTCGCTGTTATTATACACAGCGAGAAGATGTAAGATGTATCTATGCTGTAAACTGTTTAATTTTATTTTTATAGGAATTGGCAGAACACGTATTCTCTTTTTTGCATCTGTCTTCCATATTTTTCTCTCTTTTGCTTTCTAACTTTGTCGCTCTTACATGGTCTTTTCAAAAAGTGGCAAGCAACCGTACGAGATGCTGTAATATTTACTGTGTTAAATTTATATTTTGCCTTTTTCTTATACTTTCTTATACTTGCCTTGTTTTTTATAGATAATACATATTGTACCTATCTCCTTGTATTGTATCTATCTATATTCTATGTTCCTCGCGATAATTTGCTTAATAACTCACTTTGATGTTCGAATTTCTCCTCTTTAAATATATTGTAACATCCTTGATAATCCATTCTTGATTGAATTGCACTTGACACTAAAAAGCATTTTGTAGATAGATTGTAGGTTCATTTTAAACAAAAATATATAAACATTAATTTGAAGAAAAAAGTCGATGTTATGTGAAACGGTAAGAGTTATTGCATAAAATATTCCTATTCTATTAAGTTTTAAAATATGTATATATTGCCGATATTGATATATATTGTGAAATATAATAAACTGCATTTATAAGCTACTTTTTGAGAGAATAAAATAATCATGGATATTGTAATATTACTTGTTTTTTAAATAACTAAAGTCAGTAATTAATAAATACTTAAATTTATTACGAAAATCATTTTACATAAATTCATTGAAAATCTTTTTTACATCTGACTATAATTAATATAAAATATATCTGTTACATATTATATAAAATGTATCATTTACTAATATGTATTTTGACTTACAGGGATTTACAGATGAGGCCGAAGCGTAATATTTCTAAACCATTGCGCTATCAGACGACTTCTTCGGACGAAAGTCCGAAACGAAGAAATACCGCATCAATTACCGGAGATATCGATAAGGATATCGACGATTTGAGGAGGATTGGGCAAAACATGGATAATGAAATAAATTATTTTTTTTCTCCATCACATACACTTATACAAAACCAAACATCGTACACACGCGCATACATTCCAAAACAATAAAATGAATCACATACAAACGTTGAGTCACATACAGTCATACAACCACAAAAAATAATTCAAGTATACAGCGGAATAAATAGTCAAGCACATACAAATATTCAATCACATACAAATATTCAAGCATATGGCATAAACAATCAAACACACACAGATATTCAATCACACACAAACATTGAAGCACACAATATAAATAATCAAACATACATAGACCTTCAACCACACACAAGCATGCAAGCATACAATACAAATAGTCAGACACATACAGACATTGGACCGCACACAAGCATTCAATCATGCAGCGCAAACAGTCCAGCACACACAGATCTTCAACCGCATACAAACATTCAATCATGCAGCGCAAACAGTCCAGCACACACAGACCTTCAACCGCATACAAGCATTCAATCATACAGTATAAACAATCGAGCACACACAAATCTTCAACCTCACACAATTAAAACATATTCACGTACATCTCAAAACACTTGTGCCGCTAATGTATCGCAGGTATCACATACATTACACACATCCTTCCACACACAATAATACATATACATCAGACATAGAAACTGGAAAAACAATTTACACTAATGATACACTATTCGAGTTTCAAGACAATACGGGAACATTGTCTCCTCAGGGCAACTGTATATCAACGCAGACAAGTTCATCAAGGATCAGCTCATGGTCAGCGTACCTTAACACATCCAGAAACAATAGATAATGGGTAAATTGAAATATATTTGTTTGTATAAAATAAATCATTGTAAATTAAATAAAAATACTGATGCTATATAATAATAAATATTAGAATAATATTTACCTGTAAATGTTATTTAATCTTTGCAGAAGAGCGCACAGCTGTATACGTGTGGAGGCAGAGCTGAAGTAAGTATCTAATATGTATCGTATTTATTAATACATGTGACATCTTTGTTACGACATCCTTGTAATATTGATTTATCTTTTGTAGGAGAATGAATACTTCGCCGGAAAAATTGTTGAAATGCGTGCAGCATCGCCATCATCCATCACATAAGCCAGCTATCCTCCCGATATCATCTTTAACAGAAATGGATACATTTGAAAGAATCAACGAGAAAGGTTATTCTGACGTTGTAAGTAAAACGAAAAAGATGTATGCTCTTTATAATTTTTATGTAATATATATATTTTTAAAGGAGTGTTTATATATATCCGACCCAACTGGCAATTTATTGTTTGATTGTGATCACAACGTTTCGACCATATGGTTTTGGTCCTTATCAAGTGAACTAAAATTACAATATTAAATAATGACAATCACGTTATAAAAATGAAATAAACAAATTTATGTACCTGCGTTATAGTTGAAAGAGAAAAAAATTAATCTAAATTACTTGCGTGCTACAATTAGAAAGACGGAAAAAAGACTTTTTGATGGTTTACCGCGTGACTTGGTGCTCAGATTTTTTGACCTCAACAAACACAAGATTTTAGCATTTAACCATAGAATTAAGAATAATTTAATTAAAAAATTTCGTAATTTGACCTTTAGACACAATACTGTTTTTAATCCGTTCGATAATATAGACAACTCACGATGGTTGGTAAACATGAGCAGTAAGAATATTCCTGAGAGGGTTTTCGAGCTTTTAAGCCTTGGTGATAATTTCGGTTTACCGTTGCATCAATCTCATAAAAAGGACCGTATTAGTATTGTACTTGAGACTGTGAAAAATTTAGAAACGAATTACCGTCACATTCCTTATGAACTAATCGAGACAACTAGAATCTCAGTTGCAAATTCTCTCGAGAGATTCTTATGTAGAAGTAAACATATCAACCTTTCAGACAGATACATTCTGAAGGGATTCTCTCTCTGTAAGGAATTTTTACGAAATAACGATGATATTTTTGTTACTAGAGCAGATAAAGGTCAAGTTACAGTGGTTATGGATAAGAACGATTACTTGGAAAAAATGGAATCTATATTAAATGACCAATCTACGTACAAAAAATTGCACAAAGATCCAATCAGACAGTTAACTAACAAAATAAATTTACTTGTTAAATATTGGCACAATAACGGTTTAATAGATGTGTCCACGTACAAATATTTAAACATTACTAACGGCAATTTGCCACGATGTTACGGATTGCCCAAGATTCATAAAACTGGTTTTCCATTACGTATTATTGTATCGTCACTGAACAGCCCGTTGTATAATGTATCGAAGTTCATTCATGATATTTTACATAATTCTAATTTGCAACCTAAATCTCATATCAAAGATGGCTGGTCATTTGCTGCTGTTATGAAGGATAAACTTATTAATGATGACGAAATAATGATCTCACTTGACGTTACTGCATTATTTACTAATATTCCCAAAGAGTTAGTTTTGCGCGCTATCGAAAAACGTTGGAATGACATTGCTCCGAATACGAATTTTAACTTGCTTCAGTTTTTACATGCAGTGGAAATTGTTCTAGATTCGACTAGTTTTTCTTTTAATGGACAGTTTTATGAGCAGATCTTTGGCAGTCCTATGGGATCTCCTTTATCACCTATTTTGGCAGATATTGTGATGGATGATTTGGAGACACATTGTTTGAGTTTGTTAAGTTTTACTGTGCCTGTTTATTATAGATACGTGGATGATATCTTTGCCATCGTTCCACGTGCAAAGGTGGACGAGATTGAGTTAGTTTTCAACAGTTATCACCAACGCTTAAAATTCACGCATGAAATAGAGTCCGACTCATGTATTAACTTCTTGGACACCACTGTTATCCGTTTTAATAGAAAAATTTTAACTAATTGGTATAGAAAACTTACTTGTTCCAATAGATATATTAATTTTTATTCTAACCATCCTTTTAAATATAAAATGAACACCATTTTTAATCTCGTTGACCATGCTATTTTATTATCTGACGATCAGTTTCATGTTAAAAATATTGATGTCGTGAAACGAATTTTACTCAATAATTGTTTTCCGAGACACGTTATTAACCGTTATGTTGGTAAGAGACTTGATTTTTTGAAACACCGTGGTGATGTTGTTCCGAGTACTGAGGAAAATAATGTAGACAAACCCTCTTACATTGCATTACCATTTGTTGAAGGTTTGAGTGACAATATCGGTCGGTTGTTTAAAAATATGGGTTTTACTGTTGTCTACAATATACCTAAAAAATTAAACTCATTGATTAAACGTGGTAAATATGGACTGCCTATTAGCAATAGAACGGAAGTCGTTTATAAAATAAATTGCAAGGACTGTAGCGCTTCATATATTGGTCAAACGAAAAGACATTTAAGTACCCGCGTGAAGGAACATTTTAATAACATAAAAATGCACGCAAGTAATCTTTCCGTAATTAGTAAACACAAATTAGAATTTGATCATGACTTCGATTGGTCAACGCCTGATATTCTGCATACTGAAAAACATGTAAGAAAGAGAGAAATAGCTGAAATGTTTTTTATTAAAAAATATGACAACACTATTAACTCTCAAAAGGATACAGAGAATTTAAATAACATATACGATAAATTAATAAAGGTCGTTTAGTCTTTCTCAGTATCTTAAACAGAGAGGTTGACACAGTGTCATTATGACATAGCGACTTTTTTTTCTCTTTCAACTATAACGCAGGTACATAAATTTGTTTATTTCATTTTTATAACGTGATTGTCATTATTTAATATTGTAATTTTAATTCACTTGATAAGGACCAAAACCATATGATCGAAACGTTGCGATCACAATCAAACAATAAATTGCCAGTTGGGTCGGATATATATAAACACTCCTTTAATTTATCTATTGGCGACATCTAAAAATTAAACATTAATATATATTTTTATTTATAATTTTTATTTACTTTGTTTAGGTCAATTATTTAAGTTATATCGGCGACTTCAATTTGAAAGAAGCCATAAATATGTGTTTCAAGGAAGCTATAAAAGATTCCTTAACACCTTCATTCACTTGGTGGGGTCGCGAGGAAGGACGATCCTTGTATAATGCTCGCCTCACTGTGGCTATTTATGGTACAATCTTTTCCATTCTTTCCATGTAACTGTTATAATCATTATTGCGTGCCCCTCTAACAATAATATCTTGCGTTCTTTTTTCAGAGGCTGTGTGTTCTAACCGGCATTTCGAGAAACCGACTCGGTCGGAATTTCAATTACAATTTCGGGAAGCTCTTCGGACGGCAAAAGAAAGATTGAGGCACAGAATGCGAGATCGACGCACGCGGTCAATCAATTGCGAGAGAAGGTTTAACCGCAACTTATGGAGCGATGAGCGGCCACAAGAAAGTACGAATACTGTTGAGCAAGAAACCACAAATGATGAGGATTGAAAGTACTTTGCACTTTATTTATACAGGTTAGTTAATAGATATTATTAAAATGGCATCGGTTGTGTGTGTATACGTGTTGTGTATGCGTGTCCCGATTGGACAGACTTCCTAGGCCGCGTTTGGAAACATCACCCGTATGCACCATAGACTTATAGAGATAGACTGCGCGCTCTTACGGTCTGGCTGTCTTAAACATTAAAAAGAGAGAGCGATACTGGTTGGATCTCTTTCTCTCTCGCACAGTTGAAGGAAAGCGGATATCGCGGCTGGCGGAAAATTAACGGAGAAATGAAGCGAGGAAAATGCGCATATACTCGCAAACTGTTCATTTTCCGCCAGCCGCGATATCCCCTCTCCTTCAACTGTGCGAGAGAGAAAGAGATCCGACCACTATCGCTCTCTCTTTCTAATGTTTAAGACAGTCTTTCGACAGGGACGCGCAGTCTATCTCTATAAGTCTATGGTGTGCACACGGGTGATGTTTCTGAACGCAGCCTCGATTGATCAATCGAGGTGTAATGAAAATCCCTAAACACCGGTCGATATGAATGGTAGTGTCCAATTATGAGATGTATACTAACGGAATTCTCTCTCTAAATATAGTTACATTCCAATGAAAATGCTGTAATTAATATATAAAAACATTTTAATCCTCAGGAAACCATGTGGAAGATGTCCGCAACAGACGAGAGAAGAAGAAAGAAGAAACCAATTGGCACTTTTCAGTGCCATTTTAAACGATTACGTTGGATCGTCTCGGAGAATCGGCACTTTTCAGCGCCAGTTTCTTAACCACTTCTCATTCGGCACTTTTCAATGCCATTTTTTCCCCTTTCTACCAACGTGGTTTAAACTTAATCGTATATTAATTTGCAGAACAATATGAAAATTTAAAAAAATATCTTTCATATACTGCGACGACTTTTCCTACCGTCTCGCGGCTGAGCGATAAACGCGGCCGCCGACTTGTTCTCTCCGTCGCGCGGGTGTAAATTGCGCCGACGAACAGGAGCTAATTCGCCGAACGGGAGATGCAGAATGGTCGTTGACAAAAACGGGAAAACGGAGAAAAAGATCCACGCGCCAGGTGGGAACGGGATGTTAGAAGTTCCGCGCGTACCGTGACGATATCCGAGAGATAATCGCGAGAATCAAACTTGGGCGCCAGATACGATCTTTCACGTATCAATTCGCGAGACACACGAAATAAGCGCGAAATAGACGCGAAAGAAATTGCCGGAATTCGCCACGGGCTGACTAGCTCGCCTAACGGTAGAGGGGCAGGGCGAGTGTTGTCCTAACGCGATAATTTATGCAAGAGGCGACAATTACGGAAACGACAAACACAACTGAAAAGAAACTCGCCAATTAAACAAAGAAATTAACAGATTTATTATAATAGCGGGAGCCGCAGCTCCTCGAGAATAGTAATGATAAACCGCGCGGATATACGGCTGCAGTAAAAGAAACGCGGCTGCGAGACTGGGTGTTAGACGCGGGGCGCGAAACCCCGGAGTGCGTACGCCGAGACCGACCCGTTAGATCGGCCGGAATGTTCGCTCGGCTTGAATTACGCCTCGCACTGCGAAGAAATGGATTATTGCGTTCTTCTATAATTCGGGCGCAAGACCGAATCAATTCTCGATATCGCCTCGCCAACGGCGATCTTATCGCCCGCTATTACCGCGAAATTATCAATACGCAACTTAAGATTAACAGGCAATTAATACAACGCGGACATGCTTCGATTTCGGACGGACAGGGTACGCAGAATTGAATACTCGACACACACACGCACGCAATTCATGCAAGAAACTCGTGGAAACTCTCACAAAACGCGCTCACAATTTCGAGACGCGGTGCTTTACAGTCGATATAATACGTCAAATTTACGCGATTCACACTCTCACGCAACCCGTACAATAATCGTGAAGGAAAGTTGCACCGGACGTGCACGCAAAGTTTATACGCGAAGTTTCACAAACGAAAGATCAACATAATATTACAAATTGACGCGAATCACACTCACACTCAAACGATCGACATACAGCACGAACGAGACTTAAACGCTAGACGTGCGAGAACCAACGCAAATATAATCTATGGAATCCGAATCTCCAGAGAGACGACACACGGTTTATTATAAACGCGAGGTAATGTCTCGATCCGCGGAAACCGATACTTTCGAGGCTCCGGGGCTCGAATCGCTTGACGACATGGCCGTGACGCGAAAATCTACACTAAAGAATCGGGCTTAGCCCGTACGCCAAAGTACGAATTCACGGCGACGACGACAGAACCAAACGATTCCGGGCGCGATCGCGAGTGGCGAATATAGCGGAGGATAACCTCACCGGTACTTCTCTTCCCGTCGGAACGGCTCGGGGTGACGATGTCCTCCCGCTCACAGATAGTCCGCCCTTGGAGATCACCGGGGTCCTCTCCGTTCGTGGCCGCAATCGCTCTCGCTTGCTCTCGCCTTTCAAGATCGCTTCTATATCAAAATCGCTGTTCCGCACGCGAGCTCACGCCAGTCTGATCCTGGATCGTCGCGATCCAGAATCGATACCTGTGGGCCAGCCGGGGCTGCGCACACGGGGTGCGTATTATCGCGGCCAATCACGCGTTATCACTCTTTTCCGGGACCGCGTCACGCCATCGGGTGCAGAATTGCAGCCCCTCCGCGGGGACCGGATCCGCACGGGCCTGCGTCCTTGCGCGAGGATCCCCTCGCTGTCCCGTGCGTTGCGCATCACGTGTGCGGGTCCTGATCCCGTCGTGACGTAGCTAGTTTGGCCGTTAGATGTTTTGGATTTCCGAATTGCTAGCTCCTTGCCCCTCTAAGGTCTTCCTTGATTGGCGATCGTATTTTCCGTGACGCTTCAGCGACTTTCCGTTCCTTCTTCCGATGAGGCTCCCAAATGAATCCCAAACGAAATTAATATTAAGCTCGAAATCTCAATTAATGACGCCTCTCTGGAGGTAACGGTACTTTAGCGGCTCTTTAGCCCGCGCTTTTCGATCGGAGAGGGACTCGGCGGACGCGCGCGAGACGGCAACGTCACAATACATAATTCATATACAGGGTGGTCCTCGTAACGGTCGCCATGATTTTTAAGGCACTTACAATAATCTGACATAAAAAAGTCATAAACAGAAATTTATCAGTTTCTAACCGGCAACAAATTGCAATAATAAAAATTGACCAAACATTTTTTTTTCCATAAAAAAGCAAGGTCACCTTCAATTTTTTAAATGGAACTGCCTACTTTTTATTGCATATTCTTGTAGCTTATCTCGAGAGCTTTTCAAAACACTATAATAAAGTATTTTTTCATTAAGTACTTTTTGAGTTACTTTATATTTTAATCTGACATATTTTGATATAAAAATTAAAATATCTCGTAAAATATTTAGTTTTCGATAATCTTACCGTAACACTTTTATGTACAGAATAATGAGACAAATCAATTAGTTTTTAAAAAAAACGAATAATTGTTAAAAAAATACATTATAAATAATTACATACTTTTTCTTAAAAACAATTATTTTTTTTTATACTAATTGATTTGTCTCATTATTCTGTACATAAAAGTATTACGGTAAGATTATCGAAAACTAAATATTTTACAAGATATTTTATTTTTTATATCAAAATATGTCAGAATAAAATATAAAATAACTCAAAAAGTACTTAATGAAAAATTACTTTATTATAGTGTTTTGAAAAGCTCTCGAGATAAGCTATAAGAATATGCAATAAAAAGTAGGCAGTTCCATTTAAAAAATTGAAGGTGACCTTGCTTTCTTATGGAAAAAAAAATGTTTGGTCAATTTTTATTATTGCAATTTGTTGCCGGTTAGAAACTGATACATTTCTGTTTATGACTTTTTTATGTCAGATTATTGTAAGTGCCTTGAAAATCGTGGCGACCGTTACGAGGACCACCCTGTATATAATTCTATTGTTAGAAATTTTAATATTGTCATTCTGCAAGTTAATCACGATTACGTTTAAACCATATTGGGAAAAAAGGCATTTAACCTTTATATTAAATCTATTTTCAGTTTTGCTTGTACTTTTCTACAAAGATTCTTTCCATTTAAAAATCAAAGTTTATTTCAATACGCTTTATACAGGGTATATCATAATTCGCGCTCACGAATTACATAGCGCTATTTTTGAATGAAAAATGAGTCGGAAAGCCTTGAACCATTTTTTTCTGCGTTGCTGAATGAAAGAGGAATTATTAATTAAAGGTCAATACGGTTTTTTAAATGGGCATACGTTAGTGAGCCGCGCATCGAGCAGTATGCGTGGCCACATTTAATTCGACGCGCGTTGTATGTCTGTCTAAAGAATTGCGCTAATAGGGTGACATTTATTTAATAATTCCTTTTTTATTAAGCATCGCAGAAAATAATGGTTCACAACTTTCCGACTCACTTTTAATTTAGAAATAACGCTATGTAATTCGTAGGCGCGAATCATGATACACTCTGAATATAATTTCTCTCTTTTTCAGGTTTTTTGCTTTTTTCTCCAACGAGCGTATATACATCCATCTTATTTTAAGATGAGTAATGTTAAAATTTGTTCTTATTGTATTGATTTTTAATTATAAGTCCATTTATTTGTAAATACTGCGATGTACGAAGGATAAAAAATGCGCGACAATTTAACATTTCATGCGACTTCTTATTAATTCCGTTTTATGATATAACAAAATGTATTATATTTTTATAATATACATTATATTTACTATATATATTATTTTATTATATATCTATTTCATATTATATTTTATTTTTTGTATATATTTAGTCCGTTTTAATTGTAAACGTGAAATTTATATTATTAGTAATATTGCTAATTAATAATATAGATATAATTTGTATTATACATATAAAAATATTGTATTAATAAAATAAAATAAAATTTTTTGTATATAATCTCATTTTAGTTATTTGAAGACAAAAATATAAATAAAAAAGATAAATTTATAAATATCGGTATACGTCAAATTTAAATGGCTTTGGAATGCAAAGTTTGTTCGGTTTTTGCTGACAATTTGCTATCAGACTGCCCTGCGCAGATCTTGCTCGATTTTTGCCACCAATTTGATGTCAAATCATGTCAGCAAGCTTTGCTCGGTTTTTGCCGTCAATTTGCTGTCAGGTTATGTCAGCAAGCTTTGTCACCAAAACAAGCTTAATGCGGACACAGATGGCACCGGATTTGTTACCAAGTTTTGACCGAATTTGATGCCAATTTGGCGACAAATTTGGCACCAAAGATTTGATTTCTTATTGCCGTAATTATGTTCGGCAACGACATCGATTACGCGTCGAAGAGGTTTTGACGTTTGATTATCGTCGTCTTCCCGCCAACATCGATATGTCGCGATACGTTCAACGTTATCGCGTCTTCGACGTCGAAGCCAACGCGATTATGACCGACGAGATGCTCGCTCGCCGGCTAATATATCGCTTAGAAAATTGGCGAGAATATTTTGATAAATCTATTAAACGCGAACTCAACCTGCTCACCGTCGTCATCCGCGACGATTTATACTTCTCGGAAAGGGCGCAATGGTCATCGTGCTCCGCGGTAAGGCGTGTTATACGTGCCGAATTTCGAATCATGTACTTCGTACACTGTCGATCCACGGCCTATAATTACGAAACCGTACGCCACATGATGACGAACGACACGGAGGCGAAATCCGTCGTTGACGAAATCGTTCAACTGCGTCCATTATACGACGACAGCGACGATTTCCTATATCCGTTATACAGCGCGGATATACCAGTCCGGATGATAAGAGCTATCAGAACGGTCTGGTGCGTGATAAATGCACTACCGGACGACGACACGGACGACAAAGAAAGCGATGACGAGGATACGAGAGCCCTTCGCTCCGTAATAGCGGCGTACGGCACGTGGGCGTACACTAACGCCTTCTTAACCAATGAAGCCGCCCTCTGTTCGGACGTACTCGATCTGCCTCGTCGCTGTTACCAGCGATACGAACGGGTATTTACGTTGGCGCATTTCCTGCAGGAATACAGGCGGTACGCAAAACCGGATGTTCAATTTGTAATCAGAGGAACCGTGCAAGCGGATTATGTCGCTCGCGCGCTTATCTTGGATCCGCGACATACTTATAACAGAATCGTCCGGACGAGCGTCCAAGTGTGTAACGCGACAACTTTTTTTGAAAAAGCGACGGCTTTAATTAAGAGGAGCGTACACGTCGTGCCGAGTGTCCTCGCTTATCCTAAACGTAAGGATATTACGTGGTTGACGGTAAAAGTAGGAGACTTTGTCACTTTGTCCAGCGGCGTCCAGCTCGAACCTCGCTATATTAGGCAGAGGTTGCGCGAAATCGATCGGAATCGTCGATCACGCGCTGCACGCGACGACGACCGCTCGCCGAGGCCGCCCAGGGGCTCAATTCTTGACCATATACGAACAACTTTCGTATGCGAAAGTAACAGTTTCGCATATGACATTCGATAGTTGGTATTCTCGAGTAATCGACGCGCGATCGCATACGAAAAATACCATAAGACTTACATCGCATGGATCACAGTAATCGAAATAATATTATTCGCATGCGAATTAAGCAAACTTTTGTTATAAATATCTAACATGGCAGCTTTAAGAAATTTAATTGATCTAAATGGAGTTGACATTTTAGAAAATGCAAATATTTTGGTTAAAAAGAGACGTAAATTTTATCAACGTAAAGATCCATTTGAACTAAATAATTATGATTTTATTAGATTATTTCGATTAAATAAAGAACTGGTAGAAAAATTAATTAATATAGTTGAAGCATTTAGTGACCCAATTTCAAGAAAATCAGAATTGGATCCAGAACAAAAGGTAAGATGAAATATTATTACAGATATAATTATATTATATAATATTAATATTTATATATAAATATATATTATAATAATAAAACTTTTAATAATATTAATATTATAAAATTTTATTTTATATTTTTTATACATATATATATATATATATATATATATATATATATATATATATATATATAATCTTTATTATATATATATTATAAATTTTATATTTTGTAATATACATTTATATATTATTTAAATCTGAAGTTTTACATATTAATAGTTTTTCTTATGTTTATAGATATTCACTGCTCTTAGATTCTATGCAGCTGGAAGTTACCAGCTTGATGTTGGATGTAATGAATATAATGCAATTAGTCAATCGTCAGTAAGTCGCTGTATTCGAGATGTGAACACAGTACTAAATCATCCTCATGTTTTTAACGAATGGGTTTATTTTCCAAGAAACTTAGAAGAACTTGGAGCAATTCGTAATGCGTATGTAATTTAATTTAAAAAATTAATCAAATTATTGAACATTTACTTCAATATAACATTTGTAGATTTTACGCGAAATACGGATTCCCAGGTGTGATCGGATGCATAGATTGCACTCACGTAGCGATATTTCCTCCACGAACAAATGATGAAATGTATCCAGAATACGTGTATGTAAATCGAAAACAATATCATTCTATAAATACACAATTAGTAAGTATATATTGACTATTTATTAGTTACAATAAAAATACTTTTTTGTTATATCAATTACAATGCGTGATTATATAAATACAATTAATAATTATTTTATCAAATTATATACTGATATTTTTATTATAGATTTGTGATTCAAAAATGAAAATTTTAAATGTTAACGCTCGATATCCTGGAAGTTGTCACGATAGTTTTATTTGGAATCATTGCAATGTTTTACCACTTATGCAAAATTTACATGCACGAGGTTACGACAATTTTTATCTGTTAGGTTTGTATTTTTTTCTATTGAACCACATTCATATTTATAACAGCACTTAATGTAGTTCTTGATTTATTTTAGGGGATTCAGGTTACGCGTTAAGACCTTGGCTATTAACACCATTGAATGATGCTCAGCAAAATACTCCAGAAGAGCGTTATAATCAATGCTTTAGAAGAACACGATCAATTATTGAAAGATGCAACGGACTATTAAAAATGCGATTTCGGTGCTTATTAAAACATCGCGTACTTCACTATGCTCCAAATATAGCTTCTAAAATAATAAATTCATGTACAGTTTTACACAATATGTGTATAGAAAATAATATACTTTTTCCTGAAGAAGATGATGAGTACCTAGATATAGATTTCGGTATACTAAATGAGAGACCAATAGTTGTTGAAGCTGCTGTAGGACGTGTAAATCCTGATCTTATGAGAGCAAAAATAATGCAACGTCGTATAATTAGAAATTTTTTTTAAAATTTAGTTTTTATTTAACAATATTTTACTTTATTTATCTTTTATGTTACTTACACGTCTAATAAAAATCATAAATATATGAAATAAACCAAAAAGATATCATTTATGTTGAATAACTTTTAAATAAAACTTATATACATAATGTCTTAGCTTAATGTATAATTTGCAAATATTAGAACACAATTTAGAACACACACATATGTTTATTAAAATATTAAAAAAAAACGTTAAAGATTATGAATATTGATTATGAATAACTTAGAAATTAAACCTTGTTTATATTGATATAATATACGAAAAATGAAATAAATTAACTATAAAAACTAATTGTTAAAACTATAATCTTTTTCTAGATAACGAAACTTTTTATCATATTTGTATTATCACAAATTTGTTTTTATCAAAACTTTGGTATTATAATAACTTTGGTATTATATATTTTTTTATGATTTAAATAACTTGTTTGGATTTTATGATTGCACAAAAATTTTCCATTGCTGCAGCAATTCGTTCTTTTGCTATAATATCACGTTCCATTAAATGAAGTTTTTTATCATAATAGTCTGCACGTATTTTCAAATCATTTTGTACATTAGTAGTTAAAGATTTTGTATACGAAAAAGTGTCATCAAAACGTTGTTCAAACCTATTTCGTGTGCGTCCTTTGAGTGGTACCTTATAAAATTCAATTTATTTATTACATATATATATATATGAAATTTAGAAAACTTATTGTTGCCATCATAAGAAATTATATTATATTATTAAATATTACCGTGATCTTTTCAACTGGTTCTGTATTTGAATTGTTTTTGCTATTTATACCCTTTTTACTCCCGATTCCCAACCGCAAGTTGTTGTCTGATTCTAAAATGGGACCAATATTGCAATTTATAGACTCTGTCAAAAATTTTTGGTCATAGGATTACACAATATTTTTATAAATAAATGTATAAGTTTACAGATTTATATAATGTTTCTACTTTTTGAAACTGATGGATAATTCTCTTTTTCACAATCCATTGATGACTCTTCTCTTATTTCTATAATTGAATCCAACTTCCCTAGAAAGGAAACAAATATTGTTAAAAAATATAAAATCTTCAGAGACCATACTAGTTTATGTATACAAAAAAGTATTAAAATTATCTTACTTTTAGATGTAATATGTTTCAATATATTATCATTGTCTGATATATTGTTTGATATATTTATATTATTATCTGTAGGATATATTTCAATAATATTATCATTTTCAACATTTTCCAAAGCCTACAAAAATAAATGTATAATTTTTATCATAGATTATGTAATTAATTTCTAATAATGTACATTTTATTTTATTTATATTTACAAATTCAACAATAGATTCATCTACAGAAGCATCACCATATATAGTAGTAGGTCCAATTAATTTAGTTATATCATTTTCTATTGATGTCATACTAATTTCTGACGGTGGACCACCCCCAGTTTTTGTTAAACTTTAGTAGTATAGCTAGGCCGGTTCTAACGCAGGTCCTCTGAGGGGGGTGAGGGGCGAGGGGAAACCGGCGCGGGGGTATGACGTCACGCGGGGGAATCGCGTCCTAACCGGTAGGCGAGGGGTGTGCGGAGAGGGGGGGGGGAGGACCGCGTCCTAACCGATGGGTGAGGGACCCGCGGAGAGGGGGGAGGGGGACCGCGTCCTAACCGATAGGCGAGGGACCCGCTAACCTAACCGGTAGGCGAGGGACCCGCGGAGAGGGGGAGGGGGATCGCGGCGAAACCGATAGGTGAGGGACCCGCGGGGAAGAGGGGACGCGAAGCCGCGAGGAGGCGTGGGAGAAGGATAGCGCGAGGCGTCCATATGAGCGTAAGACAAGGATAGCGTTTGCATGCACGTTGGAGAGAGATGGCGCGAGGCATGCAAGTTGGAGAGAGAGATGGCGCGAAGCATGCACTTGGGAGAAAGAGAGAGAGAGAGAGAGAGAGAGATAGCGCGAAGGATGCACGCGGATAATACGGCGTTCGCAAGGCGGTGTGAGAGAGATAGCGCGAGGCATGCACACGTGTAGGAAAAGGATTGCGTCCGCATTGGCGTGGGAAAAGGATGACGTTCGCATGCATGTGGGAGATAGAGAGAGACAGCGCGAGGCATGCATGGACGTGGGAGAAGGAGGCGCAGAAATAATCGACATTTTTTTTTTAAATATAATAATAATAATAATATTTATTTAAAATTTATGTTTAATATAATTGTGTGTATGTGTGTGTGTGTGTGTGTGTGTGTGTGTGTGTGTGTGTGTGTGTGTGTGTGTGTGTTTAAAAATATATATATATATATATAAAATATAAAAATATAAAAATATAAAATATACAAAAAGATATAAAATATGTATAATATAATAATAAGGCGACGCTCCATCTGAAACAGAAAAAATACAAGTCTTATTAGTATAAGAATGTAATTTTTATAAATCTAATATAAATTTTTAAAAAATAGATACTTACAATTAATTCTTCGAGTATTTCAATGCGGTTCATAACGAGACGTCAGCTGCATTTTATATATCAAAGTCCCATTCCTTGTACATCACTTCTTCATGATCTCTCAGACGATGATCCAAATCTATTGTATTAGATTTCTTCAAGCCGATTTCTCGGCCTTGTATCATTTGTACAAGTGAAGTCACAGGAGTGTTTGTCGACAGCGCCGGGACACGGACATCTATGGGTTTGTAACGTTTGCGTAACGAATGTCTTAAACTTTCAAGTCGCGCGATTCGGCCAAACAGCGATTGAATTCCGCGCCTCTGTTGTAATATCGCGAGTCGGTACTGTTCTTCCAACCACTCGAGACACTCAAGGCACGTTCTTTCCCATAACCCGCATGAACACGCCGAGTCCACCTCTATGTAAAACTCCCATAGATATTGTTCTAATCGCGCAATGTATTTGGGTTTCTCCATATTTCCAATTCAAGTTTTTTTCACAACACAAGTTTTTGTCCAGCTTATACAATGCAAATTGGACACATATTGCAGGGCATTATCTGATACAGCGGTTTTCTACACTCTGCGCAAAACGATCCCAGGATTAGGTCAAAAATTGCACTTTCATGTTCTCGCACAACACGAATATTCGAAAATAAGTCTGAAATTCGCATAAAACAGTCTGTGCAAAATTTTTCGTTGACATCACTTTTATAATAAAAGTATATACAGCACATTTTCACCGCACCTAAACTATTTATTTCAACTCGGTTTAAAGTTCGTTGCTTTATGTCCGCAATAATATCAATACTGCAATCACTATTGTAATCGGAATCCTCCGAAAGTATGCGGTCTTCGTCTGATGAATCGTCCAACAAATTCTCAAATGCCATCAAATTGCCATCTTCGAGAATGATATCCTCGTCATCATCGATAACTATAATTTCTTCGTCAGCCATAACACATATTGTTAAGATCGTCGTAAGGGCGTGGACGGTTGCGTACTATAACGCTGCACACTCCTCTCGATTATATATATTTAATTTAATATCTTTTGTCTCCTTCTAACTGGAGTATCACGTCTCATCTACCTCATCACTTTTCTACATCTTAAGCAGAGTATGTCGAGAGAAAGATTTAAGTTTTGCAGACTGTGCATATCTATTACACAGTTTTTATTCATACATAAAGGATGGGTTAAATAAATAAATCCACAGATAAATAGTAAAATAACTTATTTATTACAAGCATCGTGAAGAATATCATTTACAGCACATGTCAATAACTCGCAATCTATGAGAGATTCGCCGTTAAACATATCACTTTCACGTATCGCTTTTGCAGCGTCGCATACATTAGCGATATTATTCTGTTGTAAAACAGTTACAAATTGTTTGAATTTTTCATTTACAAGATGCGTATTTTCGCATAGCCAGTAATACATATGATCTATGCATTTTTCAAAATCGAATAAATAGAATAGAGTTGGCGGTTTCATGTATAAAGAATTATTGAATAATCCTATTTTTATAATATTCGAATCAGATATTTTAACCACTTCGAATGTTAAATCTCGGATCCGCAATGGGATTTCAGTCGATTGTAGAAGCTGTTCAATGTCTCCACGTTTCTGCATCAGCGATTTCCATGTTTCAAAAGGCAATATTATTTGATTGCCCCGATTATCGCCGAGAACCAATTCCACGCAAGATACAGCTCCAACGTTTATTCCAATGTCCAAATATTTGTATGACGTCGGGGTTAAGGCGTATCGTCTTCCGAGTATACGAACCGCACGACGAGGCTCGGATGAAATGCTAGGGAATAAAAAAAAAAAAAATATTATTTATATAAATACTTAAAAGATGTAAAAAATATTTAAAAAGTATAAAAAATTCTTTAAGTTAATTAAAACTTACTTGTTACATTTCTTCTTGTTACATTTCTTCTTCTTACACGGTGAAGTTTCATCAGCATCTTGAATCGGAACGTAATAATTCATGCGGCTTCCTTCAGTAGGATACATTTTCTATGAACCTTTCACACAAGTGGTCGATGCAATACTGAACGTATTAAACATATTTAAAATATGTATTAGCGTTGCAAAATTGCAATGTGGTGGGGATTATTGCCGACGCGATATTTTTTTTCAATTTTTCCATTCAAGCGCCGATGTACGGCTGCTTCGCGATGACATCATCACTAGGTGTGAGATTTAGCCGAATGCACAAAAATGCAACATAATATAAAATTTTCAAGCGCCGATGTGCTGCTGCTTTGCGATGACATCACCCCAGATATCAGAATTCAAACGCGCGTGTCAAAACATGACAAAATCGTGAAATATAAGAACAAGTATCAAGGTTAAATTGTGCTAATATATAAGTAATCCAAAACTTTTGCGATGCATCTTGGCTGAGATGACATCATCTCTAGACGACCAAAAATGCATTAATCGACATAAGTCAAAATGTACGTGACAAATCGCGAAATGAAGATTTAGCGGAATGCATAAAAAATGCAACGTAATATAAAATTTTCAAGCGCCGATGTGTGGCTGCTTCGCGATGACATCACCCCTAGATATCAGAATTCAAACGCGCGTGTCAAAACGTGACAAAATCGTGAAATATAAGGATAATCCTCATGATTAAATTGCACTAACATACTTGGACAGCAGCGTATAATTTGAAACTTTCGCGATGCATCTTGGCTGAGATGACATCATCTCTAGACGATCAAAAAATGCATTAATCGACATTAGTCAAAATGTACGTGACAAACCGCGAAATAAAGATTTAGTTGATACACATGATAGAAAGAGACATCAAGATAGAATATAAAATCATGGTAAAGAGGCACACCCTATCAGTATTTTCGCCAAGAGTTCCGAGACAAGAGCTACTAGTAAGCGCGTCTTGTTAGCAAAATTATTGACATAAATATGGCGGAAAACAGTGCCGAACGAAATCTGCGCGAGCAATCTGCAAGGGTGAATTCGATAGAGGAGTACGTTGCGTGGGAGCAACGATGCGACGAATATATCGAATCGGTGGAAGAGCAAAGTCGAATCAAACGTCCACGATTATCGATCGGAATTCGACAATCGCTGATTGCCCGAATCGCACGACTCGAGGGATTGAAGAACTCGTTACGCACGCGTTTTGTACACGCGGGTGCAGGATGCAGTACGCGGCAACATGGATTGATTTGGCGAGAGATCGATACGGCGTTCGAGAGCCGCATATTGACTGGTGCGGTTATAAATCATAATCATATCGAGCCTCGTCAATTTTTCGAGGATGCCAAAGACATTGTACTCGAACACGTGCAAACCGTGCTGAAAAAACACTTTAATGTGAAAATTAATACAGTGTTCAATGGTGAATTTGTGACGGGTGATAAACGCGCAAATAAAAGTATCAATACCAGAAACTATGAACTCTTTCGCACAACCGATTTACGCGAATGGTACGAGCGGCGCGTTGTCGAGCCCACCCTTGCCTCGCTCGAAGAATTTCAAGAACGTGATAGCGGGTGGGCATTATCGCGAATACTCGATTTAATCGTAAATATAAATAAATATAATCCTTTGCGCGCGGGATGTCACATAAAATTACCGCGGGCGATAATGATGAAGAGAGCGGTAATCAACGTGCAATCTAATGACAATGCATGTTTCGCGTGGTCTGTGGTCGCCGCTCTACATCCAGCTGAAAGGGACGTAGGTCGGGAATCTTCGTATCCTCATTATACAACAGTGCTGAATCTCCAGGACATTGAGTTTCCAGTGACTGTGAATCAAATTAATAAATTCGAACTTCTCAACAATATCTCAATCAATGTATATAGTATCGAGGAAAAGAACATTGTCCCGATACGTCTAAGTGAGCTGAAAAGAGACAAACACGTCAACTTGCTGTACGTGGAAGACAACAACGTTGGACATTTCGCGTGGATCAAGAATCTATCCAGGCTCGTGAGCTCGCAATTGAGCAAAAAAGAACACAAGAAATATATCTGCGATCGGTACGTATATATTTAATAAAATACATTGTACAAATAATTGAACAAAAATAAAAATTATTTCTTTTTACAGATGTTTGCACTACTTTGGCTCGGACGACAAATTGCAATCACATACGGTGGACTGTCGAGAGATGAACGAGTGCGCTATCCGATTACCGAGCGATAAGGACAAGTGGCTCACGTTCAACAATTATAATCGGAAAGAGCGGCTTCCTTTCGTCGTGTACGCCGACTTGGAGTGTGTTTTGGAGAAGACGGAGGAAGAGAGAAATTACCAACATCATAAAGTATTTAGTATTGCTTATTATGTACATTGCTCGTACGACGATTCGTTATCCGCGTATCATTCCCGTCGCGATATCGATTGCATATCATGGTTCGTCGAAGAACTAAAAAATTTAGCGCAGCGTGTAAAAAGTATTTTATCAGCTAATGTCCCCATGGTAAATTTAACATCTGATGAATGTGAAAAATTTCACAACGCGACACAATGCCATATATGCGAGAAACCATTTGTACAAGACGATACACGCGTACGCGATCATTGTCATCTGACGGGGCGATACAGAGGTCCCGCGCATTCAAATTGCAATTTAAATTATAAAGATTCTTTTTGCATTCCAATAGTTTTTCATAATTTATCCAGTTACGATGCACATTTTATTATCAAGGAAATAGCTACAGCGTTCGAAGGGGAAATTGAAATACTTCCGATAACAAAAGAAAAATATATATCGTTTACGAAAAATGTTAAACTTGGCGGAGAGAAATCACAAAATCATATTAAATTGCGTTTTATCGATTCGTATAAATTTCTCACAGCTAGTCTCGATAAATTGGCATCATTCTTGAATAAAGACAAACTCAAAATTTTAAAATCTGAATTTCAAAATTTATCAAATGACAATTTCAATTTATTAACACGGAAGGGCGTCTTTCCGTACGAATATATTGACTGCGTCGACAGGTTGCAAGATACGTGTTTACCACCGCGCGAATCATTCTACAGTTCCTTGACCGGTGACACAATATCCGAGAGCGATTACGCGCACGCCGAGAACGTGTGGGAGCAGTTCTCTATTCGAACGCTGGGCGAATATAGCGACTTGTATCTCAAAATTGATGTATTGTTATTAGCAGATATTTTTGAAAATTTCCGCGAGAGTTGTATTAAAAGTTATGGGCTCGACCCCGCGTATTACTATACTCTTCCCGGATACACGTGGGACGCCATGTTGAAACATACGAATATTACATTCGAATTGCTTACGGATATCGACATGGTTTTATTCATCGAACGCGGAATACGCGGTGGTTTGAGTCAATGTTCCAACAGATACGCACATGCTAATAACAAGTATATGGAATCGTACGATCCATCGAAACCTTCATCATATCTCACGTACTTTGATGTAAATAATTTGTACGGATGGGCAATGTGTCAACCTTTGCCCTATGCAGATTTTCGATGGGTCGACGACGTATCCGATTTTGATACATCATCGATCGCGCTCGATTCGCCTATAGGCTACATCCTTGAAGTCGATCTCGAGTATCCGCAACGTGTTCACGATGCGCACACTGACCTACCGTTTTGCCCGACACGCGACAAACCACCTGGTAAGCGGCAGGATAAGCTGCTCCCAACTTTATATGATAAGAAGCGTTACGTAATACATTACCGCAACCTGCAGCAATGCACGCGACACGGACTTCGAGTTACAAAAATACATCGAATATTACAGTTTTCGCAATCTCCATGGCTTCGCAGTTATATCGAACTCAATACACAATTCCGAACACTCGCGAAAAATGATTTTGAAAAAAATTTATATAAATTAATGAATAATGCGGTATTTGGCAAAACGATGGAAAATGTGCGCAATCAGGTTAATATTAAGCTCGTGACACATTGGGATGGAAGATATGGCGCAGAGGCGATGATCGCAAAACCAAATTTTCATAGTAGAAGCGTGTTTTCGGAGAATCTGATCGCCGTTGAATTGCGCAATCTCGAGGTGAAATTTAATAAACCAATCTACGTGGGTATGTGTATACTCGACATATCCAAGACATGTTTGTACGAGTTTCACCACGATTATATGGTACCTATGTATCGAGAGAAATGTAAAGTCATGTACACCGACACCGACAATCTCATATATCACATCGAGTGTGACGATGTATATGAGAATATAAAGCGCAACGTCGACAGATTCGATACCAGCGATTATGCGGTGGACAATGTGTACGGTATACCGCTCGCGAATAAAAAGATACCGGGTTTAATGAAGGATGAAAATAATGGCACCATCATGACCGAATTCGTCGGACTTAGGGCAAAAATGTACGCGTTGCGAGTAGATGGTAAGAAAGACACGAAAAAAGTAAAAGGCGTCAAGAGTAACGTCGTCGCGAGAACGATAACGTTCGACGATTACACGCGGTGTTTGAACGAAGAGATTGAAATGACGCGTCAGCAGTCTTGTATAAGATCTAAATTACACGAAGTATACACCATCCGCGAGACAAAAATTGCTCTAAGTCCGTACGATGACAAGCGGTATATCGTACCCGAAACCACCGACACGCTACCGTGGGGACATTACAAAATACCGTTATAAATAAAAATCATGTATATTTATTGTAAATAAAAATTATATCTATATTTATTGTAAATAAAAATTATATGTATATTTATTGTAAATTATATGTATATTTATTGTAAATTATATGTATATTTTATAATGTATACAATATTGTTTATATTTGTAAAATATTATTATGTATTATTGTTAACATATTTATAATATATTATTTTTATCTATCCAAGAGTTGTGTGTCGCATCAAATCCCAGCCATTTCACATAAACCTCGTCACCCTTTTTGCGTATCACCTTTTCCACGAGATGTACGTCGGGATTAGCAACGCGTTGTAACTCGTATTCGTAAAATCCGCCAGCGATGGGATTCCCGCGCGAATCTTTGAGTACATAGGTCACGGGATTAGTTTTCTGCACTTTAACGATCTTAAACACTTCGGTCGACCAATTTGGCGTGTAACCTTTCTTAAAGATGGTCTTGACTTTACTCACGCGTACCGGATCGCCTACTTTGAATCTTGCCGGTGCCGCAATCTTTAAGTTGCTGTATACCGTATTTAAAAGTTTATCGGCGATCGCGGGGGTAACATCGATAGGTCTCATACCGATAGTGCGATGTTTTCGCGCATTGTACTCTCCAACGAGCCTGGACAACGCGTCGATCCACTTGTAATTTCCATTAAGCGTAAACATTTTCCACATACTGTTCTTTAACGTTCGGTTGAATCGTTCCACGACCGAGGCTTTCATGACAGAGTACGTCGAATAATGATTAATGTTATGCTTCTTCACGAGTTTCTGTACATTTGCGTTGTAAAATTCTTTTCCTCTGTCGGTTTGAAGATTTTTCGGGCATCTTCCATCGTCTCGAATTATCTTTGCGATCGTATCCGACATCTCGTTTCCACTCTTACTCTTGAGCGCTACAGCCCACGCATACTTGCTCAACACATCGATAACTGTGAGTATGTAGTTGTAGCCTTTGTTGAATCGTGCATATGGACGCATCTCGACCACGTCCGCCTGCCACAGATCGTCGTATCCGTGTACTATGACACGCCTACGTGGGAAATTTTTTCTCGCTGGAGCATGCAATTCTTCCACGAGCAGCTGTTTTACAGAGGTCTTTTGCGACATATTTGATCGAGGCATAATTTGCAATAATGAGATAATTCCTCCACGTATATTCTTTATATATCTTTCTTCTCTTGCGCTGAATTAGATGTAGTCTGCGCGTGAGTTGCATACCGAAGCATTTTCTGCATCTCATCCATCATTATTTGCAGCGTTTGCACATTCGTCTCGAGCGTGATTATTTTTTTCTCAAGTTCTTCCAGTCTATCTTCTAAAGACTTGACACGTATTTTCACGTACTGTTTGTTTGCGGCATCAGTATCATCTTCCGGTTGCGCTACCCGTCGTATCTTGCGCGACCTTGCGTCAAAGCCGGAGGCTGTCTGACACAGAGCGTTATCGCGCACGTAATTTCTTAGTAATCCATTCCATTGATAGTATGAGTTGTTTGGTGTTCCCAACGATAATCCAAATTTATTAATCGACATTTCGATACAAACAATAATGACAGACTGACTCGTTTCGCCGACGCATAGATTAATTTATAATAAGGCCAGCTTCGTAAAGTTCCTCGATAATTGATAATATTTCATTGTCGTGGGCATTGTTGCCGGCTTGACGCGAAGCTTCCAGCAATCGCAAGCGATCTACCAACTCGTTGGGATCATTCCAATGCACATAATCGATCTTATTATCGTTTAACGCCATAGCGCGCGGTATGTTTATACCTCTTCCAGCTTTTTTTCCAGGCGCTATTATATTTTTAATAGAAATTAATGGCGCTATTATATTTTTATACTTGTATCCCTTGTTACTTAACAATGGATTACGCATATCATTGCCACGTCTATGCGCATTTGTCGCCAGTAATATATTTTTGTATTTAATTTTATCATCGTCATTGTATACGTCACCGTCGGGTATTCTCTTGAAAATCAACTCGTAGAGACCTGGTGTTCCCACGTATCTTATTCCACCGATAATTATATTGTCATCTTTATCCACATCAAAAATTTTATCACCGAGCATCATTCCTTCGTTGCAAAATTTAACACCGTAAACATAATCCATATTGATATTTTTATCTTGACTCAAAATAGCTCCCACATATTTTTGCCCTAGTGGACCCAAATGTTCGCGCAATGTATTTTGACCCTCGGATGTTTGTAATTGATATTGAACTGACGTCACAAGCGTTTCAGGCGTAGATTCGAAAATTTCTTCCACATACGGAGACGATCTTTCGTACAATATTTGACTCGATTGTACATCTTTTATCGGAGTAGAAGCAACCACATTCGATAATTGTTTCATCCGCTTACGTTTTGATTGATTTGGAGTAGAAGTTATTAGCGAATCGTTCAATGATATATTTGACCTTGTTCGCTTTGTTCCAGACTCTTTTTTCAGATGCTTGTCTTCGAGCATACTCGATGGTTCGATTTTCGCTTCATTAGATTCCACATTGATTGTATTTTCGACAAGTTGTTTTAGAGGTTCGATAATTGGTTTAAAGTGCCTCTCCAATGCGACGTCTTCCTCCATTTGACCGGTTTTTAAAGAACGATATTTTTTGCGGATTGATTCGCTCGTTTTTACAATCTCTCTCGCAATCTTCTCACGATCGTCACTGTCAATCGTCGTCGTCATGTTGCGCTCGGACGAAAATTTTAGACGTTGCTCGATCGATGTATCGATAGCGACTAACCACTTTACGGTATTGCAAAATCGTTAAATCCTTTTCGATATCGTCCATTAGTCTGTAAACTGTCTTTATCAATCACTACAAATCCATACTCGTGTTGCCAACATTCCTGACAGAATGCGCGAAAATCGCCGTAAGACATGTCAGTATTTACATGATCGTTGTATACATGTTTCAAATTTGTACCATCTTGTTTAAATAAAATCAGTAAATTTGCATTGTCCCGTATAAGATGCTTGGGTATCCTGGCATACGTTTGACAAAGATAGAAACAGTCGACGCTCGAGTGTCGACCCATTGCAAAGTACTCTCTTATCGTATCTTGCTTATCGCATGCCACGTCGTCAAAGATAAAAATGGAATTCGGAAGCGCCTCGCTCGGTGGAATAACGTCACTATTATAAGAGAATGTAAAATAACCAATTTCATCGATCGATAATAGCAAATTTTCCAAATATCGATATTTCGGTTGTTGAAGTGATTTCGAGTATACGTACACATTCTCGAAATGTACACCGTGTGGACTTTCTATCAAACTTATCAACACGTTAGTCTTACCGCAATTCGAAGGACCGCAAATGATACCGCGTATAGTAGTCGGCAGCATGTTTCCATGCTTGCGTATTTCTTTCTCGGACATTACTCGTGTTTTATCGTCAAAATTTATCACTTTGATTATCGTCGCTTGTCGCGCGAACCGCATGTTTGCTCTCGCGAGTCTCAAATCAGATTTTGGAAAATGAGTCATCGGGGCCCTATTTATAGAGGTGCACCGAATCGAAACCGCTCAGTCTCAAAAATGTTTCTTCTTCTATCGGTTGACAGCGATATTCTCGAGCTTACCACCGAGCAGTTACAGATTATCCCCAAGATTGTTTTACTGCGAGACTTTGGTAGCTACGTGGAACAATTGTGGGACAAGCTTCCCGAACATATAAAAGCTGACTCAGAGGTTCAACAGTATCGTCGATGCACGCGACATTATAATTTGCCGTGCCAACAAACACATTTCGACGGTCCAACACCGTTAATAAAAGATTGTGGCAAATGCCAGCAAAAATTATAAGAGGTAGCGGTTTGTTAAATCGTGCGATAAACGCACTTCCTATCGAATTACATATTCCAGGCTATCAGTTTTGCGGACCGGGAACTCATTTAGAAACGCGATTGGTTAGAGGCGATCGAGGTATCAATCCATTGGATGCCGCGTGTCGCGAGCACGACATAGCTTATTCTGGAAGCAACGATCTCGGTCAACGACACGTTGCGGATAATATACTCGCCACGAAAGCGCGAACACGTATTACCGCGAGAGATTCGACTATTGGTGAGAAAGCAGCCGCTACAGCTGTTTGGGCGGCTATGAAAGCAAAGACAAAATTCGGTATGGGGATGAAAACAGAAAAAATCATCGATGAAGAAAAAGACTGCGAAAAAACGAATACTTCCTATAGCGAAGCGCGGTGGTATCTTACCCATTTTACCATTATTGGGAGTTCTCGGTTCGTTGGCTGGCGGAGCAGCGGGAATCGCGAAGGCGGTGAACGATAGCAAGGCGGCGCAACGTCAGCTCGAAGAAATGCAGCGTCATAATCGCGCCATGGAAGGTCACGGTCTTTATCTCGCTCCATACAAGCGCGGACGAGGGTTCTCAACAGCGGCCAAGAAAAAAAAAAACGTCAAAATAAAGATGCCTGTCGGTGTAACAACTAATGTACAATTGGAACAACTTGCAAGACGTATGCGTATACAATTTTTTAGAGGCGTTTTCATGCGGAATAATTTACCGATAAACGGTATACGGCGAAATGAGAGCGGTATCGTCAATTTGGATGACGTCGATGGTTTCGGTACTCATTGGGTTGCGTATGCAAAGAGGGGAGATCGTGTGGTATATTTCTATAGTTTTGGAAATCTTCGACCGCCCAAGGAATTAGTGCGATATTTTGGACAGAATGTTACAAATATAGAATACAATCACACGGCCTATCAGAATTATAATCAAAGTATTTGTGGACAATTGTGTCTTCGATTTCTTCAAACAGTCGATGATCGATATGAATTTAAAGCTTGACAATTCTCCGTCGCGTCTCAGTATTCGTTCGACAGTTTTCCAGCATGTCACTCACGCTTACGTTGACCGGCAAGAGTAGCGTTCTTGCTGTAAGCTACTTTCCGGCTATAGATTTAAGCGATGGCGATTATGAGCTTGGTTTAACGGATTTTGAAACTTATCATACGATATCGAACGTGAATTCTTGGAATAATAAATTTTATTTTGATAACGACGATAAGGAAATTACGATTCCCGAAGGATCGTACGAATTACACGCAATAAACGAATATCTCCGACGTGCAATTTTGCGACATCGACGCGTAGTTGATTCCAACGATATTGTTGATGGCGAAGAACACGATGAATATCCAATAATGCTTCGCGCTAATCATAATACGCTAAAAAGTGAAATCAAATGTGTCTATAGAATAAATTTTAGTAAACCGGGCAACGTTGGATCGTTGTTGGGATTCTCGTCGAATCGTATATTACAGCCTCGGATATGGCACGAATCGGATGTACCGATAAATATTATTAGCGTAAATATTATTCGTATAGAATGCAGCGTAACCACTGGCGCGTACAGCAATGACAAGCGCGTACACACGATACATGAATTTTCACCGAGCGTGCCGCCAGGATATAAGATATCGGAAACGCCAGCACAGATCATTTATCTACCGATCGTCGCACGGAGCATTACTGATTTAACGATACGCATTGTTGATCAAGAAGGACATTTGCTCGATTTTCGAGGAGAGGAAATTACCGTAAGATTGCATATACGGCGGCGGCAAAACTAAAGCGTTTGACAAATGAAATGCTTGTGTTGAACGAAAGCACGGAGCACGCGAGAGACAATATCTTTACGAGGGACAATATTTTTGCGAGAAGGCGAGTGACTGCGGTATCGGGTGACAATAATCAGATATCTGGTTACGCTAAAAATAAACTCACCGCGTTGAATCGCGAGTTTTTAAAATCATTGGGATTCGTCGTACGAAATACTTGAACGATATGATTGACATCTTGAATATCGGAGGCGAGCCGATCTTTGACGATCGTATCATCAAGATTGAGACTCATACGTACAATCCATACGCCAACACAACGCTTGGATATAGCGACGAGATACGGATACCGATACAACATCAAGATTTGTACACGTTACCATGTGAAAGTTTTCTATACGTCGAGGGAAAGTTGAAGGTGCGTAAAGTAGATGAAGGAGCAAGAGTGGTATTGGGAAACAATTGTGTCGCGTTTATGTTTGATGAACTTCGATATGAACTCGACGGTGTGGAGATTGACCGCAACAGAAACGTTGGAATAACTTCCACGATTAAAAACTATGTCTCTCTAACAACCGAGAAAGGTAAAATCTTGGAGAATGCTGCGTGGAATATGTCGCATAATGCTGCTGAAGCTTACTTCAATTTTTGCGTGCCGCTAAACCTACTATTGGGTTTTTGCGAAGATTATAAGCGAGTTGTGATCAACGCTCGTCACGAATTAATTCTGATACGTTCGCGCAACGACAACAATTGCATATTTGGACATGCTTCGGCTGAAGCTGATATCGAATTATTCAAGATACAATGGCGTATGCCTCATGTAATATTGAGCGAGGTCAATAAACTATCCTTGCTACGCGCGTTGGAAAGCGGGCGATACTTGAATATGAGTTTTCGCTCTTGGGATCTATACGAATTTCCTCTATTGCATAATACGACTAAGCATTCGTGGACTGTGAAAGCCGCCTCTCAGCTGGAGAAGCCGCGATACGTGATCTTTGCGCTGCAGACTGGCAGAAAAAATGCTGTGTCAAAAGATATTACTACATTCGACGACTGCAAATTGACCAACGTTAAACTCTATCTAAACTCGGAATTTTATCCCTACGATGATTTAAATTTAGATTTCGATAAAAATAGATTCGCCCTCTTGTTCGATATGTACTCTCGTTTTCGCAAATCTTATTACGGATGTGATAATGATGATGTGCTATTAAACATTTCAAAATTTTTACATTGCGGTCCTCTCGCGGTTATCGATTGCTCGCGACAAAACGAGTCTGTCAAAAATTCCACCGTGGACGTGAGATTAGAGTTTGAGTGCAAGGAGGATATACCTGCAAATACCACCGCCTATTGTCTCATCTTGCACGATCGCGTTGTCGAATATTGCCCATTGACCAACGTAGTTCGTAAAATTACCTAAATCAGCAAATATCCCCTCCAATGTCAAAAATATATAAAAATTAAGATTTGACGATCGACAGCAGTCGTACATCGTTCTTGCAGTCGTACGGTAATATTATCGGCATGATCGCGCCAACGTTTGTAGATCTGCAAGGATTCATTATCGGGCGAAACTTTGTCGTGAAGGAAGTAGCGATACTGAGAAATGGATTTGTTCTTTCTCACTACTTTTTTGCAAGTCCCGTACCATGGCGTGCGCTTACAAAATCTGAGAGATGCCAAGCTTCATGGCTAATCGGACATCACCATGGGCTTCAATGGGAGGATGGAAACGTTCCATACAGCTTCGCCAGGCGTTTGATTACGAGAGCTGTGATGGGTGCGGCGGAAGAGGAAGATGGAGCATCTCCTATCGTGTACGTTAAAGGACACGAAAAACGAGAATGGCTGGTCGATATACTTGACGATGATGCGAGAAACGATGTTATTATTGAGACCTTGGATGCGGACTATGAAGATATCACTTCGTTAAATAAGCTAGATGTTACTAATACTATGCGCTGTGAAAAACATTTGAAAAATTGCGCTTTACAAAATGTATTTAAAATATTCAATTGGTGGACGAATCATCATAAAGATTCACCCAAACATTTTTTAGAATAAACTATTGTTAAAATATATTTTTATTCTCTTTTGTTCTTCCCTTTTCCTCTTTCTTATCCCAATATGCGAGTATTAAATTTCAGTACGTGACGTTAGATAGCGGCGTCAGCCACCTTATCAGACTACAGATGTTACATTTCAGTACATGGACATAGAGTTTAAATATTTGAATGGTGTATAAATAATTGTTTTGTCGTTCAATAGCCGTTCGAAAGCTGTTCAGAGCCGTTCAATAGCCGTTCGATAGCCGTTCAAAGCCGTTCGATAACCGTTCGATAGCTGTTCAAAGCCGTTCAATAGTCGTTCGAAAGCTGTTCAGAGCCGTTCGATAGCCGTTCAAAGCCGTTCGATAACCGTTCAAAGCCGTTCGATAGCCGTTCGAGAGCTGTTCAGAGCCGTTCGATAACCGTTCGATAGCTGTTCAAAGCCGTTCGATAGCCGTTTGATAGCCGTTCAATAGCCGTTCGATAGTGGTTTATCTATAATATATTATTCATATTTAAAAGACTTGTAGACAATTGTCCGCGGGAACGTGCTACCTTTGTTTTCTTATCAAGAGTTGAGAGTAAGCGTTCTTCGTAAGTGATTCATCCCCTACTCTAAAATGTTCGAGACAATGTCTGGCCTGTCGTGGCTGTCACAACGTTTCGAGCAGCGAATAAAGAACACCGTGTGACGAGAAGTTTATAAGTTTATAAAAAGAAGTATTAAACATGTCTGAAACAGCCTGTACCTGCACATACATATATGTTATGCTGCCGCATTATCGGGTAAGTAGAATGTTCAATGTTTCTGTTATATATTTTGTCTATTTGTGGTATTAATTAATAATATATTTCAGCTTATTGAGGAAATTCGATTTTTAAATATCGAGCAGCGGCGATACACGCGGTGGTTGCGGCGCAATATGCGGTGGGAGCTGGATAATATTTGGGGTGACACGCAAGAGGCACGCAAGTACGCGGAGTCGCATGAGTGGGCTTACGAGGATATTTTCAATCTTCGGAAATTATTCGGCCTCGAGCCATATGATGAGATTGAAGTATGGTGAATATTGTAAGTATCTATTTTTTAAAAATTTATATTAGATTTATAAAAATTACATTCTTATACTAATAAGACTTGTATTTTTTCTGTTTCAGATGGAGCGTCGCCTTATTATTATATTATACATATTTTATATCTTTTTGTATATTTTATATTTTTATATTTTTATATTTTATATATATATATATATATATTTTTAAACACACACACACACACACACACACACACACATACACACAATTATATTAAACATAAATTTTAAATAAATATTATTATTATTATTATATTTAAAAAAAAATGTCGATTATTTCTGCGCCTCCTTCTCCCACGTCCATGCATGCCTCGCGCTGTCTCTCTCTATCTCCCACATGCATGCGAACGTCATCCTTTTCCCACGCCAATGCGGACGCAATCCTTTTCCTACACGTGTGCATGCCTCGCGCTATCTCTCTCACACCGCCTTGCGAACGCCGTATTATCCGCGTGCATCCTTCGCGCTATCTCTCTCTCTCTCTCTCTCTCTTTCTCCCAAGTGCATGCTTCGCGCCATCTCTCTCTCCAACTTGCATGCCTCGCGCCATCTCTCTCCAACGTGCATGCAAACGCTATCCTTGTCTTACGCTCATATGGACGCCTCGCGCTATCCTTCTCCCACGCCTCCTCGCGGCTTCGCGTCCCCTCTTCCCCGCGGGTCCCTCACCTATCGGTTTCGCCGCGATCCCCCTCCCCCTCTCCGCGGGTCCCTCGCCAACCGGTTAGGTTAGCGGGTCCCTCGCCTATCGGTTAGGACGCGGTCCCCCTCCCCCCTCTCCGCGGGTCCCTCACCCATCGGTTAGGACGCGGTCCTCCCCCCCCCTCTCCGCACACCCCTCGCCTACCGGTTAGGACGCGATTCCCCCGCGTGACGTCATACCCCCGCGCCGGTTTCCCCTCGCCCCTCACCCCCCTCAGAGGACCTGCGTTAGAACCGGCCTAGCTATACTACTAACTTTGTTTAATATCAGCTTTCTTTCCTTTTGCTTTCGTTTTCATATCATGCCAAGTCTATAAAATTATATAAAAAATTAAATAATTACAATAAAAAATTCATTAATCGAAAAAGTATGCAGATAAATACACTGCATATTTTTGTTTTGTTGTTTATGCAGGTTATTTATTAGATACAGATTATTTAATAGATATAATAAGAACCTTTCGCCATTGATCCCAAGTCTTTTTAGCTCCAGGAAGGGCATTCAGAGTTTCAGTGAGTTGACACCACAATGTTTGAGCATTTTTATGTGAAAACTGTGATGAAAATTTTGCAGAAACTAATTGTGGATGATTATTTAAAAATTCAATAAGAATTTCTTTTTGGCCACTTGAGATGTTTCCTGCTCGTTTTTCTGACATCTAAAATTAAAAATTTATTTGCGATGCTAGAGAAATATTACAAAATTAGTATAAAAATGATATATTTAAGAAGATTAGGTTACAGAGGTTAGATTTTCAACGTAATGAAATATAATTTTATTATCAGTATTGTAATATAAAATATTAATTTTACGAATATAATATATGGATATATATGTTATCAATAATTTTTTTAATAATTACCTTGTTAATGGCAATTTAATTTGCAATACGGGCAACAAACAATTAACATGTATAATATTTATATACACTTTATTATCACTTCACATATTTCCGATGATATTAGCAAGAAATAGCTAAAGCACTTATTTCATTGGTTCGTTTACATTCTGAATATTTGGCAACCATGTTCTGGATTTCGCATACGCTTAGGTCGAATACATCAATTCGCAGAGCGTTCAAGAATATCTTCGACCAATCGCATACGAAAATTTTCATGCGACATTAATCGCATACGTAAATAATCGCATGAATTCAAGAATCGAGGCCCAGACGACGACGACGACGAAAACCAATCCGATCGCCGCAGCCGGATAGTGATTCGGGCGCGATCGTCACGCCCTCGCGCCGCCCAATCACAAGGTCTTCCGGTTACAACAGCGCAGCCGTTGCGGGTCCATCTTCCGCCGTTTCTCCTCCTCCTCCGCCGCCGACTGCCTCTCCACCGCCGCCACTGCCGTCCGACTGTGGAGTCGAAGGTGGCTTCGCGGCGCCCGAAACACCCGCGCCGTCCCGAAAGAGACGTGGTCGACGGCTGTTCGACGCAGTCGCCTCATCGACGATCGACGATCAGGATAGTTCAACATCATCGTGCGTCCCGAGCGACGCTACTCACGTTTCCGTCGTCGAGGATCCGCGCGAATTAAGAAGGAGCCTTTGCGTGCGAGAGAGAAACGCGATAATGCTGAATGAAGAGCATATTAGCATCTCGTCCGAGTCGCCTATTAGAAGAAGGCCGGTGAGGAGACGGCACAAACGAAGACTGTGAATAATGTATATATTTCGTATGAGTATCTGTATGAATCTGCGTATATGAATCTGTGAGTGAATGCGACTCTGAAAGAGAAGGCTATTTTTAACTTCTCATGCGCCGTCCCCACCTCCACGTGGTAAGAGTTGGGCAACGTCGGGGGAGTCCTTAACAGTCTAACCCCGACGGCTAACGGGGCTCCGGCTTTTCAAATTAACTGCAGTAGCTTTATCAGAGTCGGGGGGATGGGCTCCGCCCCTCCCCCCGAACCCCCTACCCCGCCCGCGCCCGTACCCCGTCACGGGTTACAGTCGGGGGGAGGGGCTTCGCCCCTACCCCCGAACCCCCCTCCCCGAACGCTCCCACGTCGCGCGTCACGGGTGTGCGCAGACCGTAATCCGCAATATAAGCATCCATAGTTGACCAACCTCAGGTTAGTCTTGCGACATAGAGTACGTTTCCACCAAGGGTTCGAATCGGGTCAGAGTCGAGTCAGAGTCGGGTTGGGGTGAGCGTTCTTACGGTGGAAACACCAAAGTTAAAGTTGAACTCTACCCAATAAAATTTTAAGGTAGGGTCCAAATGAGGTTCGGTGGAAACGACAAGAGTCGAGTTAGTTGCAGTGTTGCCAACAGAAGGAAATTGTGCTGTGTACATCGTGTTGTGGTTATACGAATACTTATATATTTTTTACAATAATGAAAAAAAATCAAGAAAAAAAGAAGCCGGCAACTTGGGATGTCGAGGAAACAGAGTGTTTTTTAGCAACTATAAAAGAATTGCAAGTGATAACATTGATGGACGGAAAGAAGTTCAGAACTTCAGAAATTTTTAAAAAAGTAGAAGAAACATTCAAGAGTAAAGGATATAATAAAACACACACGCAACTTTTAGATAAATTCAAAGCGTTGAAAAGTACGTAAATTAAAACATAATTATTACCATCTATTTACTATAACTTGCTAATGACTACATTTATTTTATAAATTTGACAATAAATTTCAATTCATCTTGCAATCATAGATTTTGTGTAATTATCTTTTACATTTAATGATTTTTTTATTTACAGAACGATTTAAAGCTTCAATAGATGCTTTATCAGTAAGTGGCGCAGGAACCAAAGATAAAATTAAGTGTCCTTTTTTCGAAGAATTAAGCGAAATATTTGGCCACCGACCAATTGTAAATCAAAGTGGTGTAGATTCCATCATACTGTCTCCAGATCCAAGTACAATTTTTGAATGTTTAAATTTACATTTAATTGCGGCATTGTTATATCAAATTAATTATTATAAATATTTTATATACTAACACACTAACATCACACATATAAAATTAATCATTTAATAATGTGTTTTTTTAGATGATGAGACTTCCGGTTGTGCAAGTGATGATGAAATGTCCGTAATTACATCAAACGATTGTCATGAATCACAGGCAGAAAAATGCATAGAACATACTAGGAATCATTCTAGTCTGTTGCCATTTATTCCTATTCGTCACAAAAGATCATCATCTTCTGATATGCTATATAGTCCATCACCAATATCCAGCTGTTTATCGGAAGATAGCAGAACCACCTCAACACCTCCTTTAGAATCGCATGAACCTGATAACTCTGAAAAGCTATGCGCTTCTTCTCCGAAAAAACGTAAAATATGTAAAACACCTACATATCCAAGAAGCGAAGGTTCACGATCTGGCTTAAAGAATATTATGGAAAACTTTACAGAACGAATAATTGAATCACAAGAAAAGCTACTCGCAAAAACTATTGAAGAGCAGCGCAAGTTTGATAAGGAAATGTTCAATCAATACAATCATATCTTTGTACAGCAAACTCAAATGTTGCTCACGGGACTGCAGAAGTTGAATTCGCCTTTTCCTACAAGTTATCCAACGTTTCAGCAATTTTCTGGGGTTTCAACTGTGCCAGCAATGAGACCGATGTTTACAGAAACTCAATTAAATCAGCCATATCCTATGCAATCAATGATTTCACGTCAGAACGAAACGCAAGCTTGTCCAAAGTCAGATCAGTCCGAAAAAGCGACTTCCAAATTTACAATATTATCTCCAAATTCCACTCGACCAGAAATCACACAGTCACTTCAAAATCCATCCACTTTACTTCATACATCTACTACATCACGAAGTGAAACATCATCTTGTTCTGTACTTGAAGATGATAAAAACACCGAGTATGAAAATGTTGAATATTTAGAATATGCTTAAAATGACTAAAATAGTCAACAGTGCAAAAGAGTATATAATTGCTAAGTACAAAGATTACCCATTACATATTTTTTAAGTTTATCCTCGTTTTGTGTGTATTATTTTAATATGTCACTGTTACACATTTATTAGTTGTTTATTTTATAAGTAACCTTCGAAGATTTTATATTCTACTAAAAAAACTTTAAGATTTGATTTATATTTTAAATGACTAAAATAGTCAACAGTGCAAAAGAGTATATAATTGCTAAAGTACAAAGATTATCCATTACATATTTTTTAAGTTTATCCTTGTTTTGTGCGTATTATTTTAATATGTTACTGTTACACATTTATTAGTTGTTTATTTTATAAGTAACCTTCGAAGATTTTATATTCTACAAAAAAACTTTAAGATTTGATTTATATTTTAAATATATAATAATGTTATATAAAATAATTTTATGTTATAAAATATTCTTTATTATAATGTACTTTTTATTTTATAGTTTTTTATAACTAGTCTTTCACATACTAAGTAAGTCTTTTATACTATAAAAAATATTTATTTTTCTATACAAATATTAATATTGAAACATTGTAATACATTACATACATATTAAATACATTGTAAAATAAATACATCATACATTGAGTTATAAAATTACAAAATATTATTGATTTTATAGAAATTATTGATTTTCAATGCATGCAGAAAACTAGCCCTGTATATTAACAAAATGATCTCCGTAGGGGAAATTGTGATAAATGATTCATTAGTACATTTCTAATGTTTGACGCATCCAAATCATCATATTCGCGTGACTTTGTTCCTTCTGGTTGTGGAAAAAGTATATCATATTCATCAATCTCTTTCATCCATGCATGTCTGAATTCTTGCTTGTAAGATTCCACAATATTATGAAGCACGCAGCAAGCAGCTACAACTTGGGGCACAAAAGTATAGTGGACATCAATCCTCTTTAAAATCCGACGCCATCGTGTTTTCAAGCGTCCAAATGCCATTTCTATATCTACACGTCCAGTGCTTAAATAAACATTAAATGATTCTTCTTCCGGCGTTAGACGTCTGTATCTGGTATACCCTTTCAGCAGCCATGGAAGCAGTGGATATGCTGGATCTCCCATTATCATAAAGGGTATTTCAATATCATCTAATGTCACTGTTTTCTGAAAGATTTATACAAGAAATATATAATTATATTAATATTTTGATTTAATTAATATATTAACAATTTTATTTAAATTTGAATATTCTGTAATAATATTTTTTCTATAGTTTTGAATACAGCAATTTTTGACTCCTACTCCAATATTGCTAATATAATTAATTAGTTAATTGAGTAATTTATGTCTAACTATTTCTGTCCATCATTGTGAGTAGAGAATTAAATAATTTAATTTTAGTAATAAGATTTGTTATCTCACCTGTGGTATTAAATGTTTGTAGTACCGAAACAAAATTGACTGTTTGAAGACTGCTGCATCGTGTGCCGACCCAGGTGCATGGCAATTAATATTTATAAATCTATTAATTTAAAACATTGTACGTGAGTACATAAAATATATCATTATAGAGTTTTATAATAATTGTATAACTTATTACATGTACTTTAATGTATGATCAACTACTCCTTGCAATATTATTGATGGCCATCCTTTCCTATTAATATAATCTCTATAGCCATTTGTAGGTGGTAACACAGGAATGTGTGTTCCGTCAATAGCTCCGATGAGTTGTGGAATGTGTGTTCGTTCTTCATATACCTGAGCAGTCATTAGACATTCAAATTCATTAGACATCTTGATCCACAATGGCTGTAGTATATCATTTATTGCCTCAACAACTTTGTGAATGCATCTCCATACTGATGTCTTGTGAATTCCAAATAAGTTACCAACAATTCTGTATTCACAGCAACTTGCAAGATAAAATATGGTAACTGCAACTGCTTTTTGTACAGAAATTGTTTCTCTAGCTACCAAAAATGGTTCTGCAGGTTGCAGTCTGTTTTGTAGCTTGTCACATATGTAATCAAATACAAATTTTTTCATCCTGAAGGTTTCGAGCCAATCTTCATCTAAATATTCTGTCAGCACTATTCTTTCCCAAAAGTCAGAGCTTCTGACTTTCATCCAAAACCGCGGAGATCGTCTTAAATTTTGCATTGCAATCATCATTTGTCCAAATGCAAGCAAATATGTATTTGTGATAATAAATATTGTGCGCCATAACCTTCGTATTCATTTCCTTCGCCGTTCTTGTAAAATAAGAAATAATTTCTGCATATTACATTCATACTGCGAAATTAACATCATCGCTCTCGGATCCATAATATTGTACTTTGTACAGTTGGTAACATCTAATCTTATCGCAACCCTAGTGTAACTCTGCTCAACTCTGATCCGGTGGAAACAGGCAAGCCAACCCGACTCTGACTCTACTCTGACTCGACTCTGACCCGATTCGAACCCTCGGTGGAAACGTACTCATAACCTTCGCTAAGGCCGGATTCACACCTTGGCCGAAAGGCAGAAAACGGGAAAGCAGAGGCCAATCAGAACTCGCGCTAAAAAAGCAGAATGTATTGCTTATTTTCAGCGCAAGTTCTGATTGGCTTCTGCATTTCTGCTTTCTGCTTTAAGGTACCTTTACATGGTAGCGTTAAGCGTAGAGCGTCTGCGCATAAAAATGCGCAGAATTTAAACGAGATAGATTCTAGGCTGAAATTAGATTCTGCGCAATTTTCTGCGCGAACGCTCGACGCTTAAAGCCCGAATCACACTAGCGGCTCGCGGCTGCGATTGCGATTGCGTTTGTGATTGTAATTTGCTACGCTCCAATCATACTTGCAATTGGTGCTTTCTCATTGGCTGAGGCAATCGCAATCGCAGCCGCGAGCCGCTAGTGTGATTCGGGCTTAACGCTACCGTGTAAAGGCACCTTTACTGCCAAGGTGTAAAATCTCCCTAAGAGAGCTAACTAGGGCTCTTCGATTAATAAAGAAATGCCCATGTGCAATTTTCCCCTAGGACTCTCCGTCTCCTAGTTATTTTGTAAAAGCTTAAACGCTCGATAACTCCGAAACTATCGATGCGGCGAGAAAAGTCTATATAATCCTTTTTGCAGGCCCTAAGGATATCCTTCGATTCCCATAGGTCCGAATCTCCAATCGTCTATTTGAAAAAAATGATTTTACGATTAATCGAATGACAGAACGTAAAAATAATGAAGGTACCTAACCTGACCCATACCGGCGCTTTTATCAGCAGATAACATTATTAATACATATATAATATAATATAATTGAATGTACGGCTCGTATGACTAAAATCAAAACGTCGGTTTAAACTGGCAGTACCGAGCCAAGCGCGGTATAAAGAGCGCAAATACTGTTTTATTAATTACTAAATATACATTAATAATATACACTAAAAATATACATTATTCGCGGACGTTTCGGCCCTTTTTTGGGGCCATCCTCAGCGCGGAAACAAATTGAAACGCCGGTCGCTTAATAGATCCACTGGATGCATTACCGAATGTAATAGTCGCGTTTAGTTATGTAAGACCGTTTCAATTTTGTTTCCGCGCTGAGGATGGCCCCCAAAAAAAGGGCCGAAACGTCCGCGAATAATGTATATTTTTAGTGTATATTATTAATGTTGTAATAAACCGCTTTCGCGAGGCGGTGACGGATAACTCGATCGGGATCCGGGGCTCGTGAAAGGGTATCGAGAGACGAACGAAAGTGATGTTAGGTAAAAGATAATTTATTGCGTGTTATGGTGTATATGTACAGCGTGTGTGTTATATGTGTGTGAGGGTGTATAGGTGTGCGCCTGTATTATTGTGCGTGCGAGACGAGTGGCGAGTGAGTGAGTGAATGAGTGCGCAAATGTATAACAATGACGAGCGGAGCGCAGATTATGGAATGTATCGTAGTGTGTATGTGTATCGGTCGTCTGTACGGCGGTACGGCGGTACGGCGGTGTGTGAGATATAAATGCTTCCAATTGATATAGCGGTAAGGTAGATGCGTGTATGATGCAGGCAGAACAACGGTACGGTCGTATTTAGGCGCGGTGCATCCAATGCAACGCGCGGATGCGTTGCGCGGTGCGCGCTTTCGGCGGATCGATCGAATATCGATTATAGCTCGCGGGCCGTGATTTCGGCAGATGACGTTACCTATCGGGCGGTAATTTCGGTCGGCCCGGTGGGCGGTCCTTTGACGCGTATTTATTGATGGCGGCTATCGATCGGTGTCGCGGTAGGGATGTGGATCATCCCCCGGCGCGGGACTTAGCGCGCCGTATCAATGGCGGGTCCGGATGTCGTGATGGCGGTCGGGCCGTATTAGCTAAACGCGTCTCGTGCGTTCGATAGTTATTCGGGATGGTCTTTCCCCGTGTAATTCAGGAGTGCAACGGCTGACGAGAACACCCGTCGATGGCAGGGAACTCCCCACCACTAGAAGATCGCCGTTGCACGTAGGTGGTCGGATTTATTCGAGGTGTCGAGAACTCTCGACGGGGACGAGTACGCCCGTTCCCGTTTGCCTCTCTTTAACGGTTTCAGAAGGAACGCTCTCTGAGATGCCGCAAACTCCCGGCGGAGGCTGAGTACACCCAACCCCGTTTTCTCTCTCTTTGAGCGGTAAATGATCTAGGCGGTTTCCAGGCGTCTTACAGACTCTGGCGGTGCGGAAGATCTGGTCCCGATATTCAGAAACGCGCTCTATTTACACCGGTTTTCGGCGCGCGCGTCTGCGTAATTCGCCTATTGTTCTAACGGTATCTGGTTTATCGTTGAACCGGCGCGCGCGACTCGGGTATTTTCGGTAACGGTCGGACGGTTACCCGAGCGCGTCGTCGGCTCTCGATGTTTTCGCGCGTCTAACGGCGGTTATATGTTTACGCGTTTCTGATGTTATTTAAAAATGGGCGCTCAGCGCCTCCGCATTTGCCCGACCGGTGTTCGTCGGGCGGCGGACTTCCGGCGGATCGGCGGCCGGGTACGGTACAGTAACGATGGGGGAAATGCATCGTTACATCACCCCCCTCGCAGGATATGCCTGAATTTAGAGGCATTCGGTGACGTGATGTTTACGTCCTCGGTCGCTCGCATTTAATTTAAACGGCGGCGGTATCTTAGTTCTCCGTTCTTCGAGAACCTCATCACCTAATGACCGTGGGGTGATCGGACCTTGTATTTTCGCGATACATGGACCGCGAAGTGTGGAACATCGAATATGATGCCTGGTTCCACTTACACTCGGATCGGCGGCGGTGGTAATGGGCCGGTCGGCATCAGGAGGCGAGGCGGCTGGTCTCCTTCGCCTTTTTCCTCCTCGGTTTCCCGCGGTCTCTTGCGGGTCGGAGTGCTCGCTGGTCGACGCGAGCGGGCAGGCGGCGGCGGTGGAGCCTGCATCAGCTGCTCCATTTTCAGCTGATTCGTCCTATCGGACCGCTGTATTAGCGTGCCGATTTTCGGCGGCCGGTTCGGCGGTCGGGCGGCTGGCCCGGTCGGCGGACGGTTGGTCGTCGGCGGCTTTTCATTGCCGGTTCTGCTGGTGTTCGGCGTCGGCGGCTGGTATTGAAATCCTGGATCATCCAGGATCTCGTCGATAGCAGCTAGGATGCTTTCTTGATCGCACATCTTTGCTATCTGTGCTGTTAGAGCTGGAGTTCGGCTGTTTATTCTTCACCGTCGGTAGTGGGGGTATCATCCTCGTCCCCGGGGTTGTTATTGTCGCCGTTTCGTTTGATCTTTGCGACTTTGAGATCCTGAATGTGTACATGTTTGTACCACTTTCCCCGTTTGCTCCTCAGGTCCACGATTACCGGCGAGATAATTCGGCGAACTTCGAGCGGACCGATATATTTCGGCGCGAGTTTCGCGTTGAAATTGTCGGGTTTCCTTGACAGCGGGTGATCTTTTTTCCACACCCATTCGCCGATGTGCGGTTTCCACTCTCGTCGCCGGAGATTGTAATATTGTTCTTGCCGCTGGAAAGCTCTTGCAAGTTGGATTCGGACGATTTTATATGCATCGTCCAGCCGTTCTCGCGCCGTGTCCGGGGCCGTTCTCTCGGTTGCTGGTGCGGTGCGGTGCGGTGGCACGAGCTCTCGCCCGTGATTTATGTATGCCGGCGTATATCCGGTGGCGTCATGTACGGCCGTATTGAACGCAAATTGAAATGCGGGCAGGTGTTCATCCCAGTCTCGATGGTCTTTGTCGACGAATTCGCCGATCATCGTCTTGATCGTCCGGTTGGTTCTTTCCACCGGGTTGCAATGCGGTGCGTAGGCGGGTGCGGTCTTATGCTGGATATTGAACGCGTGCAGCCGGTCGTTATATTCCTTGGAGGTAAACTGCGTGCCATTATCTGACAGGATGGATTCTGGTCGGCCGTGTCGAAGGATGACTCTCTCGGTGATGGCCTTTGTGATGGTTTTTGCGGTGGCTTGGCGGAGCGGTGTTAATTCCACCCATTTTGAAAACCGATCTTGCATTACGTAGAGCCACGTGTGGCCCTGTCGTGAGCGCGGCAAGGGCCCTACGAGATCGGTCGTGACTTGCTCCCAGGGGCGCTGAACGTCGGTCGCGTGGAGCTTTCCGGCCGGTTGTTGTTGGGCCACCTTGTGCTTTTGGCAGGTTTCGCACGTGCGCACATATCCGGCGATCGCCCGGAACATCCCCGGCCAGTAATAATGCTCGGCGATGCGAGCGATTGTTTTCGCGATCCCCAGGTGTCCGGCGGTTGGTGCGTCGTGATAATTTCTCAGCACCGTGTGGCGTTGATCCTCCGGCACACACTCCTTCCATTGCTCCTCTGCGGCGTGCTCCTTGAAGTTCAGGCTGTGCAGGATATGACGGAACAGTTTCCCGTTGCTGATTCGATAGTCCGGTCGGCTGGCTGGTTCGCGCTCGACCTCCGCTAGGATTCGTTGGTACCAGCGGCACCGGCGTGCGGTCGCGGCGCAAAGCTCGGGTTGTCGCGATAGGGCGTCCGCCACTCGATTGAGCGTGCCCTTGCGGTACTTGACCTCGAGGTCATATTGCTGGAGCTCAAACAGCCACCGGGCGAGTCGTCCGGTGGGAGCCTCCAGACGCTGTAGCCATTTTAACGACTGGTGGTCGGTTAATACGGTGAAGGAGTACCCCTCGAGGTAGCCCTTCATTCGCCGAATGCCCCATACAACCGCGAGGCATTCTAGTTCGGTGGCGCTTGAATTACGCTCGGCGCTGTTTAATGTCCGACTCGCATACGCTATTACGCGCTCCCCTTCCTCGAAGTACTGTGTCAGGACGGCTCCGAGGCCGTTAGTGCTGGCGTCCGTCTGCAGCACAAATCGGCGTGTGAAATCTGGGCAGGCGAGAACGGGGGCCGAAATAAGTGTCTGTTTTAACTCGCGAAACGCTTTCTCCTCGTCGGAGCCCCATGTCCACCGAACGCGCTTCTTCGCTAGTTGCGTAAGCGGCGCGGCAATAGTCGAAAAATTCGCAATGACGCCGGTACCAGGACGCCATCCCCAGGAATTGTCGGACTTGTTTCACGTTTTTCGGCTCGGGCCAGTTGGCGACGGCGCTGACCTTGTCGGGGTCCGTTCGTATCCCGTCGCGATCAACCACGTGTCTTAGATATTTTAGTCGGTCGACGCAGAATTTGCACTTCTCCGGGTTGAGGCGCAACCTCGCCCCCCGAAGTCGGCGGAAGACTTCGGTTAGTAACTTTAGATGTTCCTCGAACGTTTTGCTGATTACGATGATATCGTCTAAGTAGACAAATACGTTCGGTTCGAGGGCGGGGCCGATAACGGTGTCCAACAGTCGTTGGAAGGTGGCGGGCGCGGAATGCAGGCCGAACGGCATGACTGTAAATTGGTACAGTCCTCTTCCGGGTATTGTAAAGGCGGTCACCGGCCGGCTGGCTGGTTTAAGCGGTACTTGCCAGTAACCATTCTTTAGATCGAGCGTTGATAGATATCATGCGCCCCGTAGTTTCTCTAATGTCGCCGTTACTTGTGGCAGTGGATACGCATCCTTCTCGGTGGCGTCATTTACCTTGCGGAAATCTATACAAAAGCGATACTTTCCGTCTTTCTTTTTGACTAGCACTACAGGCGAGCTCCAGGCGCTCTTGGACGGTTCGATCACGCCGGCGGCCTCCATTTCGGCAACCTCCCGGTCTATGATTGTCTGCATCGCCGGGTTTCGAGGCCGGTACCGCTGTTTTATCGGCGTTGGGTCTCGCAGCCGGATCTCGTGGTGCATACGGTCGGTCGGTCCCTGGATGCTTGCGAATTTGGCTAGTTCTCGGTCGAGCAAACCTTTTAGTTTGCTTGCTTCGTTCCCCGCCTGTGGAGCTAAACCTCCCGTGGTTCCGTACACTGGCGGAGTACGCGAGCCGGGGTAGTACGGTGGTGGTACCAGACGTATGCCGATGCGTGACCAGAGGTCCACCCCGATTAGTACCGGACTCTCAAGCGTCGGCAGGATCGTAAATTCGTGCTGGTATTCCCCCCCCCCCCCGACGCGGATCGGCAGGATGATCGTGCCGGTTGTGTTCACGGTTTCGCCGTTGGCTAATTGCACCTCTCCTTGTTGCGACGTCCGCTTATGCCCCTCCTGTTGCGCGCGGGTGGCCGTTGTCGCGTTTATAAACGAAATCTCGGACCCCGAGTCGAGCAGCGCGTCGTAATGATACTGCCCGATGTTTACGCGTAAGTGCGGCCGTGGATTGTAGCTTAGGCCGGGCTCGGGGTGTTGGCCGTCGCGGCCCCGGCCCGTCAGGCGTTTCCCGCCGGCGGGTGGCACTGGCGTGTCAGCACCCCGTCTTTGCCGCATTGAGAACAAAATTTCCGCGGCGGGCGTCTGCAGTCGGCTCGCGTGTGACCCCGCTGCTTGCAGCGCCAACAACATTCTTCCCTGTTGTAGGCTGCGGCGACGGTCGGTTTCCCGGTGCCCGAACGGGCGGGCGATTGTTCGGCAGCGCACTGTTCATCAATCTCTTCGTGTTCGGTTGCGCGTGCTTGTAAGTCGTCTACGTTCCGGTAGTCGTCATACGCCATGAAGCGCTTGAGCTCTGGGCGCATGTTCTGATATACGCGTTCGTATTCCTCCTCCGGCGTGCATCCGCCGGCCCGGCGTATCAGTGTGAGGATATCGGCCACGTATTTCTTGAATTTTTCGCCCGGTCGTTGTCGACGGTCCGCGGCTTCGCGGCGGAGGGCGGCCTGGTATCGGCGGGGCAGAAATTGAGCGCGGAATGCTCGGTCAAAGTCCCCCCACGTTTGCCAGCGGTGGCGTGTATTTCGGCACCACCGTAATGCGTCTCCCTTGAGTAGTTCGGGTAGCCCGAGCAGCATCGCGGCCTCGGGGTACCGATGCCCGGCTTTTAATTCCTCTAACCGTTCGAGGAAATCAAATGGGTCGCGCCCGTCGAAATGACATCCCCATTTGCGCATTTGGCACAGTACTTCGGAGCTATCGGGGGGCGCGGGGTGCGTGGCGTGGGTCGGTGGTGCGGTGCGCGGCGGTGTCTGGGCCGCGGTCGTGTGCTCGTCGCCGTGCGCCCCGAATTCGTCGGGATGCGCCTCGACATACGCGGACATCCGCCGTCGGATATCGTCGAGGGTACCGGACGTGTCTACGCCCCGGACGACGGCCACTTCGATCAGTTGCGCTTTGGGTAGGTTGTAAATCCACCCTTTCATTTTCGCACTTGTATGACTCTTCGTCTCGTGTAGCTAGGGTTCGTGTCTCGATACGGCCTGGTCAAAACGGTCCCTGTTCGGGCGCCAATGTAATAAACCGCTTTCGCGAGGCGGTGACGGATAACTCGATCGGGATCCGGGGCTCGTGAAAGGGTATCGAGAGACGAACGAAAGTGATGTTAGGTAAAAGATAATTTATTGCGTGTTATGGTGTATATGTACAGCGTGTGTGTTATATGTGTGTGAGGGTGTATAGGTGTGCGCCTGTATTATTGTGCGTGCGAGACGAGTGGCGAATGAGTGAGTGAATGAGTGCGCAAATGTATAACAATGACGAGCGGAGCGCAGATTATGGAATGTATCGTAGTGTGTGTGTGTATCGGTCGTCTGTACGGCGGTACGGCGGTACGGCGGTGTGTGAGATATAAATGCTTCCAATTGATATAGCGGTAAGGTAGATGCGTGTATGATGCAGGCAGAACAACGGTACGGTCGTATTTAGGCGCGGTGCATCCAATGCAACGCGCGGATGCGTTGCGCGGTGCGCGCTTTCGGCGGATCGATCGAATATCGATTATAGCTCGCGGGCCGTGATTTCGGCAGATGACGTTACCTATCGGGCGGTAATTTCGGTCGGCCCGGTGGGCGGTCCTTTGACGCGTATTTATTGATGGCGGCTATCGATCGGTGTCGCGGTAGGGATGTGGATCATCCCCCGGCGCGGGACTTAGCGCGCCGTATCAATGGCGAGTCCGGATGTCGTGATGGCGGTCGGGCCGTATTAGCTAAACGCGTCTCGTGCGTTCGATAGTTATTCGGGATGGTCTTTCCCCGTGTAATTCAGGAGTGCAACGGCTGACGAGAACACCCGTCGATGGCAGGGAACTCCCCACCACTAGAAGATCGCCGTTGCACGTAGGTGGTCGGATTTATTCGAGGTGTCGAGAACTCTCGACGGGGACGAGTACGCCCGTTCCCGTTTGCCTCTCTTTAACGGTTTCAGAAGGAACGCTCTCTGAGATGCCGCAAACTCCCGGCGGAGGCTGAGTACACCCAACCCCGTTTTCTCTCTCTTTGAGCGGTAAATGATCTAGGCGGTTTCCAGGCGTCTTACAGACTCTGGCGGTGCGGAAGATCTGGTCCCGATATTCAGAAACGCGCTCTATTTATACCGGTTTTTGGCGCGCGCGTCTGCGTAATTCGCCTATTGTTCTAACGGTATCTGGTTTATCGTTGAGCCGGCGCGCGCGACTCGGGTATTTTCGGTAACGGTCGGACGGTTACCCGAGCGCGTCGTCGGCTCTCGATGTTTTCGCGCGTCTAACGGCGGTTATATGTTTACGCGTTTCTGATGTTATTTAAAAATGGGCGCTCAGCGCCTCCGCATTTGCCCGACCGGTGTTCGTCGGGCGGCGGACTTCCGGCGGATCGGCGGCCGGGTACGGTACAGTAACGATGGGGGAAATGCATCGTTACAATGTATATTTAGTAATTAATAAAACAGTGTTTGCGCTCTTTATACCGCGCTTGGCTCGGTACTGCCAGTTTAAACCGACGTTTTGATTATTAATACATTTGGCCTTACAACTACACTTCTGTAGTTAGTAATCTACGCCTCGTATTAACGAGAAAACGCTTTTGCTATCCAAAGCAACGAAAATACATTTCGAGCACAAATCCGGTCCAAAACGTCTTTTCATCACTTTCAACAGCGCACAGCGAGTACACTAGTACAACCACACTACGATAACGCGGTTGACACATCCACTATCCAAAGCGGTAAAATCCCGATACGGGTACTCTTACATCTGACCTGTAACGGCACTTTACCGCCCTCGATAGCAAATGATATTCAGCGATAAACACATAAATGCGATCGCACCGTCGCATTAACACTTCAGAATATTCCTGTCACTTTTTAACGAAAACACTTAATCTCCTGTTAGCGGGCAACATGCTCGCCATTAAAAGCGATGAAACGTCTCCATAAGTACTCTAACATCTGACCCATGGCGACGTCTCATCGTCCTCAACAGCGTACAAGACTCTGCCATAAGCCAACATCGATGGAAACACAGCGCAACGGTAACACTTAAGCGTCTTTCTGTCACTTGTTAACCAAAAGACTTTTAACCTCCTGATAGCGGACAACGTGCCCGCTATTCGAAGCAATTGAACGATCCTTGGGGTACTTATTTCAGACCCGGAATGTCGCTTCAGTGCCGTCAACAGCGTTCGACACTTCCCGACACGATAGAACACCGCGTACTACGCGCGATTAACACTTCCGTTGCGCAAAGTGGCGCGGGACGCGGGACATCGATGCAAGTGTACCGCGTTCCGAAACACATCGATACATCGACACTCTACCTGTCTCGTATCATGACTAACACCGCGTTTCCATGTGTCTTATAGCGTTTTCTAATGTAGCGGGTTAATAGCTCTGAGAGCGATTAATGACATCGTTGCGTCTTCTCTGCCAATAAAAGGCTTGAATTCATATTAAAATATATTGATTAATTGATCGGGTTTGAATTAACCCGTTCATTCGAAAACACTATAACACCGCATTTCCATGTGTCTTGGACTGTGTCTCCTTACCTTTATGCAAATCCATATGTTCCGATAGCCGGACGTACGATGAGCCAAAAGATAGTGCTCGCTCGACCATGTACTCTGTAAAGTTATCGCAAAGTTAAATCACGAGCTCCAATTACCCATAATCTAATGCAAAGAAGATTTAGCTTTTCGGAAAATTTATATTTATCAAATAAACTGCAATAGTTTTATCAGTCGGAGAGAGGGGCGGAGCCCGCCTTCCCGCAGAGGGGACTCCACTGCCGGAAGATATAATGTAACTCAACCCCAATTCTTGTTGCGATTCACCACGTTGCAAATTTCGATTTCAAACAAATTGTCGATCTTCTACGCCTAATAATGTTTCAATCGCATACTATCTTATACATTTTGAATTTCAATTTCGTGCACTCTAGGAAAAAGTAAGCGAAACGCATACGCATGTGGATGCGCGCGGAACGTGCGCATGCGCACGCCTACGTTACTCTCGTCGCGCGCACATCGTTGATAAGGACTTGTCATTTGCATTTTAATTTTAACACATTTAATAATTAACAAGTGATTGAAAAATATATTTGAATGATTGCGACACAAGGCAACTCCAGAACGGGCTGCGAACCGGGGCGCGAACCACAGATCCTAACAAAAGTCACCGACGTGACACCCAGTCTGTGGGACCACCACAGCCCCTAATATTATTCCAATGAATTCTACCTTATATGTTCTATTCCAGTGTTAAGATTCTACCTTTAAAATTATAATACTAACCTTATATTTATCTTATACACCAAGAGTCTACGTTATATTTATCTTATAAACTAAGAGTCTACCTCAAATTAATAAGATTAATACTAATAGTTACTTAAATCTATCTAACTACCTTATTTAAAACTACTACCCTATAATTATAGTCAAATTACTCACAAACTGGGTGATTCTGGATTTCATGCGCGCGCACCGCACCGCGCATGCGCGTCGCGCCTGCGCACGCAAGTATTTCATTTTCATCGCAGAAACTGATAGTATATATTACGCTACACCTTATGACTATCTATCTTACTAACTAATTGTAACTAATTACTATTTTATCCTAAAGAGACACCAAAAAATTAGTGCCTCCTTTCTGGATTTTCACCTCACCGCAAGCGATGCAAATGCTTTCAATAATCCCCACCTGCATCACTTGCGGCGAGACGAAACCCCCGAGGTGGGCACCCCTGGGCCCGGACCGTGGGTCTCGCCATCAGTCCGCTACAGCCCTTACTATAACTCTTCCAATTCTTCCTTATATACTCTTACTCTATATTTAAAGCACATGCGAGAATAACTAATTTTTGATATATATTAATAATTAACCTACCTATTATGTTTCTCTGCCTACCAGCATTAACCGGGTGTTCCGTAATTACCTACTTTAATTAATTAATTAATTAATTAATTAATTAATCAATTAATCAAATAGACAAACAACCAAAATATGTATACATATATAAGTGATGAGTATCTTAACCTACGTTGCCTATTTTTACGATTTCACTTTGTCCAAGGGGGATACCAAAAAAGTATCCCCCCTATGTGGACCCTTCCGTTCCCGCTACCATTGGACTAATGCATTCAAACCATTCATTAATCCAATGATTGCGGGGATACGAGGACCCATTGTGGGATACATCGGAGCCTGGACTACCTCACCTCCACCACAGCCCCTTAATGTCATTCTTTCGATTCTTCCTTATATATTCCTACCTTACGATAAAGCACATGCGAGAAAACTTAAATTTAAAACTTGTCCTATAGAGGCATCAAAAATATAATTGATGCCTCTTTTTTCTGGATTTTCACTTTGGCACACGAAACACGAATATTTTATTAATCCACATCCAGTGTGCCAAGACGAACCCCCTGAGGTGGGCACCCTTGGGCCCGGACCGCAGATCTGTCCACAGGTCCGCTACAGCCCTTACTATAATCCTTCCATTTCTTCCTTATATACTCTTACTCTATATTTAAAGCATATGCGAGAATAACTAATTTTTGATATATATTAATAATTAACCTACCTATTATGTTTCTCTGCCTACCAGCGTTAACCGGGTGTTCCGTAATTACCTACTTTAATTAATTAATTAATTAATTAATTAATTAATCAATTAATCAAATAGACAAACAACCAAAATATGTATACATATATAAATGAGTATCTTAACTTACGTTGCCTATTTTTACGATTTCACTTTGTCCAAGGGGGATACTAAAAAAGTATCCCCCTTATATATGGACCTTTTCGTTCCCACAAACGTCCGAGGATGCATTTAAATCACTCATCGATCGTACGCCTGTGGGAATACAAACACCCATTTTGGGATACGTCGAGGCTCGGACTACCTGTCCACCACAGCCCCTTAATATCGTTCTTTCGATTCTTCCTTATATACTCATAGCTTACATTACAAGCACATGCGAGAATAACTAATTTTTGATATATATTAATAATTAACCTACCTATTATATTTCTCTGCCTACCAGCGTTAACCGGGTATTCCGTAATTACCTACTTTAATTAATTAATTAATTAATCAATTAATCAAATAGACAAACAACCAAAATATGTATACATATATAAGTGATGAGTATCTTAACCTACGTTGCCTATTTTTACGATTTCACTTTGTCCAAGGGGGATACAAAAAAAGTATCCCCCCTATGTGGATCCTTCCGTTCCCACAACCATTGAACTAATGCATTCAAACCATTCATTAGTCCAATGATTGTGGGGATACAAGGACCCATTGTGGGATACATCGGGGCCTGGACTACCTCCTGTCCACCACAGCCCCTTAATGTCATTCTTTCGATTCTTCCTTATATACTCATAGCTTACATTACAAGCACATGCGAGAATAACTAATTTTTGATATATATTAATAATTAACCTACCTATTATGTTTCTCTGCCTACCAGCGTTAACCGGGTGTTCCGTAATTACCTACTCTGATTAATTAATTAATTAATTAAGTAATTAATTAATTAATCAATTAATCAAATAGACAAACGACCAAAATATGTATACATATATAAATGAGTATCTTAACTTACGTTGCCTATTTTTACGATTTCACTTTGTCCAAGGGGGATACCAAAAAAGTATCCCCCTTATATATGGACCTTTTCGTTCCCACAAACGTCCGAGGATGCATTTAAATCACTCATCGATCGTACGCCTGTGGGAATGCAAACACCCATTTTGGGATACGTCGAGGCCCGGACTACCTGTCCACCACAGCCCCTTAATATCATTCTTTCGATTCTTCCTTATATACTCATAGCTTACATTACAAGCACATGCGAGAATAACTAATTTTTGATATATATTAATAATTAACCTACCTATTATGTTTCTCTGCCTGCCAGCATTAACCGAGTATTCCGTAATTACCTACTTTAATTGATTAATTAATTAATTAGTTAATCAATCAATTAATCAACTGAAATAGATAGTGAGTACGATATGTTTTATTATATACGATTAATATCATGATAATCGCACGAGTAATCTTTGCTTAATTATTACAGATGAAGTGAAGAGACTTTGCGAGAAACGATCATAATATATATCGTGTAATAATAATAACAATATTATAATCTGATTGTAAACAAAATTGTGTAAATTGATTAAAATATGAATCAAACGTGTCTTTGTTTGTATCGTTTTGATTAAGAATAAGTTACGCTTCTTAAGAGCATAATCAATAATCCACCCATTCTCTTCCGATAGAATCGAGCACGAGTCGAATACACGATAATAATACCACCAGTATCCGAACGAACATTAACGAGCAATGTATCGCGCAGCCAGCGACAACTAACTCTCTCTGTAATGTGAAGGGACCTTGTAAGAAACAATTAAAAATTATTTTGTTCTCACTAATGATATTTAATAAAATTGTTGAGCAAACAGATTTTCTCATTTTATGGATAAATGATAATATCTAAGATAAATAATTTTTCTATACAATATTACAATAGAACGGGTTTCTATCTTATTTCGCTAATTATTTAACAAAAGAAATATGCATTCGATATCTTAATTATAAAATATTGCACAGGCAGTATATAAATGTAGCAAAGTAATACATATCGTGTAATAATGATAACAATATTATAATCTGATTCTAAACAAAATTGTGTAAATTGATTAAAATGTGAATCAGTCTTGTTGTCTCGTGTGTCTTTGGAATAATATTGAATAAATTTTTTAATTTTACTACCAAGAAACCATACATGTTATGCACATGTGGGTAATATCTCTTAGTTAGTTTTAGAGAAGGATGTAATCGATGTTGTCTGGGACCAGCTCGTGATACCAGCAGCAGTTATAATATTATTATTATTACACGATATATATCATAATATATTGAATAAGTTTTTTAATTTTACTACCAAGAAACCATACATGTTATGCACATGTGGGTAATATCTCTTAGTTAGTTTTAGAGAAGGATGTAATCGATGTTGTCTGGGACCAGCTCGTGACACCAGCAGCAGTTCCAAATTGTAGGCCAGTGGGCAATAACTTAACGTTACGACGACATCTCTATTTATTAAAGCCTGAAAATATAAATTCGACATCATTATATATATATATGTGTGTGTGTGTGTGTGTTTTCTCATAAACTACGAAGAAACCATACCTTTTACGCACATGTGGGTAATATCTCTTAGGCCCAGTTCCACAACTTACTTTAACCGAAGTTTAACTCATTAATGGAAAATTCACATTACGTCCGATGTCCGATGTATCCAATCGGACGTCGTACATTGTACATCGGATGCAATGTGAATCCTCCATTAACGAGTTAAACTCCGGTTAAAGTAAGTTGTGGAATCGGGCCTTAGTTAGTTTCAGAGAAGGATAGTAATCGATGTTGTCTGGGACCATCAGCAGTGTAGTAAAATTGTTGTAAAACTTAGAAAATATACCAAAGGAAAAAAAGAAAATCTTTGCCGCTTTTTATACCGCCGCTGCGAGTCGCTAAAAAAAAATAAGAATTAATAATTGTATCGTTAATATACAAAAGTTTATATATTAAAACAGCTTACCTCAGGTTTTTGAGGCCGCCGTCTCGCGGTCCTCCTGCTCCTCCTGCTCCTCCTCCTCCTTGTGTCCTTCGTCACCCGTCGTCCCCTCGCCACCATCCTCGTCTTCCTGACCGGGAGGCGGTGCCGCCCCAATGTGCTTCCCTTCGCCTCGTTCTCCTTGCGGTCGTGGTCGTCCCCTCGCCGGGCTGCGAGTTGCTAAAAAAAATGAGAATTTATAATAATTATATCATTAATATACAAGTTTATACCTACAAGCAGCTTATTACCTCGCGCCAATTTCTGTCGCTTGGTGAAATTAACGGTAATGAAATTACTTGAGAAATGGTCGGCGAGCCGCTACTTGCCTAAATCAAAAAATTATGATACATTTTTATCTAATCTTATTATTTGTGTATAGATTTAATTTAATAAATATCAAAGCTTACCCTTTTCTCTTTTGTCGTTTGTCTCGGTGTCTCGTTCTTCTCTTTCTCTTCATCAGAATCGGAGAGAAATATCTGTTGATTTTAAAAAAAAGTAAGATTAATCAGGGAATTCAACAAATTGTTAATGATTACAACAATAATAAAAATAATAATATAAATAAGCTTACCTCTTCCAGCTTACCCCTCCGCTTCTCCCAACAAGCGATAGATTTTTTTGTTCGATCCGACGATATTGCTCTGCCTCCTGTTTTTATCATCTCGATCAAACTAAATTGAGAGAGCCTCCTTACTCCTAATGCATTCGCCTGAAAAGAAAGATATTATTTTCAATGAGAAATGATAAGTATATGGCAAACGTATAAATGTCTATAACGAGATGATAGATGTACCTTCTTCAATTTCGTTTGTCCTGCTGCCTTGCCGCCAACAACGATATAATGCACCCTCCGAGAAAGCTTGCAAACGGTGCGCCCACCATTGTCCGTTATTAATTTATAGACTTCTGCTCTGGACATGTACTCCATCACTCCGATAATAAAAAACGTTAGTCCACGCAGACTCCTGCCAGGATTCTGCAACGAAACAATGAAGCGATCGGTTAAAGAATTTTATCAATTTTTTCAAAACAGGGTTTTTTACGCCGTACATGCATTTCTTTACTTTAATGTAAGGGCCCGAGCACAGACTTTTGCATAAGCGCGCATAATCGTAAGCGTAAGGAAATTGATCGGTCTATAAATACATATGCGTAAAGAAACGACCAATCAATTTCCTTATGCTTATGATTATGCGCGCTTATGCAAAAGTCTGTGCTCGGGCCCTAAACCTTACCTCTTTCGAGCCTGATTCTTTTTCTATATTTAAAAACTTGTCGAGCTTGGTCTGTCCCTTGGAAGCTAACGCTTCTGCGCCACTGGCCACTTAGCTTCCTCCGGAACGTCTGAAAAATTTGCAAACAGTCTTTATTAATATCCTCTTATCATCGTCAGAGCCAAACGAAACGATATATAACATCGTTATCCACATATGGAAACGCGAAATTGATATACGTCCGCACCGTTACGTTTCCGTCAGCGTTGAGCTTTGACTAGCGACATAGTAGTAAGTATTACGTGTTTAAAAAGCGAAATTAACCCTTTCACCCCCATCAAACTTTAAGCAAGTGAATACCTGTGTATCGTTAACGAATCGACGAGTATTACTTGATGTATAATACGGAACAATTATTAGATATAAGATAAATTATTATCATTAAGTAAACTGCAGTAGCTTTATCAGAATCGGGGGGAGGGGCTTCGCCCCGTCGCGTCACGGGTGTGCGTAAATCGACGTATTTCTCAATTCTCTATCGATTGGCGTAGTCAAATTTTAGTCGATATTTCGCATCCCGTATCACCCCTTGGGACTTGTAAATTTCTACACCCGACTCCAAGTATACAGGGCCCAAAGGGTAGATCCTAGGCGGATGGGCTAGAGGAACAAAATTGTAGCCCTTCGCGAGACCGATCGATGTCTCTCGGGAGACAACCCTCCCCCGTCAACGGTTTTCGAATTACGGACCCAAGATACCAAAGGACGCTTTACACCCCTATAACTAAGGAACGGAGATAGATATCGACGCGAGACCAACGCCAGAATCCGTTTCGCGTGACCAACTCTCGATTTCCGTAATAAAAAAATTTTCACCCCTTTGGACCAAGTATACAGGGCCCAAAGGGTGGGTCCTAGGGGGGTGGAGTACGGGACCAAAGTTGTAGCCCTTCGCGAGACCGATCGATGTCCCTCGGGTGCCAATCCCGCCGCGTCAACGGTTTCCGAGTTACGGACCCAAAATAGCAAGGGGCGCTTTGCACCCCTATAACTAAGGAACGGAGATAGATATCGACGCGAAACAAACGCCAGAATCCGTTTCGCGTGACCAATTTTCGATTTCCGTAATAAAAAATGGCAAAAAAGCTGGAACCCCTTAACCTTTTTTTTTTTTTTTTTTACGGGGGGGAAATGCTTTTACGCATACCCCGCGGAGCGAGCGTTGCTCCGCGGGGTTATGTGGGACTCACCCTGCGATTAGTTCCGCAGGGAATACCCACTAAACCCCCCCCCACCCCCCGTGTGTCCATCTCGGCGTACATGTTTGGGGGTGCTCGGGAATCGCAGTCTGCATTCTTCCGAGCACCCCCAACGCCTCTTCAACCTCCCCATGCCCTATGCGGTGTAGAGCATGCCCCTGTTGTTGTAGGAGTTTACCTTCCTCTTATGGCGTGATGGGGACACCTTCCACCATGCCATTCCCACTAGATGTTCGTGGGGACTATAAGGGATGCATGTGCTAAACGCCAGCTCATGCTCCCTGGTCCCCGGCCCTCAGATTGGGTCACCCCATGTTTCAGGGGATATTCCTTCTCCGGGGGCCCTTCACCTCAACGACAGGGGAGGGTGAGAGTCTTTCACCAAGTGATATGATAAACGACTATGTCTCACTCTCCCATAACTCCCTCCTCTGGCCATCGGGGAAAGTTGATAAGTCTTAATTAAACCGTCATAACTAGACGGTTCAAGTAAGACATCACGACGGTGACATGACCACCCAACCCCCGGACCATCCTCCCTTTATGTTGAGCTTAAAAGTAATATACTCCTTATAGGAGTATATTTAAATTAACGCGGTCCTCCCTTCATGTTCCGCTTCCTCCCTTTGCTTTCGGGGGGTGATAGGCCGCATTCGCCACCACAATCATATAAAATAAAATATCATGGCGACGATGCGCCCCATCCCCCCGTTTCTTTCTCCACGTGTCAGAGGGGAGACGGCGGGCCGCATTCACCATCGAAATTATATCAAAATAAAATAAAACAACAGTGTCGCGACCCCCCGTCCCCATGTCTTCCTCCCTTAATGTTCGCCTTTTTGGATTACCGGCGCTACCTCCAGCACCACCTCCATAGGCTGGGCTTCTCCCTTAGCCACCCCTTGGGATGTTTGTATATCCGTCCTCCTGTTTCTCCTCAGTGCAAGGGAAAGTTGGTTATCCATCACCTTTACGTTACTTACCACTCTGACCCCGGAGGGGCCAGCAGTTGTAAGAACGTTGGGGTCAATTTTGGTTTTCGGCGATGTCGCCGGTGCTTTATCTATTGCCCCTCTTTTCCTCCTCGCCGGTAAGCAGCTCTTGCTTCCCGTGCGGTGATTATCCATAGTCCACACAGACGGAGCATTTAGGTTTTGCCACGCAGGTTTTTGCTTCGTGGCCAGCCTCTCCACACCTATAACACTTCCCACTTCGGTCGATCTTGCTGGTGCACGTCGATCTCACGTGCCCTCCCTCTAGGCATCGGAAACATTGGAGAGGTCTTGTTTCCAAGCTCTCGATTTTCGCCAATGCCCAGCCTACTTGGAGTGTGCCCTGCTCTATGGCAATATTAGCCGTTTCAAGTGGGCATTTTGCCCACGCTGTTCCGAGCCCGTTGCCTGTTTTCCTAATTGGGCCAACGCTTATGTCCGTCCGCTGGAATTTACCTAGGCCCATTATGGCCTGGAGAACATCTTCTGTACTGACAGAATCGTCCAAGTCTCGCAGTCTAATGTCGCCCATTTTCATTGGCCTGGCGACTTTCACCTCCTCTCTATTTGCGAGTACCTCCTGTAATTTATTTGCGAAGGCATCTGCCTTCGCCCTCCCGTTTTCACCAGCGATCTCATATATGAGTGCGCCGGTTACCGCCCTTTTAGTACGGAGGCCCTCTATCTTGAAGTCCGATAGCTTGATTTTACTTCGTGCTTCAAGTATCGTCTCTTCGTAATGTCCTGGTGGATAGGTAACCGTTACTGCCGCGGTTTTCGGCAGTTTCCGTGTCTTCACATTACCTTCCACTCTCTTCTGGTCCGGCTTTACCTTGGTATTACCGGGCTTGTTGGAGGTTGACACAGACTTACTCCCTTTCTTCTTTCCCCCTATTTTGACCACAGTGGCCCACGTTTCTTGTGGTGCCGCTACGTGTGTCGCTTGGGGGACGGAGGATGTTCCATCCTTCCTTTTCGGGATCGCATTAGGCGCCCCAGAGGTGTCGGCTCTCACCTTAGTACCTCTTGTAGCCTGCTTACTTGCAGGCACCGAGGTGGGAACAGGGTGAGCTTGTACAATCCTGGTGCCGCTCTCCTCAGTACCTCCTTGCTGCTGTCTTTTGACAGCGGCGGGGGTGGGAACATGGGGAGCTGTGGTCCCGTTTCCTTGTCCTCTTCCCTTCCCAGTTGTCTTGCTCTTTGGTAAAGGAGGGTTAGCCCCTTGGCCTTTTAGCTGGGGGACTTGCCCCGTGAATTTGCCAAGAGCTTGCTCCATCTTGTCGCTCCATTTAGCAAAGAGGTTGTCCAGCCTCTTGCTGATGATGCGGTCAATGACCGGCAGTCCAACAGGGGCATCTTCTCGGTCTTCCAAGACCTTGGGGATGCCCCTGATTGGTGGCCTAACCGCTTGCGGCCAGTCTTCCCTTGGGGGTATTGTGACACTCGTTGCCATTGAGTCTTCACACTCTGTTTGATTTACAGGGAAGTCTGTCACCATATCCTCCTGGGCAGTTGTGATGCTTAACGTCTTGCTGGAATGACTGACGTTTTGGCATTCCAATGCTATCCGCAGGTTTTCCCTAGCCTGCTCCGCCTCCTTTTGCAGCCTAAAGGTGCCTTTACATGGCAGCATCAAGCGTCGAGCGTCTGCGCAGAAAATTGCGCAGAATCGCAGAATCTGAACGAAATGGATTCCAGATTCCAGCTTCTTGCTGCTAATAACATAGTGAGTCACACGATAAAAAAGGTTATATTGTAATATATATTAGTAATACTAAAAATTAATATTTATTAATATTATATAGTACTATTATATACTACTATTACATAATATATATTTTTATATTAGACAAATATTGTATATTATAGAATATCACTACCAGCTACTATATTAGTTATTTAACTAAATATTAAGGGATTAATTTTCATAAATTTTTTTGCATGTTTAATAACACACACAATCTTACTTTATATATATTTTCTCTATATGTTAGAATTATTTTGTAACATTATTCTTTATAGGCATAAAATTTGGCATTTATTTGGAGTCTGTACGTCAAGTGTAAATTGGAAAGAAATTCACACTTTCAATAAAATAATTATTGAAGAAAAGAAATCCAATAGCTCAATTAGATCATCAAAATAGTGTTGGAAACATTTAGAACTAATGTCTTTAAAATGTCAATTAATCATTGCTATTATCAATGGTTAATAGAATGCATTACCAGTATTAATCAAGAATTTGAAAGACAAAGAAGAGCTGAGTTTGCTACGGGTATTGCAATAATTGCAAATATAATAAAATTAAAAAAGAAACGTAGCAAGAGATTGTGGTTGAGCGAACTCTTTAAACAAAGACACAGATATGGATTCTATTACGCAATACTTCCCAGTGTCAGGTTGGAAGATCTTCGATTCAAAAATTATACGAGAATGACAATGACACAATTTGAAGAACTATTATCAATAATAGGAAATAATCTGAAAAAGCAATATGTTGTGCGTGAACCGATTAATGAAGAGCAACGTTTAATATTGACTTTAAGGTATATATACTCAGAAATTAAAAAATATATGATATTGCAATATATATTAAATATATTACGAATAATATATAATGAGTGAAATCTATATGTATATATACATAATTTTACATATCAAAGTGATTGTTCTTTTAATATTTACAGATATCTTGCCTCAGGAGATAGTATGACATCTTTATCATATCAATATCTAATATCTTTGAGTTGTATTGGAAATATCATATGTGAAACATATTCTTTCATATGGGAGCGTTTATTTCCTATCGTACTTGCAAATTGTGACGTAGAAGACTGGAAGGAAATTGCAAACGATTTCGCAAATAAGTGGAACTTCCCTCACTGCATTGGTGCGATTGACGGGAAACACGTCGTCATTCAAGTAATTACTGGATAGAAAATAATATGTATAATAATGCAAATTGAACTAACCTAATCTAACTACGTTACATTTTTTCAGTGTCCTGACAACGCGGGATCAGAATATTATAATTATAAAGGCAGTCACAGTATTATTTTACTTGCAGTGAGTGATGCTAATTATATCATACGCTGTGTTGACATTGGCGCCCCGGGAAGGCAAGGTGATGCAGGTCTTTTCAAGAATAGTAACATGGGCTTGTTATTGGAAAGAAAAGAATTCAATCTTCCATTACCCGAACCATTATATGAAGATGGTCCAATTTTGCCGTATGTATTGATAGGAGACGAGGCGTTTTCATTAACTGATTCAATGATGCGGCCATATCCAGGCAAAAATGAAATGACATTAGAGAAACGTATTTACAATTATCGTTTATCTCGAGCTCGAAGAACGGTCGAGAATGTTTTCGGTATTTTGGCTAGCCAATGGAGAATTCTAAGACGACCAATTTTAGCAAAAGTTTCAACTGCAACAAAAATTGTTCAAGCAATCGTCTGCCTTCATAACTGGATGAGGAAGCATGATGTTGAGCGAGAAACTTATGTAACACAAGAATTTACAGATCAGCCTGTAAAAGACGGAGATATTACAGACGAAACTTTGGGACAAGTTCTTAAAGATTGTGCATTTATAAACATTAAACGCACTCCAGCAAGAGCGTATTCGTTACGTGCAGCTCAGATTCGAGAAGAATTCTGTAGATTTTTTAATGAAGAAGGAGAAGTTGGCTGGCAAAATATTCAAATTTACAAGTGAATAAATAGAGTATGGTAATTTGTCATTCCGTATTTACATATTCAGTGACATTTATTTTATATTAATTATATTTCAATAAAATAATATTGATGTTTATTTCATACAATTTTCGATGTAAATTGAAGAGAGAAGTTACTTTTGTCAAACTTTATTAGTAAAATATAAATAGTTTACAATATTATATATTATAACATTAATAAAGATGATCACTTATAAGAAATGTCTTAGAACTAATGTATATTTGCACATAACCCTGTATTATTGTACAATCACAAAAACAATATTGCTGAACTGAATATACAGGGTGAGTCATTTTAATCAACGCACGCAAATATCTCGTAAAGTAAGCAAGATGGAAAAAAAACGTTTTATACAAAAGATGTAGGGTTCAGAGGGGGACACATGATGAAAATATGGACTTGACCTTGAGTGACCTTTTCAAGGCCAAATCAATGTGATCGATATTTTCTTAAATGGAACCCCCATTTTTTATTGCATATTCTTGTAACTTATCTCGAAAGCTTTTCAAAACACTATAATGAAGTATTTTTTCATTAAGTACTTTTTAAGTTATTTTATATTTTAATCTGACATATTTTGATATAAAAAATAAAATATCTCGTAAAATATTCAGTTTTTGATAATCTTATCGTAATACTTTCATGTACAAAATAATGATACAAATCAATTAGTGTAAAGAAAAAAACAAATAATTGTTTAAAAAAATACATTGTAAATAATTACATACTTTTTCTTAAAAACAATTATTTTTTTTATACTAATTGATTTGTCTCATTATTCTGTACATAAAAGTATTACGGTAAGATTATCAAAAACTGAATATTTTACGAGATATTTTATTTTTTATATCAAAATATGTCAGATTAAAATATAAAATAACTTAAAAAGTACTTAATGAAAAAATACTTCATTATAGTGTTTTGAAAAGCTTTCGAGATAAACTACAAGAATATGCAATAAAAAATGGGGGATTCCATTTAAGAAAATATCGATCACATTGACTTGGCCTTGAAAAGGTTACTCAAGGTCAAGTACATATTTTCATCATGTGTCCCCCTCTGAACCCTACAACTTTTGTATAAAACATTTTTTTCCATCTTGCTTACTTTACGAGATATTTGCGTGCGTTGATTAAAATGACTCACCCTGTATATATATATATATATATATATATATATATATACATACATACATAAATGCGTCTTATAAACTAAAAATATTAGGAATTAATTTTCTAAACAAAAAAAATTTTTACCATTTATGACAATAAGTTATATAAGTTATATATATATATATTATTTATTTATATATTAAAGTCAATATATTTTTAAGTAAAGTGAGAAAAAAATAATCGCCACTAAAATCATTTAAAATTATTTAAAAAATAAAATAAAACTGAAATATTGTAATACTGATTTTACATAAAGTGACAGAAAGAATCGAAAATTCTCAATAACAAAAATTAGATTGTAACATAACGAAAATAATATTGAATACATTATTATAAATATAAGAATTATATTTATAAGAAGAGAATAAAACAAAAATTCAAAAGGAACTAGAAACATAGCAATCGCAAACATATTACAAAAATGAATTCAATATTATTCACGCCCGTTTTGTTCTTCTTTAGTAATATCATGTAGGAATTTCAGTAAAAGTCTATCCTGTTTCTCTGAATTAAGTTTCTGCAGTCTTTGTTTTATATATAAAAACATACCATCCAATGCACCAATTTCAGGTAGTTTTGGAAGGTTTATCACAGGCATTTCTTTGGTACAAAGTGCATCAGCTATACGATTCATTGATGTAGTTACATCGTTGCTATCTTTAATCCGACGTTTAATAAAAGATGGATCTGAAAATAGATTGAATATTTCTTTAATCCATAAATAAACAACTAAATATTTTAAAACGGAATCGGTCAAATCACTAAACAAAATAACTTTATAATATTAATACCTTTATTACTTTTATATTCTTCGATGTTATCTGAATGTGAGTTGCTATCTTCAAACATATTATTGTTAGATACATTCATTGTAGCCGTAATATTCGAAATCGAACTGTTAAATAAGATGTTTGATATTAATCATCGTAACATTTATAATATATATTTAAAGTTGCACATGAAAATTAATACATACTTTCTATTTCTTGACACCGAACGTAAGAAGGACATTGGTTCTAAATGTTTCCAAGGCTTTTTTGATGATCTAGCTGAGCCACTGGGTTTCTTTTCTTCAGCAACTATTTTACTAAAAGTATCTTTAAGTGTTTTCCATCGTTTTTTAGCATCTTCAGGGCTCATAAGACCTGATACATTAAAACATACTTTTAAAACATTCAATGTAATGTCAATGCTTTTATTTTACGATACAGATTTATGTAAAATAGCTACCATTAAGAGCTTCAGAAACTTCTTTCCATAAGTCTGTAATCTTTTGTCTGCTACGAACAGACAAAGGCAATGTGTAATCATATATAGGAGGTCTCTTTCTAACTTCTTCGATTAACAATTCTTCTAATGCAGTACTGTCTAATTTTTCCGGACTAAATGTTGAAACATTTTCAAAAATATCTTCAAAAGTACAGCATTCATCTGTGAGTGGATTTGACTCAGCCATAACTTTATTGTCTACTCGTACTTTTTTAGAAGACGTTGGATGACTTGACACATCTTTTAGTAATAAAACTTGTTTTTTACCATTCCACATTACTTTTGCCAAATATTCTCCTCTATCTGCAATGTCGCACAAAAGTATTCATTTCAATTATAATCCCTTTGAATAAATGTATGAAAACAGTTGTATATTATCATATATAAATTTATCATATATAATTTAATCAATTATATTATTATACAATTTACCATTAGTAGGATAAAAAGTTTTAGATACTGAATTAATGGTTACTGTGTACCAATCTTTAATACATTCGTGATTATGAATTTCTTTCTCATCTACACTTGACGTGCAGACTCCACAAGTCAATGCTAAGCTTGATGTCTATGAAAAAAAAAATTACGAAATCATTTTAACGTAGAGAAGAAATATAAAATAGAATTGTGTGTTATGAAAGAACATGCAAAAGAATTTATGAAAATTAATCCCTTAATGCTTGTTTAGATTCTAATACTCACTACCGGTAATAAGGTTCTGTAATATATTTGTTTAATAATAATATATGTATTATATATAATGTTAATAAATATTAATTTTCAATATTATTAATGTATATTAGAATATAACCTTTTTTATCTCGACCGTACTTGTTTGACTCACCATGATATTAGCAGCAAGAAGCTGGAATCTATCTCGTTCAAATTCCTGCGCAATGATTTCTGCGTCACGCAGACGCTCGACGCTCGATGCTCGATGCTGCCATGTAATGGCACCTTAAGGTTCTCCATACGGATCGCCCTGAGTTGCTTGTGGAGTACCTCAGCCTCCGATTTTCCTACTTCCGGTGCGCCAATGTTCTGCGCTCTTATGGCCAGAGTTGTGGCGCAGGCCTTCCCTACATTGACCGCTGTTTTCAATCGGTTTACAAAGGTACCCTTAAGGTTCTTTGAAACCGCAGCGACTCTGTGGACCCTCTGTAGATGTTCGAGGGCCCTTGCCGATACGTCCGGCGTGGGGGCATCGCGGAGCTCCTCCATTATGTCCTCCACGCTTGGAATGTTGAGGCTGGCCTTCGTCTCTGGAGGGATATAGGAGTCGTCGAGAATCCTTTGTTCCTCGAGCCTATCCATCTCCCTTCTCTGTTCCTCCTGCCTTAAGGCATCCCTTCTCTTCTTCCTTTCGTAGTCGCCGGTGGTAACTGGGCGACCACGCTTTCTGGCCTTTTTAATTTCACGGCCGAATTCGTCCTCCTCGTACAAAGTCGTGCTAGATTCTTCCGAATCATCATATGACTTTGTCGACGCCACAGACTGATTGTCCTGTCCGCTCGTGGTGGATCTCGCTGGTGTTAACGAGTCCACTCTTTCCAGCGTGATAACCGGAATTTTAACCATAGGGCTTGAATCCCGTTCACCACCTGTATTCTCCTCCATGCATGCATCCTCCTCCACCATCAAAGCGTTTTGTTTTTTATTATTAAAGTTCTCCATCTTGATCCTACGAGTGTGGTAGGAAAGGATGTCCACCCGGGCAGAGCCTCCTTACCCGGGTAAGCCCTAAAATACTCTGGGGTTCGGACATGTGCCCCAGAGGTACCGTTCATGACCGAGATATTAACCTCGCCCCGGCCAGCGTCCCTCGCCACGGTTACGCACAACTTAGACTACGAGGAGTGCATTTGATTCGAGGGGCACTACCCTCTAGGCATACATTACGGCTCCTACTTCCCAGGCCCAAGACGGTATGATCCACCGTCATGGCCTTGAGAGATCACAGGAGGCCTTCCCCGTATGCCAGGGAGAAATACCCACCCCACAAAAATCCCTAAAACCCACCCAGCCCTTAGGTTGCCGTTGACAGACCAAGTCTGCCTCACGGGACGGCCTCCGGTTTGTTTACAAGGGTGAACTCCCCGGCCGATGCGTGAGCGCGTACACTCCCGCTAACGGTGTCGACACACCGGGTTTGTTTCGGAGTTTTCCTTCTCCTAGGCTGGCTCTTAGCACCCTTCCACTCCCTGCTCGCGCAGGAAGCTTCAGGGCGAGCCCTTTCACCACGACAAGATGGCCAGCCATCAAAAGGGAACCTTTTGCTTCCTCATAGAGGAAGCTTTGTTTTCGTGACAAAATTTTTTTTCGAGTTTTCTATGCCAATGTGTTTAGAATGTTCCAAAACGTCGAAAAATCATATTCCTAAAAAATGTCTGTATGTGTGTGTGTGTGTGTGTGTGTGTGTGTGTGTGTGTGTGCGCGCGGCGCGCGCGCGCGCGCGCGTGTGCGTGTGCGTGTGCGTGCGTGCGTGCGTGCGTGCGTGCGCGTGCGTGCGTGCGTGCGTGCGTGCGGCGTGCGTGCGTGCGTGCGTGCGTGCGTGCGTGGCGTGCGTGCGTGCGTGCGTGCGTGCGTGCGTGCGTGCGTGGCGTGCGTGCGTGCGTGCGTGCGTGCGTGCGTGCGTGCGTGCGTGCGTGGCGTGCGTGCGTGCGTGCGTGCGTGCGTGCGGGTGCGTGCGTGGCGTGCGTGCGTGCGTGCGTGCGTGCGTGCGTGCGTGCGTGCGTGCGTGCGTGGGCGGGCGTGCGTGGGCGTGCGTGCGTGCGTGCGTGCGTGCGTGCGTGGGGGGGGGGGGGGGGGGGGGGGGGGGGTGCGTGCGTGCGTGCGTGCGGTGCGTGCGTGGCGTGCGTGCGTGCGTGCGTGCGTGCGTGCGTGCGTGCGTGCGTGCGTGCGTGCGTGCGTGCGTGCGTGCGTGCGTGCGTGCGTGCGGCGTGCGTGCGTGCGTGCGTGCGTGCGTGCGTGCGTGCGTGCGTGCGGTGCGTGCGTGCGTGCGTGCGTGCGTGCGTGCGTGCGTGGCGTGCGTGCGTGCGTGCGTGCGTGCGTGCGTGCGTGCGTGCGTGCGTGCGTGCGTGCGTGCGTGCGTGCGTGCGTGCGTGCGTGCGTGCGTGCGTGCGTGCGTGCGTGCGTGCGTGCGTGCGTGCGTGCGTGCGTGCGTGCGTGCGTGCGTGCGTGCGTGCGTGCGTGCGTGCGTGCGTGCGTGCGTGCGTGCGTGCGTGCGTGCGTGCGTGCGTGCGTGCGTGCGTGCGTGCGTGCGTGCGTGCGTGCGTGCGTGCGTGCGTGCGTGCGTGCGTGCGTGCGTGCGTGCGTGCGTGCGTGCGTGCGTGCGTGCGTGCGTGCGTGCGTGCGTGCGTGCGTGCGTGCGTGCGTGCGTGCGTGCGTGCGTGCGTGCGTGCGTGCGTGCGTGCGTGCGTGCGTGCGTGCGTGCGTGCGTGCGTGCGTGCGTGCGTGCGTGCGTGCGTGCGTGCGTGCGTGCGTGCGTGCGTGCGTGCGTGCGTGCGTGCGTGCGTGCGTGCGTGCGTGCGTGCGTGCGTGCGTGCGTGCGGTGCGTGCGTGCGTGCGTGCGTGCGTGCGTGCGTGCGTGGCGTGCGTGCGTGCGTGCGTGCGTGCGTGCGTGCGTGCGTGCGTGCGTGCGTGCGTGCGTGGCGTGCGTGCGTGCGTGCGTGCGTGCGTGCGTGCGTGCGTGCGTGCGGTGCGTGCGTGCGTGCGTGCGTGCGTGCGTGCGTGCGTGCGTGCGTGCGTGCGTGCGTGCGTGCGTGGCGTGGCGTGCGTGCCGTGCGTGCGTGCGTGCGGTGCGTGCGTGCGTGCGTGCGTGCGTGGCGTGCGGTGCGTGCGTGCGTGCGTGCGTGCGTGCGTGCGTGCGTGCGTGCGTGCGTGGCGTGCGTGCGTGCGTGGCGTGCGTGCGTGCGTGGCGTGCGTGCGTGCGTGCGTGCGTGGCGTGCGTGCGTGCGTGGCGTGCGTGCGTGCGTGCGTGCGTGCGTGCGTGCGTGCGTGCGTGCGTGCGTGCGTGCGTGCGTCGTGCGTGCGTGCGTCGTGCGTGCGTGCGTGCGTGTGCGTGCGTGCGTGCGTGCGTGCGTGCGTGCGTGCGTGCGTGCGTGCGTGCGTGCGTGCGTGCGTGCGTGCGTGCGTGCGTGCGTGCGTGGCGTGCGTGCGTGGCGTGCGTGCGTGCGTGCGTGCGTGCGTGCGTGCGTGCGTGCGTGCGTGCGTGCGTGCGTGCGTGCCGTGCGTGCGTGCGTGCGTGGCGTGCGTGCGTGGGCGTGCGTGCGTGCGTGCGTGCGTGCGTGCGTGCGTGCGTGCGTGGCGTGCGTGCGTGCGTGCGTGCGTGCGTGCGTGCGTGCGTGCGTGGCGTGCGTGCGTGCGTGCGTGCGTGCGTGCGTGCGTGCGTGCGTGCGTGCGTGCGTGCGTGCGTGCGTGCGTGCGTGCGTGCGTGCGTGCGTGCGTGCGTGCGTGCGTGCGTGCGTGCGTGCGGTGCGTGCGTGCGTGCGTGCGTGCGTGCGTGCGTGCGTGCGTGCGTGCGTGCGTGCGTGCGTGCGTGCGTGCGTGCGTGCGTGCTGCGTGCGTGCGTGGGCGTGCGTGCGTCGGCGTGCGTGCGTGGCGTGCGTGCGTGCGTGCGTGCGTGCGTGCGTGCGTGCGTGCGTGCGTGCGTGCGTGCGTGGCGTGCGTGCGTGCGTGCGTGCGTGCGTGCGTGCGTGCGTGCGTGCGTGCGTGGTGCGTGCGTGCGTGCGTGCGTGGTGCGTGCGTGCGTGCGTGCGTGGCGTGCGTGCGTGCGTGCGTGCGTGCGTGCGTGCGTGCGTGCGTGCGTGCGTGCGTGCGTGCGTGCGTGCGTGCGTGCGTGCGTGCGTGCGTGCGTGCGTGCGTGCGTGCGTGGCGTGCGTGCGTGCGTGCGTGCGTGCGTGCGTGCGTGCGTGCGTGCGTGCGTGCGTGCGTGCGTGCGTGCGTGCGTGCGTGCGTGCGTGCGTGCGTGCGTGCGTGCGTGCGTGCGTGCGTGCGTGCGTGCGTGGCGTGCGTGCGTGCGTGCGTGCGTGCGTGGCGTGCGTGCGTGCGTGCGTGCGTGCGTGGGCGTGCGTGCGTGCGTGCGTGCGTGCGTGCGTGCGTGCGTGCGTGCGTGCGTGCGTGGCGTGCGTGCGTGCGTGCGTGCGTGCGTGCGTGCGTGCGGGTGGCGTGCGTGCGTGCGTGCGTGCGTGCGTGCCGTGCGTGCGTGCGTGCGTGCGTGCGTGCGTGCGTGCGTGCGTGCGTGCGTGCGTGGCGTGCGTGCGTGCGTGCGTGCGTGCGTGCGTGCGTGCGTGCGTGCGTGCGTGCGTGCGTGCGTGCGTGCGTGCGTGCCGTGCGTGCGTGCGTGCGTGCCGTGCGTGCGTGCGTGCGTGGCGTGCGTGCGTGCGTGCGTGCGTGCGTGCGTGCGTGCGTGGCGTGCGTGCGTGCGTGCGTGCGTGCGTGCGTGCGTGCCGTGCGTGCGTGCGTGCGTGCGTGCGTGCGTGCGTGGCGTGCGTGCGTGCGTGCGTGCGGTGCGTGCGTGCGTGCGTGCGTGCGTGCGTGGCGTGCGTGCGTGCGTGCGTGCGTGCGTGCGTGCGTGCGTGCGTGCGTGCGTGGCGTGCGTGCGTGCGTGCGTGCGTGCGTGCGTGCGTGCGTGCGTGCGTGGCGTGCGTGCGGTGGCGTGGCGTGCGGTGCGTGCGGTGCGTGCGTGCGTGCGTGCGTGCGTGCGGTGCGTGCGTGCGTGCGTGCGTGCGTGCGTGCGTGCGTGCGTGCGTGCGTGCGTGCGTGCGTGCGTGCGTGCGTGCGTGCGTGGCGTGCGTGCGTGCGTGCGTGGGCGTGCGTGGGCGTGCGTGGCGTGCGTGCGTGCGTGCGTGGGCGTGCGTGCGTGCGTGCGTGCGTGCGGGTGCGGGGGGGGGGGGGGGGGTGCGTGGGCGTGCGTGCGTGCGTGCGTGCGTGCGTGCGTGCGTGCGTGCGTGGGCGTGCGTGCGTGCGTGCGTGCGTGCGTGCGTGCGTGCGTGCGTGCGTGCGTGCGTGGCGTGCGTGCGTGCGTGCGTGCGTGCGTGCGTGCGTGCGTGCGTGCGGGTGCGTGCGTGCGTGGCGTGCGTGCGTGCGTGCGTGCGTGCGTGCGTGCGTGGCGGTGCGTGCGTGCGTGCGTGCGGGTGCGTGGCGTTGCGCTGGCGTGCCGTGCGTGCGTGCGTGCGTGGCGTGCGTGCGTGCGTGCCGTGCGTGCGTGCGTGCGTGGCGTGCTGTGCGTGCTGTGCGTGCGTGCGTGCGTGCGGCGTGCGTGCGTGGCGTGCGTGCGTGCGTGCGTGCGTGGCGTGCGTGCGTGCGTGCGTGGTGCGTGCGTGTGCGTGCGTGCGTGCGTGCGTGCGTGCCGTGCGTGCTGGTGCGTGCGTGCGATCGTGCGTGCGTGCGTGGCTGGTGCGTGCGTGCGTGCGTGCGTGCGTGCGTGGCGTGCGTGCGTCTGCGTGCGTGCGTGCGTTGCCGTGCGTGCGTGCGGGTGGGCGTGCGTGGTCGTGCCGTGCGTGCGTGCGTGCGTGCGTGCGGCTGGCGGGGGGGGGTGGTGCGTGCGGGTGGGGCGTGCGTGGTCGTGCGTGGCGTGCCGTGCGTGCGTGCGTGGGCGTGGCGTGCGTGCGTGGCGTGCGTGCCGTGGTGGCGTGGGCGTGGCCGTGCGTGCGTGGCGTGCGTGCGTGCGTGCGTGCGTGCGTGCGTGCGTGCGTGCGTGCGTGCGTTTGTTGCGTGCGTTGCGTGCGTGCGTGCGTGCGTGCGTGCGTGGGCGTGCGTGCGTGCGTGGCGTGCGTGCGTGCGTGCGTGCGTGGGCGTGCGGTGCGTGCGTGCGTGCGTGGTGCTGCGTGCGTGCGTGCGTGCGTGCGTGCGTGCGTGCGGGTGGGCGTGCGTGGTGGGTGCGTGCGTGCGTGCGTGCGTGCGTGCGGGGGGGGGGGTGCGTGGGTGCGTGCGGGGCGTGGGTGCGTGCGTGCGGGCGTGCGTGCGTGGGCGTGGGCGGGGGGTGCGGGCGTGCGTGCGTGCGGGTGCGTGGGTGCGTGGGCGTGCGTGCGTGCGTGCGTGCGGGGCGTGCGTGCGTGCGTGCGTGCGTGCGTGCGTGCGTGCGTGGCGGGGCGTGCGTGCGGGCGGCGTGCGGCGTGCGTGCGTGCGGCGTGCGTGCGTGCGTGGGCGTGCGGGTGGTGCGGTGCGTGGGCGTGCGGGGTGGCGTGCGTGCGTGCGTGCGTGCGTGCGTGGGCGTGCGTGCGTGCGTGCGTGCGTGCGGTGCGTGGCGTGCGTGCGTGCGTGCGTGGGGTGGGCGTGCGTGCGTGGGCGGGTGCGTGCGGTGCGTGCGTGGCGTGCGTGCGGTGGCGTGCGTGGCGTGCGTGCGTGCGTGCGTGCGTGGCGTGCGTGCGTGCGTGCGTGCGTGCGTGCGTGGCGTGCGTGCGTGCGTGCGTTGCGTGCGTGCGTGGCGTGCGTGCGTGCGTGGCGTGCGGTGCGTGCGTGGCGTGCGGGGGGGCGTGCGTGCGTGCGTGCGTGCGTGCGTGGCGTGCGTGCGTGCGTGCGTGCGTGCGTGCGTGCGGCGTGGGCGTGCGTGCGTGCGTGCGTGCGTGCGTGGCGTGCGTGCGTGCGCGTGCGTGCGTGCGTGCGTGCGTGCGTGCGTGCGTGCGTGGCGTGCGTGCGTGCGTGGGCGGTGCGGTGGCGTGCGTGGGCGTGCGTGCGTGGCGTGCGTGCGTGCGTGCGTGCGTGCGTGTGCGTGCGTGCGTGCGTGCGTGCGTGCGTGCCGTGGCGTGCGTGTGCGTGCGTGCGTGCGTTGTGCGTGCGTGCCGTGCGTGCGTGCGTGCCGTGCGTGGTGCGGTGCGTGCGTGCGTGCGTGCGTGCGTCGTGCGGTGCGTGCGGCTGCGTGGCGTGCGGTGCGTGCGGTGGCGTGCGTGGCGTGCGTGCGTGCGTGCGTGACGTGCGTGCGTGCGGTGCGTGCGTGCGTGCGTGCGTGCGTGCGTGCGTGCGGTGGGCGTGCGTGCGTGCGTGCGTGGCGTGCGTGCGTGGGCGTGGGGGGGGGCGTGCGTGCGTGCGTGCGTGCGGTGCGTGCGTGGTGTGTGTGTGTGTGTATGTATGTACGCGATATTTTGTACAACCTCTAACTTCCGCAATTTTTGAGATACCGGGTTAATTTTTTTTTACATGGATAGAGTATCATTCAAAGATGGTTGGTATGGAATTTGGTGAGAATCGATGAAAAGGTTCATTTTTTATAAAATTTTTAATTTTTTGAGATATGTCTGTATACATTATAACTTTCGCAAATTTTGAGATATCAGGTTAAATTTTTTTAGATGGATAAAATATTATTAAAGGATAGTTACTACTGAATTTGGTGAGTATCGATGAAAGGGTTTATTTTTTATAAAATTTTGAATTTTTTGAGAAATGTCTGTAACACGCTGTAACTTTCAGAAAATTTGAGATATCGGATTAAATTTTTTTACATGAATAGAATATTATTAAAGGATGATTGGTACTGAATTTGGTGAGTACCGGTGAAAGGTTTCATTTTTTATAAAATTTTGAATTTTTTGAAAAATGTCTTTACACGCTGTAACTTTCAGAAATTTGAGATATTGTATTAAATTTTTTTACATGAATAAAGTGTTATTAAAGAATGTTTCATATTGAATTTAATGAGGATCGGTGAAAGAATTCATTTTAATTTTTATTTTATTCACAATATTTTCCTCTATTTAATTTTTTGAGAAATGTCTGTATACATTGTAACTTTCGCAAATTTTGAGATATCAGGTTAAATTTTTTTAGATGGATAAAATATTATTAAAGGATAATTGCTACTGAATTTCGTGAGTATCGATGAAAGGGTTTAGTTTTTATAAAATTTTGAATTTCTTGGGAAATGTCTGTACACGCTGTAACTTTTGGGATTAAATTTTTTTACATGAATAGAATATTATTAAACGATGTTTGATATTGACTTTAGTAAGGATTCATGAAAGAACTTTTTTTAATAAAATTTGGAATTTTGTTGAGAAATGTTTGTATAAATTCTAATTTTCACAAATTTAAAATATCAAGTTATACTTTTCAACATATTTTTTTTTACATGGATAGAGTATCCATGTAAAAAAATATGTTAAAAGTAATATGTTATAAGTTTTTTTAATAAAATGTTGAATTTTGTTGAGAAATGTTTGTACACATTCTAATTTTCGCAAATTTTAAGATATCAAGTTAAATTTTTTAACATAAATAAAGTATCATTCTTAGATGGTTGGTATTGAATTTGGTGAAGACTGATATCCGCTTTCTATAAAATTTTTTAAAAATATAAATTTTTGAATTTAGAAAAAAATATTTTGTGATATCCGAGGTATGATTTTCCAACATTATAAATATGAGTATATATTAGCCTGATTTTGGCTTGCCAAAGAATTTCTAAAGTTAATATTAGGTTTAAATTGAGCCGATTTTAAAATCCCACTTGGGATGTTATCGAGCTGACTTTCTATCAATTTTCTTTCTAATTGTCAAAATTTTTTAAGTGACTATCTATGTTGCTGGTTTCACATATTATATGTCAATATTATATGTTAATTATATAGTAATTTATAATCTTTTTGAAATATTTATTTAATACCAAACGAAATGGAAGAATTCAAAAATGGTAATTAAAAAATATTAATTTATTAATTGATTTTTGAATAATTTGTTGTAATATATGTTTTTATATATGAAATATATGTAATATATGTTTTTATATATGATTTTTTTAAATATTATATATTTTTTTAAATAAATATGTTTTTTCTTAGAGATAACTATACAAATAATACATACATAATATATGTATGTATAATTTATGAAAGTTAGTGAAAGTGAAAGTAATGCTTATGGTTAAAAAAATTTTAGTGTTGGAAGACGGTTTGGATGAATTATTATTAAATACAGTCTTAAATTTTGAAAAGGAGCAAGAAGAGAAATTAGATTTTGAAAAGGAACAACCAGAGAAAATGTATATGGATGCCAGTACAAAAAGTGATATAATAATACCCAGTAATTGCAAATGTATGCTAGTACAAAAAATGATATAATAATACCCAGTAATTGCAAATGTAGAAAGGACGATAAAATTATGATGAAGATATCAAGAAAAATAGTGATGTGATCAATAACAGAAAATTTAGAAAGCACGATGAAGATAATGAAGAAAAAATAAATAAGAAAAGAAAAATTATCAATGAAAGCAACCAAAATTAGATATAATTGTTAAATTTAGAAAAAAATAAACAATTTTTTAAAATTATTGTATAATTATTATATAATTTTAATGAAAATGAAAGTATAAAAAAGATTATTTTAAAATAGGTGTTAAAAAGATTAGTGTACTCTATTAATTTAATTTATTAACAATATCGATTATTAACAAAATCGATTTATGATGTTTGATATTCAATTTTTTCAATAAGCTCTTGACATTTTTTTAGAACAGTTAGTTCTGCAATAGAAAACATAAAAAAGAAAAAAATTGTAAATCATATAAATAGAAAACATCATAACAGGAAAAAGAAACTAAGGATCACAGAGAACGTGATAGAGAAGAGAAACAAGACATTAGAGCAAAGAAAAAACGGTAATAACAAGAGATAGAAATAGACGAGAAAAGAGCGACTGAGAGAGGACAATATAATATTTACACGAAACTGCATTACACTTTACTGCATGAAAGAAAATAATAAGTAAGTATGATTAAAATTGATTGTTGATATTGAATTTGGCGGATCGGCGAAAGGGTCAATTTTTTATGAAATTTTAATTTTTTGGGGAAATGTCAACACGCTCTAACTTTCGCAAATTTTAAAATATAGGGTTAAATTTTTTTAAATGGGTAGATTATTATTAAAAAATGGTTTGTATTGAATTTGGTGAGAATCGATGAGAGTTAATTTTTTATAAAATTTAGAATTTTTTAAGAAATGTCTGTACACGTTATAACCATTGCAAATTTTAAAATATCGGGTTAAATTCTTTTACATGTATAGATTATTATTAAAGGATGATTTGTATTGAATTTGGTGAGAATCGATGAAAGGGTTCATTTTGCTTTTATTGGATTTTGGAATTTTGTGAGAAATGTCTGTATATCTTTTAACTTTCGCAAATTTTGAAATATCGGATTCAATTTTTTTTATATGGATAGATTATTATTAAAAAATAATTGGTATTAAATTTGATGAATTTGGTAAAGACCGATGATCGGTTTCAAAAAAATTTTTTTTAAAAATAAATTTTTGAATTTAGAAAAAATATTTTATAATATCCTAGGTGTAATTTTCCAACATTATAAATATGAGCGTATATTAACCGATTTTGGCTTGCCAAAAAATTTCTAAAGTTAACATTAGGTTTAAATCGAGTCGATTTTAAAATTACACTTAGGAAGCTATTGAGCTGATTTTCTATCAATTTTCTTTCTAATTGTCAATATTTTCTAAGTAATTATATAAAGGTATATTTCTTTAATTGAAAAAGGAAAGTAAGTAGCGTTTATAACGTATAATGTATATTTAATGATTTTTTTATAAATTATGATTTAATTATTTAAAAAAGTAATTTTTTAAATATAAAACAGAATAAGCAAGAGAGAGATATAGAGCAAGCAGAAAGAACATATATGAAACAGAAATAAAATATCGTGAAGCAGACGTGACTGTAAGAAAAACGAGTACGTAATATTAAGAGAAAGGAGAGATAAGGAGATTAAAGAAAAAGAGTAAGAAGTGATACCAAAGGACAAAAGAGGATGAGAAACGAATGAGTGAGATAGGGAAATACAATATAAACTTGAACGAAAGAGAAATGGAAGAGAAGAGATAAAGTAAGAAAAGGCATCTAAAAACTATATAATTTTGAATATGCTACTGAATTTGGTTAGTATCGGTGAAAGAGTTTATTTTTTATAAAATTTCGAATTTTTTGAGGAATTTCTGTACACACTGTAATTTTTGGAAAATTTAAGATATTGGATTACATTTTTTTTACATGAATAGAGTATTATTAAACGATTTTTGATATTGAATTTAGTAAGGATTCATGAAAGAATTTTTTTAAATAAAATTTGGAATTTTGTTGAGAAATATTTGTGTAGATTCTAATTTTCGCGAATTTTAAGATATCAAGTTAAATTTTTTAACATAAATAAAGTATCATTCTTAGATGGTTGGTATTGAATTTGGTGAGGACTGATATCCGGTTTTTATCAAATTTTTTAAAAACATAAATTTTTGAATTTAGAAAAAAATATTTTGTGATATCCGAGGTATGATTTTCCAACATTATAAACATGAATGTATGTTAGCCTGATTTTGGCTTGCCAAAGAATTTCTAAAGTTAACATTAGGTTTAAATCGAGCCGATTTTAAAATCCCACTTGGGATGTTATCGAGCTGAGTTTCTATCAATTTTCTTTCTAATCGATTTAACGAAATGTGAATTTTTTGAGAAATATCTGTACACACTGTAAATTACAGAAAATTTGAGATATTGAAAATTTTTTTACATGAATAAAGTATTATTAAAGGATATTTGATCATTGAATTGAGGATCTGTGAATGAATTTTTTTAAATTAAATTTGGAATTTTTTTAAGAAATCTTTGTACACATTTTAATTTTCGCAAATTTTAAGATGTTGAGTTAAATTTTTTAACATAAATAAAATATCATTAAAAGATTTTTGGTATTGAATTTGGTGAGGACTGATATCTATGAATGAATTTTTTAAATTAAATTTGGAATTTTTTTAAGAAATCTATGTACACATTTTAATTTTCGCAAATTTTAAGATGTTGAGTTAAATTTTTTAACATAAATAAAATATCATTAAAAGATTTTTGGTATTGAATTTGGTGAGGACTGATATCCGATTTATATAAAATTTTTTAAAATATAAATTTTTGAATTTAGAAAAAAATATTTTGTGATATTCGAGGTATGATTTTCCAACATTATAAACATGGGTGTATATTAGCCGGATTTTGACTTGTCAAAGAATTTTTAAAGTTAATATTAGGCTTAAATCGAGCCGATTTTAAAATACCACTTGGGATGTTATCGAGTTGACTTTCAATCAATTTTCTTTCTAATTGTCAAAATTTTTTAAGTGACTATCTAAGTTGCTGGTTTCAAATATTATATGTCAATATTATATGTTGATTATATAGTAATTTATAATCTCTTTGAAATATTTATTTAATACCAAACGAAATGGAAGAATTCCAAAATGATAATTAAAAAATATTAATTTATTAATTGATTTTTGAATAATTTGTTGTAATATATGTTTTATATATGAAATATATGTAATATATGTTTTTATATATGATTTTTTTAAATATTATATATTTTTTTTAAATAAATATGTTTTTTCTTAGAGATAACTATACAAATAATACATACATAATATATGTATGTATAATTTATGAAAGTTAGTGAAAGTGAAAGTAAAGCTTATGGTTAAAAAAATTTTAATGTTGGAAAAAAGTTTGGATGAATTATTGTTAAATGCAGTCTTAAATTTTGAAAAGGAGCAAGAAGAAAAATTAAATTTTGAAAAAGAGCAACCAGAGGAAAGGTATATGGATGCCAGTACAAAAAGTGATATAATAATACCCAGTAATTGCAAATGTATGCTAGTACAAAAAATGATATAATAATACCCAGTAATTGCAAATGTAGAAAGGACGATAAAAATTATGATGAAGATATCAAGAAAAATAGTGATGTGATCAATAACAGAAAATTTAGAAAGCACGATGAAGATAATGAAGAAAAAATAAATAAGAAAAGAAAAATTATCAATGAAAGCAACCAAAATTAGATATAATTGTTAAATTTAGAAAAAAAATAAACAATTTTTTAAAATTATTGTATAATTATTATATAATTTTACTGAAAATGAAAGTATAAAAAAAATTATTTTAAAATAGGTGTTAAAAAGATTAGTGTTTGTTAAATGCAGTCCTAAATTGTGAAAAGGAACAAGAAGAGGAATTATATTTTGAAAAGGAGTAACCAGAGGAAAGATATATGGATGCAAGTACAAAAAGTGATATAATAATACCCAGTAATTGCAAATGTAGAAAGGACGGCAAAGATTATGATGAAGATATCAAGAAGAAAAATAGTGATGTGACCAGTAACAGAAAATTTAGAAAGCACGATGAAGATGATGAAGAAAAAATAAATAAGAAAAGAAAAATTATCAATAAAAGCAACCAAAATTAAATATAATTGTAAATTAAATTTAGAAAAAATAAACCATTTTTTAAAATTATTGTATAATTATTATATAATTTTAGTGAAAATGAAAGTATAAAAAAGATTATTTTAAAATAGATGTTAAAAAGATTAGTGTACTCTATTAATTTAATTTATTAACAATATCGATTATTAACAAAATCGATTTATGATGTTTGATATTCAATTTTTTCGATAAGCTCTTGACATTTTTTGTAGAACAGTTAGTTCTGCAATAGAAAACATTAAAAAAAAATATTGTAAATCATATCATAAAAATTTGGAAAACATCATAATAGGAAAAAGAAACTAGGATCACAGAGAATCTGATAGAGAAGAGAAATAAGGGATTACAGGAAAGAAAAAGCGGTGATAACAAGAGATAAAAGTGGACGAGAAAAGAGCGAATGAGAGAGAATAATATAATTTGAACTGTTTACACGAAACTGCACTACACTTTACTGCACCAAAGAAAATAATAAGTAAGTATGATTAAAAGATTGTTGATATTGTATTTGGCGGATCGGCGAAAGGGTTAATTTTTTATGAAATTTTAATTTTTTGGGAAATGTCAACACGCTCTAACTTTCGCATATTTTAAAATATCGGTTTAAATTTATTTAAATGGATAGATTATTATTAAAAGATGGTTTGTATTGAATTTGATAAGAATCGATGAAATGTGATTTTTCAATATTATAAATATAGGTGTATATTAACCGATTTTGGCTTGCCAAAAAATTTCTAAAGTTAACATTAGGTTTAAATCGAGTCGATTTTAAAATTCAACTTGGAATGCTATTGAGATGACTTTCTATCAATTTTCTTTCTAATTGTCAAAATTTTCTAAGTAGCTATATAAAGATATATTTCTTTTATTCAAAAAGGAAAGTAAGCAGCGTTTATAACGTATAATGTATATTTAATGATTTTTAAATATAATTTAAAATAATGAATAATTTAAAATATGATTTAATTATTTAAAAAAGTAATTTTTTTAATTAATATAAAACAGAATAAGCAAGAGAAAGATATAGAGCAAGCAGAAAGAACACACATGAAATAGAAATAAAATATCGTGAAGCAGACGTGACTGTAAGAAAAACGAGTACGTAATATTAAGAGAAAGGAGAGATAAGGAGATTAAAGAAAAAGAGTAAGAAGTGATACCAAAGGACAAAAGAGGATGAGAAACGAATGAGTGAGACAGGCAAATACAATGTAAACTTGAACGAAACAGAAATGGAAGAGAAGAGATAAAGTAAGAAAAGGCATCTAAAAAACTATATAATTTTAATTTTTTGAAAAATGTATGTATACGTCCTAACTTTTAAAAATTTTAAGATATCACGTTAAAATTTTTTTAAATAAATAGAGTATTATTAAAAGATGGTTGGTATTGAACAGAATAAGCACGAGAGAGATACAAAGGAAGCAGAAAGAATACAGCAGAGTATATAGAATAAGAATACAGCAAAGTATCGTGAAGCAGACGTGATTATAAGAGAAAGGAATACATAATATTAAGAGACAGGAGAGATAAGGAGAGATAAGATTAATGAAAAAGAATAAAAAGTGAGAACAAAGGAATAACAAAGAGATAAAGTTGAAAAAAAGCATCTAAAAAATTTTATTTCATTTGCTATTAAAATGCCAAAACTAAATAAAAAGAGTGAGATCAATAGAAAGTATGATAATAGAAATAGGATTCGTAAATTGCGATCTAAGAAAAATGAATTTGTAAATGAGATTGAAATAATAAGACAAAACAAGATACAAATCGAAGAAAGAAAAAAGAAAGAAATTAAACGACTTAAAAGAATACGACAAGATCTTTTGTACAGTAAACGAGAAAAGGAAAAGAACGTACAAAGAATAAGGGATATGCGAAAAAATTCTTTTTACAGAGAAGAAGAAAATGAAAAAAATTTACAAAGAATAATACAATCACGTCAAAATGAAACGTATAATAAACAAGAAAAGGAAAAGAATGTACAAAGAATCAGGGCCATGCGAAAAGATCCTTTGTACAGACAACAAAAAAATGAAAAGAACGTACAAAGAATGAGGAACATGCGAAAAGATCCTTTGTACAGACAAGAAAAAATGAAAAGAACGTACAAAGAATGAGGGACATGCGAAAAGATCCTTTGTACATACAAGAGAAAAATGAAAAGAACGTACAAAGAATGAGGGACATGCGAAAAGATCATTTGTACAGACAAGAAAAAAATGAAAAGAACGTACAAAGAATGAGGGACATGCGAAAAGATTCTTTGTACACTAAACAGGAAAATGAAAAGAACGTACAAAGAATGAGAGACATACGAGAAGATTCTTTGTACACTAAACAAGAAAATGAAAAGAACGTACAAAGAATGAGAGACATGCGAGAAGATTCTTTGTACACTAAACAAGAAAATGAAAAGAATGTACAAAGAATAAGAGACATGCGAGAAGATTCTTTGTACACTAAACAAGAAAATGAAAAGAACGTACAAAGAATGAGAGACATGCGAGAAGATTCTTTGTACACTAAACAAGAAAATGAAAAGAACGTACAAAGAATGAGGGACATGCGAGAAGATCCGTTATACAAAGAATCGGAGAAAGAGAAAAATATAAAAAGAATACATGTCATAAGAAAAGATAAAAGTTATTGGATAAGTGAACAAATTAAAAACAGAAATAGGATTAGAATTTTACGGACGTTTAGTGAAGATTTTAACTTTAAGGCAAATGAAAGAAAAAGCAACATTCAACATAAGAAATTATTACGAATGGACGATTTTTTTAGATATCGAGAAAAATATATTAATTCTGTTCATAACAAGATAAATAGTGGCATCGAAGATGAAGAATATTATCATAATGTATTGATAATGAAATTTTTACAAAATAGAAAACTGGGACCAGATATAGTATGTGTATGTTGTGAAAATTTGTTTTTCTTAAAATCGGTAAAACGTTTTAGTATTACCAAAATAAGAAATAAATTCAGTGACACAAAGATGGTTAATGAATTGATTAATAAAGTTGTTAATAACTCATCGGAATATGTTTGCAAGACATGTAAAAGATATATTTCATTAGGAGATATTCCGAAAACAGCATCAAATGCAGATTTAAAATTTCCAAATGTGCCAAAAGTTGTAACAAATTTGAGTGCAGTTGAAGAACGAATGGTATCACCGTATATTCCGTTCATGCAAATAAAAGCATTGCAACCGTATGCCATTAATCCTCAATTATCATTGAAAGGAAGTATAGTTAATATTCCAGTTGAAATTAATGAAATGGTAAATGTTTTACCTAGAAGTTTTGATGAAATGTCGACTATTCAAATAAAGCTGAAAAGACACATAGAGCACAAATCTGATTACATGTACGAAACCATAAAACCAGCAAAAATTTGTGAAGCTTTAGAGTACTTACAAAAGACACCTTTGTATATAAAAAACAATATAAATATTGATAACGAATTTTTTAAAAAATACAATAAAAACTTTAATGCTGAATTTGAATTTATTGTCGATAATAATGATAAACGCGATAACTGGAATAATATAAAAAAATCGTCTGATGTAGAAAAACATGACAATATATCAGATTCAGAAGAATCAGATTATTTTGAACCAATTGATGAAGTTCTTATTGTCGATAGAAACCAGGAGATATCTGAAAATATTAAAATCATAGTTCCAGGACAAGATAAATATCCAATCCCTTGGCACTTAACGGAAAATATCGATGAATTGTGTTTTCCAAAAATTTTTGGAGGAGAAATTTTAGACAAGAAAAAAAAGTTGACCTACTCGCAACGAATTAAATTTGAATGCAGGCACAAAGATAGAAGATCATGTCAACCTACAAGAATTTTATTTATGGCTAAACAGAAATTGGAAAAGTCAGTAATGTCAAACATAAATATTTGCTTAAGAAGAGTGAAAAGAAATGATAACTTAACTGCTTTAAGAATTAAAGATCCGAAATTTTTAAACGATTCCATCCGTCATGACGATGGATACAAATTTTTGAAACAAGTGCGATCGTCACCTTCGTATTGGGAAAGCAAGAAAAAACATTTATTTAATATGATCAGACAATGTGGTATTCCGACATTGTTCGTTACGCTTTCCGCGTGTGAGCACAAAAATGCAGATTTATTAAAAATTTTATACAAAATACAAAAAAACAAAAACATCAGCGTAAATGAGGCAATACACTTGGACATTGCAGAAAAAACGAAGATGATAAGAGAAGATCCTGTTACGTGTGTAAGATATATAGAAGAAAGATTCAATTCGATTATGTCCATATTACAGAATGAACATGGCCCATTTAAAGAAAATTATGTAATTGATTATTTTCAGAGGCGAGAATTTCAAGCAAGAGGTACAGTTCATACGCACAATCTTTTATATTGCAAAGAAGCTCCGGTTTACGACGAAGAAAATGAAGATGCAAATAAAAAGTTAATACAGTGGATAGATAAACACATTTCATGTGCGTACGATAATAAAAATCCATTGATACGTCTGCAAATACATCGGCATAAACCAACATGTTACAAAGGTCGAAAAAATAAATCTTTATGTCGATTCAATATTCCAATGTTTGTTATGAAAGAAACTATGATTCCCAAACCATTAGAAGAAAATGAAAAAAATAAAAATGATAAAACCAATATAAAAAAAATAAGAGATTTAATGCAAGAATTTTTTAAAAAAAGTATAATTATATCTGTTGAAGATATGTTGAAACGATTAGAAATGACGGAAAGGGATTATATTCAAATAATTAGAAGCACGATATCAAATACTAAGATATTTTTGAAAAGACAAAGCAACGAAGTTGCAATTAATGCATATAATAAAACTATATTGACTCTTCTTGAATCAAATATGGATATACAATTCGTTTTAGATCCATATAGTTGTGCTTCATACATGATTAATTATGTAACAAAAGTGGATGCAGGACTATCACGATTACTAAGAGAAGCAGCAAAAGACTTGGAAAATGGAAATTTGAATATTAGACAAAAGTTTAGAAAGATTGCTAACGTTTTTATAAACGGTAATACGATGTCTGCACAAGAAGCCGTTTATCATGTACTCGGCTTGCCACTTTCATTGTGCAGTAGAGCTCTTGTTTATATTAACACTGTACCGCAAAAAGAGCGTGTCCGTATGTTGAAAAATGACAAACATTTAAAAAAAATTAGTGACGAATCAACAGATATATACTATAAAAATATAATTGAGAAGTACGAAAATCGGAATTATCAAAAAATGTCTAATATTTGTCTTGCTGATTTCGCAGCGGATTATCAAGATAAAAGGACTACATATATGACTGATAGCGATGAGGAATATGATGAAGATAATGAAACTAGAGAACGAAAAAAACAGAAAATAATTAGATTTCGTCGTTACAAATTGCAAGATGATCGATATAATTATTTCAGAGAACAGATTTTGTTATTCTTGCCTTGGAAAAAAGAAATAAATGATGTGGAGACACAAGATTGTGAAACAATTTATGTAGAGAATATTCATTTAATTGAAAAAAATAGAAAGAAATTCTCAGTGATAGGTGATGCAGAAATTGAAAATGCATTAGTTAAAGCACAAAAAGATCAACAAGATGTAGAAGATGAGAAGATCGAATCTTTCATGAAAACAAAAATAACAAAAGATCAAGAGATAGATATTTTTGGTCAAACAGGTGTAGCGAATTGTTCCAACGAAAATAAAAGAAAAATAAGTAGTTTACCTAAAGTGACAAAAGAAGAAATGATGAATATAATTCGTAAATTGAACGACAAACAGAGAGAAATCACAATACACATTTTACATTGTTTTACAACTGGTAATTTGCCAATTAAACTATACATCAGCGGATCAGCAGGTGTTGGTAAAAGCACAGTTATCGACGCGATTTATCAGTTATTATTAAATTATTTTGACGATACACCTGGTGAAAAGAATAATTCAGTAAAAATATTATTATGTGCACCCTCTGGAAAAGCAGCATTTTTAATAGGTGGCATGACATTGCACACTGCTTTTGCTTTACCAATAACACAGTACGGAGGACAAATGCCAAAATAGTTAGCTGATGTGGCAAATACTATTAGAGAGAACTTATTTGAATTAAAATTATTAATTATAGACGAAATATCAATGGTGGGTAGTACGATGTTCAGTCGGGTCGATACAAGATTAAGACAAATAATGGGTCGCGATCAAAGCTTTGGTGGAGTTTCTGTCCTGGTGGTTGGTGATCTTTATCAATTACCACCGGTTATGGATACTTCAATATACTTATCTCCGAAATCATGCATATTAAGCGTTTTTGCAGAAAATGTTCTATGGAATGAATTTGAATTTTATGAATTGACAGAAATAATGAGACAAAAGGAAGATAAAACGTTTATTAAAGCCCTTAACAATCTTGCAAGAGGAATAATGTCTGAAAATGATATTGCTTTAATTAAGTCAAGAGAAACGACAGAAGAATACGTTCCAAAAGATGCAATTAGATTATATGCCGATAATCGTTCGGTTGACAGTTTTAATAAATTAAAAATTGATTTAAAAGATGGTATAGCTTATGAATTTAAAGCCAAAGATACAATTTTAGGAAAAGTCAATAGTAAATTGAGAAATAAATTAATAACATCATTAAAAAATAAAAAAAGAACAGAATGTAATGGCTTGGCTTTCAAAGTTATATTAAAAACGGGTATCAATTACATGGTAACTACTAATATAGATGTTGAAGATGGACTAGTTAACGGAGCTTGTGGTATATTGAAAAATATAACGTTTAAACCAGGTACAGAAGAACCAATTAAAATATGGCTAGATTTCAATAATAATAGAATTGGTGTTAAACAACGAAGACCATACGTGAAGTACATGAATGAAAATTGTATGGAAATTAATTTGGTTCCACTATCACCCCTTACTATCGTATTGAACATAAATGAAAGAATGGGATATCAAATCGTAAGGGAACAATTTCCCATCACGCCTGCCGAAGCTTTGACAATCCATAAAAGCCAAGGACAAACCTATGAAAAAGTATGTATCGATTTAAGAAACAATTATCGTATGACGAGACCAATGCTGTATATAGCACTCAGTAGAGTGACAAAATTATCGGATTTATATATTCTTTTGGAAGTTTTATACCTCCAAAAAAACCATCCACAGATAATCCTTTAGAAATAGAAATAAAACGTCTAAAAGAAGAGAAGTGTCTTAAATTGTCATATTTAAAGGTTATAAAAGGAAATCGTATTAAAATTATATACCAGAATGTGCGATCACTAAATAAAAATCTAATCAATATATCTTGTGATAAATGGTATAAACAAGCAGACTTATTAGTTTTTGCAGAATCACAAACAATCTCAACAGATAATTTGACATTAGAAGGATTTAATATTATTATCCGAACAGATAATTATGATAAACGTTTAACAAAAGGAATAATATGTTTCATCAAGAAAGAATTGAACGCATCTATTGATGACCATATACAAAAAGATAAAGCTATAAATGGACAACATCATCATATTGACTTGATACGTATAACCATAAATGAAGTGGAGATTATTACCGGTTATAAGTCTCCGTCAGTACCTAGAACTATGTTTACGGACGAACTGAATAATATTTTAAACAAGTCAATAAGCAATGAAAGGATTATAATAGGTGATTTCAATTACGACTCATATAATGAAGGAGGATTTTTGGAAAAACATTTAAATGAATTACATTTTAAACGTGCAATTTGCACACAAGTATCAACTACGAAGTTCAATACGCAGATAGATGTAATATTCATATCGGAGGGAATATCAAATTATAATGCTGGAGTATACGAAACTTATTTTTCAGATCATAAACCTATTTTCATCGGATTAAACGATCAGAACAAGATACCAATATCAAACAAAAAGATGTTTGAAATATTCACGAAGGATATTTCTTTTAATAAGAATAGTAAAAATAATTCAGATGAATACTCAATAAACATAATGTCTGGAAATAATAATGAACCAATTACAATCAACAACGAAAAATATGTACTATTAGATGATGAAATCGAATACAACGATGTGAAACCAGTGAGTACTTCTCATCAAAGAAGGGCTGACCCTTCTTGTAGAAATAAAAATATAATGAATTATACAAATCAATACAAACTATATTCTGAAAAATGCACAATAAATATAGCAGATACAGTAGAGATTTATCCACCTACACAAACTCTAGAAGAGAACGTACTAAATGAAAATTCGTGGCTAGATGATAGACCTTTAAATGAAATTATGAAGATAATAGAAAATAACACAGAATTTCATCGTGTTGATGTACTATTTATTAATGCTTTACATTGGATTGATCCGATCTTTACCCAGGATGTTCAGATTGTTGGAGGTGATCAAGCTGGTAATCATTGGCACTGTATTTATTATGATGGTATTAAGCTTCATATATATGATAGATTGTACTTTGCAACATATTCTTATGACAATCTAACATTATCAGAACGAAATTACATTAAAAAGAGATATCTTAATCTGACCAAAAATAATATAATATTTGAAAAAGTTACAAAACAGCCGGACCTAACATCATGTGGTATATTTGCAGCAGCATTTGCTGTATCAATAGCATTAGGAGAAAATCCATCAAATAAAACATATTCGAGAGATATTCAAAAAATGCGTAAGCATTGTCTTAAAGTTATTAAAAAAAAGATATTATTACCCTTTCCGGAACAATAATAACTTGATGTTTCTTGAAGAAACATGAAACAAATAGGAAAAAGAAGAATATAATAGATGAAAAAAAAAAACATTCTCTCTCTTCTATTTCGCTCTTTCTCTCTCTCTCTCTCTCTCTCTCTCTTAAAACAATAAAACAAAAAGGAGAAATCCAAAAAGAAATGTGAAAGGAAAATCATGTATTATATTTCTGTGCAAGAATATTATACCTCTTGTTGTACTAAAAGTTAAGAATCCTGAACGGCATGAAAAAGTGGTCAACAACGATATATTAAAATTGAGTAAGCTATCAAATCGTTCGAGCGCATTATTGAGCTCCGTGTTTTTTAAATGTTAATCAATGTTTTTCATGTTATCTTTTCTTATAATAAGGTTAATTAGATGTTTCTTAAGTGAGTTTTTATACGAGATCATTTACCAAACAAAAAATTCGAGCCATGTTTCCGCTCAACATTACTGCAGACAAAGAAACAACCGAGGTGATATTATTCTAAACTTTACGAGATTCAGAAGCCACGCAAAAAACATTTACAGCTAAATCCTTCCAATAATACAGAATAATTTTAGATAAAATTCATTACAGAATAATTTTAGATAAAATACATTTTATTAACTTCTATTTTAAATAGATATTCTTGCGTGTTCTTGTTTGTGTTTTGTGTTAAAGGAAAAGTTTAATGGAGTGATGACAAGAATGAGGTAACAATATCAGGAGAGGAGAAGAGAAGAAAATAACAGAAAAAAACAGATTTTAACAAGAGAAGAGAACTCTCTTGGATGAAGACTGCCTCACCCACGGTTTTTGATCTGTGGTTTTCCGGGGGGTCTTTGGGCGAATGCCGAGGCAGGGGCTTGAGAAGTCCTGTTTATAGGACGAAGGGTCCACAGAAAATATACCCCTCTCTTGCCTGAAGTCGCTATCAAGTTGTTAGAGTGCATTATTGTCAGTTCAATTCTTTTAAACTGTTTATCAATGTTTATCGTGTTATCTTTTTGTTATAATAAACTTAATTAAATGTTTCTTAAATGAGTTTATATATTTCTCCTCTATTTAACCTCTAACTTCTGCAATTTTTGAGATATAGAGTTAATTTTTTTTAACATGGATAGAGTATCATTCAAAGATGGTTGGTATTGAATTTGATGAGAATCAATGAAAAGGTTCATTTTTTTATAAAATTTTTAATTTTTTGAGAAATGTCTGTATACATTGTAACTTTCGCAAATTTTGAGATATCAAGTAAAATTTTTTTAGATGGATAAAATATTATTAAAGGATAGTTGCTACTGAATTTCGTGAGTATCGATGAAAGGGTTTAATTTTTATAAAATTTTGAATTTCTTGAGAAATGTCTGTACACGCTGTAATTTTTGGAAAATTTGAGATACCGGATCAAATTTTTTTACATGAATAGAGTATTATTAAGGGATGGTTCGTACTGAATTTGGTGAGTATCGGTGAAAGGATTCATTTTTTACAAAATTTTGAATTTTTTGAGAAATGTCTGTACACGCTGTAACTTTCAGAAAATTTAAGATACCGGATTAAATTTTTTTACATGAATAGAGTATTATTAAAGGATGTTTGATATTGAATTTAGTGAGGATCGGTGAAAGAAATCATTTTAATTTTTATTTCGCTCACAAAGCTTCCTCTATGAGGAAGCAAAAATTGAAAAATCCGCATGCTTAAAGCAGCTTAAGCATTGTAAGATAAAATGATGAGGAAGCAATGTGCAAGTTTCTAATTTTTTTTTTTTTTTTTTTTTGACGGGGGGGAAATGCTTTTACGCATACCCCGCGGGCGAGCGTTGCTCCGCGGGGTTATGTGGGACTCACCCTGCGATTAGTTCCGCAGGGAATACCCACTAAAACCCCCCCGGGTGTTCATCTCGGCGTACATGTCTGGGGGTGCTCGGGAATCGCAGTCTGCATTCTTCCGAGCACCCCCACCGCCTCTTCAACCTCTCTATGCCCTATGCAGTATAGAGCATGCCCCTGGTGTTATAGGGGTTTGCCTTTCTCTTATGGCGTGATGGGGACACCTTCCACCACGCCATTCCCACTAGGTGTTTGTGGGAACTATAAGGGATGCATGTGCTAACGCCAGCTCATGCTCCCTATTCCCCGGCCCTCAGATTAGGTCACCCCATATTTCCGGGGGATATTCCTTCTCCGGGGCCCTTCACCTCGACGACAGGGGAGCGTGAGAGTCTTTCACCACATTATAACGTGGCTATATCTCACCCTCCCATATCTTCCTCCTTTGACCGCTGGGGTAAGTCGATCAGTCTCAATGAAAGTCATAACATCCCCTCGGGTCTTCCTCCTTTGGCCGTCGTGGTGAGTCGATCAGTCTTAATTAGACAGTCATAACCACCCAACCACTCGGGCCTTCCTCCCTTCATAATCCGATTCGGCGACGATTTACTCCTTATATGTGAATATATAAGAATGTATATGTTCGCGCATCCTCCCACCATGTAAGGCTTCCTTCCTTTGCTTTTCGGGGGGTGATGGGCCGCACTCACCACCACAATTATAACATAAAATGAAACATCATGGCAGCGATGCGCCCCATCCCCCCGTTTCTTTCTCCCCGTCTCAGAGGGGAGATGGCGGGCCGCATTCACCATCACAATTATATCAAAATAATATATCACAACGGTGACACGACTCCCCATCTATCAGGCCTTCCTCCCTTCACATTCACCTACCTCCCTTGATCTTCGGGGTGTGATAGGCCTCGCTCACCATTACAATTATATCATAATGGTGGTACACAATGCCTACCACTCTCCCGACCAGCCCTCCACTCTAAGACTGTGGGGAGGATGAGGAGACTATTCCAGTCGAGATAGTAATATGTAAAACTAAAACGGCTGTCCCCCCATTCCCCCGTTTCCATCTCCCCATATCTGAGGGGAGATGACGGGCCGCACTCACCACCGCAATCATATCAAAATAAAACATCACCATGGCGACGCGACCCCCCATCCCCCATATCTTCCTCCCTTGATGTTAACCATCCACCCTTTGTTTTTAGGGGGTAATGGACTACCACTCACCACCACAATTATAACATAAAGTAAAACATCATGGTGGCGATGCGTCCCCCCCCCGTTTCTTTCTCCCTCTGTCAGGGGGGAGATAATGGGCCACATTCACCATCGCAGCCATAACATAACGACCGTAAACAGGCCATCACTCCCCTCAATATCCACCCCGTTTTTTCCGATGGTGGGGCAGCGCTGGGTCCCCGTCGCAACATTGTAGTGTGCTACCAAAGCCCAGGGACCCATCGCCCCCATCCGTATTATCCTCCGCCCATGAGATTTCTTCGGGTGCTTAACAGCACTCCCTCCGGCACCACCTCCATCGGCTGGGCCTCGCCACCGGCTGCTCCTTGGGATGTTTGTGTCTCCGTCCTCCTGTTTCTTCTCAGCGCAAGGAAGTTGGTTGTCCACAACTTTTACGTTACTTACGACTCTGACCCCAGAGGGGCCAGCAGTCGCAAGAACGCTGTGGTCAATCTTGGCTCTCGGCGCTGCTGGAGCCTTGTCTATTACTCCCTTTTTCCTCCTCGCCGGTAGGCAGCTTTTGCTACACGTGCGGTGATCATTTGGCCTTCCATGATCCGCACAGACGGAGCATTTGGGTTTTGCCACGCATGTTTTGGCTTCGTGCCCTACCTCTCCGCACCTGTAACATTTGCCACTTCGATCGACCTTGCTGGTGCATGTCGCTCTCACGTGACCTCCCTCCAGGCATCGGAAACATTGGAGAGGTCTTGTTTCCAAAATCTCTATTTTCGCTAATGCCCAGCCTACTTGGAGTGTGCCCCTCTCTATGGCAATATTAGCCGCTTCTAGTGGGCATTTTGCCCACGCTGTTCCGAGCCCGTTGCCTGTTTTCCTGATTGGGCCGACACTTATGTCCGTCCGCAGGAATTTTCCTAGGCCCATTATGGCCTGGAGAACGTCTTCTGTGCTGACAGAATCGTCCAAATCTCGCAGCCTAATGTCGCCCATTTTCATTGGCCTGGCGATTTTCAACCCCTCTTTGTTTGCTAATACCTCCCGTAGTTTATTCGCAAAGCCGCCTGCCTTTGCCCTCCCGTCTTCACCAGCGATCTCATAGATGAGCGCGCCGGTGACCGCTCTTTTTGTACGGAGGCCCTCTATCTTGAATTCCGAAAGCTTGATTTTGCTCCGTGCTTCAAGTATCGTTTCTTCGTAATGTCCTGGCGGACAGGTAACCGTTACTGCCGCGGGTTTCGGCAGTTTCCGTGTCTTTCCACTAACTTCCACTCTTTTATGGTCCGGTTTTACCGTGGTAAGACCGGGCTTGTTGGAGGTCGACATGAATTTGCTCCCTTTCTTCTTTCCCCCTTTTTTGACCACAGTGGCCCACGTTTCTTGTGGTGCCGTTGCCTGTGTCGTTTGGGGGATGGAGGATGTTGTTCCGTTGTTCCTTTTTGGGACCGTATTAGGCGCCCTTGGGGTATCGGCTCTCTCCTTAGTACCTCTTGGAGCCTGCTTTCTTGCAAGCGCCGAGGTGGGAACGGGGTGTGCTGATATTAGCCCGGTGCCGCTCTCCTCAGTACCTCCTTGCTGCTGTCTTTTGACGGTGGCGGGGGTAGGAACATGGGGAGCTGTGGTCCCTTTTCCTGAGCCTTTCCCTTTTCCAGTTATCTTGCTCTTTGTTAAAGGAGGGTTAGCCCCTTGGCCCTTAGGCTGGGGGACTTGCCCAGTGAATTTACCAAGAGCTTGTTCCATCTTGTCGCTCCATTTATTAAAGAGGCTGTCCAGCCGCTTACTAATAATGCGGTCTATAACCGGCAATCCAATTGGGGCATCTTCTCGGTCTTCCAAGACCTTGGGGATGCCTTTGATTGGTAGCCTGACTGCCTGCGGCCATTCTTCCCTTGGAGGCAGTGTGACACTCGTTGCCATTGAGTCTGCACACTCTGTTTGGTTTATAGGGAAGTCTGTCATCATATCCTCCTGGACGGTTGTGTTGTTTACCGTCTTGCTGGCATGACTAACGTTCTGGCACTCAAGTGCCATCCGTAGGTTTTCCCTAGCCTGTTCCGCCTCCTTCTGCAGCCGAAGGTTTTCCATACGGATCGCCCTAAGCTGCTTGCGGAGTTCCTCAGCCTCCGACTTTTTAACCTCCGGTGCGCCGATATTCTGCGCTCTAATGGCCAGAGTTGTGGCGCAGGCCTTCCCCACATTTACCGCTGTCTTCAACTGGTTTACAAAGGTACTCTTAAGGTTCTTTGAAACCGCAGCGACTCTGTGGACCCTTTGTAGATGTTCGAGGGCCCTTGCGGATACGTCCGGCGTGGGGGCATCACGGAGCTCCTCCATTATGTCCTCCACGCTTGGAATGTTAAGGCTGGCCTTCGTTTCTGGAGGGACGTAAGAATCGTCGAGGATCCTCTGTTCCTCGAGCCTCTCAATCTCCCTTCTCTGCTCCTCCTGTCTCAAGGCATCCCTTCTCTTCTTCCTTTCGTAATCGCTAGTGGTAACTGGGCGACCACGTTTCCTGGCCTTTTTAACTTCGCGGCCAAGTTCGTCCTCCTCGTACAAGGTCGTGCTTGATTCCTCCGAATCATCATACGACTTTGTCGACGCCATGGAATGATTATCCTGTCCGCTCTTTGTGGATCTCGCTGGTGTTAGCGAGTCCACTCTTTCCAGCGTGATAACCGGAATTTAGCCCATAGGGTTTGAATCCCGTTCATCACCTGTTTCCTTCCCCATGCTTGCATCCTCCTCCACCATCAAAGTGTTTTGTTTGTTTGTATTAAAAGTCTCCATCTTGATCCCACGAGTGTGGTAGGAAAGGATGTCCACCCGGGCAGAGCCTCCTTACCCGGGTAAGTCCTAGAATACTCTGGGGTTTGGACATGTGCCACAGAGGTACCGTTCATGACCGAGATATTAACCTCGCCCCGGCCAGCGTCCCTCACCACGGTTACGCATAGCTTAGACTGCGAGGAGTGCATTTGATTCGAGGGGCACTACCCTCTAGGCATACATTACGGCTCCTACTTCCCAGGCCCAAGACGGTATGATCCACTGTCATGGCCCTGAGAGATCACAGGAGGCCTTCTCCGTATGCCAGGGAGAAATACCCACCCCACAAAAATCCCCAAAACCCACCCAGCCCTTAGGTTGCCGTTGACAGACCAAGTCTGCCTCACGGGACGGCCTCCGGTTTGTTTACAAGGGTGAACTCCCCGGCCGATGCGTGAGCGTGTACACTCCCGCTAACGGTGTCGACACACCGGGTTTGTTTCGGAGTTTTCCTTCTCCTAGGCTGGCTCTTAGCACCCTTCCACTCCCTGCTCGCGCAGGAAGCTTCAGGGCGAGCCTTTTCACCACGACAAAGTGGCCAGCCATCGAAAGGGATCGAAAGGGAACCTTTTTTTTTTTTTCCTCTTCGATAGTCGGGAGGGGAAAATGTATTTACGCACCGTACACCGGGGCCGGCCCCGGGGCGTGTGTGGGACTCCTCGCTGGCCTAAACAAGCGGCCAGGAGACTACCCACTAAACCCCTCCCCCCCCGGCGGATGCGAATTCCATCCGCCAGTAATTTGGATTAAGCGCGCGGGTAAAGTTATGCACATAACAACTCCGCGCGCCCAACCCCTATCACATTGCACCCGTAGATGCCCTCCTTCTTCTAATCCCTTCTAAATAGCCTGCTTACGGGTCGCAAGACCTCATCTTAAAATAAATTAAACTTAAGCTAGTTTCTAGATACGTAGACGATATTCCTTACATCTATTAATACTTACAAACTAACGACTACTACATTTATTAACTGTTTTCGTGTGCTCATTCCTGCACAACAGTTAATCTCTGTAGCTCTTTAGCTTACTTATATTACTGTGATCGCTTGGGAGGTAGGAATCGCTTAGGTCTGGGCCGTAAATGATTAAGGCTTAATGGTTGTAACTCATTATATTTCCTTTATATATTTACATGTTCTAAAATAATCGATAGGGACGTATCGGCGTTGTCCCCCACGCTTTCTCGTTTGCGTGGCCTGGTCGGTTTGTGTGTACGTGCTCCCGCACGTTTGCGAGCCTTGCTCACACGACGACTTCCGTTCTTCCGTCTGGGTCTCCACCGAGCGGTATTTTGGAGGGTCCCAAGCTGGCAGACCCCACGTATCTAATGAGTCTGGTGATGGCTCTCTAAGGCGGGGTGTCCTTGGCCTTCCCTGACCTTCGTCGGAGGACGAGAGAGTGATTGGAGACGTAGGATGCAGCTCCAACGTCGGTCCAATATCGGACACCGGCTCTCGTCGGTGTGGTTCCTTGGTTGGAGGCTCTGCTTCCTTCCCGTCCTTGCTCCGCCGGGAATGTTTGCGGCTAACACGTTCGGTGCTATTATGGCGCCGTTTCCCCGACAGCCGCGGAAGATGATGGGCCGAGACAATGCTCAAGATGCGAGGTCTCTGACGTGTGGGTGAATGGCCGGAGCTGGAACGCGTGGCGCCCGGTCGAGGCAATGTTTCACCGGAGCGGTGGCGAGGTACGCCAGACCGAGGCGAGGAGGCGCCGGAGCTGTGGCGAGTAGCGCCAGGCCAAGGCGAGGATCCGTCGGAGCTGTGGCGCCGGGCGCCAGGAGGAGGCGACTTGTCGCCGGAAGGTTGGCGTAGGGCGCCAGGCGAAGGCGAGGATGCGCCGGAGCGTGGGCGTTTGACGCCAGCCGAAGGCGAGGATGCGCCTGAGTTGAGGCGCGTAGCGCCAGGCGATGGCGAGGCTGCGCCGGAGCGTGGGCGTTTGTCGCCAGCCGAAGGCGAGGATGCGCCTGAGTTGAGGCGCTTAGCGCCAGGCGATGGCGAGGATGCGCCGAGCGAAGGCGAGGATGCGCCGGGCGAAGGCGAGGATGCGCCGGCGGGTTGGCGCTGAGCGCCAGGCGAAGGCGAGGAGGCGCCTGGTTTTCTCCGGGTCAGGAGATGTAGAGGTGCGGGCCTCGTGTGCTTTCGCACTCCTATTTCTCCTTCCCGAGGAGAATTCTTCCTTGCGTCCTTCGTGATGACGGCTGAAGGCTTCTTCGTAGTCTGATCGAGGCGACTAGGCGCCGTGTCGTATCTAGTAGCGAAAATGCGCTAATTGCTTGTTGTCTCGACTCCACGGGGAGCCTGCTTATGTTCCCTGTGGGTTGACTTTTGCCCACGGAAAAGCGTACCCGGCGTATGACGCCTAGCGGAGGTGCCCGGTACTATCTGTGCGCGGCGTATATGTAGCCGCCTGAGCGTCTTTCGGCTCACGGGTTAGCTAGCCCGGCGCGCGCCGCGCAGCGGCGGCGCCCGTACTATCGGTGCGGCCGCTTATGCATTTGTGCGATTGAATTTTCATCGCCATCGTGCGATTGAATTTTCATCGCCACAGGACCCCTTTCGCTGTTTTATGGTTTATGGTATTTGAAAACGAACTGGCGGGCGCGAGGTTCGTCCGCTCCGCGTCCTTTGTTCTTTTTCGGGCTGTTCTTGTCGTGTGAGTTCTCGTTTTTCCTCCCCGTCGTTTTCCTGAAGAGTGTATGCAGGTTTCACTCTGTCTATTGAAACGTTAATGTCCTTACCATTTTTACGCAAGGTAATTACTTTTTCCCCTCTCTTTATTATTTCGAAGGGTCCTTCATACGGCGGCTGCAAGGTTCCTCCCATTAGCTCTCTCCGTAGGAAGGCGTGAGATGCTGTTTCCATGTTTTGGAAGATAAAGGGCGTTGCCTGTCCGTGTCTTTTTATTTCTTGTGGTCTTAAGTTTTGTAGATTCTTTTTGAGCTGCCTTAGCATGTCTTCGGGCTCATCTGCTATTTCTAGTTCGTTGTTTTGTTGCAGGAATTGCCCGGGTAGCTTGATTGGCTCTCCGTATATCATTTCGGCTGCTGTTGCTTGTAGATCTTCTTTCCAAGCAGCACGAATGCCCATTAGCACTACGGGTAGACTCTCGACCCATTTCTCCGTTTGATGGCACTTAATGGCAGTTTTAGCTGCCGGTGAAATCGTTCGACCATGCCGTTAGCCGCTGGATGGTATGCCGTTGTCCTATAATGCGTAGTCCCTGTGAGCTGCGTCAGCCGTTTGAACAGGTCGGCTTCGAACTGCCGCCCCTGGTCCGTGGTTATGTATTTTGGGACTCCGAATCTTGCCATCCAATTGGCGAAGATGTTGCTTGCTATGGTGTCTGCCGTTATGTCAGGGACTGGTATTGCTTCCGGCCATCTTGAGAATCGATCTATTAACGTCAGGCAGTATCTGTATCCTTTTGACGTTGGCATTGGCCCCACAATGTCAATGTGGATGTGTTCGAATCTGCGTGTCGGCGTTCGGAAAGTCCCTAATTGTGTCTTGTTATGCCTCGTTACTTTCGCTTGTTGGCATTGCAAGCACGCTTGTGCCCACTTCCGGCAATCTTTTTGTACCCCGGGCCAAACGTAACGCTGCGTGATTAGCTTCACTGTGGCTTTTACCCCTGGGTGTGACAAACCATGTAACGACTGAAACACCTGCCTGCGATATGGTTGTGTCACGAAGGGTCGTGGAGTCTGTGCGTCTATGTCGCAATAGAGGGCAACCTTAGTCCCTGGGATCGGCACTTTTTTTAATTTTAATGCTGTCTCCGACTGTAGGACTCGCTGCAATTCCTCGTCGTTTTCTTGCGATTCCGCTAACTTTTCGAAGTTAATCGCCTCTTGGATGCCTTCTACCCTTGATAGAGCATCTGCCACCACATTCTCTTTCCCCGAAATATGTTGGATGTCCGTTGAGAATTGCGCTATGAATTCTAGATGCCGTGCCTGCCGTGGAGAGCTTCGTAGCGGGTCTTGTTTAAAGGCGTAAATTATCGGTTTGTGGTCGGTATAGATGGTAAATTCTCGCCCTTCTAATAAATGTCTGTAGTATTTTACCGCTAGATAGACGGCTAACAGCTCCCTGTCGTAGGGGCTGTATTTTCTTTGTGCGGGGCTCAACTTCTTACTCATAAATGCCAGCGGTTGCCAGTTTTGCCCGCTTTGTTGCTGAACTACTGCCCCTATCGCATTATCGGAGGCATCCGTGGTCACGGCTAGCTTGCTCCGTGGGTCGGGATGCGCTAATAAGGTGGCCCGTGAGTGGCTATTTTTAGTTCTCTCGAAGGCTTCCTCCAGCTCTATTGTCCACTGGATCGGCGCCTTACCTTTCTTCTTTGGGCCCGCTAGTGCGTCGTTTAACTTGGCTTGGTCCATGGCTGCTCCGGGGATGAATCTTCTGTAAAAATTTAACATCCCCAGGAACTGGCGCATCTGCCTCACCGTTGCAGGTTTCGGGAATTCCTGTATTGCCTGGACTCTCTCTGGTAAGGGCTTCGTTCCCTCTTTCGTTACCACATATCCCAGGAACTTGACGTGTTCTTCACCGAAGATGCATTTCGCCGGGTTTATCCTTAACCCGTAGTCGTTCAACCGTTGGAACAGCTTTCGTAGGTGTCTGTCGTGCTCTTCCCTTGACTTGGATGCTACCAGGATATCATCGATGTAGGCGTAGCAGAAATCCAGGCCATACAACACCTCGTTGATGAAACGCTGGAAAGTCTGCGCTGCGTTTCGTAGCCCAAATGGCATGTACTTGTACTCAAATAGTCCGAACGGCGTTGTAATCGCCGTCTTTGGAATGTCTTCTGGGTGAATCGGGATTTGGTTATACGCTCTCACCAAATCTATCGTCGAGAAGATTTTTCTCCCTTCCAGATTTTGCGTGAAATCCTCAATATGCGGGATCGGATATCGGTCTGGTATGGTTCGTGCGTTTAGTTTGCGGTAATCCCCGCATGGGCGCCAAGAATTCTCCTTCTTGGGCGCCATGTGTAGGGGCGCGGCCCATGGACTATTTGACGGCTGGATCACTCCTTCCTGTTGCAACAGTTCGAACTCCGCTTTTGCTGCCTTTAGTTTGTCAGGCGCGAGTCGGCGGGGGCGACACCCTTCAGGTGGCCCCGGTATTGTCTGGATATGATGCCTCGTCGAATGAGATATCTCTTTCCTAACCCCTAAGGGTTTTAATATTTCTGGGAATTCGGCAAGGAGCTCATGATAGTTCGTCCGGCTCGCGACTGCCTTGATGCCTTCCCCTATCGCAGTACTCCGAGATTTCCTCGACGATAACCCGGTTTTTCCGTCGATCAAACGTCCCTCACGTAGGTCTGGGATCAAGTGAAAATATGACAGGAAGTCGGCGCCTATTATTGGTTGGGTTACTTCGGCTATCGTGAACCTCCACAAGAACTTTCTCCTTAATCCAAAGTCGGGTTCTAGCGTTATTTGCCCGTACGTGCGAATTATGGATCCGTTTGCCGCGTACAACTGGTACGCCTCTGCCCCTCGTGCGCCTTTGACTAGGTTTCGAGGATATACACAGACGTCGGAACCGGTGTCTATCAAATACGGGGTTTTTGTTTTATCGTCGGTCATTATGAGGCGGCGCGGTCTTGGGTCAATGTCGTTGGCCGCCATCAACGACTGCCCTCCGTGTTTTCCTTCTTGTAGGTGCACGGTTGACGGCATTTCTTTGCTTCCGCCCCGAAACGTTGGTGGAAGAAGCACTGCCCCTCGTCTTTGTTGGCATCTCTTCGTTTCTGTACTCGACTTGAAGATCTTTCTCTAGGAGCTTGATTCCTAGCTCGGCTCCTTGAGCGACTGTGTCGTTCTCGGAATTGTGCGGACAGCATTTCGACTTGCTGTGTCAACGCCTTAATTTGAGCCTCTATCGATGGTTGCGTTGCCGTGGTCGCAGCAACAGTCATGCGACTGGTCACTTCTGTGATTCTATCGGCTTGTTCCGCGACCTCCTCTAACCGATCTTCTGTTCGGGTGGCGAGGATAACTTGCGCCTGCTGCGGTAAACGACCTAACCACAAGGTACGTAGGAGTTGCTCGGGGACGTTATCGTTGGCGAGGGTCTGTAAGTGTCGCAGGAACTGCGAAGGCTTCCGGTCGCCGAGCTCTTCGTGCTCTAATAGCTGCCGGATACGTTGTTCCTGCGTGGCTGTCAGTCGCTGTGTTAGGGCTTTTTTTACCGCCTCGTATTTTCCTTGAGCCGGAGGTTGCGTTACGATATCTCGGATCTCGCGAGCGTATCTGGTCTCCAAGTGAGCCAGCACGTAGGAATATTTCGTTGCATCCTGGGTTATACCTCCGAGTGTAAATTGGCTCTCCAATTGTGCGAACCATAGCTCGGGTTCTTCCGGCCAAAATGGGGGCGCTTTAATCGCTAAACAAGTGACCTGTTCCTGTCCTTCCATAATCACGTCGGGGTCACCACTTTGTAGCTCTTTAGCTTACTTATATTACTGTGATCGCTTGGGAGGTAGGAATCGCTTAGGTCTGGGCCGTAAATGATTAAGGCTTAATGGTTGTAACTCATTATATTTCCTTTATATATTTACATGTTCTAAAATAATCGATAGGGACGTATCGGCGTTGTCCCCCACGCTTTCTCGTTTGCGTGGCCTGGTCGGTTTGTGTGTACGTGCTCCCGCACGTTTGCGAGCCTTGCTCACACGACGACTTCCGTTCTTCCGTCTGGGTCTCCACCGAGCGGTATTTTGGAGGGTCCCAAGCTGGCAGACCCCACGTATCTAATGAGTCTGGTGATGGCTCTCTAAGGCGGGGTGTCCTTGGCCTTCCCTGACCTTCGTCGGAGGACGAGAGAGTGATTGGAGACGTAGGATGCAGCTCCAACGTCGGTCCAATATCGGACACCGGCTCTCGTCGGTGTGGTTCCTTGGTTGGAGGCTCTGCTTCCTTCCCGTCCTTGCTCCGCCGGGAATGTTTGCGGCTAACACGTTCGGTGCTATTATGGCGCCGTTTCCCCGACAGCCGCGGAAGATGATGGGCCGAGACAATGCTCAAGATGCGAGGTCTCTGACGTGTGGGTGAATGGCCGGAGCTGGAACGCGTGGCGCCCGGTCGAGGCGATGATTCACCGGAGCGGTGGCGAGGTACGCCAGACCGAGGCGAGGAGGCGCCGGAGCTGTGGCGAGTAGCGCCAGGCCAAGGCGAGGATCCGTCGGAGCTGTGGCGCCGGGCGCCAGGAGGAGGCGACTTGTCGCCGGAAGGTTGGCGTAGGGCGCCAGGCGAAGGCGAGGATGCGCCGGAGCGTGGGCGTTTGACGCCAGCCGAAGGCGAGGATGCGCCTGAGTTGAGGCGCGTAGCGCCAGGCGATGGCGAGGCTGCGCCGGAGCGTGGGCGTTTGTCGCCAGCCGAAGGCGAGGATGCGCCTGAGTTGAGGCGCTTAGCGCCAGGCGATGGCGAGGATGCGCCGAGCGAAGGCGAGGATGCGCCGGGCGAAGGCGAGGATGCGCCGGCGGGTTGGCGCTGAGCGCCAGGCGAAGGCGAGGAGGCGCCTGGTTTTCTCCGGATCAGGAGATGTAGAGGTGCGGGCCTCGTGTGCTTTCGCACTCCTATTTCTCCTTCCCGAGGAGAATTCTTCCTTGCGTCCTTCGTGATGACGGCTGAAGGCTTCTTCGTAGTCTGATCGAGGCGACTAGGCGCCGTGTCGTATCTAGTAGCGAAAATGCGCTAATTGCTTGTTGTCTCGACTCCACGGGGAGCCTGCTTATGTTCCCTGTGGGTTGACTTTTGCCCACGGAAAAGCGTACCCGGCGTATGACGCCTAGCGGAGGTGCCCGGTACTATCTGTGCGCGGCGTATATGTAGCCGCCTGAGCGTCTTTCGGCTCACGGGTTAGCTAGCCCGGCGCGCGCCGCGCAGCGGCGGCGCCCGTACTATCGGTGCGGCCGCTTATGCATTTGTGCGATTGAATTTTCATCGCCACAATCTCCACTACATGGTCAATCATAGTTGATTGAGCTTTCCACCATTCCTGGTGTTCCACTCCTTCTCCTGTCAGGGTTTCCTGAACTGGTCCTAAGATTAATAACGCAACTTAACCTACCACACATCCACACTCACACACACACACACACGCATCCACTCACACACACATTCAGTAATCCTATGTTGGTTAAAAAAAAAAAAAACTTAAGACTATCCATCTCCTAGGTGCAGTGTCGTAGACTGCCTCGACCCTACAAGAGCTATCTAGACATTAATCCGCCTACTCAGCTGTTGCGTGGGTCACTTCCCTAACTATCTTAGCCTACTATTATAGATATATATGTATATGCTATACTAAACTTGTGAGCCAGATGAAGAGCGTCTTTCCTGTTCCTGTCTCTGTCTCTCCACATTTTCTTTCCTTAACATAATTGTTTCTGCAAATCGTGTCATCGCTTTCCACGCCTCCTTCGATTCACTCATTGCAGCCGTCACCAAACTTAAAGTTGTTATCTCCTACAATTAATTTTAACGCATCTCTTTCCTCCTGCCACGCTACACAATCCTGGAGCGTGTGTTCTGCAGTATCTTCTGTGTGTTCATCTCCACAATGCTCACAGGTTGGATTCTCTACCTTATTTATCCTATATAAGTATGCGCCGAAGCATCCGTGCCCTGTTAGTAGTTGAGTGAGATGAAAACCTAAACTACTATGTCTCCTATTTATCCACGCTTGGAAACTAGGAAGAATTGCCTCCCTAGTTCTAACACCCGCCAAATTTGGCCTACGAAGATGTACATCCCATTGTCTCATTAAGAGTAATTCCTCCTCATGCTTAATTTCAGTCTCTTCAGCTTTTGACCACTCCTCAAGGGCCCTAAGGTCAACAATTCTCTCGTACACTCTTTTCCTGGATGATGCAAGGAGATAGATCGGCGGGATCCTAGCTAGAAGCGTCGAAGCCTCAAAGGATACAGTTCTATACCCTGAGATCACCCTGATAGCCGTAGTCTTCTGTACTCTATTGAAGACATTGCCATTTCTCCTAGAAGCAAGCTCTTCACTCCATATGGGAGCTCCATACAGCAAGATCGACAAAATAACGTTAGCATATAGATGTCTTTTGTTTTCACCTGGTCCTCTAAGATTTGGCATAATCCTACCCAAAGCTCTAATGACTTTAATTGCTTTTTCTTCTGCATACTGAAAGTGGTCCCTAAAAGAGAGTCTACTATCTAATATCACGCCTAAGTATTTCATAGAGTGACCCGCCTTAATCCATTCCTTGTCTATGTGAATATAGGGAAATTCACTCGGTTTATTCTTCCCATGGAATAACACAACTTCCGTTTTATCTGCGGATACCCGAAGACCCAGTCTCTTAATCCTGTTCAGAACCAATCCTACCTGAAGGTTAGCTCTGGCTACAGCTCTTTGTACCGTATCCGCCGATGCAAGAACAAGGGTATCGTCTGCATAGCAGATCGTCTGGCAGCCGTATTCATTGCCCGCTTGTAAGACACTATCATAGGCTATATTCCATAGTGTTGGGCCCAGGACGGAGCCCTGGGGAACTCCAGCCATCATAGCTCTTCTCTCAGTTGAGTCACCTGTAGAATACTCTATCGTTCTATTACTCAAATAACTATCAATTATCCTACGCAAGTAATCCGGAAAGCCTTTCTCCTTCAGAGCCTGACGGATTATCTTCCATGGTATGGAATTAAAAGCATTCTTGATGTCTATGCTTATTGCTATGACCACTCCATTTACTTGCATTGCCTGTTGAATAACACCTTTGACTCTCATCAACGCATCACATGTGGACCTATGCTCCCGGAAACCATATTGATCTGCAGATAACTGAGCCTCTTGGTTTTCCATCATCCAATCTTTCAGTCTGCCAACAATAATCCTTTCAAAGATCTTCCCAACCTCGCTCAGCAGGCATATGGGTCTAGACTTTGGGACTCCTGGAGAGACTTCTCCCCCTTTGGGAATCAGAACCAACCATGCCCTCTTCCATTCATTAGGGAAGATTCCATCTTTCAAGCATACAGTGAAGCAGTCTGCCAGCTTGATAACCATCTCTTCTGGAAGAACTCGTAGCATCTTAGCCGTCATACCGTCTATCCCGGGGGCAACCATGCCTATGCCCTTACGTTTAAGACTCTTAGTTACTTCCAAGGGGCCTATCTCCCATTGGTCGTCCCATCTAAGTTCTGTCCAGTTATTATCCACATTATCTCTAGACGTAGGGAACAGTGACTCTATCAGAGTTCTCCTTGCATCTTCATCCAATGTTTCCGTTATGCTAGGCGAGGAATTTCTCAACTTCTTCAGGACTATTTTATAGGGAAGGCCCCACGGGTCCTCATCTATCGTTGTAATTAAATCCTGCCATGCAGTGGCTTTAGCCTTATTAATCTCATACCTTAGCTGTCTTTTCGCTTGCCTATATGAGCGTTCACATGTTTCCAGCTCTTCTCGCTGAGAGGCTCTCCTTCTTTTGCATCGCATCCAAGCTCTTCGTTTTCTGATACAGCTCTTCCTTGCTTCTGAAATTACTTCAGACCACCAGTAAACCTGTCTACGCTGGCCTGGAGGTTTACTCCTTGTAGTAGCCATATCACATGCCTCTATTAATGTTCTCCTAATCCAGCCTTCATAGCTCAGTGCCGTCATCTCACCGGTCTCATCCGCTAAGCATCTCCAAACCAATGCGGCCGTAAACTTGTCCAGATCCGCTTTTCGCCAATTCCACCGCAGGCCAATCTTATTTGCACCAGCCCGCCTATTCGCTCCTCTGTATATGTCCATGACTATATACTCATGATCGGATAAGTTCTCCATTTGGCTAACTACTCGCCAGTCGTGGACTTCATTGACCAGATCAGGAGAAACCCACGTCAGATCAATAATGGAGGTTCCTTGAGTCCTCACGCAGGTTGGTGTCTTTCCACTATTAATTATGCGCAGTTCACATTCGGATGCCCAATCTTCAACCGCTTCACCTCTGGAGTCCGTTCTACGTCAGCCCCATAGCACAGACTTAGAATTAAAATCACCAGCTAGAATGATTCTTCTACCTATCAGCTTCACAGCATCACCCAACTCATCTAGGAATTCCAAGAACTCTGCCCTGGACGAGTTTGGAGAGATGTAACATGAAACTACGTTATACTCTTTAAATTTAACTGCTACATAATGTAGTCCTCTAGATATAAGCGTTCCAGCACTATCCATAACTTGCGGTCTCCAATATACAGCCACAAGCTTGTTACCACTGCTAAACCAATATCGACTATCTGGGATTCTATAGGGCTCAGATATTAGGCATAAGCCTATCTCCTGCTCCACCGCATATTGGGTAAGAAGATCCTGGGCACCTCTACTGCGATTAAGGTTATTTTGTAGTATCCTAACCATTAGAAACCTCCATGTCTTCGTCCCTCCGAGACGAGTCTACATCTGTTGCTTCTATTTCTTCTGCTGTTCTAGGTCCTGGGGCTCCATCTGTTGTTTTAGGTGGGTGACACCCGTTTGGACACGGAACGATTGGACACCGCTCGATTGGACACTGCACGATTGGACACAGAATTATTGGACACCGCACGATTGGACACCGCACAATTGGACACGCACACTGCACGATTGGACACTGCACGATTGGACATCGCACGATTGGACACTGCACGATTGGACACCGCATTATTGGACACTGCACGATTGGACACCGCACAATTGGACACTGCACGATTGGACACCGCACGATTGGACACTGCACGATTGGACACCGCACGATTGGACACGCACACTGCACGATAGGACACTGCATGATTGGACACCGTACGATTTGACATTGCACGATTGGACACCGCATCATTGGACACTGCACGATTGGACACCGCACGATTGGACACTGCACGATTGGACACCGCATTATTGGACATTGCACGATTGGACACCGCACGATTGAACACTGCACGATTGGACACAGTGGGTTCCGCCCCCCCTTCGGGGGGCTCCACTATCAAAAAACTAGACACATAAGTTTGCGTTGAACCTCGCTTCGCGTGGAAAATTGTAAACCTATGTGGAACCTTACTTCGCATTAAAAAGAATATGTGTGGAGGCTGTATGTTCCGCCAACCCCTACGGGGGGGCTCCACTATCGGAAAACTAGACACATAGGTTTGCGTTGAACCTCGCTTCGCGTGGAAAGTTGTAAACCTATGTAGAACCTTACTATGCATTAAAAAGTATATGCGTGGAGGCAGTAGGTTCCGCCCCCCCCCTACGGGGTGGCTCCACTTCCGGAAGATATAACCTAACCCATACCTATTTCTGATTTAAAACTAAAATTTATGCTTCTGCTTGTGCCCTCTTTATGCATAATTACCGGTGTCCAATCGTGCGGTGTCCAATCGTGCAGTGTCCAATAATGCGGTGTCCAATCGTGCGGTGTCCAATCGTACGGTGTCCAATCGTGCAGTGTCCAATCGTGCAGTGTGCGTGTCCAATCGTGCGGTGTCCAATCGTGCGGTGTCCAATCGTGCGGTGTCCAATCGTGCAGTGTGCGTGTCCAATTGTGCGGTGTCCAATCGTGCGGTGTCCAAAAATTCTGTGTCCAATCGTGCAGTGTCCAAACGTTCCGTGTCCAATACTACGTGTCCAATCGAGCGGTGTCCAATCGTTCCGTGTCCAAACGGGATACGTCCGTTTTAGGTCCTGATTCAGCCTTGCAGAGACCGGATCCCACTCTATGACGCGCATCCTTTCCTTGTATGAAGCATAACGCACACCTGAATTCACGCTTACACATCCGCGCTGGATGTCCTTCATCTCCACACCTGTAACATAACTTAGTGCGGTCAGTTAAAGATGTACATTTACTCTTTAAATGCCCCTGCTCCCAACATCTAAAACATTGTACTGGTCGGGGTTTAAGGAGTTCAATTCTAGCAACCGTCCATCCTATCTTAATTTTGCCACTGGCTGAGGCTTTTATTGCTGTTGCTAACGGGCATTGCGCCCATACCATGAATAGCCCATTGTTCATGGGTCTTATCTGACCGACTTTGATGTCCGAATGTTTACAGCCATCCACCTCTGCAAGGACTTCCTCTACCTCCGTAGATGTGATTGAGTCATCTAATCCAACTAACCGAAGGTCTCCTTTTATCATCGGTCGAGTAACTACCGCATGCACTCCGAGCGAATCTATCAACTTTTCCCTAAGTAAATCCGCCTTCTTATTATTTTCTTTTCCGCCTATCTCGATAAGTACGCTACCATTAGTAGTGTGCCGTATCTTCGTATCCGTTATTTCCAGCTCTGGCAGGCATATCTTGTTCCTGACGTGTCTAATAGCCTGTGCATACGAAAATCCTTCAGCTGCTCCTCTAATTGCAACCGCTGCCGTTTTCGGAAGTCTTCGCGTCTTTTTCTGGGTCTTATCCATCTCTCCTTTCTTAGCTGTCACTTTACCTTGCACTGCAGTTGCCTGCTTGTTTGCAGAACGATTGTCAGTTACGCTACGCGACTGCTCTCTCTTCTTTTTCTTCGCCTCTCTGGTTCTCGCTCTTTTGGATTGTATAACAGTCTACTGTCCTTTGCCTACGGGTTCTTCAACACTCGCTTGCACTACAAGGGTTGCAGATGATGATTCTCCTGCATTTACCGGACCACTCTTAGGGGGTGCAACTTGCACGTTGCTTATCACACGGGGTTTAACCCTTGGTTGCCTTTGAGGTAAGCCTTGCTCTTCATTGGTACCTTTACGTTTCTGCAGGCGCATCTCTCTCCGTTGAGCCACTAAAGCTTCAATTTGCGCAGAGATAGCGGCCTCGTGATCCTCTTCATTCGCCACAACTCTCGGAGTAGGGATGGGAACTGATACGCCTTTAATTGCCGGCCTCATAACCACTTCATTCGGGCCATAGCCATCCTCTATTGTAAGGGCCTTCATAGGTTGGACCATTTTTTCAGGGGTCTTTTCCCACCCTGAAAGAGATGGAGTCTTCATGGAGGTAGGTCCCTTAATCATAGGAACTGGTCCCTTGATCATTGGAGAGGAAGCCTTATCGGACGTAAACATCCTTGGCGGTGTTTCCTTTGATCCTTAGTCTTAAGATCTTCAACAATCTTTTTGAGATCCGCTACGTCTCTCTTGAGTTGTGCAGTTTCCCTCCTAGCCACCTTTAATTCCGCCGTTAACTCTGCGTTCCTTCTGCGCAGGAAGCCAGGATCCCCTACATCCTCAATCTTCTCTGCCATCGCCCTGACACCTGCTTAATTACATTGAGCCTCCTCCTAACATGGCTACTGAGGCCACCCTGCATCGAGGTACCCACTCTGATGATATCTATATCATCAAGCCACTCCATGGCAGAGGCTCCCAAGTTAACTACTGGAGAGTCTAACAGCTCGTCCATTGTTGCAGGTACCTCACGTAACTGGGATTCAATTGTAGGTCCTGATCTACGCTTGTATCCAGTTGTCTTTTTCGCCTTCTTACCTTTCTTATCTTTCTTCTTTCCTTCTGTTTCAGAGCCAGTCAACGTGTCAACAGTCTCCTCAGAATCCAGGGGCAACGGGATATTCTGCGCCTTCCTGACGACAGTCGCCGTCTTTCCTGTTACATCACCATCTTCGTAGTTCTTGGTTTTCTTGGGCCTAAGCTTCCGACGCGTCTGTCTACCTTCCTCAGTGTTGAGCTCCTCGACACCTGCAACCGTCTTCCTTTTCCCAAGGATTGATGTCGCAGTGGAGGCAGCCGTAGAGGCAACCGATCTTGCATCCTCCTGCACTTCAAAGTCCATATCACTTTGGGTCTGCGAGGCAGACGCCTCATCATCCCAGGGTTCAGTATCTGCCCTGTAGAATGCGTCTCTTTCACCTTCATTATATTGCCCAATAGTGAGCGACTGCGCAACTGTCACAACTATTTCCTGTCCTGGAATTATTTGACAGAATACTGGGGCACTATTCTGCGCCTCCATGTCCTCACGTGCGTTGATGTTAGAAACGCCTACTCCTTGGATCTGAACAACCGATCCATCTCCTGCAGACTCATCTTCCTTCCTTAGCCTTTCCTCCTCAGTCATCCTTCCTTCCTCATCTACCCTCCTTCCTTCTTCAAAATGCTTATTTATGGGTTAGCAGGTCCCTCGCCTATCGGTTAGGACGCGGTCCCTCTCCCCCCTCTCCGCGGACCCCTCGCCAATCGGTTAGAACGCGGTCCCCTTCCCCCCTCTCCGCGGACCCCTCGCCTACCGGTTAGGACGCGATTCCCCGCGTGACGTCATACCCCCGCACCGGTTTCCCCTCACCCCTCGCCCCCCCTCAGAGGACCTGCGTTAGAACCGGCCTAGCTATACTACTTACATATACGATTGAGCGTTTGCAAGTTGATGCTTCTGCGCACATGCGAGTCTGTCCTATAACCTTTTTTTTCGTAACGGAGGGGAAATGCCTTTACGCATATCCCGCCTCGATGGGGTTCGAGGCGGGGTTATGTGGGACTACCCCCGGCCTAAACAAACGGCCGGGGACTACCCACCAAAACCCCTCCGGGTGGCCTATCTCGGGCGTTTCAGAGGGCCTCTCTGGAAACTGGCGTATGCACTACGTCAGAGAGGCCCTCCGCCCACGGGCCGTGCCCGCTGGGGGAGTGGTTTAGCTCTCCCCCAGTGTCCCTGTTTATTTGTAGGGACATCAACCTAGTTTGGCGAGAGGGGGACCACCGCCCCTCTCGCCTCCCTCCCGGTGTTGGTGTCCCGGGGAGGGAGTGGCCGGACCCAGGTACCCCACCTGGGATCCGACCACCGGGCCCGGCTCGGGGCGAGACGTCCGCGACGAATTAGCGGATGTCCCCCCGGATCGCCGGGACCCTGCGCTAACGCCGGGGGAGTTCGATGGGGCCGGGTCCGATCGCGACCCAACCCCCTCCCCCTGCGCGCGCCCCCCTTTGCTGGGGCAGGTTTCCGGAGTGGCCAGGGGCTAATATGGCCCCGGCCCCCGTCGACCCACCCCGGGGGATCCGTGGGGCGCGACTAAGTGTCGCGCCGCCGCGACCGGAGGTCGTGGGAGGTTGGCGGGTCCTACCGATAAACGGCCCTTCCCGCGTCCCCCCCCCCCCCCGGCTCCTCCGGCCGCCCTTCCTCGGCCACGGTCTCCCCGGCGTCCACCGGGGAGCCGCTCACGCTCGCGTTCGGCCTCCTCCTTCTGGAGCATTACCGCTTCACAGAAGGAGGAGACCGCCCTCCAGGATTCCTCGCTCTCGAGCATGGTCGCTACGATGCTCGAGAGCGAGAAATCAGTCTCGCCTATTATTTGGACGAGGACACGACGCTCCTCCGCCCACGCTGAACATATCTCCAGCGTGTGCTGCGCCGTGTCCTCGTCCCCGTCACAGTGATGGCAGCGTGCGCTATCCTCCTTCCCGATGCGACACAGGTAAGAGCCGAAGCATCCATGGCCCGTCAATACCTGTGTCGCACGGTACGACATCTCGCCACCGGCCCAATTGACCCACTTGATCAAGTGGGGCCGGATGGCCTCGACGACGCGCCTCCCCGATGTATCTCGGGGGTCGGAGAGGTGTTCGTCCCACCTCTCCAAAGCGCGTCGCCTGGCTTGGAGTCTCACGGCGGCCTTGATCCTTGGGGTCAAAACCACACCGAGCCCGCCGAGCTCTCGCGTACGCGCGTATACGTGCGCGTACATATCAGCGTAGAGCTCGACGGGCGGCATTCCCGCCAATAATGTGGCCGCCGTGTGCGACACCGTCCTATAACCGCGGACAACACTGATGGCCACCCTCCGAAAAACTCGGCGCAGCAACATCTTGCTGCGCCTTTTGGTCATCAGGGCGCCCGCCCATACCGGTGACCCGTAAAGGGCTACCGCCCGGACGGTGTTCGCATATAGGCGGCGCACTCGGCCGTCCGGGCCCCCAAGATTGTGCAAGAGTCGGCTCAGGCTAATAGCCACCGACTCCGCCCTGGGGGCCAGGCGCTCAAAGTGCCCGCTAAAAATCCAAGCCGCGTCCAGGTAGAGATCGAGGTATTTTAATCGGTCCCCCACCCGGACGGAGATGTCACCCACCGTGACATAGGCCTCGGTGGGGGGAGCCCCATGCTTCCCCCTCCTTTTTTTATGCATAAATAGCGCCTCGGTCTTTTGAGGCGCTACCTGCAGGCCCATGCCACGGATTGCGCGGACAACACACGCTACCCCGTCGTTGGCGTCAGAAACCGCGTCCCCCCAGCTCTTTCCCCCGGTTAACAGCAAAGTGTCGTCCGCATAGCAGACGACGCTGCAGCCAGGGGGAGAGCAATACCCAGCACCCTGTTGTACGCGAGGTTCCACAGAGTGGGGCCCAGCACGGATCCCTGTGAAACCCCGCAGTACACGTCCCTTCTGCGCAGGAGTACCCTGTTGTCAGGGTACTCCAGCCACCTGTCCCGGAAGTAACTCCTCAGGACCTCCACCATGTAGGGGGGGAGCCCAAAGGTGTTAGCGGCCTCCCCCACCATACTCCAGGGCAGGGTGTTGAAGGCGTTGCGGATGTCCAAGGACACCGCAAGCACCACCCTGCCCTCCTTCATGATGGACTCCGCGAGGGACCGCACGCGCAAGATTGCGTCCACGGTCGATCGCCCCCCGCGGAATCCATACTGGTCTCGGTGGAGGTCCATCCCTCCTCGGGACAGGTGTTGGACGAGGCGGTTGGCCAACACTCTCTCCAAGAGCTTTCCCGCCTCGTCCAACAGGCATATTGGCCTGTAGGCAGAAGGGACGCTGCCGGGTTTGCTCCCCTTCGGGATGAGGACCAGTCTGGCCCCCACCCATGCCGGGGAGAACACGCCTTCCCTGAGGCAACCGTTAAACAGCCGCCTCAGGCGCCCGGACAGTTGGACCAAAGCCAGGACCCAGACCCGGCCGGGGATCCCATCGGGGCCCGGGGCCTTATTGCCCCGGAGTCTCAACCGATGGATCACACCGGCCATCTCGTCCTCTGAAACCTCCAAGCCCTCAGACCACGGGATGGCCGCCTCTTGGCAGCCACCCGCGTCGAAGGGGGGGCCCTCTGATGGATAGAGGGCCTCCAACACACCTTCGAGGACCTGGGGTTCCAGGGACTCCGTCACGGGGGGCGCCCAAGATCTAAGCTTGTTCATGACAAGCCTGTATGGGCGCCCCCATGGGTCTGCGTCCAAGGAGCGCAGGAGTTCATCCCACGCTCTGGCCTTGGCCCGCCTGATCGCGGCGCTGAGGGCATTCCTAGCGGTACAGAACCCCTCATACACCTCCGCCGTCTTCTCGGCGCCAGAGCGACGCCGAGCCCGGGTGAAGCGGCGCCTGGCTGCGACGGAGAGTCGCCTGAGTTCGGCGATCTCCTCGCACCACCAGTACGTCGCCCTTCGCGGGCGGGGGCTGGCTCGGGGCATTGCGAAGTCGCACGCATCGCGCAACGCGCCCCGAAACCAGTTCACCTCTTCGGTGATCCCCCGCCCTTCCCCCCCGGGACACGGCCAGTCCGCCGCGAGGACGGCTGCGATCAGCCTGTCCAGGCTCAACTTTTTGAGAGCCCATCTCCTTGGCCGGGCATCTCCCCGGTCTTGGGAGCGGCCGAGCACCCCGTGGCGGTTGGTGTTGAGGACCACCTCTATATAGAGGTGGTCCGAGAGCGTCTCGCATTCCGCCACCCGCCAACTTACAATCATACGTGCGGCGGAGGAGGTGGCCCATGTCAGGTCCATGACCGACTCCCACCGCACTAGGGTGCTCCTCGACCCCGTGTTTATGAGACACAGGCCGAGTGCCGCCGCCCAATCCTGCAGGGCCTCGCCCCTGGCGTCCGTGAACCGAGAATCCCAACGCGTTGATTTCGCGTTGAAGTCCACGGCCACGATAATCGGACGGGGCATCTGTCGGCGGAAACAAGCCGACACCCCGTCCAAAAACGCTTCATACTGGGCGAGGCCCACGCTCGGGGAGATGTAGCATCCCAGCACTGAGATGGGCCCCCATCTGACCACCACAACTCCCGCCCCGGCCTCAACAGGGTCACATGGCGGGAGTGTGGGGTCACTCCTCCACGTGATCGCGACGGAGCCTGTCCGGTCGCCAATCCAACATGGACTGGCTTCCGGAACTTGGTATGGCTCCGCCGCGATCCCCAACCCGAAACCACGCTCAGCCAGGCTGTGCAGAAAAAGATCCTGCGCCCGGCGAGCGTGATTCAGGTTGGCCTGCAGTATGCCCAGGGGCATTATTTACTGCCCCCGGGCTCCGCCATCGTCACCTCCGCCAAAGAGACGGGGGGCGTGACGGCTGCAGGCCGGGCCTTTGGAGGCCTTTTTTCTTTCGGGGCCTCTGAAGGGGCCCCATTGTCCTCCGCCCCGCGCTTGCGGGTATCGGAGGATACCGCGGTGATCTCGGCCAATTTTACTGGCCGAGATCCCGTCGCAGCACTCGCCGCCGGAAGCGTCTCCCGTCGTCTGTCCAGCCGCTTTTTAGGGGGGATGTACCTGGCACTACCCACCCTATGGTCGGCCGGACGACCCAGTCCCGCGCAGACCGGGCACCTGACTTTTTCGGCGCAATTGCGCGCCAGGTGCCCCGGTCTGCCGCATCTGTAGCAGCAGCCCCTGCGATCGATGGGGCTGCTGCAGTGCTGCTGGACGTGTTCCTTCTCCAAACACCTGAAACATTGGAGCGGGCGCTTGTCCAGCAGCTCTGCCTGTGCCCGCGACCATCCCACCTGGATGGCCCGGGCGGCCGCTATTTTGTTAGCGGCCCTTAATGGGCACTGTATCCAAACAGTGCCCAGGCCACCGATGGGGAATTTAATATCCCCCACCCGTACGTCCTCCGCCACGCAGCCCCCCTTCCTGGCAATGGCCGCTGCTATATCGGCGGCCATCAGGGACCGGTCGAGGCCGCGGAGCCGCAGCTCCGCCTTCCTGATGGGCCGGGCGAGACGGACTCCCTCCTCACCGGCAAACACCCGGCGGAGGTCGGCGTAGAGGGCATCAGCCCTCTGTGTCGCCGTCGGTCCATTTTTCTCACCCGACCCAGTGAGCTCCACGACCATGGCCCCCGTGGCGGCCTCACGGACTCGGAGGGAGTCTATCCCCAGTTTGGGGAGGTCGATCTCCCTCCGGGCCCTGGTCATGGCGTCCTGATACGCCCCGTCGGCGCAGGTTATTGTAACCGCAGCCGATCGGGGCGCTCTGCGCCTAGAGGCGTCTCCTCCGGGACGCTTCTTAGGCTGCTGCCGCTGTCGCCCTCCCCCAGCTTGCTGGGGAAGAGGCGCCGGTTTTGCGGCTCCTTTCCTGGCCGGGGGTTGGGCCACCTGTGCGGCCCTCACACCAGCCGTCCGCTCCCTCCGCCCCACTACCTTAGACCAGGGTTCATCCTGGCCGGGCACATGTGGGGGCGGAGGAGGGACCTCCTGCGCTCGCCCCGCCGGCCGAGAGTCACCAGGGGGAGGTATCCCCCTTCGTCCTCCCGCTCTTGCCGGCGGTCCACGCGGAGCAGAGGGCGGAGGAGGGGGGGGGCCTTGTGCCCCCTTCCCCCCCGTACCACGCCCTCCTTTCTTCTTCCTCCTCTTCCCCCCCCTGACCCGGTGCCGAGGCGCCGGTAGGGGGAGAGGTGGGAAGACCCTTCCAGGCGGGCGGCCGGCCATCGCGGCGGGCCCGTGTGGTCCACCTCGGCCTATTGCCGCTCGTAGGTCGACGAGGGCGGCGATTTGCTCGGTGTACCACCTGTACCAAGCCCGCTCACCCTCGCCGACGACTGCCGGCGGGTAGCTCTCGGGGAGCGGCACAGAGGTACCCCCCACAGGGGGCCTCATCGCCGCGCCTCCCCGGCCACCCGCCAACGTTGGGGACCTGAGTCCCTGTACCCCCTCTGAGGACGTTGGGGACACCTGTCCCATGACCCCCCCGAGATACGTTGGGGACCCAGGTCCCATACCCCCCCTCCCAGACGTTGGGGACTTTTGTCCCTTCCCCCCAGTCGAACGTTCCACCCTCACCGGAACGTCCAGTGCCTCCACCGACTTAACCCGAGGCACTCCCCGCCTTTTGCGGGGGGATTTCTCGGCCGAGCCGGGGAGCTCCAGCCGGAGGGAAGGCTTGGCGCGGCGAACCGCGTCAAGCTCGCCTTTGAGCTCGCGAACCTCCCGTTGAAGGTCCGCGTTGCGGTCTTCGAGGGACTTCATGTCCCTGCGGAGGGCCGTAAGCTCTCCCGCCCCTTCATTTCGTTGGGCCCTCTCCGCTAAGGCGCTAGCCGCCACCCTAACCAGGGCAGCGGCCTCCCTCAGTTTCCTTTGGAGAAAGCCCTTCAAATTCCCGGAGCAGGCGGCGATCCGATCTATGGCCGCCGCCTGCTCCAGACTACGCGCCGCAATGTCCGGGGTTGGGGCTAGCCCAACCTCGTCAGCGCACAACGCCTCGTAGGCCCTAAGGTCCCTACTCGGCGGAGGGAGGGGAGCATCCTCCGATGGGGCCTTCCTAGCCCTACGCTCCCTCTCCCTTTCCCTCTTGAGGGCGGCCTCCTCCTCACGCCTTTCGCGGAGGCCCACGAACTCGCCCGTGGTGGGCGGTCGCCCTCTTCCCCTCTTTTTGGGGAGGTCATCAGCCTCCATAGCGTCATCCCCATCGGGAGACGCGTACACCTCGGTGTCCTCGCTAACTTGCGAGGACCTCGAGGAGGAGGCGGGGGTGGAGCGAATGCTGCCCCCCTGCAACGGATCCTCCGCCTTCTCTTCTTCCGGGCGGGTGAGGCTCTTGCCCCGACCCGCCTCATCCCGGTTGTATGGGTGCGCCCGCGCGGCCGAGACCGAACGCGACCGGGACTTCGACTTAGTCGAAACCGGGCCCGGTCGGTCGATCCGCCGCACGACCACCCTCGCCTCTCTATCACCGGCGATAGCTCGCTCGCCAGGGGTGCTCGTCGGCAACACCCCTGGTGGCCCGTCGTGGGATGACGACTAGGTGGGAACCGGGACTGTATCCCCCCCACGCCGGCCGCTGCGGCAGTAAACTTTTTATCCTTGGTTGTACTGTCCATTGCGTATCAAGAAAGGATGGTTTAATTTCGGTGTTTTCCTTCACCTAGGTCGGTTGGCTTCACCACGCTTGACGAGCCCGACCTGCCCGGGATTTTTTACTGAGGTTACCTACCTCACCACCCCACTCGATCCCACATCCCATCCCAGACACACCCCCACCCCCCTTACCCATAAAAACCCCAACCCACCCCGCCCATCCCCAATACACACACCTATACCCACACACACCCCCCTCAAACCCACACAATCCCCCAGAAAAAGAACCCCATAACCCCCCAATAACCCCCCGCAATATCCCAAACCACTCCGGACCATTCACCCAAAATAAATAAAAACAATACCCATTCACACAACGATCGAGTTTGGTGCACTCTTAGACCCCTTCCAAGAATGGAAGGGGAGCCCCTCCACCACGACAAGGTGGTGCACCATCGGAGGGACTGTCCTATAACCTCCAGCATTACTTCCGAGTTCTTCTGAATTCAACCATTGTGAGTACCGCAATAAAGTTATCGCAGAGGTTATATTTCCAGAAGATTTGCTTCCAAGTTATTCTGTTTACTCCTGATTGTTGTGACTGCCACAAGGATATCGCAGAGGATATATTTGCAAAAGATTTTTGAAAGACTTTCAAGGCGAGTACGAAACCGCTTAAATATACTGTTTCGCGTAAATATTTTCATCGGTTGTCTGCGAGGCAACGAAGGCGGATTATTTCTGAAATTAAAGGCACTTTGCATATAAATATTTCACAAAATTCTGTTACGCCCGAACAACCGGATAGTGCTGCTTCTCATATTCATGTTGCTGATTCTTTTCGGACAGACAAAGTTCCTTTTACAGGCAATATTGCAAATGATATTTCTGATATTACATATATCGGTAATATCGATAATGATATATTGTCTGTTAGTAGTTATGATGATAGTGAAGATTCCACTTCCTCATCTTTCTTAGAAGAAATATTTCAAGATCGTTTGGCTACGTGTTTGGCTAATAATAATTTGACACATGTGCAAAGTAATAATATTTATCTGTTCTTCACACACACATGCTTTTCTTCATTACCAAAAGATGTTAGAACTCTTTTAAAAACTCCATGAACACCTGCTGTCATATCCAAAATAGATCCAGGAGAATATATTCATTTCTTTCTTGAGGCAGGAATTGTTAAAACACTATTACGTCTTCCGTCGGTATCTATACCACATGAATTAGAAATATATTTTAATACAGATGGATGTAGTTTAGACAAGTCAGGAAATATCCACATCTGGCCAATCCAATGTAGAGTTGCAAATATAAAATACACAAGGCCAATAGTAATTGGAATATATAGTGGTATTGAGAAACCACATAACGCTAATTTATTTTTTGAAAAATTTGTTGCAGATGTTAGTACTATAATAACCAACGGTGGTATAGTTTTTGATGGCAATAAGATAGCAATACGTTTAAGATGCTTTATAGCTGATGCACCAGCTCGAGCTTTTGTTCTTAATCATAGAGGCCATACATCTGGAAAACCATGTTCAAAATGTAAAGTTTCAGGTATACGATGTGAAGGCAGGTTTACGTTTGGTGGTATTAATCATCCTCTCCGAACATATGAAGAATATATCAAGTGTATAGATGAGGATTATCATAAAGATGGCAAAAGTTCATTGTCAATGTTACCTATAGATATGGTTTCACAAGTTCCTTTCGAATATATGCATCTGGTATGCTTGGGAGTTATGAAGAAACTTTTATCCGTATGGATATGTGGTAAATATACACGTTTTTCAAAGTTATCAGCAAGATCCATTGCTATAATATCTCAAAGATTAGAGAATCTTAAAACATATTGTCCATCAGAATTTGCAAGACGTCCTAGAGCAATTCATGCATTTACTAAATACAAGGCAACAGAATTTCGTCAATTTCTGCTATATACAGGTCCAGTAGTAACGTATGGTGTTCTGAATCAACAAGTATATACTCATTTTTTGTTTTTGCATACTGCCATAAGAATATTGGTATCCACTTCACCGTCAAAAGCATATTTAAACTTTGCTGAACTTGTTCTACAAAAATTTGTTGCTCGATTTGAGAATCTTTATGGTTCAACATTCATTTCATATAATGTGCACGGTCTTCTTCATCTCACAAATGATGTGCGGCGGCTAGGCCCCCTTGATTCATTTTCTGCTTTCCCATATGAAAATAATATGTCAATTTTCAGAAAATACTGTAGAAAACCTAACTTTCCTCTTCAACAGTTTTCCAATAGGATGGCAGAGATGGAAGCTCGTGAAACAAATTTACATCGTACCCAAATTCATTTTTCCAAACTCATTGATTCTTCCACGCAAGTATGTGCAGCGTATAATGGAGGTCCTCTTCCGCCTAATGTTAATCCCAACAGCTGTCAGTATCGTAAATTGGTATTCAATGGAGTTTTGTTCAGTTTGGATATACGAAATAATTGCTGTATTTTACACGATGGATCGATTTGCCTCATTGTCAATATCTTCATGGACAAAGCCATATATTATTTGGTTGTAAAGAAATTTCAAAAGGTAGATTCATTCTACGATGTTGGTATTTCGTCTTCAGAAATTCAAATATATAAATGTTGCGCATTAAGTAGTGAGATTTTTTGTATCCAAGTAAATCAAGTACGCATCAAATGTTATAAAATGCCTTATTGGGGTAATTCATCAATAGATTATAGTAGTAGTGATGAAGATGAGCCAGAAGTTAGCGAGTATGTAGTTGCTGCAATTATACATACAGATGATCTATAAAATAATAATACTGCATTTAGCTGTTCTCTTAGATATAATATGCAGGAAGGAAAATAGAATCCACACGCACAGGATGATTAATAAAATACAGGTTGGTATAATTGTTTCATATATTTCTTTTATTCAGCCTAATTAGAATGGAAATGATAATTAAATTTTTTAAACATTTTAGATGCTCTCTACATTTCTGCGTTTGACAAAACAGGAATCATTTTTAAAACATAAAAATATATATGTAAGTATTTGAAATATTTAAAAATTTGCTTTTTCTCTGTTTCATTTGCTATTTTTTATAATTTCATTTCATAAAATAATCAATACGATCCAATTTTTTTACTTTTTTAGGAACTGTTTTGCATATAATGATTTTCTTGACTGCTCTATACAACGACTACTCTACTGGTTTCTTTTTTTAACTAACATTTGAATCTATACTTTTTTATTTTACTTTATATATTTACAGAAAAAAAGGATATGGAGAAGGAGAAACGCCCCAAACGGACTGTCATCAAACCGCGACAATATCAGACGACATCTTCGGATGAGGCGGATTCAGGGAGAAGAACATTCGTGGAGCTACAGAGCAGCCAATTAGAAGACGATATTGCTGAGTTACGGGGAGTATTAGAAAATAATTCTCCCGATATTGATATGCATGCTCACTCTAATCATTCACTTATTTACACATCTTTAATTGATCACACCAAACATGCCAATAATACACCACACACTAGTGACACAACACATTTATTGACTTATACACAACCAACTGTCAATCATACAACACAAGCATTCTGTCCCAATGATACAACACATTCATTAGCTTACACACAACCATTAACTACTAATCACACAACACAAGCACCTTTCATGCATGATAAATCACAATCATTATCCCACGCACAAAACTTTCATCATACAACGCAAACATTCACACACGAACCACATGCGTCTGTTACTCATACACAAACACACACACAACATATTGGTAACAGATTAAATACACCATATAACACTCAGTTACAGACTTCAAACACCTGGCCGATTGAAATTCGTCGTCTGCCAAGCCCTGCACCATCATCATCACGAGCTCCAGGAACAGGAGAATTTTATGATATGAGACTAGAAATTCAATGAGTATACATTAAACAAAGAAATTTTTATAATCGAAATATATGTATGTTATATTCATATACATGTTAATAAATGTTTACAGAGCAATACATGGAAGAATAGATCATCTAGCTTTGGAAATGCAGTAAGTTTTAAACGTATTACATACATAAATATACTAAGGACGAGAGCACAGCCTTATGCACAAACACAATCATAAGTATAAGGAAATTGATTGATCCATAAGCATATGCATAAGAAAATGGACCAATTTCCTTATGCTTATGATTATGCGCCTAAGCATCTGTTCTCCCGGCTTAAATATCGCTTATTTTATATCTTAACATAGTATTATATATATTATTTATACATATTATATGCTCTTTACAGAAAAATCCATCAAAAGCTAGACAAAATATTAATGCAGCAAAGCAATAGCCGAAGGCATGTGCCCGAGAAGCCAGCAATTTTACCAATATCGTCAGTGACAAATGTGGAGGAATTTGAAACTGTCAATGACGAAGAATATATGAAATTGGTATGCAAAACATAATTTCATCATATGTATAATTTTAATAAACTTGATGCAAATATATGTAAATAAAAATATAAATGCAATATTTTTTACAGGTAAATTATTTGATATTTATTGGCGGTTTCAATGCCAAGGAAAGCATCGGTTTATGTGTGAAGGAAGGTTTTCAAGATTCCCTGATGATCTCCTACACTTGGTTTGGCCGTGAGGAAAACCAACGGCCATTATATAATACTCGCTTAGTAAAAGCTATTTACGGTATGATACTATTATATATAATATTAAATTTATATATAAATGATATCACTATTTTAATTATAATGTTTTGCAGATGCCATCTGCGAAAATAAAAATTTTGCGAAACCAATGCGGGCTGCATTTCAAACATATATGCGGGATGCTGTGCGGACGGCCAAACAAAGACATCGAAATAAGGGTCGCAACAATTCGAATCGTCCAGAAGGAGGCCATCCAAAGAAAAGAGCACATGACCTATGGAGTGACGAACACGATGAAATGGTCCAATCAGAAGAAAATTAGGTCAGTTGTATAAAACAATATATGTATTCTTTTTATATGATCAAAATTTGGCCCTGTAGACAATTCTCCTCGTCTTTTTTTATCTTTTTTTTTAACGATGCTCCTTAATTCCATCGCTTTCTTATATTTCTAATCTAATTCCATTTCTCTCTCTCTCTTTTTCTCTTTCTCTCTCTCTCTCTCTCTCTCTCTCTCTCTTTCTCTTTCTCTCTCTCTCTTTCTCTTTCTCTCTCTCCCTTTTTGTCTTTCTCTTATATGCGACTATATATTTCACACAACAATGAGAGCCAAAGAGAGATTAATGTACATCAATTATATATTATTTTTTATTGTCTTACTTGTCATTATTAAATATGTCACATTCGAAAGATATCAAGATAGAAAACGTAGTAATAAAAAAAAGAAATATTGTGGTAATACATTAATTCTAAACGAGAAAACAAACTTTTTTAATTATGAAAGGATGATATATTTGGTGTATAATAAAATGAAAGTAATGCAAGTCACAAAGTAATAATATAAAAATATTTTCGTCTCCTTTTTCAAAGCTTAGCGTTTGATTGTAATATTTTAGCTTTTTTCTTTCGGTATTTTTCATCGACCGTACTTATTTTTATGGTAATATTTATGTCTTTACATATTGTACTTTTTGACTTACTTATATAAAAATATTATTGTTCTATTTAAAATTAAAATTGATTGCACATTTTTTAACATTTTTTTTATTTGTTACAATGTTTTTCTGTTTCGCATCTCTTGAATATAATATATTTAATAATGATAAATGAAAAAGAAAACAATAACAAATAATGTATAATGTTTATTTCTCTTTTTAATAAGTAAAATGCTCTGCGGCATGTATGCAACTGTTGTCATATGGAATAAATAGTTGCATATGAGAGAGAGGGAGGGGGGGGGGGGAGAGAAAGAGAGAGAAAAAGAGAGAGTAATGGAATTAGACTAGAAATTTTAAAAAAATGGTGAGATGAAGACTGAACATCATTAGTAAAAAGAGTTAAAAATTTTGAAACAGACGGAGAATTGTCCACTAATTTTTAGTCATATTGTTCATTCTGTAATCTTTTACATTCCGCAATATTGAAAACTAGCAGAAAAACAATTTGTCGATTGTTGTAGGCATACAGGAAGCGGAAAAAGAAGATGACAAACAAATGAGGACAAAAGGGGAAGAAGGAAGAGAAAAATCAATCGGCGATTTTCAGCGCCAATCGGCACTTTTCATTGGCCAAAGCGGCACTGAAAAGTGCCATATTTGAAATTATCGAACGATGAAATTCGCCTCGATTCGCATATCATATCGGTACTTTTAAGTGCCACTAACAGGAAACCATCTTTTTTATATTGGCACTTCTCAGAGCCATGATTTAAAAATGCTCTTTTTGTATATGGATGATTTCACATCAAATCGGACAAAAATCAACCATTTTGATCTCGTATTTTTTAAATTGATCGAAACCTTTTTTACATATGCACGTGAAAAAAGTTTCAATCAATTTAAGAAATATGAGGTTATTTTTATTCAATTTGATATGGAATCACTTATATATTTGTGTTTATATTAAAGAAATATTTTATTTTAATGTTTGTGTTTGTTTTAATTAATATATAAATAAACTAAAATTTTATTAATTTGTGTACAATTAATTTTTAGGGTGATTCAAGACTTCTGCGACAAACTCTGGGAAACGATAAATCTCACACAAAAAACTATTTTTTGTGAAGCAACCAATGTTATCTCATCCGTCATTTAGATGCTATGCGATTACGCAGACAAGAGTCTTAATTAGGTGACATTGATTACAATTAAGATGAATTATTTATTTATTGTTTCAAGTACACTTGCAGACAGCTTACAGAAGGTACTCAAAGAATCTACCTTAAATCTGCTTGCATTTTTTGGCGTCAATTGCCTCTGTACCTTTCAAATAAATGAGCTACGTAGATGACAGCAAGAGATCAACTATAGTGCAGAATACAATCAGAAGTTTAGGGTAGACACTTTGAACACTTTCTGTAAACTATCCGCAAGTGTACTTGAAACAATATATTTTTCTCATATATATATAATTCATAATTATAATAAATGTCATCTAAGACTTTGTCTGCGTGGTCGCATATATATATATATAGTTTCTAATAAACGACGCGTCAAAGAACGGATTGTTTCACAAAAAAAGTCCTCTCTCCGAGATGTATCGTTTCTCAGAGTTTGTCATAAAAGTCCTGAATCACCCTGTATATAAAATTACCACAAATTTGCTATCATACCGTGCATGGCAAGGTTTGCCCTATTCTTGCCACAAATTTGCTATCATACCGTGCATGGCAAGGTTTGCCCTATTCTTGCCACAAATTTGCTGTCATGTCGTGCACAGCAAGGTTTGCCCTATTCTTGCCATAAATTTGCTGTCATCCCGTGCACAGCAAGGTTTGTCCTGTTCTTGCCACAAATTTGTTGTCATGCCGTGCACGGCAAGATTTGCTCTATTATTTGCGCAAAATGTGCATCACACTATTGCGACAAGCTTTGCCAGCAAAAGCTAAGCTTTTTGCGGACACACCTTGTCACAATTTTGCTGTAAAGGCATGCTCGGGTTTGCTGCAAACTTTGCGCAAAGTTTGCATCATTTTGCTTGCTGGGTAAGAATAAATTTTGAAATCTTAGATACTTCTTTAGTATTATCCCAGTGAGAAATACAGATCGAAAGAAAGCATTAGACATCTAATAAACATCTAATAAATTTTTTTGTTCTGTTTTTCTCACTGAGATATAATAATATTCATTTCTTCACAATTATCTAATTTTTAATCTATATTTACCGCTGGGATATAATAATATCCATTTCCTTATATTTATTTAATTATTTTTTACAGATCTAAATACAGTGGGGAACAATATTGCTGAAAGAAATATACTTAAGGATACAAATTGCTTAACGTGCAATGTCGAAAACTGTGGTAATGCAGAGAATCTTAGACATTTAGAAAATGATGAGTACAATATGTTAAACTGTGATATTATAAAGAATAGTGTACACAATGTGGAAGATAATAATACAATTGCCGATATTACATTTAATGATTCTTTAGGAATAAGGAATGTTACTGCAAGCAATGATTTTAGTCATAGTACCTGCATTTGTGATCATGGGCGTCCGCAGAATTTTTTCTAGGGGGGGGGGGGGGCTTTCACTTTCAGATCAATTTTAAAAAATGTATACTTAAATATTTTTACATCTTTTAGTATTAAAGCTTTCTCACCGCGTCAAGATAGATGTAAATCGAAAAAGATTTTTGTTTTTTTGTGTTTTTTTAAATAATTTAATTTTTTTTCCATTTTCCAGGGGGGGCACGTGCCCGTTTTTCCCCCCCCTCCCCCCGGACGCCTATGAACGTACCCAGACAACACTATGACATCCTTGGGAAATCCGAAGGACATCCAGGACGGACATTACGGATATCCTGTGGATATCCAAATTTTATCCCGGGATATACTCAGGATATCCCATTTCAAAGTCCTACGGATGTCCATAAGATGTCCGTAAGACATCGTAATTCCTAAAACGTCCACAATGCATTCAAAATTAGTCCAGAATATGTTAAAAAATCAAAAATCAAAACTAAATATGAAATCAAGTTAACTAGCCAAGTACATAGAAGCAGTTCAGTTTGTAAGAGTTTGTAATTTAAAATAGTATTTGTTTGATAAAATCAGTCTTGCATTTATAGAAATATTATAGATTCTCTCGAGAAAATTAAAATGCATTTTATTTTTATAAAATTACGCTATTATGTCCCCCCCCTCAAATAAATATTATATATAATATATAAAATAGCACAATTATATTGCGGATTTTATTACAAATAGTACATCAGAAAACTACTTAACCCTTACTGCAATAACGTCGATCACATCGATCACCAATTTCGAGTTTAAAAGTGCCCCGTGCCAAACTGATCGACTTGTTTTGAAATTAATCATAAGGTTTACCAGATAGGCCTGAAACGAAAAGGATTAAAATTAAAGTGACATACAAGTACTTGGCGTGCCCGTGTCGCATTATAAGTCATATATTTTTACTAATATATTGATAATGATTTCTGATAATTGTTTGGAAATTTTTATTTCAGATCGGGCACGCCAAGTATTTGTATGTCACTTTAATTTTAATCCTTTTCGTTTCAGGCCTATCTGGTAAACCTTATGATTAATTTCAAAACAAGTCGATCAGTTTGGCACGGGGCACTTTTAAACTCGAAATTGGTGATCGATGTGATCGACGTTATTGCAGTAAGGGTTAAGTAGTTTTCTGATGTACTATTTGTAATAAAATCCGCAATATAATTGTGCTATTTTATATATTATATATAATATTTATTTGAGAGGGGGGGGGGCATAATAGCGTAATTTTATAAAAATAAAATGCATTTTAGTTTTCTCGAGAGAATCTATAATATTTCTATAAATGCAAGACTGATTTTATCAAACAAATACTATTTTAAATTACAAACTCTTACAAACTGAACTGCTTCTATGTACACGGCTAGTTAACTTGATTTCATATTTAGTTTTGATTTTTTATTTTTCAAAGGTTTTTATTTTTTAGAGGAAAATCATTTTTTAGTTTTTTATTTTGTATGAAAATTATTTTTCAAGGAAAAATTTTCTTAAAAGTTATTTTTTAGGGATAAATAATAAACTTTTTTTGCGTACAAGTTGGGATTTGTTTATATACTTGGCGTATTTTTTTTTACCTTTGTGAGGTTTTTTAGGTGATCTCATTGCTTTTTGTAAAAATCTATATTTTTTCTGCAAAAAATATATTTGCGTTTTTAGCATATAATATTTAATAATATAATATAATTTTTTATTCATGTAGAATATCTAATAATAATAAATTTCTTAATAATAATAAATAAATCACAATAATAAAGTTTTATTGTAGAATTGACATTCGTTAATTTTATTTTTAGTATATAATGTTCAACAATAATATATATGTGCTTACATTATATTATCTCACAATAATACCGTACAGTTTTATTTATGTAGAATTGACATTCATTAATTTTATTGAATCCTATATAGGCAATAAAATCTTGTATAAAGTAGCTCAATTTAACTATATCTATAAATTCATTCACTTTTGTATTACTGTAACATCATGTAGACCATTCTTCAACTGTATGATGTTACAGTAATACAAAAGTGAATGAATTTATAGGTATAGTTAAATTGAGCTACTTTACGCAATATTTTATTACCTATATAGGATTCAATAAAATTAACGAATGCCAATTCTACATAAATAAAACTGTACGGTATTATTGTGAGATAATATAACATAAAGTGCCATAGAGGATGCCAAAAAAGATAAATAAAGTACCATAGAAAATACCAAAGAAGACAAAGTATTTTTTATTTTAAGTATTTTCTTTTAAGTTTTTTCTTTTTTTTTATATTATCTCAATAATAGAGTTTTATTTATATAGAATTGGCATTCGTTTTATTTTTAATAATATAATATAGTTCTTATTCATGTAGAATATCTAATAATAATAAAGTTTAATAATAATAAGTAAATCACAATAATAAAGTTTTATTTATGTAGAATATCTCACAATAATATAGTTTTATTGTAGAATTGGCATTAATTAATTTTATTTTTAGTATATAATGTTCAATAATAACATATATGTGCTTATATTATATTATCTTACAATAATACAGTAGTTTTATTTATGTAGAATCGGCATTCGTTAATTTTATTGAATCCTATATAGGCAATAAAATCTTGTATAACGTAGCTCAATTTAACTATACCTATAAATTCATTCACTTTTGTATTATTGTAACATCATACTTCAATGTAGAGTAGACCATTCTTCAACTGTATGATGTTACAGTAATGCAAAAGTGAATGAATTTGTAGATATAGTTAAATTGAGCTACTTTACGCAATATTTTATTGCCTATATAAGATTCAATAAAATTAACAAATGCCAATCCTACATAAATAAAACTGTACTGTATTATTGTGAGGTAATATAACATAAAGTGCCATAGAGGATGCCAAAGAAGATAAATGAAGTGCCATAGAAGATACCAAAGAAGATAAAGTATTTTTTATTTTAAGTATTTTCTTTTAAATATTTTTTATTTTTTTTTGTATTATCTTACAATAATAGAGTTTTATTTATATAGAATTGGCATTCGTTTTATTTTTAATATATAATGTTCAACAATAATATAGTTATACATAATATAATATACTTTAATAATATAATATCAATTTAACTACACCTATAAATTCATTCACTTTTGTATTACTGTAATATCATACTTCAATGTAGATCATTCTTCAACTGTATGATGTTACAGTAATAAGTGAATGAATTTATAAGTACAATTAAATTGAGCTACTTTACACAATATTTTATTGCCAATAAAATTAACGATGCCAATTCTACATAAATAAAACTATACTGTATTATTGTGAGATAATATAATATAAGCACATATATATTATTTTTGAATATATATACTTTAGCTTTCTTTGCATACGTATGATATTATAATAGCATGTTGTGCAATTGCGAGATATATATCCATAAGTTTTTTTTTTTATAAGATAACGTATTATATGTAGTTATATGTATGCAAAGAAAGTCAAAATATATATACTATGTATACTGACAAACGGATTAATAAGTTAAAGCAATTAAAATTTTGTTGCAATAAGATCCAACTTGAGAATAATAAATACTACGTATATATACTTTGGCTTTCTTTGCATACATATAACTATTATTATAATAACATGTTTTGATATTGCGATATATATTCATAAGTTTTTTGTTTTATAAAATAATGTATCAGTTATATGTATGCAAAGAAAGTCAAAATATATATACTATGTATACTGACAAACGGATTACTAAATTAAAGCGATTAAAATTTTGTTCCAATAAGATCCACTTTGAGAATAATAAATACTATGTATATATATACTTTGGCTTTCTTTGCATACATATAACTAATATTATAATAGCATGTTGTACGATTGCGAGATATATGTGTAAGGTGAAATATATGTATATTCATTATATAGATTTCTCTTTTTTTATAAAATATGATTATAGATAGAATACTTAAATAAAAATTTAATATATATATAAAAGTTATAATTGTTCTTTTTATTTTACACAAACATATAATTAAATATAGTTTTTTTCAAGTAACACTTAATTCGTCTTTCTGTCTTTCAATATGTATGCAAAGAAAGCCAAAATATACATATACTACGTATATATACTGACAAACGGATTAATAAATTAAAGCGATTAAAATTTTGTTGCAATAAGATTCACTTTGCGAATAATAAATACTATGTATGTATACTTTGGCTTTCTTCGCATATGTATAACTAATATTGTAATAGCATGTTGTGCAATGTGATATATAATTATCATAGGTTTTTCTTTTTCTTAAATAATGTAATATAGTTATACGTATAAAGAAAGCCAAAGTATACATACTATGTATGTATAGTGATGAACAGATTAATAAATTAAAACGATCAAAATTTTGTTGTAGTAAGATCCACTTTGAGAATAATAAAAATAAATACTACGTATGAATACTTTGGCTTCCTTTGCATACGTGTAATATTATAATAGCATGTTGCAATGCGAGATATATATTCATAAGTTTTATGAACATTATCAGAGAGAAATCACTGACATTATTATATTTTTGATTATATAGTTGTGAAGTAAAACTTGTAAATTCCTACGATTTTATCAAAAATGTAATAATGTCAGTGATTTCTCTCTGATAATGTTCATAAAACTTATGAATATATATCTCGCATTGCAACATGCTATTATAATATTACACGTGATTCAATGTGTTGAATAGCTTGAAATTTGTGAAACACGAATACCAAAAATAAATTTAAGCTATAATTATATAGTTATAATTATAGCTTAAATTTATTTTCGGTATTCGTGTTTCACAAATTTCAAGCTATTCAACACATTGAATTCAACTTCAGTTCGATCACTTAACATAAGAGCAAAGATTCCCATTACCCCATTATAAATAGTAAATATTTTTTTTACTTCGACAGTTATTAATCAATTTTATGTCCATCCGAAGTTAAGTGCTTTATGGTCACTTCCCTCTATCTGTGTGCAATGAAAAGAACAGAATTTTAATATTTAATTTAATTTACATGTCTAGCTTTATATGTGCTACTATATTGTACTTACTGTCTGTTACTGCCAAATCTCTATAACCCAATATGTTACGCTGTTTAGCAAAGTTCTACGGTATAAGACCGTATGCAATCCCAGCTGAAGAAATCCCAGCTAAAAGTATACCGGCCTTCTTGAAAGGCTTGATTGATTTTGCTATATCCTGCAAATAAGCGCTATAATTTAGACAATATTCAGATATAATCAAGAAATAATATACTTATAAAACAATAAATAAACATATATAAGCAGGCATATATAAGCAGATATATATACAAAATTTCAATCTACTTACTCGATAGGACCAAATATATTTTCTGCAGCAGATTCAAATATAACATTAACCTTATAATGTTATTATATCTTGACGTCGCAAACATTAACCTCATAACGTTATTATATTTTGACGTCGCGATGCTACCGCGTACTGCTCAGTGATGCCAGAATGCCCACGCTAGCAACACGCAACCGTAGTGGGAGGGATACGCACACAAACAAAAACCGTGTACATGTAATGCGCAGAGCGTTCTGCGCATTACATGTACACGGTTTTTGTTTGTGTGCGTATCCCTCCCACTACGGTTGCGTGTTGCTAGCGTGGGCATTCTGGCATCACTGGTACTGCTTGATACGTATCATATACGGTATACGGATGCACGCACATACACATTGTCTCTCAAGGCGTATTTGCACACTCAAGCGAATAATCGTACATGAGCGCTGCAAACGCGCCTTGAGGGACAAACTCGCTTTGCGTGTGTGCGTGCGAGCATACGTACGTGAGAGTCTGAAACTTATGATTATTATGACGATAATGATGGAAAACGAAAAATGTCACATTTCTGGTATACGATTATCATTCCTCAGGATTGACTGCACCAATCTTATTCAAACTGGTCGCAATCGAAAGCTTGCATCCACATTGTATAAGAAAAGTGCCGTTAGATTTTTGATTAACGGCTTGGTTCCTGAGGAATTTTGAGGCAAACCGTTGACAAGCTGGAACGAATATTTATATATACTTGGCGTCGCGACGCTACCGCGTCGCTTGATCATCACTTTATATGATATTTTAAAGATAACATATTGAATATAATTTATATAAGATATATATATATATATATATATATATATATATATATATATATATATATATATATATTAATAGAATATAAAATAGAACATTTTAAATATAATATAGAAGTTCATAAATTATTTTCTTTATAAAATTGCGTTCTGTTATTTACTGCCAATATCGAAAATCTAATACTGAAAATAATTCACGTTCTTTGATATTTGAGGCTTTCATGCTGTACATGAATATATTAGGTTTGGCTTCCGGGTTTGAGCTGTTTAAAATTTTCTAAACAATTCAATATCTGAATTTCCTATGTTGGGATTGCATCAGAAATTGAACTGATAGAAAATATAATTACATTTTTAATTTCCTGCAAGTTGCTTTTTGCAAGCTTTATATAATTCTCATGACCAAATCTCAAAAACGAGATGAACGCATCGCCCGCGCGTCGCATAGCGGTAAACAAACGAACTAGCGACTGAATAATATTTTTTGTAAAGTTTTTGGAATGTTGCGCACAGTAATATTTCTCATGAAATATTAAATAAATAATAATTTTGGATATATGAAAACGTGTGCATCAAATTCAATTATTAATATTAAACAAAATTAATGTTAACAATTAATTGCCAGATAACACATGTATGTCCTCTGGAAATCCAAAGGACATCTAATATAATAGACAGGACAGATATCCTATAGACATCCAATGGACATTTATAGGACATTAATACTTATTATAATACTTAAGAGTTCTAAATTATATTAAATAGCCTACATAACTGAAAGTAATCATGTATGCGTATTAAATTTTCATAAAATATATTTATAATTATATCTTAAAACGTCCTACAAATGTCCTGAACCGTCCTGGACATATTCAGGATGATCCTGAGGATGTCTTGTGCTGTCTGGGTAGGTATTGAAAATATGAAATGAATTATGATTATGAATTTTTTTTCATTTTCCAGGGGGGGGCATGTGCCCCTCCTTGCACCCCCCCTTGCGGACGCCCATGTTTGTGATACATCCTGCACTAACAAAGCTGATAATAGAAATAATACATAACAATTAAAAGTAGGCTCGTTAGAATTTAACAAAAAATATAAATAAATAAGGCCTTTACGAGCAATATATGGATGAACAATGTAGTTTTAATTTTAATTTATTACATAAAAATTGTGGGACGTTTCGACACTCTACTTGTGTCTCCTCAGCCACTCAAAAAATCAACAATAAGGCGCCCGGCGCAAGATCAATCATACCTCATGGTTTGATCAATACACCGTATATATGGCATCCATCACCTCTATCAGCGGTCGCAAATGTGCTCCTCATGTGGTCCAATGACTTTGAATTTTAAGTGAGGTCATTGTGTTCTCACAGATGAAATTAAACGTCATGTTGGTAAAATTTGTTTGTATCGCAATGCATAGTCAGTTATTATCTGTCAATATTTTACATCATTACTATTATATATAAACTAATATTACAATCAAATGCAAAAATCACTTACAATTTTTATTCCTACTAGTCAAACGAAAGAACAATATTATGTAAAGGAAGTTATCTAGCGCTGTCACTGACTCGAAATGAGAGATACAGGCATTGTGTGGATCTTTTATATGTTTTGTCAAATGTCAAACACGCAGACGCAAAATGTGAAACTCGCTATTTAAGATTTTGGAACATCAAGCAACGGAAAGTATGCATGGTCTAACAATTCTATTTCATCCATGAAATTAAGGCCGTTTCTTTGTTTTTTTATGAAAATCGCCTCTGATATTAATCTTTTGTGATAATTGGATTCTTGATCCAAAATCTTAACATTGTCCCAATCCATATGATGGTTTATTTCAATTACGTGTTGGGAAACCACTGATTGTTTTTTGTTAAGTTTATGTTCATTAATTCGGGTTTTTAATTGCCTCTTTGTTTGTCCTACATATGACGCATCGCAATCAGTACACCCAATTTTGTATATGACGTTTTTATTACAATAAGCAGGACTAACGTCTTTGTGGACTCTAATGAAACGGTTGAGGCGATTAAAACATTTGAAACCAGTGGCAACATCGATGTTTTTGAAAGATACAGAAAATGATTCGGAAAGACCTTTAATGTAGGGTAACGCTATGAATTTTTTGTGGTTATTGTTGTCTGTGTCATTGTTTACCATGTGCGTGATGTTATGATTTCTGTTTAAATTAACCGTGATAAGTTTTTTTATTCTGATGTGAATGTCTTTGAAAATGTAAGGAAGAGGATAACCATTATTCATAAGTACATTGATGCAAAAAATAATATTCTTTTCATGAAATTCAGGATGAGATAATAAAATAGCTCTGTCGATTAAGTTGTATATAGTGCCTATTTTATGGCATGATGGATGGTTAGAAAAATATGACAGATATCTGCCAGAGTATGTTGGTTTTTGAAACCAATCAATGACCAAATGTACACCATACCTGTAAATTTTTAGATCCAAAAAACCGATACATTGGTTCTCCTCTAACTCACATGTGAATTGTATTCTATTGTGGTATGAATTGTAAATCTGTAAGATCTTATCTATTGAGCTCCTGGGAGCTGCCAAAAAAATGTCATCAACATATCTGTAATAAAGCGGTAAATCAAGTCCAATCTTAGCCAGAGCTTTATTTTCTGTGTCTTGCAAAACAATGTCCGCTATGATGGGGGACAATGGCGAACCCATGGGGGTGCCAAATGTTTGTTTGTAAATGTTATTGTCAAACGTAAAGTAAGTGGATGTTAAAATGAATTTGATAATGTTGATGAAATCATTTTTTGGAATGTCAGTCATTTTCTGTATATATGGCCACCTGTAATTAACCCCGGACAATGCTAAATCCACAGAAACATTAGTAAACAAAGAGACAACATCTAGAGAAATTAAAATGTCTGATTCATCTATCTTTAAATTGGAAAGGCAATCAAATAGTTGAAAACTGTTTTTTACATAGCCGCAAGCTTGTGGCAAACTGTCATTTAAGATTTTGTGCAAAAAATTACCGATTGCATATAATGGGCTATTGATGGAGGAAACTATGATGCGTAACGGATAGCCTGTTTTATGAATTTTTGGAATACCGTAGGCTTTAGGCAGTAAGCCATCACTTGATCTAAGATGATGGTACGATTGTATAGAAATGTATTTTTTATCTAGGAACTTTTTTAACATGTTATTAATGTCAGATTCGATTTTTTTGATTGGATTTTTTTTAACAGTAATGTAGGTGTCTTTGTCGCTCAGCATCTCATTAATGTAAGAAATGTATTTATCTCTGTTCATGGCTACAGTTGTATTGCCTTTGTCAGCTCTCGTGAAAATAATATTATTATTTTCTTTAGTGAAATTGACCGTTGATCTGTACATACTGATAAGAGAAATGTCAACAGGTAGAAATGTAGGTTTTTTATTTTTAAAATTTTGCAACTTTGCTGGACAGCTTTGTTTCTAATCATGAGCTTTGTATTATTGTCTAATTTTTTTATATTACTTTCAACATCTTTAATAAATTCATGAATCATATGTTCTTTGTTGCCAAACGGAAGTGAAAATCTGTCTCCAAGTTGTAATAAACACTCTGTTTCTTTTGGGATGCTATGTCCTGATATGTTAATGAACCATTTATTATTTACGGAATCAAATGGACTGAATGTTGTATTTAAGAACAGATCAGGGGTAACAGTGATGGGAATCTGGGAAGTTGTGTGAGGATATTCTTTTAATGAGAAAACATGTTTTGTTGTATCGTCTCTGTTTTCTGTAGAATAAAAATATTGGATTGGATTTAATTCTGAAAGTCTTTGTTTGTCGCGTTTGCTTTTAATCCACCGGATTCTTGTTTCGGATTTTTTTGTCAATCTATTGTAACAATTATTAAATGACACAGAGTGATACCTGAAGATTTGATTCCAAACATGTGATGGTAATAAATTAGAAAGAGACCTAGACAGATGAGACAGACTATGTTTATATTTTTGTATAGTTCTGTATGAGTTAGAAATTTCCAAACCGATGATTTTCATATTAAAACAATCGACAAGCCTTTCCAATTTTTTGACAGAATTGTCATTACAAAGGTAGAAATTAAATCTCTTTGTGCCATATAAATGTGGAGGGGTGACGCAATTAATCTTGTACAATTTTAGCGCATGGATCTTAGAATAAAGATCCATGCGTTTTTAATGTCTCTTTGTTTACTAATGTTCCTGTGGATTTAGCATTGTCCGGGGTTAATGACAGATGGCCATATATACAGAAAATGACTGACATTCCAAAAAATGATTTCATCAACATTATCAAATTCATTTTAACATCCACTTACTTTACGTTTGACAATAACATTTACAAACAAACATTTGGCACCCCCATGGGTTCGCCATTGTCCCCCATCATAGCGGACATTGTTTTGCAAGACATAGAAAATAAAGCTCTGGCTAAGATTGGACTTGATTTACCGCTTTATTACAGATATGTTGATGACATTTTTTTGGCAGTTCCCAGGAGCTCAATAGATAAGATCTTTACAATTACAGATTTACTGGCAGATATCTGTCATATTTTTCTAACCATCCATCATGCTATAAAATAGGCACTATATACAACTTAATCGACAGAGCCATTTTATTATCTCATCCTGAATTTCATGAAAAGAATATTATTTTTTGCATCAATGTACTTATGAATAATGGTTATCCTCTTCCTTACATTTTCAAAGACATTCACATCAGAATAAAAAAACTTATCACGGTTAATTTAAACAGAAATCATAACATCACGCACATGGTAAACAATGACACAGACAACAATAACCACAAAAAATTCATAGCGTTACCCTACATTAAAGGTCTTTCCGAATCATTTTCTGTATCTTTCAAAAACATCGATGTTGCCACTGGTTTCAAATGTTTTAATCGCCTCAACCGTTTCATTAGAGTCCACAAAGACGTTAGTCCTGCTTATTGTAATAAAAACGTCATATACAAAATTGGGTGTACTGATTGCGATGCGTCATATGTAGGACAAACAAAGAGGCAATTAAAAACCCGAATTAATGAACATAAACTTAACAAAAAACAATCAGTGGTTTCCCAACACGTAATTGAAATAAACCATCATATGGATTGGGACAATGTTAAGATTTTGGATCAAGAATCCAATTATCACAAAAGATTAATATCAGAGGCGATTTTCATAAAAAAACAAAGAAACGGCCTTAATATCATGGACGAAATAGAATTGTTAGACCATGCATACTTTCCGTTGCTTGATGTTCCAAAATCTTAAATAGCGAGTCTCACATTTTGCGTCTGCGTGTTTGACATTTGACAAAACATATAAAAGATCCACACAATGCCTGTATCTCTCATTTCGAGTCAGTGACAGCGCTAGATAACTTCCTTTACATAATATTGTTCTTTCGTTTGACTAGTAGGAATAAAAATTGTAAGTGATTTTTGCATTTGATTGTAATATTAGTTTATATATAATAGTAATGATGTAAAATATTGACAGATAATAACTGACTATGCATTGCAATACAAACAAATTTTACCAACATGACGTTTGATTTCATCTGTGAAAACACAATGACCTCACTTAAAATTCAAAGTCATTGGACCACATGAGGAGCACATTTGCGACCGCTGATAGAGGTGATGGATGCCATATATACGTTGTATTGATCAAACCATGAGGTATGATTGATCTTGCGCCGGGCGCCTTATTGTTGATTTTTTGAGTGGCTGAGGAGACACAAGTAGAGTGTCGAAACGTCCCATAATTTTTATGTAATAAATTAAAATTAAAACTAAATTGTTCATCCATATATTGCTCGTAAAGGCCTTATTTATTTACATTTTGAGAAATAATACATATATTAAAAATAATAATGATACAACTTCACGTGATATATCTGTTTTTAATGAAACTTATGTGATTAATAATAAGACTTCAGTTATACTCAATCAAACTATTAATAATGAAAGTAAGTTTGTTATAGCGAAAAAATTTTTTAATTTTTTATATTAATTTGAAAATCTTACATTTACAGATTTAAATAATGTTATATGTGATAATAATAACATCCATACCAGGCCGACTAACAACTATAATCAAAATGATAATGATCTCAACGATAATACTGGTATTAACTGTGATATTACTTGTTTCGTAAATGATACTGAATGTACTGAAGAAATCAGTTTTGAAAATACAAATATTAATACTAATTTTGAAAGCGATATTAATAACACTATGGATGGTAAATAAAATATTATTTTTAAAAATATTTAATATTTAATTTGTTTTCTATATAGCAAAACATTTTAATAAGAAAATTTCTTTATTTTATTAGTCCAACTAGGAAATTTTAATAATAATAATATTAGTACTGATTCAGAATGAGTGAAAAAATTTTTTAATTTTTTACGCTTCTTTGTGAAAAAAATTTAGACTAAGAATATATATAAAAAGGTTTTGTTTTAAAACGATTGATAATCTTTTTCTGTTTATTAATTATATATTATATTAATTTGAAAATAATACATTTACAGATTTAAATAATGTTATATGTGAAAATAATAACATCCATATCAGCTCGACTAACATCTATAATCAAAATGATAATGATATCAACGACTATACAGGTATTAACTGTGATATTACTTGTATCATAAATGATATTGAGTGTATTGAAGAAGTCAATTTTGAAAATACTAATATTAATACTAATTTTGAAAGCGATATTAATAACACTGTGGATGGTAAATAAAATATTATTTTTAAGAATATTTAATATTTAATTTGTTTTCTATATAGTAAAATATTTTAATAAGAAAATTTCTTTATTTTATTAGTGCAAATAGGAAATTTTAATAATGATAATATCAGTACTGATTCAGAATATGAAAAGAATGATAACGATAGCAATTATGAACCAAGTTCGGATAGTGATATATCAAATTATAACATTGAAATAGAGAGTGATAAAGAAAATAAAAGTGATACTAATAAAAATGAAACAGTTGATTGTATTAATATATCAGCAGTAAGCGTACATGGGTATTGTTTAATAAAGACCCGAGGAATGTCTGGTTTCGGGGGTGTCGGGCCGAACAGTCAATGATACACACACACAAAAAAATATGAGCCGCACTTCACAATTATTCTGGCGATGAGATCTCGCTTTATTCTAGTAATTACACTAAATCTTAATTCTAGGATCTTTAGCAATAGTTTTATAGGTTGTAATTGAGAACGACTGCGAAATCCGCCGAGGAATTAGAGAGAGGTTGCAAGAGAATATTACTTCGATTTACAACGTACCGCGTGCGTCGCAAGATAACTGCGTACAAGTCCCCGGTTTCCCGAGAAGGGATAGCGCACATCTCACGCGTGTATGATTCTTTAATTTGAGGCTGTTAATTTCCGGGAGATGACAATGACCGTTTAAGACAACCGAATTAGAGTTCACTTGAGCAAAGCCACGAGAATCTAAACCGAATATTCAGAGAGCGAAAACTGTTCTAAAGGCAACGTGCGTCACGATAGACCGGTACTCACAGAATGATCGAGGATTTCCGGAAGGGTCGATATCGACGCAGGAGCGCGGATAAGGTCCTGAGAGCGTGCTTATGATTGGGTGATAACATTGCGCGAGACTAGTTAGATTGATAGGACAGACTGCGGGATTGGGTCACGGCCGCGAACAAGAGGAAAAAGGAAGAGAGAGAGAATGCTAGAGAGAAGGACTAGAGTAAGTGAGATGCCGGTGCAAAGATTGAGAAAAGGGAGCGATATTTCCTGAACAGGTATAATGATGAAAATATGTACGTTTCGGTTTCCAAGCCTAAAGGAGCACAAAAGAAGAATTTTTGCTATTTTTGCAAAAAATTTCAAAACGAAATTGCTAGGCATTTAGAGACAGTTCATCGCAATGAAGAAGAAGTGCAAAAATTTTCTATATTACCGAAAGGTTGGATTATAAAAATATAATTTGCATGATAATTTTATTGTAAAAGTTTCTTATATTATATCTGACATTTTATTATTATTTTATTAATTACATATACATATATAAATATAAGTATATGTATATGTGTATTAGTATCCTTTAATTCAGTTAATATAAACATGATCAAGCGACGCGGTAGCGTCGCGACGCCAAGTATATAAAAAAAAACGTTTCGGCTTGTCAACGGGTTGCCTATGTACAGGGGCCGCGACGCTACCAAGTAGCTTATCTGGAGTTTTACGTCTAATAAACTTTCGATTAAAATTCCTCAGGAACCAAGCCGTTAATCAAAAATCTAACGGCACTTTTCTGATATAATGTGGATGCAAGCTTTCGATTGCGACCAGTTTGAATAAGATTGGTGCAGTCAATCCTGAGGTATGATAATCGTATACCAGAATGTGACACTTTTAGTTTTCATAAGATTCAGACTCTCACGTACGTACGTATGCACGCATACACGCAAAGCGAGTTTGTCCCTCAAGGCGCGTTTGCAACGCTCATGTACGATTATTCGCTTGAATGTGCAAATACGCCTTGAGAGACAATGTGTATGTGCGTGCATACGTATATGATACGTATCAAGCGGTACGCGGTAGCATCGCGACGTCAAGATATAATAACGTTATAAGGTTAATGTTCGCGACGTCAAGATATAATAACATTATAAGGTTAATGTTATATTTGAATCTGCTGCAGAAAATATATTTGGTCCTATCGAGTAAGTAGATTGAAATTTTGTATATATATCTGTTTATATATGCTGCTTATATATGTTTATTTATTGTTTTATAAGTATATTATTTCTTGATTATATCTGAATATTGTCTAAATTATAGCGCTTATTTGCAGGATAAAGCAAAAGAAATCAATCAATCCTTTCAAGAAGGCCGGTATACTTTTAGCTGGGATTTCTTCAGCTACAGTATAAGACCGTATGCAATCCCAGCTGAAGAACTTTGCTAAACAGCGTAACATATTGGGTTATAGAGATTTGGCAGTAACAGACAGTAAGTACAATATAGTAGCACATATAAAACATTCAGTAGCACATAAAACCAGATATGTAAATTAAATTAAATATTAAAATTCTGTTCTTTTCATTGCACACAGATAGAGGGAAGTGACCATAAAGCACTTAACTTCGGATGGACATAAAAACGATTAATAACTGTCGAAGTAGAAGAAATATTTACTATTTATAATGCGGTAAGGGGAATCCTTGCTCTTATGTTAAGTGATTGAACTGAAGTTGAATTCAATGTGTTGAATAGCTTGAAATTTGTGAAACACGAATACCGATAATAAATTTAAGCTATAATTATATAAGCTATTCAACACATTGAATCACGTGTAATATTATAATAGCATGTTGCAATTGCTTGTAAATTCCTACGATTTTATCAAAAATGTAATAATGTCAGTGATTTCTCTCTGATAATGTTCATAAAACTTATGAATATATATCTCGCATTGCAACATGCTATTATAATATTACACGTATGCAAAGGAAGCCAAAGTATTCATACGTAGTATTTATTTTTATTTATTATTCTCAAAGTGGATCTTACTGCAACAAAATTTTGATCATTTTAATTTATTAATCTGTTCATCAGTATACATACATAGTATGTATACTTTGGCTTTCTTTATACGTATAACTATATTACATTATTTAAGAAAATTCAATAACCGATCAAATGTTATACGTATAACTATATTACATTATTTAAGAAAAAGAAAAACCTATGATAATTATATATCACATTGCACAACATGCTATTACAATATTAGTTATACATATGCGAAGAAAGCCAAAGTATATATATACATAGTATTTATTATTCTCAAAGTGGATCTTATTGGAACAAAATTTTAATCGCTTTAATTTAGTAATCCGTTTGTCAGTATATATACGTAGTATATGTATATTTTGGCTTTCTTTGCATACATATTGAAAGACAGAAAGACGAATTAAGTGTGACTTGAAAAAAACTATATTTAATTATATGTTTGTGTAAAATAAAAAGAACAATTATAACTTTTATATATATATTAAATTTTTATTTAAATATTCTATCTATAATTATATTTTACACATATATCTCGCAATTGTACAACATGCTATTATAATATTAGTTATATGTATGCAAAGAAAGCCAAAGTATATATATACATAGTATTTATTATTCTCAAAGTGGATCTTATTGGAACAAAATTTTAATCGCTTTAACTTATTAATCCGTTTGTCAGTATACATAGTATATATATTTTGACTTTCTTTGCATACATATAACTGATACGTTATTTTATTAAAAAAAAACTTATAAATATATATCTCGCAATATCACAACATGTTATTATAGTATTAGTTATATGTATGCAAAGAAAGCCAAAGTATACATACGTAGTATTTATTATTCTCAAAGTGGATCTTATTGGAACAAATTATAATCGCTAAATATATAAAAAAAATAAAAAACAAGATTTTATTGCCTATATAGGATTCAATAAAATTAAGTGCCAATTCTACATAAATAAAACTACTGTATTATTGTAAGATAATATAATGTAAGCATATATATATTATTGTTGAACATTATATACTAAAAATAAAATTAATGAATGCCGATTATACAATAAAACTTTATTATTGTAAGATATTCTACATAAATAAAACTTTATTATTGTAATTTACTTATAATTATTGAATTTTATTATTATTAGATAAAAACTATATCATATTATTAAAAATAAAACGAATGCCAATTCTATATAAATAAAATCTATTATTGTGAGATAATATTTAAAAGAAAAAAAAAATACTTAAAAGGAAATACTTAAAATAAAAAATACTTTGTCTTCTTTGGTATCTTCTATGGTACTTTATTTATCTTTTTTGGCATTATAAATATTTCGCATTGTACAACATACGTATAACTAACATTACATTATTTTATAAAAGAAGGAAAACTTATAAATATCTCATATTGCGCAACATGCTACTATAATATTAGTTATACGTATGCCAAAAAAATCAAAGTATACATATTATGCATATATACTGATAAAGCAAATAACATTTTGTTGCAGTTAGATCAACTTTAAGAATAATAACTAAATACTATGTATGAAAAAGTGAATCTTACTGCAACAAAATGTTATTTGCTTTATCAGTATACATACATAATATGTATACTTCGATTTTCTTGGCATACGTAATACTAATATTACATTATTTTATAAAAAAAAAAGGAAAATTTATAAATATCTTGCATTCCCACTCGGCATGTAATATTGCTGAAATACTGTAATGTTCGGAAATGGTACAGAAATATTTCATTAATATTTCAATTGTAACTTTTCATCCGAAATATTTCAGAAATGTACCTGCATCATGTTTTTAAATTATTGCATTTGCAATATTTCTGAAATCTTTCAGAAAGTCCTTTTGTAACTAGTATTAAGGTTATAGTTTACTTGCCTACCGCTATGCGGCGCGCTATTCACTGTCTATACCCGTATTCAAATTTCTGTCATGAGCGTATATAAAGCCTGCGAAATGCGGTTAATAATATTATAATTATTTTTATCAGTTTAATTTCTGATGCGATTTCCGTACCGGGAAATTCAGATATTGAACTGATTTTTAGAAAATCGGACAGATAAATGTCCGATTTTCACTTATTCGGACAATTTCTGACCGAATCAGTGAAAATCGTTCGTTATTATCTGCTTAAAATATAAAACAGAAATTAACTTCCATATAAATAAAATCTTTAATTTTATAAATTAAATTATTTAAATTTACCTATAATATATATCACATTAATGTATATTGTTATATATTATTACTGTAATTGATTTTAGTTTTGCCGTCAAACAAACATCAGAAAATGACGTCTTGTGGATGTGACATATCGACATCATTTTCGGGTCTTATGAGACCTAACTTAGGATATTTAAGTGATCATTTTGTGACCAAAATTTACCGTCATTATGACGTCAGTTCGCTACTTGGGATATGTTTCAGAAATATTTCAGTAATATTACCGAAATATTGCTGAAATCTTTTAGCAAGGTTGCATTTGAAATGATTGCGGACATTGAAACATTGCAGAAATGTTGCAGAAACGGTCGTGAAATATTTCTGTAATATTGTTGAAAGGTGTAATATTTCAAATGGAATATTGCAGCAATGTATCAGAAATATTACATGCCGAGTGGGTTGTACAACATGCTACTATAATATTGATTATACATATGCCAAGAAAATCAAAGTATATATATTATGCATGTATACTGACAAAGCAAATAACATTTTCTTGCAGTTAGATCCACTTTAAGAATAATAAGTAAATATTATGTATGAAAAAGTGGATCTTACTGCAACAAAATGTTATTTGCTTTGTCAGTATACATACATAATATGTATACTTTGATTTTCTTGGCATACGTATAACTAATATTACGTTATTTTATAAAAAAAAGGAAAACATAAATATCTTGCATTGTACAACATGTTACTATAATATTGGTTATACATATGCCAAGAAAATCAAAGTATACATATTATGCATGTATACTGACAAAGCAAATAACATTTTGTTACAGTTAGATCCACTTTAAGAATAATAAGTAAATACTATGTATGAAAAAGTGGATCTTACTGCAACAAAATGTTATTTGCTTTATCAGTATACATACATAATATGTATACTCCGATTTTCTTGACATACGTATAACTAACATTACATTATTTTATAAAAGAAGGAAAACTTATAAATATCTCATATTGCGCAACATGCTACTATATTAGTTATACGTATGCCAAGAAAATCAAAGTATACGTATTATGCATGTATACTGACAAAGCAAATAACATTTTCTTGCAGTTAGATCCACTTTAAGAATAATAAGTAAATATTATGTATGAAAAAGTGGATCTTACTGCAACAAAATGTTATTTGCTTTATCAGTATACATACATAATATGTATGCAGAAAAAATATAAATTTTTACAAAAAGCAATGAGATCACCTAAAAAAAACCTCACAAAGGTAAAAAAAAAATACGCCAAGTATATAAAAAAATCCCAACATGTACGCAAAAAAAGTTTAATATCTATCCCTACAAAATAACTTTTAAAAAAGTTTTTCTTTGAAAAATAATTTTCATACAAAATAAAAAAATAAAAAAAGATTTTCCTCTAAAAAATAACTCTAAAAAAATAAAAACCTTTAAAAAATCAAAAATCAAAACTAAATGAAATCAATAGTTAACTAGCCAAGTATTTAGAAGCAATTCAGTTTATAAAGATTTGTGATTTGAAATAGTATTTGTCATAAAATCAATCTTGTATTTATAGAAATGTTATAGACAGATTCACAGATTCACGGGTTTCTATGAAATTAAAACACATTTTATTTTTATTAACAGAAATCTGATTTTCAAGATAAGTTCAACAATTTTGAATATTATATATCACAAATTACACTATTATAGAGCTTATTAAGGGTATTATATGCTATAATAAACAAATCATATTGTTGATGTTAAGTGCGATTAAAATTCCTTTCATTTGCAAAGTATATCTTACAGGATGTATAATTCGAAAGAAAATTTTTCATAAACTCAAAGTCGCATAAAACAAACTTACACCAAAGTAAAGTATAAAAACTTGGCGTGCCCGGGTCGTATTAAAATATATGGTCCCAGATTTGTATCGTTCATACAATATTTCATGTTATATGAAAATTATTGCATATATATTGTTAGAAATTAAAATAATTTTATATATTTATAATATATACACGTCTTAATGCGACCCGGGGAACGCCAAGTTTTTATACTTTACTTTGGTGTAAGTTTGTTTTATGCGACTTTGAGTTTATGAAAAATTTTCTTTCGAATTATACATCCTGTAAGATATACTTTGCAAATGAAAGGAATTTTAATCGCACTTAACATCAACAATATGATTTGTTTATTATAGCATATAATACCCTTAATAAGCTCTATAATAGTGTAATTTGTGATATATAATATTCAAAATTGTTGAACTTATCTTGAAAATCAGATTTCTGTTAATAAAAATAAAATGTGTTTTAATTTCATAGAAACCCGTGAATCTGTGAATCTGTCTATAACATTTCTATAAATACAAGATTGATTTTATGACAAATACTATTTCAAATCACAAATCTTTATAAACTGAATTGCTTCTAAATACTTGGCTAGTTAACTATTGATTTCATTTAGTTTTGATTTTTGATTTTTTAAAGGTTTTTATTTTTTTAGAGTTATTTTTTAGAGGAAAATCTTTTTTTATTTTTTTATTTTGTATGAAAATTATTTTTCAAAGAAAAACTTTTTTAAAAGTTATTTTGTAGGGATAGATATTAAACTTTTTTTGTGTACATGTTGGGATTTTTTTATATACTTGGCGTATTTTTTTTTTACCTTTGTGAGGTTTTTTTTAGTAAATGTATTTAAATATTTTTTATTATATGTAGGTACTGTAGAACGGAAAAAGATTATAGAAACTCCGAAGAAATGGTAATTTCTTATTCAATACTGATCCATTATTAAATAATGGTGAACTTATTGTCTGCAGAAGACTACAAAGGAAACTAAGTCGTACAGCAACTGATTTCACATGTTGCATTAAATGCAAAGGATTTTTTACAAAAAACAACGTTAGACATCACTTTGCACAATGCAGTGGCAGGAAAGCATTTACAGCAATACAAGTTTTGGGCAGAAAAATTACTGGTCGCATTCATAATAATGCAAGCAATGTGTTAAAAAACGTCATATTTCCTGTACTTCGAGATGATTTCGTTATGCGCTCAATAAGATATGATCAATTATTAATAACCTATGGAAATAAATTAGCGATAAAATATAAACATTTACATCAACATGATATGATTCGTTCGCGTCTTCGTTTACTCGGAAGATCTTGGCTTACAATGAAAAAGTTCAATAAAGATCTAGAGCAGTTTAGTTCTATTTATGATCCATTATATTATGATGACTGTATTAAATCTGTCCAAGAAGTTGCACAATTAGATAAAGATACAAATACTTATAAAGCACCGGCAACAGCCTCTACTTTAGGCACGTTATTAAAACAAGTTTGTAATTTATTTATTACGGAATGTATAAAAATCCATTATTACAAACGAAAAGAAAATGCCGAGAATTTTTTAAAGATTCTACAAGAAGATTATGCTACAACTATCAATAAAGTAGTTGAAGAAACTCAGTCATAGAAAAGGAGACAAAAGAAAATTATATTGCCAAGCATAAATGATATACAAAAATTATATAATTATTTACATCAAAAACGAAAAGTAGCATATGATAAATTAAAACAAGAATTTGTATACCAAGCTTGGTTGAATTTAGCACAAAGTATGCTCATATTGCTTCAGTTATTTAACAGACGTAGAACTGGCGAAATTGAGCGAGTTCTTATTGAAGATTTTCAATCTCATACAGGTCTTAATGAAGATACACACAAAGAATTATATCAATCATTATCATCAGCTTCGCAAAAGGTAATAAAAATTATGTAATACTCCTGTAAAGATTAAAAAAAAATTTAATACTTGGCTATAAATATGTTCTTTGTTTAAGAAATGCTATAAAATCTCTGATGAGTTTTAAAAAATTTTATTTTTACAAACTTATATTCACAAAATTATGTACAGATATTATGTACACTTTTTATATATTTATTTTCATATTTATAATTTACACATTTAATTTTATATAATTATTATTTCATAATAATTATTGTAGAATATATATATTATTTTATAATAATAATCATTATAGAATATGTACATACATAATTTTTTTAAAAAGATTATCTAATAGTGTCTAATTTTTTCAGCTCGTAAAAAAGTATGTAATATTCGCAATTCGTGGCAAACTAATGCGTACTGTGCCTGTGATTCTACATTCTCAATTACTGGAATGTCTACAAATGATTTTGAAATATCGAAATAACGCCAAAGTACCACCGCAAAATCCATTTTTATTTGGTATTCCAAGTGATAATAAAAGGCGCTTTAAATATTTACGAGCATGTGTTTTATTACGTGCATTTTCTGAAGATTGTGGAGCAAAATTACCTAGTTCTTTAAGAGGTACACAACTGCGCAAACATATTGCCACATGTTGTATAATTTTGAATTTATCCGAAGATCAAGTTACTGATTTGGCAAATTTTATGGGGCATGATAAAAATATACACAAAAGTCATAACTGGCAACCAATACCTGAACTAGAAATAATACGCATCACACAATTCTTAGAAGCAGCACAAGGAGGCACCGAAAAAGAAAATGAAGATGAGAAAGATGAAGATGAAAATTTTAATGATTATAATGATGATAATAATGATAAAAGTAAGAATGATAATAATGATGATGATGATAGTGATAAAAATAATTGTGATGATGAATCTAATGTCGAAAATGAGGAAAGAATTATAGATAATGCTCCCTTTCAAAATGACATAATATCACAAAACTATGTAACATATACAAATGATTTAACACCATCATCAAAAACTCAAACTACTTGCCATAACATAACAAAATCAAGAAATTCTTCAAGTAATAAATTTACGAAAAAACAACGTAGAAACTTAAAAGCAGATTCTTCTTCTGCAGAGAAGGACATATCAATGAATGAGAATAGGAAACGACGTAGTAGTAAGTAGACTAATCTGTGAAATAATAATTTTTCTATAAAATATTTATTAAAATGTATATATATATATATATATATATATATATATATATATATATATATATATATATATTTATCAAAACGGCAATGTTATTCAAAATATCATAGGTCATCATATGTACTGTGCTCTTATCAAACTGTGTTAATTTAAATTCTGTTCTGATTATCTTGCTTGTCTTGTTATAGCAATACATAACCCAAATGCAACAATATCAATGGCAAAAGTTTTATATATAACAAAACTATTTTTTTTCAGCTTCTCCTTATGGTCGAACAAAAAGAATAAGATGGAGCATAGATGAACGCGCCATTATCTACAAAGAATTTAACACTTCTTTATTGAATTCAAAACTGTCATCTTCAAAAGATATTTTGCGTATTAAATTAAACAATCCAGCTTTACAAAATAGGAGTGTTGCTCAAATTCGAACATGGATACATAACCATATATCTGGAAATACTAAAAAGCATACATTATAATGTTATTTTAATATCCTTATTTCTTTCCCGTATTTTCCAATATTTTCGAAAAATATATATTTGTATATGGAGAGAAGGTCAATATACATGTACGCTATGTATAGCTATTGAGTATTTTAATTAAGACAAAAAACAGTAACAAAAAGAGTAACTTTTTAATATCATTTTATAAAATATTTACTTAAAAAGATTTAATATGAAAAAACACATTTTTAACATTTTATTTGAAGTTCCTGATATAATTGGTTCCAATATGAGTGGCTTTATATTCAATACCAAATTATAAATTTTTGATATTGACTTTTTTATTTCAACGGTACACATACATGTGTAACAATATAGAAGTAAATTTTTATTTGCCAAAGTATATTAAATTACATTACTTTTTTTTTAAAGAAAAGAAAAAGATAAATTGTTATGGAAATACATATTGAATTTTGTTTATGTTTAAATTTATATTAAATAATAATACACACACTATTTGTACTTTATAAGCATAAGTATAATACATGTATGTGACGAATCAACCAATTGGCAAATCTCCTTTAGAATAAATATTATATACATATTATATAAATATTATATATATATATATATATATATATATATATATATATATATATTTTATTTAATATTTTATTTAGCTATCTTTTTATAATGATATATGAAATAATTCAAATGTAATCCTCTTTATATTGATATATTAATTTGAATTCAATATGATATAAAATATATTAAAGTATTATTCATGATATCAATTGTTTTTTGAATTTTTTGATTATCACCAGTGTTATTATTTTCTTCAATATCACATCTATTTAACTTGTTGCAATCAGTATTATTTAAATATTTCTTAGACATTGTTACGTCATTGAATTTTTTACCTCTGCTATCAATAACATCTCTTTCAGATATATCAGATGATATCCCATTATTTGTATAATATTATGAATATTATTTTCTGTAAACCATAAATACATATCGTTGGTGCATATCATAAACATAAATCATACAATTATTAGCCACAAATTTTTGACGCATTCATTATTTGGAAGTATATCAACAGATCTAATTTTAAATATAAAAAATAAATCAATGTCAGATATTTAATAAACATTGTTTATAATAATAATAATAATAATAATATCTTACCCAAATTCGTATTCGTTAATATTATTCTAGGTACATTGGAATTTAAATTTGTCGCAACACCCAAAAGACATTTTTTGTTACCTGAAAATTAATAAATCTTGTCTAATCTTATATACTTTACATATTAATATTGCACTTTATATAAAAATTAAAATAGGCTGAGATCTTTTTCTCTCTTTCGAAAATAAATAAATAAAATTAAAAAAATATTTTGGATATACAGGGTGAGTCATTTTAATCAACGCACGCAAATATCTCGTAAAGTAAGCAAGATGGAAAAAAATGTTTTATACAAAAGTTGTAGGGTTTAGAGGGGGAGACATGATGAAAATATGGACTTGACCTTGAGTGACCTTTTCAAGGCCAAGTCAATGTGATCGATATTTTCTTAAATGGAACCCCCCATTTTTTATTGCATATTCTTGTAGCATATCTCGAAAGCTTTTTAAAACACTATAATAAAGTATTTTTTCATTAAGTACTTTTTGAGTTATTTTATATTTTATTCTGACATATTTTGATATAAAAAATATCTCGTAAAATATTCAGTTTTTGATAATCTTACCGTAATACTTTTGTGTACAGAATAATGAGACAAATCAATTAGTAAAAAAAAATAATTGTTTTTAAGAAAAAGTATGTAATTATTTACTATGTATTTTTTTAAACAATTATTTGTTTTTTTCTTTACACTAATTGATTTGTCTCATTATTCTGTACATAAAAGTATTACGGTAAGATTATCAAAAACTGAATATTTAACGAGATATTTTATTTTTTATATCAAAATATGTCAGAATAAAATATAAAATAACTCAAAAAGTACTTAATGAAAAAATACTTTATTATAGTGTTTTGAAAAGCTTTCGAGATAAGCTACAAGAATATGCAATAAAAAATGGGGGATTCCATTTAAGAAAATATCGATCACATTGACTTGGCCTTGAAAAGGTCACTCAAAGTCAAGTCCATATTTTCATCATGTGTCCCCCTCTGAACCCTATAACTTTTGTATAAAACATCTTTTTCCATCTTGCTTACTTTACGAGATATTTGCGTGCGTTGATTAAAATGACTCACCCTGTATAAATCAAATTTGGATGTATAAATCAAATAACCAAAGAAATTTTTGATTTCTTATCTTTCCAAATAAAAGTAAAATTTGCGTAAATCTGATATGATTACTTCCTAGTATAAACGACAAGTTCATTACTTGCTTGGGTAGCATATGTTGGTTTTATAAATGTTTTCTAGACATATATAATATGATATTATATTTATGAATAGTCTACTCGCAAAGAAAGAGTCTTGATATAATTTATCTTGTACTTTTGTTGATCGCTGTTTTAATCTTGCGCCAACAGCGCGTAAATTATATTAATATTGTGCAATATTTGTAACGGCAGGGCCGTTACTACGGCCATTGTATATATATAGTCGCCAAATATAGATAGATATACTCGCTTATTCACCCAGCCCTACCTGTCCTGCCCGCCGCCATCTTGCTTAACGCATGCGCGTTCGCTCTCGGCATGCGCTTTCGCTCACCGGCACGCTCTATCTCTCTCGCGGGGTCCCCACGCGGTACCGACTCCCACCGTCGGACCGACGGCGCACAGTGGGGGCCGCCGGCCGGGTATATAAGCCCGGCCGGCCGAGACATCGGGACCAGATCCTGTCCCGACATCCAACTCCCGACACCGACCTGCCTAATACCTACTACCTCTCGGGGATGAGGTTTCTCTCGTCTCTGCCGGGTTTCGCCGGCTCTCTCTACCTTCGGGCTGAGGTTTCGCTCAGCCCCGTCGGGTTTTGCCGACTCCTGTCACCACTCCTCGGGCCAAGGTTTCTCTTGGCCCTGTCGGGTTTCGCCGGCTCCTAACACCTACCCGGGCTGAGGTTTCGCTCAGCCCCGCCGGGTTTCGCCGGTTTCCGTTGCCAAGGCAGGCCCGACGTGACACTCGGTCCTGCCCGCAATACCTCACCGCCTAACCTGACCCTAGGATATAAGGTGCATGTACATATCGCGTTGTAAATAGTAGCCGCATGATAGAGATAAGCCTGCTAGTAATAAGACCGGGTACTATTAAGTCCGCTAGAAGTAAGGCCTGCCTAGTAATAAGTTCGCTAGCTATAACCGCCCGTTAGTCATAAGTTCGCTAGTTATAACCGCACGTTAGTACTAAGACCTGCCTAGTAATAAGTCCGCTAGTTGTAACCGCACGTTAGTACTAAGACCTGCCTAGTAATAAGTCCGCTAGTTATAATCGCACGTTAGTAATAAGACCGGTCCGCTGGCTGTAACTATACCGGGGCAATCAAGCCTGCTCACCGCTGTACCGACCACACCCGCAAATAAAACCGTCACCGCCTGCCTGCCGCGCCTGGCTTGCGCTTCTCGCTGCTTTGCGCCCTTCGCTCCGCGCTTGCGCGTTGCGCTCCGTAGATCCTGCTACCAGCGACAGCATTCACCGCACGCTATCACTAGACCCTGCACGCTGTATATATCTTTCTCTAACTGAATAAACTATCTCTTTCTACCTATACTGTGTCTCGTAAGCTTGAGTCTCCCCTCTTCTCGAACTCGGGCCCCCCTTGCATCCCCCGTGTGTGTGTGTGTGTGTGTGTGTGTGTGTGTGTGTGTGTGTGTGTGTATGCGTGCTTCCTGTCCATGCATGTACTTTGGTATATTTCAAACTTTTAAGTTTTACCATTTCCTCTTCCCCCGGCCCATGCATTCGATTTACTACACATAAATAAATGAATCTGCTAAAAATACATTTTCAAGACATATATTTTCAACTTTCACGTGTACATACACATTGATATTAGCAGGTCGCGGAAATATTGCTTTGTGTTTACATTTGAATACCTTCCCTCAATGTTTATACTATTTCATGTTCATTTTTTATTATTTTCTGTACTAGTGAATTCTTATGATGACACAGTCTTGTTTAATTCTTCCAAGCGTAAAGTTCTTACTTTTCATTTTATTTTTGAACACCCTATATATGTAAAAGCTTGTGTTTATTTCAGTTTATATGTGTAGTATACGTAGAACTATTTCTGTAAACTAACTTAAATATCCAGTTTTTCATTGTCAGACTATGTATAAATCTTGATCTTTACAAATTTTTGTTTGTTAATAACTTTTCAATAAGCAACGAGCGACGATTAAATTAGAAGAAAAAGTTACTCAGAATTATGTCCTTGATAACATATGTCAAGGTCAAGGTCATTGGGGCTGGGTCCCCTATTCGCTATATTTACCATCAAATTTGTATTTATAGAAATGTTATACACAAATTCTCTGCATAAAATTAAAACGCTTTATATTTTTATTAAGAGAAACCTGAGTTTCAAAATAAATTCAATAGAAATAAGAAAATATAAAAAAATTTTAATTAAAAAAACTTGGCGCTGCTAAACTAGACAATATGCTAAAATTAGTGTATTCTTTAATACATCCACATTGCAGTTATTGTGATATAACTAAATTAAATATAATTCTAAATTAAATTTAGATCTAAATTAAATTTATTGTTTGTTGGTTTTAATATGTACTTTAAAAGTTAGCAGCGCCAAGTTTCTTTAATTAAATTTTTTTTTATATTTTCTTATTTCTATTGAACTTATTTTGAAACTCAGGTTTCTCTTAATAAAAATATAATGCGTTTTAATTTTATGCAGAGAATTTGTGTATAACATTTCTATAAATACAAATTTGATTTTATGACAAATACTATTTCAAATTACAAATTCTCACAAACTGAATTGCTTCTAAGTACTTGACTAGTAACTATTGATTTCATATTTAGTTTTTATTTCTTATTATTTAGGAAAAATATTTTATAAATTATTTTTTAGATATATACTTGGCGTATTTTTTTTACCTTTGTGAGGGTTTTTTTAGTAGGATTTCACTGCTTTTTGTAATTATTCTTACTTTATATTAGTATATTAGTATAACAATAAATCACACGAAATTAATATCTGCTTTGATAAATAGCAATTGCTTATGAATCGTTAATTATTAATTATTATAGAGATCGAGTTTCAGATATCTTTTAATAATTTTCGCGATCGTATATAACGACACATGGATCTGTTGCCTACTCGCTGTCACTGTATGAATGACAACAAAGTGAGACATTCCATACACAATATAATAGCGCTATATATGCCGTATACCGACACGCGTCTTTGTTTACTTATTTGGCGGTATGATCATGTGGTGTAATGGGGTGTACATATACACATATTCGCTTTCTCTCTCTCTGCCGCTCTCTCTCCCGCTCCCCCCTCCCTCTCTGACTCCCATCCTCCCGCTTTCTCTCCCGCTCTCCCTCTCTCTCTCCGCTCTCTCTCTCTCTCCCCCTCTCTCTCTCTCGGTCTCCCGCTCTCCCACTCTCCCCCCCTCTCTCTCTCCTTCTCTCTCTCTTCCTGCCCTCCCCTCCCCTCCCGCCCCCCTCTCTCGCTCTCTCTCCCCCTCTCTCGCTCTCTCTCCCCCTCTCCCTCCCTCCCTCACCCCCCGCTCTCTGTCTCTCTCCCCCGCTCTCTCTCACTCAACCGCTCTCTCTCTCTCTCTCTCTCTCTCTCTCTCTCTCTCTCTCTCTCTCTCTCTCTCTCTCTCTCTCTCTCTCTCTCTCTCTCTCTCTCTCTCTCTCTCTCTCTCTCTCTCTCTCTCTCTCCTCTCTCCTCTCCCTCTCCCTCTCCCTCTCCCTCTCCCTCTCCCTCTCCCTCTCCCTCTCCCTCTCCCTCTCCCTCTCCCTCTCCCTCTCCCTCTCCCTCTCCCTCTCCCTCTCCCTCTCCCTCTCCCTCTCCCTCTCCCTCTCCCTCTCCCTCCCTCTCCCTCTCCCTCCCTCCTCCCCTCCCTCCCTCCCTCCCTCCCTCCCTCCCTCCCTCCCTCCCTCCCTCCCTCCCTCCCTCCCTCCCTCCCTCCCACCCTCTCTCTCTCTCTCTCTCTCCCTCTCTCCCTCTCTCTCTCTCTCTCTCTGCGATGGAGAAGACGTGTCAAACATCGCTCTATAAAAGTGATAATTTTTAAGTAGTTAAATAATGAGGGAGAGTGGTAAAAAGCTATTGAAGTAATAGCTACATAGACCGGGAATAGCCATGAGTGTTATCTAGCTGCAGTATGCTCATTTGTGAACGTAAGAACTACATTTCTTGTATGGGACGCCCAAGTCTCGTACGACAGGTGGACATTGAAGGTGGACAAAGTGCTGACGTGTGAAAGTGGATGCAAAGGTGACTGATCGCCTATGCTGATATAAGCAGTTTCGACCGGTAATTATCGATATGGAAGAATACGACGAATATCGATGCTCGGCATGTAAGAAGGCAATAAAAAACCAAGCTGTAACATGCAAGTCTTGCGATAAACTTTTTTACCATCCAGGATGTGTAATTAAGCATAAAATATATAATAGAAACCACGAATTGGTGGCGTGTCGTGGACCATTTGACAAATTTATTATCGATAGCGATAAAGAAGCAGCTATGACATCGACAGGAAGATCAACGGGGAGTACGGCATCAAGCAGTGGAAACAGAGTAGCAGGCGCGAGTGGATCAGCGGAAATTGAGGTAAAAATAGATTGGCTTATAAAAATAGTGAAGGAAATAAAAGATGAAACAGCGTGTAAAAAGGAAGTCAAGATGATGATTAAGGAAATAGTTCGACAAGAATTGGAAAATTTTAAACAAGAAGTGGGAGAATTGAGAAGAATGATACAGGAAGGAACTTCAGGACCGTCAGAAGGAACACAAAGAAGTTATAGTGATGCAGTTAAAGAGAATAAAAAAGAAAATATTATAATTGTCAAACCTAAGATGCAACAGGAGAGTGAAGTTACTAAAAAATTGATAAAAGAAAAGATAGACATCAAGAATATGCCTGTGGGAGTAACGAAGCTAAAAAAAAGAAGCAAGGGAACAGTGATTCTGGGTTGTGAGACTGAAGAAGAAATGGAAAAATTAAAGGCTACAGTACAAGCCAAGCTGGGCGAAAATTTCAAAGTAACTGAGTCACCGCGGATGAAACCTAAGATAAAAATTGTCAATATTGGCGAAGAAGAAATGAAGTTGAATGATGATAATTTAATAGTTACAATCAAAAAGCAAAACAAGATCGACGCGAAGAATGAAGAAATTCATATGCGAATAGTGAAGAAAATAGTTAAAAGTCAATCCGGAAGAAGAGGTAAAGAAGAAGGTTCTGTAATAATTGAAGCAGATGAAAAAACTCATGAAATAATGTTGAGCATGGGAAAACTGAATGTAGGATGGAGAAAGTGTCTGGTATTTAATCACATTAATATTAAAAGGTGTTTTAAATGCTGGGTTTATTATCATATTGCAAAAAATTGTACGCGAAATGAAACATGCCACAAATGTGCAAAAAATCATAGAGCGATTGAATGCACGGCGACAAACAAAAGATGTATAAATTGTATGTTTAAGATTCAAACATACAACTTGAAAATAAGTGATGAGCATGACGCCCTTGATCCGGAATGTCCGACATTTAAAAGGTCGATACAGGAGGAGAAGAGGAGAGCCGGCTGGGAGGACACTAAGTAACAACTACAGAAAGAAAAGGATACAGCATCAGATATGAAGATAATGAATCATGCATAGCACTGTCGGAGACTGGATTGACTGCTGGGTTGAGGATTTGTAATGCAAATAGCTGAGAAAGCTAGTAAAAATCGGACAAATCCGTCCTTCTCTTCCTATCTTTGATTGTGCAACGCTGTTAGTTGAGGACATTGCAATTTCGTAGAACTATTGTACGAAGGAGTTAAAGTGTATAATGCCTTACCAGCTGAGATAAAACGATGTAAAAATTGAGCGGTTTAAGCAATTGTAAAAGAAGTATATTGTAGTTAATGTAAACCAGATCTGTATCACAAATAGCTGAGAAAGTTAATAAAGATCAATCAATCAATCTCTCTCTCTCTCTCTCTCCCTCTCTCTCTCTCTCTCTTTCTCTCTCTCTCTCTCTCTCTTATTTATTACAAATTTTTAAAATTATAATTTTATAAAAGAGTAATACACGAAAGAATTATCGTACATGAGTGATATGAACGCGCCTTGAGGGACAAAATCGCTTTGCGTGTGTGCGTGCGAGCATACGTACGTGAGAGTCTGAACCTTATTATTATTATGATGAAGAAAAATGAAATGTCACATTTCTGGTATACGATTATCATTCGTCAGGATTGACTGCACCAATCTTATTCAAACTGGTCGCAATCGATAGCTTGCATCCACATTGTATAAGGAAAGTGCCGTTAGATTTTTGATTAACGGCTTGGTTCCTGAGAAATTTTAATCGAAAGTTTATTAGACGTAAAACTCCGGATAAGCTACTTGGTAGCGTCGCAGCCCCTGTACATAGGCAAACCGTTGACAAACTGAAACGAATTTTTATATATACTTGGCGTCGCGGCGCTACCGCGTCGCTTGATCAGGTATAGGATACAAACACACATATATCTTATAATAAACATACTATAAAATACATATATCTCTTTCTTATCATAAATATAGAATATTTTTATATGTAATGCGATGTTTTGTTTTGTTTTTACACATAGCATAAATTACTTTCGCAATATTTTATTTTTCTCTATAAATAAGATATGAAAATATTCTATACATTTATGACAGGATGTTTATATTCTATTCTATATATATTTACTATCAGATATGTGTGTGTGTGTGTGTGTGTGTATTCAATACCTAATCAAAAGACGCGGTAGCGTCTCGCTAAGTATATCTTTCGTCGTCTTTTTGTTTACTGTAAACAGACGCTACCGTGTATCATTTACCGGAGTGAGGACGTTTTTTGAAAATTTTAGAAAATGAATTCGAAATATCTCGTACGTCGGACCATCCTTTCGAGAGATGAACATATCAATCGAGAACATGGATTTTTCCGAATATAATAATATCAAAATGATACTGGTATTTGCACTTGATGTACAGATCTCGATATTTCATATGAATTTTTCGGCCAAAAAGGTGTCACTTTTCGAGACGCCATGTTTGTCCAGGTTCACTGATACGCCGCTAGGCTATGCTGCTAGTCCGTTTTCCAGGTTTACTGATACGCCGCTAGGCTATGCTGCTAGTCCGTTTTCTAGGTTCACTGATACGCCGCTAGGCTATGCTGTTAGGCCGTTTTCCAAGTTCACTGATGGGGCGACGCGTGGCGCCGGGCGTAGAGTCGCGGCCTGGTAATCGAGAGATTCCAGGTTCGATTCCGCTCGGGTCCCGTCCTTCCCACATGCCTCAAAAGAGGTTTTTTCCGCAAATTATCCTATCAACTCTATCCTTCCACTTCCCCATATGCCTCAAAAAGAGGTTTCGTATTATCCTATAAAACAATTTCTCCTAGAAACTTATACTCATTGATACGCACTATATATAACCTGTTGATGGCCAGAATTTGTGATCCACCCTTGATCGCAAGAGGCCAATAAATTAAAGGAGAGAGAGAGAGAAGTTCACTGATACGCCGCTAGACGTATGTCGCTTTGTTCGCAAGACGCCATATTGTTCCAGATTCATTGATATGTATACGCATGCACACATACATACATACGCGCGCCACACAATTCGCGCACACACGTAATGCATATACGCATATACGCACACATACGTACGCGCGCACACATGCACGCATAAATATTCACGCACGCATATATCTCATAAATATAAATATTAAAATAAAATTAATAATATATTAAATAATAATTTTTCATAATTTATGTAATGTACCGCATTCTTTCTATGCAGTATGGAATAATTCGTGAAGGTGAATTATGAAACATCCTGTATAGCAAAATCAAGAAACGCGATAGCGTCTCTCGTTAATATATAATAATTATATATAATAAATGTAATATAAGTATATCTTTCGTCTTTCTCGTTATATATAAAAATATATATAATAAATGTAATATAAGTATATCTTTCGTCTTGTTACAATAGATACATAATTTGTTGACATATTCTATGGTTTCGTCTTTTTTGTTATTAAATACATGATATGTTAACATATCTTACGGAAAAATCGTTTGGACATACTTTCACAAAATAAACATTACAAATACAAAGCCGCTGATGAGAAGCGAATGAAGCAAAAACATTGAATATTTAGGAAGAAAAGAAATAGTTTTATTACATATATACATTTATATATATACACTTCTATGCAGACTGTAGCGCAGAGTGATTCTCGATTTCGTTGTTTCAACGCGATTCACTGTGTTATAGTTTGTGCAGTGTAATAGTTTTAAATATTGGTGATTGGCGTGAGGAGATTAAGGTAATTTGTATTTCTAATTTATTCTACAATTCTATATTTATTTATTACAGAAAATATCTAAGGTTAACGTAATATTTCGCATTAAATTTAGTTACATTACTCAATTTTATCGAAATATGCATGTGTCTCAAATATACCCCGATATATTTATGTGTCAAGGCATTCCTCTATTCTCGATCGTATAACAATTACTAAAACTTTAAAGGTTATTATAAATATATTAAAGGTTATTGTATAATTATTATATTATACAATAACCTTTAATATATTTATAATAACCTTTAAAGTTTTAGTAATTGTTATACGATCGAGGATAGAGGAATGCCTTGACACATAAATATATCGGGGTATATTTGAGACACATGCTTTATCTCTGAATAATCACGTATCATGATTGTTGATTAATTAAAATATTATTTTATTCATCTTGATAATGAAACATTATTGATAAAATTATTATTATTAATAATAATAGTTAAATATAAAGATAAATATTAAAGCACATTTCTCTTGTTATTTTATATATAAAAATAAATATTGAAGTATAATGTTGAGTCATGAAAGAAACTCATATAAAAAATTTTACATTTTACAAAATATGTATATACAGGGTGTCCTAAAACTACGTATTTCCTCTTAATGGCAGATACCTTAGAACATTTCAAGACAAAATTCCAAATACAAAAATGCCGAGACTATAATAGTTTTCAAACGGGAAGCGATTAAATTTTACGATTGATAGGGCTGAAATTTCGCGCGCTCGAGCATGGCGAAATAACAAGTGAAAATAGTGCTCTATGAATGGGGCGCCCTTTTTATGATATTATGATTATCGTATAAATTTACAATAGCATTGTCATTATGTTTTCCCGCTTTTCTGTTTTCACGCATTGCATTAGTATATTCTTTTTACTAATAATGGATGCAAGAACTAAAGGCATCTCAAAAATGATTCAAGTAAAAATTTGTGACATGTTTCAACTTCAGCTGTCAAAGTGGTCGATCAATGTTACCATGAAGGTGTGTACTATTTCGCCGTACCTGAGCGCGCAAAATCTCAGCCCTGTCATTCGTAAAATATAATCGCTTCCCATTTAAAAACTATTATAGTCTAGACATTTTTGTATTAGGATTTTCGTCTTGAAATTTTCTAAGGATTCTGTTATTAAGAGGAAATACGGTAGTTTTAGGACATCCAGTATATATATATATATATATATATATATATATATATATATATATATATAATGCGAAATGTTTCGTAAAATATATTGAAAATTGTAAAATGTTTACTTAATATCTTTTACTTTTTCTTTAGAAAGAAGTTAGGTTGGCAGCAGACAATTCATACTGCAAAGATAAAATCATGTAAGTGCTATATTTACATATTATTATTACTTAGTTGAAAAAATTAATAATATAAATAATCAAATAAATCAAATTGAATTGAATAAGGACAAGAGATAACAAAAACAAAAATGGCAATAAAAAATATAATAAAATTATCAAATTATGACATAAATATTATAAAGCAAAATGCATGGTTGGAAGATACCCATATGGACGCATTTCAAACGTTACTAAAAAATTGCTCTTTTTTCTGTCCTCGTGATACATGGAGAATTCAATATCCCGAAACAATAGAGCCTATTTCAGCTATGCAAGATCATATACAAATTTTGCATAGCAGTATGTCGAAATATGATGGTCACTGGGTATGTGCTATTACGATATCAAAGTAATATATATTATTTAAATGTGTTATTATTAATATTAAATTAAAATAAATGTATTTTATTATTACTATTATTACCATGATTATTATTACTATTAAAAAATTTAAAAAAGAACGATAATGTGGGATTGAGAAATGTGAATTTAATAAATCTTAGTTTTGCTCATGAAATTTCAAAGTTAATAAATATTACTATCGTTAGATTTAAAATTTGACTTTCTTCAAAATAAATTTTTTGAGCTCGTCAATTTTGTATCATTTTATAAATTCATCACGCAGTACAAGAATATTTTAATTTAGCATTTATTAATACAACACTGTAGCATTTATTTATTATTACAATAAAATATAAATATTAACAAATATGCAAAACATTTGAAAAAACAATGAGAAAAAATGAGAACAAAAGTATTATGGCAATTATTAAAAGACATGATGATGGTTGCACGCACGCACGCACACACGTATATATTTTTTAATATATTGATATGATTAATATTTTAAAATAAACTTTGCAAAAATATGTGAAATCCGTCTAAAAAAGACATCACAGATGTAAAAAAAAAGCGCTAAGTATATCTTTCTCCAGCCAAAATAGTCCTTTACAAAAATTAATTGCCATCAAAAATATCTTCTCAAAATTTATATTTATTTTACAAAAATTTATCGCTACCAAAAATATCTTCTTAATAATTATATTGTTGCGTCCGCGCGTCGACTTCGATAATACTCGAACACGCGCGACACAACCGGCACCCGCGTATCGCGAGTAAATGATTGACACTCTTTAGAAAGAATAAAAGGAACTTTAATATAGCAACACAGAACACACAATTGAACAAGGAACACAGAACGGGTAATAACAGTAATCGTATATCAAGTATGTCCGCCCGGAATGACATCCGTCGCGAGACTCTAGATGGCCGATCTCTCTCAAGATGTCCGCCGTTGTTTAACAACAACGCTTAGCAACGTTCTCCCGGATACAAATACAGCAGATTCACGAATAACCGCCTTAGACGACCCGCAGGGACGCAACACTACTCCCCCTCTTCAAAATTGTCGTCCCGACAATCAATGAGGGCTCTTCCAAATTAAATGGGTTGATCGTTGTCCTCTTCTTCCAAGGCGTTGACTCCAGGGTGCCTAATGACTTCCTGCTCTACCCTGAGCTGCTGCTGCAGGTTACCGAGCGCCATTATTTATCGGCCCCAATCACACACCCTCCAGGAATATACAGGATACTGTCATCGAACCCGTTTGACAAGAACATCCAACGTCGACTCCAGGGTACAGAAACGGTTTCCTGCTCTACCCTGAGCTGCTGCTGCAGGTTACCGAGCACCGTTAAAATCCAGAACCCAATCGACTTTGATACATCTTGAAACCATAGTAGCCGTCCCTCGTAGTTCGCCTTATTCTCGGAAATACTCAAAACTGCTGCATCTCCGCATCTCAAAAGGGAGCGAATCTTCGGACAAGAGGGGGGTAACATCCGTGGACCCACCGTCCTTCTAAGAGGACACCTCAAGTCCCTGTCTCGGCATTTGCCCTTCGTCCCACGGGAAAACCACGGTCAAAAACCGGGGAGAGACAGAGTCTTCAACGATGGTCTTTGAAGAACAAATTTTGAAAGAAGATTCCATAAACCATCTTCTTCAATCCCTTAAAAAAAAGACAGAAAGAAAATTAACCAATAACAAGTAACATAAATCATAAATCAGGTTTCAGATGTGACTTAAATCCGCCTTTCATGATACGAAGCCAATCGATCTAAATGAACTATTTTATTTCTATGCCTACTAGACTTCCGGATACAATAAACAACATCATTAAGCTTCTTAACTATCTTATAAGGACCCTCCCAATTGCTCTGTAACTTGGGAGACCTACCAACAATCCTACGAGGATTGAACAACCAGACTTTCTGCCCACACTCAAAATGAATTTGACGAGCCTTACAATCATAGTAAGCTTTTGCTCTCGAAGACTTCAAACTTAAGCGTTGCCTAACCCTATCATGAATTTCATTCAATTTTTCTTTTAATTCTGACACATAACTTTCCTCCGAAACATCCACTCCAACTACTGGAGGGCTACCACGAAGAAGATCTAAAGGTAGTTTCAAATCTCGACCAAAACATGATTCGGCTGGAGAAATCCCTGTAGTCTCGTGTCTAGCTGACCTATAAGCTAATAAACACATTCCTATCCAACGATCCCAATCTCGTTGATTTTCCGAAACAAACTTAGCCAAATAATTTAGAATTGTTTGATGTTGACGTTCGACCAAACCATTGGACTGAGGATGAAATGGGGTTGTTCTGGTCTTTTTAATTCCCAACAAACTTGACAATTCATAGAAAACACGAGAATCAAAATTCCTTCCTTGATCGGTGTGTAATTCTGAAGGTACACCATATCTTGAAATTACTTGATTTACGAAGACTTCCGCAATAGTATTTGCCCTAAAATTCTTCAATGGAAAAGCTTCGACCCATTTGGTGAAACAATCAGAGACAACCAATAAGTATTTATTTCCTGTAGAAGATGTCGGAAATGGACCCAAAATATCCATTTGCACCCTCTCAAATGGAACTCCAGCGTTATAAATTCGTAGTTCAGATTTTCCTTTATCAAAAGGTCCCTTTTTAGCAACACAAACGTGACAAGACCTGCACCAATTTTCAACATCCTGCTTACAGGTACCCCAATAAAATCGTTTCCGAATCCTTCCTAAGGTCTTGTTCACTCCAAAATGTCCACCGGAAGAAGAATCATGAGCTTCTTCCAAAATCTGTCGAATTCTCTTTCGAGGAACTACAATTTGAAGAACAGAAGTCTGCAAATTAGGTGATTTCCACTTCCTAAATAAAACACCATTTTTAAAAATGAGAGAATCCCACTGCGACCAATAAATTTTGGAAACCGAACCTTCAGAAACAACTTCCTGCCAAGAAGGACGCTGATCCTTTTCTTTACCAAGTAAGATCTTCGCTATCGTCGGATCTTCTAACTGATCTTTTCTCCAATTCTCTAAATTATCCGACTCAAAGACAATTCTTCCAACAAATTCTTCCTTCTTCATATCAATTCTGTTGCAATAGCTGCAATTGATTTCTGCACAAGGGCGTCTTGATAATCCATCAGCGTTCCCATGAAGTTTTCCTTTCCGATGAAAAATCTCAAAATCATATTGCTGGATTCGCTCCAACCATCGTGCCATTTGACCTTCAAGATTCTTAAATGACATCAACCATCGTAAAGAAATGTGATCAGTTCTAATCACAAATTTACGTCCGTACAAATAGTGATGAAATGACTTTAACGAATCTATAATAGCAAGTAATTCCCGCCGAGTTACACAATAATTCCTTTCCGATTTACCTAAGACACGACTATAATAAGCAATAACTTTTTCTGAGCCGTCCTGAATTTGAGATAACACTGCACCAATACCATGGTTTGAGGCGTCAGTATCCAGAAGAAATTGACCTTCATTCCTGGGAAAAGATAGAATAGGAGAAGACATTAAACATTTCTTTAACCTCTGGAAAGCTGATTCGCATTGTTCCGTCCACACAAACTTTGCTAAATTCTCGGTCAAAGAAAATAATGGCTTAGCTATTAAAGAAAATCCTTTCACAAATTTTCTATAATAAGAACAAAAACCCAAGAAACTACGCACCTGCTTCTTGGTCCGAGGCACCGGCCAATTCCTAACAGCAGAAATTTTCTCAGGATCCGTTGTAACTCCTCCCTCAGAAACAACATGACCGAGATATTTAATTTCCCTTTTGAAAAAAGAACACTTCCTCGGATTCAACTTCAAATTGGCAGAGCGTAATCGCAAGAAGACTTGCTTCAAATGATCCAACATCTCCTCGAAACTTTTACCGAAGATAATTACATCATCTAAATACACTAGACAAATCTTGGATAATTTTTTCAAAACCTTTTCCATCAATCGCTCGAAAGTGGCAGGAGCATTGCAGAGTCCAAATGGCATACATGTAAACTGCCACAAGCCATTTCCAATTGAAAATGCCGTCTTTTCCTTATCTTCTGAACGAATCTTCACTTGCCAATATCCGCTCTTCAAATCTAACGAAGAAAACCAAGAGTTTCCGGATAACTGGTCAAGTATATCATCAATCCGAGGCATTGGATAGGAATCTTTTTTCGTCACGGCGTTTAATTTTCTGTAATCAACACAGAATCTAATCGTCCCATCCTTTTTTTTTACCAAAACCGCAGGAGACGCCCATGGACTTTGCGATTCCTCAATTACACCTTGACGCCTCATATCCTCAATAATTGTATCGACCTCTTCCCGCATTTGCAACGGAATTCGTCGGGGAGCCTGCTTAATTGGATTAGAATTATTCACATTAATTTCATGCGCCACCCCATCACAATTTCCAGCTACTATTTCCTCCGAAAATATATCCTGAAATTCTACCAAAAATCGAGCAAAAATATCCTTCTGTTTACTTGAAAAATCTTGAGATTCCTTCTGAAAGAGTTCTTTCAAAAATGGAGGAACCTCATCTACACAATTTTCAATGCGTGAGCAAAAAAACTTTTCCTTTTTCCCCCCATTAGAATCGCCAAAGATTGGCTCAAAAATATTTTCCAAATTAACAATGGACAGAAAATCATTCCCCAATAAACAATCCTCAGCTATATCAGCAACAAAAACCGGAAATTCTACAGAACATCTTCCCAAGCTAATTATCACGATTACCTTAAATTTTACGGGAACTTCTTCCCCTGTGGGATATTTCAAATGAAAAGAACTATCAAGAGGAATCCGCCGCTTAGGCATTCTAACAAAATTACTCCTGATAAGAGACACATCCGAACCCGTATCAATTTTAAAATTACATAACTGTTCATCGATAAATCCTTTAAAATTAAATAATTTCTTATTATTAGTGCCAGTATTATTATTAACATTTTTACAATTACAACAATAACTCTGTAATTCTATTGGGGCTTCACGTTTTCGCGTCGAACCTGCCCCAAACAGCTCGACAAAATTCAGTTTTCCCCTTTCTTTAAAAACGGACACTCCGCTCGAAAATGACCTGAGCCTCCACATTGCCAACATTCTTTTACAAACATTTTATTATTGCTAGAGTTAGAACTCTTGTAAAAATTTTTATTTTGTTCCTGTTTTCTCTCTTTTGCTTTATTGCCAGAATTTCCAAAATTCCTTTTTCCGTCAAATTTGTTAAAGTTGTTCCTATCCCCGAAATCAAAATTGTTGAACCTCCTTCCTTTAGCAAAATTATTTTTGTTGTTATTGTTACTGCCAAAGTTGAAATTATTATTCCGTCTTTCAAAATTACTTTCCTGTATAACTTTCACTGCCATGGCTCTTTGTATGGCCATTTTCAAGGAAGTGATTCCTTCCAACTGCAGAGTCCTTCTCACAAATCCATTAGACAAAGCGGTAACAAATTGCGCGCAAGCAATTTTATCACGAACTTCGTGCGTACATTCGGGATACGCTAACTGCGAAAGGCGTTCAATTTCAGAGCCCAAGGTGGCCTCATCTTCCCCCAACTTTTGTTTTCTGTTCGTAAATTGGGAATAATAAGACTGAGATAACAATCCTTCCCCAAAGCGCAACTCTAATTTAGACTTTAATTCTGCGTAATCGAGATTTTCAATATTAACGACACACTCCAATACCGCACGCGCCTTTCCTCTAAGACATGAAATGAGAGCGACGCTTTTCGCAGCGTCACTCCACCTATTTGCTCGCGCAATTAACTCAAACTGTGAGAAGAACTCTCTTAGCGGAACAGTCCCGTCAAAAATGTCCGGCTTCAATTTAAAGCCTAATTCTGTGTTAATATTAACACGCGCGTCTCTTTCGAAATTAGGCGCAATATTAGGCAAAAAATTTCTGTTAATGGGGCGACTTAGCTGGTTGTTGTTATCCAGCAGACGAATCCTCTGTTCCATCCCCCGTAACGCCTCGTCGCGTTCGCGCAGTTGTGCTTCAAATACAGCTCGCTGCTCATCGTGTTGGCGCAATTGCGTCTCAAAATCGGCTCGCTGCTGCAGCCGCTCCTCGCGTAGCTCACGAATCTCTCGCATCGCTGACTGAAGTGTAATCGCTTCCAATGATGGTCCCGATGTCGTAGCCGCCGTTGAAGTCAATCGACTCCTCTTTCTCGTCGAAACTCCTGCCGTCGGCAAATTTTCCCGTTCCATTTTTTATAGACGACAAGAAACACACAATTCTCCAGAAAATCGTCTCCAGAAAATCGTCCACTCCGTCGTATCGTATCCCGGACGAGCCCCCAAAATGTTGCGTCCGCGCGTCGACTTCGATAATACTCGAACACGCGCGACACAACCGGCACCCGCGTATCGCGAGTAAATGATTGACACTCTTTAGAAAGAATAAAAGGAACTTTAATATAGCAACACAGAACACACAATTGAACAAGGAACACAGAACGGGTAATAACAGTAATCGTATATCAAGTATGTCCGCCCGGAATGACATCCGTCGCGAGACTCTAGATGGCCGATCTCTCTCAAGATGTCCGCCGTTGTTTAACAACAACGCTTAGCAACGTTCTCCCGGATACAAATACAGCAGATTCACGAATAACCGCCTTAGACGACCCGCAGGGACGCAACAATATAATATTTATAAATTACGTTTTATCTATATTAATAACACGGGAAAACAACTTAAAATATTAGCATCAAAAAGAAGTGAAATCAAAAAATCACGCTAAGTAAATTTAGGAAAATATAATGCATAATATTTAGTTGAATTGCTTTCTATAATTAGAATAGATCTATTTAATGTAAGATGCAAAAAATATAAAAATTGTGAAATTTTGCATTCTTTTATCTATTTAACATTTCATTCTATTCTATTTGCAGAAGCAAATAAAATGCAATAAAATATACATATATATATATGGCATAAGAGAGGGTGTAAAACTTAAAATTGATCGTACACATGTATAATTATTATATATTTTTAAAATATTTATATACATATATACAAATAATGAATTATTTATATCTAAATAATTATTCATATTTATTTAATTCAAATATACTTAAACGTATATTCAAGAAAAGAAAATATAAGACACAAAAAATTAAATTTCGAAAATTAAAAAATTTTAAGTTAAAAAATAAAAATTCAAAAATTAAGGTTAAATATATAAATACAAAAAAATTTAATGCAAAAAAATTTAAAGCTAAAAATAATTAAATCCAAAAAATTTTAAGCGCAAAAAAATTGACGTTAAAAAAATGAAAATAAAAAAATTTCATGTGCAAAAAAAACTTAGCGCTGTTATTCCAATTAAAATTAACATTATGAATAAAATATAATACAAACTAAAATAACTTTACATAACAGCGCTAAATTTTTTTTGCACATAAAATTTTTTTACTTTCATTTTTTTAACGTCAATTTTTTCGCGCTTAAAATTTTTTGAATTTAATTATTTTTAGCTTTAAATTTTTTGCATTAAATTTATTTGTATTTATATATTTAACCTTAATTTTTGAATTTTTATTTTTTAACTTAAAATTTTTTAATTTTCGAAATTTAATTTTTTGTGTCTTATATTTTCTTTTCTTGAATATACGTTTAAGTATATTTGAATTAAATAAATATGAATAATTATATAGATATAAATAATTCATTATTTGTATATATGTATATAAATATTTTAAAAATATATAATAATTATACATTCGTACGATCAATTTTAAGTTTTACACCCTCTCTTATGCCATATATATATATATATATATATATATATATATATATATATATATATATGTATATTTTATTGCATTCTATTTGCTTCTGCAAATAGAATAGAATGAAATGTTAAATAGATAAAAGAATGCAAAATTTCACAATTTTTATATGTTTTGCATCTTACATTAAATAGATCTATTCTAATTATAGAAAGCAATTCAACTAAATATTATGCATTATATTTTCCTAAATTTACTTAGCGTGATTTTTTGATTTTACTTCTTTTTGATGCTAATATTTTAAGTTGTTTTCCGTGTTATTAATATAGATAAAATGTAATTTATAAATATTATATAATTATTAAGAAGATATTTTTGGTGGCGATAAATTTTTGTAAAATAAATATAATTTTTGAGAAGATATTTTTGATGGCAATTAATTTTTGTAAAGGACTATTTTGGCTGGAGAAAGATATACTTAGCGCTTTTTTTTACATCTGTAATGTCTTTTTTAGACGGATCCAACTAACCACGAGTATTACGAAGAATTTTGTTGCTTTAGTTTTTTATAAATGAAAGCGTGCTATGCTATATAACAGTGCTCGGATTTAGTTGCACATTTCGGCCCGATTCCGTGGCTCACGCCTATTGCCCCCCCCCCCCTCTCCGCTCATATGTTAGCGACGAGACGCCAGATACGCGTAACTAAGGAGCGCGACGTTTTGTCTCAGGAGCGTCCGTATATAAGAATGTCCAAATATAATAGCAAGACAATACTTTTCTAAATGCACCGCGAAAATTCTCAAAATTAAAAGTTTTTCTTCAATATTTTATATTTCATTGATATAAAATATTGGAGAAAAACTTTTATTCATAGAAAAGTATTGCCTTATTATTATATTTAGGCATTCTTATATACGGACGCTCCTGAGACAAAACGTCGCGCTCCTTAGTTACGCGTATCTGGCGACTCGTCGCTAACGCACGAGCGGTGAGTGGGGGGCAATAGGCGTGAGCCACGGAATCGGGCCGAAATGTGCAACTAAATCCGAGCACTGCTATATAATATTGCACTATTGCATTGCAAACCTATTAACCTATATCTGTCAAAAGCTGGTATGGATGCAAGCAGTAGAAGCGCCGCTAGCGCAATCTTATGTCGAATGCTCGAACCGTACAACTTCTTGTACACATGCGCATTGGGGGCTTGGGCGTCGATGACGACGGAGACGTTTCTTAGTAAAAATTTTATACATTTCGACTTTGGATTATAATATCTTCATTTATAGGATACGTAGAAGAAAAGTAAAAATATTGTCATAATATAAAACGAACTCAAGCTTTCGATTAAGCTTATTAAAACATCAATCGGTTCAGCCGTTATTGAGGTTCGATGATCTAAGAACTTTTCAACTAGCCGACTTGCGTAAAGATACACAGGGTGCCTCACTGTTGCTGCGCATGACTTGGCGCGAGACACTACCGTGTCTCTTGATATTCCATTATTATTATTATGAATATTATTTTCTGTAAACCATAAATACATCGTTGGTGCATATCATAAACGTAAATCATACAATTATTAGCCACAATATTTTAATGCATTCTGTAACGGCAGGGCCGTTACTACGCATACCCTGTAGGCGTAATGTAAATATATATATACCTAACCACGCATGGCTTGCTTATTTGCCTAACTTTACCTGTCCTGCTACCGCCATCTTGCTTGCCGCATGCGCGCGCAAGCTCGACATGCGCTATCTCGCTTCACAGGCGCTCTCGCTCGCCGACTCGTTCTGTCTCGCTCGCGGGGTCCCCACGCGGTACCGACTCCCACCGCCGGACCGCCGGCGCACAGTGGGGGCCGCCGGCCGGGTATATAAGCCCGGCCGGCCGAGACATCGGGACCAGATCCTATCCCGACCAGCTCCTGATACCGATCTCTCCAGCTACCTGCTACCTCTTGGGGCTGAGGCTGAACTCAGCTCCGTCGGGTTGTACCGACACGCTCTACCTGGAGTCGAGGTTGCCCTCGACCCCGCCGGGTTGAACCGGCTCCTGCCTACACCGCTCCTGGAGTCGAGGTTGCCCTCGACCCCGCCGGGTTGCACCGGCTCCCGCCTCTACCTGGGGCCAAGGCTGTACTTGGCTCTGTCGGGTTGAACCGACTTCCGTTGCTCAGGCAGTGCTCGACGTGACACTCGAGCCTGCCGGCAATACCTGACCGCCTAACCTGACAGTAGCTGATGAGTGCATGTATAGACCGCGCTGTAAATAGAACCGCATGATAGAAATAAGTCCGCTAGTTCTAAGTCTCGTAGTCATAGACCTGCTAGTTATAAGGCCTGTTAATCCTAAGTCCGCTAGTTGTAATCGCATGCTAGTAATAAGACCTGTCTAGGAATAAGCCGCTAGTTATAAGACCTGCTAGTAGTAAGCCCTGCCTAGTACTAAGTCCGTTAGTTATAAGGCCTGTTAGTAATGAGTTCTCTAGTTCTAATCGCGCCGTCCGCGCATCTAAATAAAACCGGAACAATTGCACGCCGCACCTGTCTTGCGCTTCTCACCGCTTTGCGACCATTGCTTCGCGCCTGCGCGTCACGCCGATCCTGCTACCAGCGACCGCCTTCACCGCACGCTATCGCCAGACCCTGCACGCTGTATCTATCTTTATCTAACTGAATAAACGATCTCTTTCTATCTACACTGTGTCTCGTAAGCTTGAGTCTCCCCTCCTCTCGAACCCGGACACCGACGAGCCGATCTGAGCGTCGAGCGAGGTGACCGCGTTACATGGCGCCCGAACAGGGACCTGCCCAGTAGAGACTCCAGCTTGCGTGCGCAGCCCGATGAGAATCTCCTGGATATACACACTCACGAAAGTCCAGCTCGTGACTCTTCTAGTCACCCACAGACTCGACAGTACCGGGAATCTCGACGTGTTGCGACATCGACTGCGAAATTTCGTAACCGAAAACCCCGCGCTATTCCCCGAACACGACACCAGCGACATGCCGGACAAAGAAGAGACGACGCCGGTACGGCCCGCGCCAAACCCAGAACCCACCACGCCGATCACCAACCGCACCGAAACAACTACCTCCGATCCGACCGCAATGCTCGACCGCATCCGAAAGTGGGGCCTATGCTTCGAAGGGAAGGACCCCTTCGCGTTTATCGAACGAATCGAGGAGTTAAGACGATCCTACCGCTACGCGGACGAATTCCTCCTCCTCGGATTACCCGAGATGTTGCGCGGGAACTCCTTGTTGTGGTACCGCAACAACCACGAAGATTGGACCACCTGGGACGCCTTTTGCGACGCCTTCCGGCTAAAGTACCTCCCACCGGACTACCAAGACCAGCTGCGGCAAGATGCCCAGGCCCGGAGGCAAAGACCGGAGGAGGCTTTCGACCACTACGCCACGGACCTGCTAACGATAATGAGGCGCGCCGGGGGCTACACACCACGAGAGAAGGCCCGACTGTTGTACAACAACTTACACTCCAGCTACCAGCTGTATATTCGGGCAGCAGAAGCCACCAGCGTCGCCGAGTTAAGCGCTCGAGCAACCGAGCACGAGAGGGTCCTGCGTCGGCAAAGGGAGGAACAGCCGCCCGGCCGCAGTATGCCAAGCTCACCGGTCGCCGCCGCCACCTACAGACGGGAGGAATGCTGTTGGCGCTGCAAGCAGCGAGGCCACACACGGCTCGATTGTAAGAGACCGCCGCGCAAGTTCTGCTCCCGCTGCGGTCGAGACGGGGTGTTCACTCGCGACTGCCACCCGCCGTCGGAAAACGCCTTTCGGGCCGGGAAACCAGCGGCCACCGCCCGACCCGCTCCAGCCGAATAAGGTTTACGCCTAGGCCGCACATAAAGATACGAGTGCTCGACCGGCACATATGGGCACTGCTAGACTCCGGCTCCGAAGTCTCCTTTGTGAGCCCGGCCACGGCAAAACGCGCCAAGTACTGCGGCCACCCCCCTAGGGGGGTAACCCAGCAGATCAACTTGGCTGACGGCACCACGGTGCCGATTACGCAGACCGTGGACCTGCCAGTCGCCACAATCGATCGCACTCTAGTACATCAGTTCCAGGTAATGCCGAACCTTAGCGGACCGATGTTGATCGGCATCGACCTGTGGGCCAAGCTAGGGATAGCACTACCGGCACCCCCGAGCGTAGTCACCCCCGCGGTACCCGCTGTAGGGGAAGTCTCGGCCGGTCTAACACCACGAACCGCCGATGAAGACCGACGCCTGAGGGAGTTCCTGAGCCGGGAACTGGCCACGTTCGCCACCGTACAAGGACCGACCGACCGTATTGAGCACCGGATACACCTGACCACCGACCAGCCGATCAAACAGAGGTATCGGCCACGTAACCCAGCCATGCAGGCCGTGATCGACCGCGAGGTACGCAAGATGGAGGACGCGGGCGTGATCGAACCATCACAGAGCGCCTGGAGCTCCCCAGTGGTACTGGTCCGAAAAAAAGACGGCACACATCGGTTCTTCATCGATTTTAAGGCAAAGTTAACGACGTGACACGGAAGGACGCCTATCCACTACCGCACATCACGGCCACACTCGACAAGTTACGGGGCGCCCAGTATCTGAGCACCCTTGATCTCAAGAACGGGTACTGGCAAGTCCCCCTGGCACCGGAGAGCCGTCCTGTCACCGCGTTCACCGTGCCCGGGAAGGGGCTCATGCAGTTCCGAACCATGCCGTTCGGACTGCACTCGGCGCCCGCCACCTTCCAGCGCCTCCTAGACTCCATCCTGGGGCCGGAGCTGGAGACAACGTGCTCGTCTATCTAGACGATATCGTCATCGCCAGCCCGACATTCGAGGAACACCTCAAACACCTGGCCGAGGTCTTCCGCCGTCTACGCTGCGCCAAACTCCAGCTTAACGTAGACAAGTGCCACTTTTGTCGGGACAGCCTCCGCTACTTAGGCCACGTCGTCGACTAACACGGCATCCGCACCGACCCCGCCAAGGTGAGCGCCATCGCCGACTGGCCCGCGCCAACCAGTCTCCGGCAAGTCCGATAATTTCTAGGCCTAGCATCATGGTACCGGCGCTTCATCGCGGACTTCTCCGCCCTGGCCGCGCCATTGACACGTCTAACGCGCAAAAACGCTCGCTGGATTTGGACCACCACCGAAGACGAGGCCTTCCAACGCCTCAAAGGGGCCCTGACGTCCGCCCCGGTGCTCGCGTGCCCAGATTTCGGAGTGCCGTTCACCCTGCAGACCGACGCGAGCGTACATGGGCTGGGCGCCGTCCTAACGCAACAACTAGCCGAAGGAGAGCGGGTCATCGCATACGCTAGCCGAACCTTGAACCAGGCCGAACGAAATTACAGCGCGACCGAGCTGGAGTGCCTCGCCGTCGTCTGGGGGATCCGCCGGATGCGGGACTATTTGGAAGGATACCGCTTCACCGTGCTGACCGACCATCAGTCCCTAAAATGGCTCCAACGCCTGGAAGCCCCGTCCGGCCGACTCGCTCGTTGGATGATCGAGCTACAGCAATACGACTTCGAGATCAAATACCGACGCGGCACCCAGAATCAGGTGGCCGATGCGCTCTCCCGCCAGCCCGAAGTAGCCGCAGCGCGGCAAACTCAGCCATGCGCCTGGTATCGCCGGATCAAGCACGAGGTCCAGACCCGACCAGCCGACCGGCCGGATTACCAAATACGCGACGGGCTCCTGTACCGGCATATACTCCACGACTTGGACTTCCGGGAAGTACCCGCCGACGCGCAGTGGAAACAATGCGTCCCAACACCCGAACGCGCCGCCCTGCTACGACGCTGGCACGACGACCCAGCCGCAGGACACTTAGGGACCGCCAAAACCATGGCTCGCATCGCCCAGCAGTACTACTGGTCAGGGATGTTACGGGAGATCGCCCGATACGTACGCGCCTGTACGACCTGCTTGGCCCATAAGGTGTCGCAACAGCGACCCGCCGGCACGCTACACACCGCTCCGGTCGCCGCGCCATGGCAGCAGGTCTCGATCGACCTGGTGGGACCACTGCCCCGATCCAACCAAGGGCATACGTGGCTTTTCACCATGCAGGACCGTTTCACGAAGTGGCTAGAGGTCACGCCTCTGCGGAAGGCCACCGCGGCAAACATCACGAAAGCCTTCGTGAACCAGGTCGTGTACCGCAACGGATGCCCACAGTGGGTCATCTCGGACAACGGGACCCAACTAAAGTCCAAGCAGCTGGAGAGGCTGCTGAACATGTTCGGGATTCGACACCGCAGCGCGCCGCCCTACACACCGCAGTGCAACCCGGTGGAGCGGGCCAACCGGACCATCAAGACGATGGTAGCACAGTACGTGGGGCGTAACTAGAAGACGTGAGATGAGCACATCACCGCTCTCCAGTACGCGTTCAACACCTGCGTGGAGCGAGGCCACGGGGCATACCCCCGCCTACCTCAATCACGGGAGGGAGCTCGCCAGACCGCATCCGGAAGACCGGCGCCAGCAGGAAAACGCGGCATCACCAGACACGACCCACCGACGGCTACAAGAGGCCTACGAGCTAGTGCGGATATGCTTAGCGCAGGCATTCCAACGCCAAGAAAAGCACTACAACCTCCGAAGGCGGGAGTGGAGGCCCAAAATAGGGGAGCTGGTGTGGCGAAAGAACCATGCCCTGTCCAACAAGGCCAAAGCGTTCAACGCCAAGTTGGCGCCAAAATTCATAGGGCCCTTAAAAGTGCGAAGAATAGTCTCGCCCGTCATCGTCGACCTGCGGGACCAACGCGGACGCTGGCACCGTCACGTCCACTTACAGGACCTCAAGGCGCACCCGGACCGGCCCGAGAAGGACGACTAACGCCTGCCAGACGAAACCCGCCACACACCCACGCCGGCGGGCGACCAGCACCCGTCGATTACCGATCGCGAACACCGACCGCGCACGGTAACATCGCGGTTATCGACCACGGGCGTCGATGTCCGACATACCGACCCCGGGGATCACACTTACCGATCGCGGAAGTCGGTACAGGCAGGGACGAGCGCCTTACCGACCCCGAACACCGACACGAGCACGACGCGCGATTACCGATCCAGAGCGCCCCAAAACCCGCGATACACAACCGATGGCGTAACCGGTCCGCCAACGCGCCGCGAAACACCACAAAAAAACTGCGCATACCGGGCATTCCGCGAGCGCATATAAAAGGCCGAGCACCGAGCCGCGAGAAAATCAGTCGACCAGAATCATGCCGACGGACGACGAACGCCGACAACTCATCGAATTGTTCGGGCGATGGTCCGAAGATGAAGAAGGCGAGTTTCCGGACGGACCCGGGCCGACGCCCGTCACGCCGCCACGGACACCGGCTCCGCCTCACCGGCCGCCACCCCGCATCGGAACGGCCATCCAGCGGGGCGACGCGGCCAACAGAAGGAAAATTCTCCTCCTGTCGACACCGCCACCACCACCACCGGACCGACGTCGGGCGCCAAGGCCGGCACCCCGGCCGCGACCCACGCGGCCCAACTTCACCGCATGCGCCGCGACGGTCTCACCACCCGCCGCCCCAAACCGGCCACGACGCCCCGCCGTCCACCGACTGCCGAAGCCGGAGCCAACGCCGGACCGGAGGACATTCCTGCCGACCCCGGCCTTAGGACCGCGACCACCGAACCCGGTGACAGTTAGGGTCGCCACCGGGACCGTCCTAAGGGTGCCACACCACGCAGCCCACCAAGTCCGACGCCACCGGCAGTGGACTCCGGAGGGCCTGTGGATCCTACGGTTTAACGCCGACGGGTCCCTCCGGAGTAGCCGCCTACGCCGGACCACGAGCGGATCCGGCGCCGCCACCGTCTAAACAGGGGGGGTGATGTAACGGCAGGGCCGTTACTACGCATACCCTGTAGGCGTAATGTAAATATATATATACCTAACCACGCATGGCTTGCTTATTTGCCTAACTTTACCTGTCCTGCTACCGCCATCTTGCTTGCCGCATGCGCGCGCAAGTTCGACATGCGCTATCTCGCTTCACAGGCGCTCTCGCTCGCCGACTCGTTCTGTCTCGCTCGCGGGGTCCCCACGCGGTACAGACTCCCACCGCCGGACCGCCGGCGCACAGTGGGGGCCGCCGGCCGGGTATATAAGCCCGGCCGGCCGAGACATCGGGACCAGATCCTATCCCGACCAGCTCCTGATACCGATCTCTCCAGCTACCTGCTACCTCTTGGAGCTGAGGCTGAACTCAGCTCCGTCGGGTTGTACCGACACGTTCTACCTGGAGTCGAGGTTGCCCTCGACCCCGCCGGGTTGAACCGGCTCCTGCCTACACCGCTCCTGGAGTCGAGGTTGCCCTCGACCCCGCCGGGTTGCACCGGCTCCCGCCTCTACCTGGGGCCAAGGCTGTACTTGGCTCTGTCGGGTTGAACCGACTTCCGTTGCTCAGGCAGTGCTCGACGTGACACTCGAGCCTGCCGGCAATACCTGACCGCCTAACCTGACAGTAGCTGATGAGTGCATGTATAGACCGCGCTGTAAATAGAACCGCATGATAGAAATAAGTCCGCTAGTTCTAAGTCTCGTAGTCATAGACCTGCTAGTTATAAGGCCTGTTAATCCTAAGTCCGCTAGTTGTAACCGCATGCTAGTAATAAGACCTGTCTAGGAATAAGCCGCTAGTTATAAGACCTGCTAGTAGTAAGCCCTGCCTAGTACTAAGTCCGTTAGTTATAAGGCCTGTTAGTAATAAGTTCTCTAGTTCTAATCGCGCCGTCCGCGCATCTAAATAAAACCGGAACAATTGCACGCCGCACCTGTCTTGCGCTTCTCACCGCTTTGCGACCATTGCTTCGCGCCTGTGCGTCACGCCGATCCTGCTACCAGCGACCGCCTTCACCGCACACTATCGCCAGACCCTGCACGCTGTATCTATCTTTATCTAACTGAATAAACGATCTCTTTCTATCTACACTGTGTCTCGTAAGCTTGAGTCTCCCCTCCTCTCGAACCCGGACACCGACGAGCCGATCCGAGCGTCGAGCGAGGTGACCGCGTTACAATTCAATACTTGGAAGTACATCAACAGACCTAATTTCAAATATAAAAAATAAATCTATGTCATATATTTAATAAACATTGTTTTTAATAATAATAATATCTTACCCAAATTCATGTTCTTTAATATTACTTTAGATACATTGGAATATAAATTTGTCGCAACATGGCAATAATCATTGATGGTGCAATATTGGTGAAATGTTTAAATAATAACTCTGATGATTATAATATAATTAAACAGCAGTAATATTATAATAAATAATGACAATGAACACAATGACAAACAAGAAACTAATATTATGTTAAATAATACTACTTCGGTGCACAATTCTAATGGCGTAGTGGATGACAATGGTAATATGGGTGACGTACATATATATATATATGTAGATGAAAAGGCAGTTTTCAGGCCGGAAGCAACCCCCTATTTTTTTTGTATAGATTTTGAGTATGCTTTAAGTAGAAACTAGTACCGTTCAAAAATTTTAAAAATAATAAGTACTTTCTCAGATATAAAGAATGATATATCGTAAGGCAGTTTCGAAGACCAACATATTTCTTCATATATACAATAAAAAAAATTATTTTTAACAGTTATTTCTTTTAGATATGTTATGTATAAGTAATAAAACACTATATTTATAGTCTTTTCGAGTTGGAATTTCAAATAATTGAATCAATTTATTGCATGTCCTGAAAGAAACCTTTCAGTAAAATAATATACTCATAGAGAGGCATCTTTCAGGTCGTTTATAATTTTGTTTGAAACGTAAAATTATATGACATTTTATAGTTTTTTAAATGTAAGTAGAAGGAAATAAAATTTACAATACGAATTTATATTATTATATATTAATAAATAAATTGAAAGCAGAATTATACATCAGAATATTGCGACCTGGAAACTGCCGTTCAAATAAATATTATATCAAAAAATAGGCGGTTTTCAGGACCATTGATTTCTTGCACAAAATATATAAAATTATTCTGTTTTCTCATTTGCCTACATTTAAAATTAATAAAATGTGATTAATGGAAACATACATGCATATAATTTTACCAATCATCAAGTTTCTACATCTCAGAAAAAATTCTCTCCATTTAAAAAGCATTTAATATATGAAATCTTGTATAGCTATTACGAGAATAACAAATTTCTTCATTGAGAATTATACATATAAAGCTTTAAATTATTAAATCTCAAAATTAAGAAATATCATTTTCAATTTGAAAACAATAATAATACTTGATACAGTATACAGAACAAAATAGCAAAGCGATTATAAAATCATTATCGGAAAGCCAAAATTTTTACTTCATTCATATTGTTTTATACATTTATGTATATCAAATCTCAAAAAGGATCAAAAATATTATTAACGAATGAATATTATAATTTGATCAGATTCTTGAGTAAATGGCACAAGTGATAATGGTTACACCGATCTCTTTAATACATGTACTAAATATTCGTATTAAATTCGTATTATCCTAAGCAAATGAAAAAAAGCAAAATAATTCTATATGTTTTGTAAAAAATCAATGGATCTAAAAACTGCGTATTTGTTGATATAATATTTATTTGAAATGGCAGTTCTGAGCGGTTCACAACATTCTGATGTATAATTCTGTATGTGTGTGTGTGTGTGTGTGCGTGTGCGTGTGCGTGTGCGTGTGCGTGTGCGTGTGCGTGTGCGCGTGTGTGTGTGTGTGTGTGTGTGTGTATGCTTTTAGTTTATTTATTAATATATATTAATATAAATTCGTATTGTAAATCTCATCTTTTTCTCTATGTCTATATTATTTGATTAAACCAATTTAATACTAATTGAATATAATGTTTACAATTAGTACGCGTCGAAGGAATCGGTATAAACTAAGCCAATTAAAGTGCGATACTATTAATCTAAACCTAAGATTAACAGATTTAAACATTTAATGCTCCATGCAGTGCGACACTATTAATTTAAACTTAAGATTAACAGATTTAAGCATTTAATGCTCTATGCAACCGGTTGTTAAGCACAAAATTTAGAGTTTTAATAATTGCTTCTTTCAACGATCAGAACATGTAATCCACATAACCACCAATGAGATACTATTAAATATCATCGCCTTGAATAAACTTTCGTGATGGAGTATCAATGGGGCTTGAAGACTCGGAAGTAAGATTGGAGAGCGTTGACATTATCAACCGTTTTAACTGCATGAAAAATAACTAAACAAACTTGTTTGAATTTATTTAGTCAGTATTTTATCATTAAAGATATACAGTGTCTGTCATGTAGCTGTTTTAAGAAAATTTCATAAAAACAATAAACATTTTATTCTACTAAATCATTATTTTATTACTGATAATGAAAAGATTTATTTATTTGCAGCATTTATATCGCACAACGAGATTCTTCTCGTCACGTTAATTCCTATAAAGCCTACAATTTTTAATAATACTTTGTCGATGGAGCATGATACACATTCCGAGAATATCTTTTCTGATACAAAGTCTTTTCTTCAACAAAATCCATATTTCATTTTCTCGAGATTTCAGAATTTTATGACAAAAAATAATTATTTCTGCTAAAACTGTTATAATATTTAATTGACTCTATGAAAAAAATCTAACATTAGCTGATGTCCTCGACAAAATATTCATGCTCAAAAAAAAAGATTATAAACAATTTAGATTTCGAAGAAAAAGGTATCGAAATATATTAATAAAACACTAATAGTTATAATTTTTAACGTATGTCGATATCATCTTAACATTATTTTTATTTATATTTATTACTCTTCAAAAACTTTTGCAAAATTTAAAATGATTTTGTAATTATTCTTTTTATTATAGAGTCGTAGAAAATTGTCAATATATTTTGAATGAAATACTTAATACAAAGCGATAGAATATAAAGTAGATTCCCAGATTATATCGCACACACATACAGTCCATATTATTTAAAAAATTATTTATGATTATTTAGGATTTTAATTATTTTAATTACTAGAAAAACTTTTAAGAAAGAAAAAAAAGAAAAAGGTATAGGATTTATAAACATTGAAATTATAATTAACATCCTCTTTATTCTCCACTAAGCAAATTATTATACCGCATTTATTATAACAAAATATGATAGAAATAAAACCGTATTTCTACTTAATTTTAAACATAAATTACATCACAAGTCTTTCAACATTGTTACTTATACTAAAACGAGATAGAAATATAATACAACTTGTTTTTCTATTAAATCTTAAGCATATAAATTGTCATAAATTTTTATATTATAATTTATAAAATAGCTATTTATTTAAAAAAATAAACTTGTTTTTCTCTATTCAATGCAGGTTTAAAAATAAACAATATCACTAATGTTTGCGCACTGTAATTTAGAATTATAGCAAAAAACTTATCTTTCTTTAATTATAGCAATCTCTCTCTTTTAAACATTAATTATATTACAAAAATATATATCTTTGTATTATAATTTATATAAAAAATGCCATAAAAACAAAACTTCCTTTTTGCACTCATTGCACGTTTAAAAATAAATTCTATCACAAGTGTTTGTACTGTAATTTATAAGAAAATTAAAGAAAAAAAACTTTCTTTTCTTTAGAACAGTCTCTCTCTCTCTCTCTTCGACATTAATTATATCACAAATGTACTATAATTTATAACAGAACATGAGAAAAACAGAAATAAGGAAAACAAAATCTTTTTCTCATAGTACTTAACACATAAGTATCAAATGACCTATATATTAAATATAGCTATGGATAATAAAAAAACTTCTTTTCAAAAAATATATTACTTATTATGACTACGTGGCTTAGATTTTTTAGAAATTGTTTATGGATCCAGCTTCTAATTTGTGGAATAGAGCGACGGCTTAAACATTTGTTTTTCATTTTAACCTCTACCATTTGTTTTCCTGAAGGTAAACGTTGTTCCGTCAATTCTTGTTTAAATGTTGTAATTATTATATTACATTCTTCTTGTGTCCATCTTACGCGTTTTGTCGAACCATACGGTGAGGCTTCATAAAATTAAAATATTATTATTATACAAAATCTTGCACATAATAAGAAATATAAGAAAATTTGATTATTTTCATATACTTACTACTGCGTCTTTTTCTTCCATTTATTGTATCACAAATTAAATTTGTATCTGAATTATCACTATCTGAATTATCATTGTCTACTTGAAGTGTTTTATTTATTGTAAAATTATTTTCATCTGTATTAAGATGACTCTGCGAGTCATCTTGTTGAATATCATCTTGTTCAAAATCATGTTTTTCACCTTGTGCTATTTTAAGTAATCGAGACATTTTAACTATTTCAATTTGTGGAATAGACTGACGATAATGTTGCATGTGAATACTTTTGTCATGGCCTAGATAATTAGCTAATGGTGTTATGTCAGGCTCTGACAGATTTAATGTAATGCACCTTGTTGCAATATGCTTGCGAAGGTTTGTACCTCGTAATCTAAGAGGCATGCTTGCTCTACATTCTAAGGAATATGTGCGTAATAAATCACATGCTCTTATATATTTGAAACGTTTTTTATCATAACCGGGTAAAGCAAAGATATATGGGTTTTTTTCAGGTATATTTGCTTCCTTACGATATTGTAAGAGCAAATCTATACAGCTTTTCATTTCAGCATCCAAAAGAACTGGTACAGATCTTCCCAATTTTCCTCTAATGAGAAACCTTACGTATCTTTTAGCAATCTGAAATAATTATTTATTTTATTACTTATGCAAATATTTATAAGAAATTATTTAATATAACTGCAAATATTGTTAAAATGTTGAATTAACAATCTATTAATAGTACTTAAACTCTTTTAGATTTTATTAATTAATATCATTTAAGAGAAAGAGAGACAGAGAGAAAGATTGCATCTTTCTCTATATATACATTGCAACATACAACTGTTCAATAAAAAATATGCTCTATAATTGCAAGATGTAATCGATAAAACATAGATTAGGAAAAAATATCTCAATATATATTATAAACAAATATACAAAGTTCAGTTTCTGTGTTATATCATCTTTAATTATTAGAATATGTAAGAATATTTGTAGAATAAAAATATAAGAATATATGTAGAATATTTAATTATAAGAATATGTAAATAGAAATTTTAAATTTTTGAAAATTGGATACAGATTTAAATTTATAACATTTTAAAATTCGTTTTCCAAGAAATTTTTTCTTCCTTTTGAAAAATCTAAATTTATATCTTATAAATTATATTTTATGAATTATACTTTATAAATTAAAAATAATTTGGTATGTAAAAATTGAAATATTTCTTTTTATGGATATATAAAAAGAAATATTCCATTTTTTATACCAAATTATCTTTAATCTAGATCATATTAGATTAATCTCTAATATTCTTATAATATATTATTATAATTAGATAAATCTCTAATATATATTTAGATTTAATATATAATATATGTTTTATGCCCGTATTCATAGTCTGTTCTTATTTTTAAGATTGTCTTAAATACAAGTCTTAAGATGTCATAAACCAATCACAGAGCCGTATTAGCATCTTAAGACATTACTTAAGACGGTCTTAAATATAAGAACCGATTATGAATACAGGCCTTAATCTGCATTTTATACTCTCTGCATTGCAAAATAACTTATTCTATGCATGTGATTTTATTGATTTATAACCTTCAAATCTTTTGTTATGCCTCGGGTGAGGCACGGTAAATTTCGGGATCGTTGCCGGATTAAGATTTAGGAATCCGGGATGCGTCTGGCGGGTTACCCGTAGCACTGGACACTTTTTATGTTAAATAAAACTTTTATTCATTACAAATGGTGTTAGTTATAATTCGTCCTCGTATTTATTACCTACTCGGGTCGCGTATCGCGTTATCTGACACTCGCGTGCGCGTGTTTGGAGTCGGGTTTACGTTGCGAGACTTGCTCCTCGATCTCCACAATTTTTACTAAGTGTGACTACTCGATATTACAATAATTATCGACACTCGCTGTTGACACTTGCGACTGTTAGTGCTACTACCCGCGTAATATTAATTAAGGATAACGACTGAACGCCGATCGTTAGCGATGGGTCTTTTTATTATCTCCCCTTGGTTTCCCAGGAGGGGATCGGTTAGCGACAAGACCATGTGCTTTTTCAAGCTGCCATGTACATTTTATGTAGTCCTGTGCTAGTGAAATCGATGTGTGATTATCCACATGAATTGCTGTTAATATTTATCCGGCATTTTGCAGTTTTGTATGGCAATAAGTTTGTTGTATATAATATCCATTCTTTATGTCATTTGTCACAAGAATGCAAAGATCACGGTCCACTAGACAATTTTAGCGCATTTGTGTTCGAGAATTTTTTGAAATCTTTGAAAAGTTCTTTGAAATCATGTTACAAACCTTTGCATCAAGTTGCCTATCGTGATTTGGAGCGAACAAGAAAAATATTAGTCAAATTGTCAGATGGTAGGAAAATTCTGTCTCTCTCGCAGATGTACATAAACACAGAGGAACGAATCAATGGCTCTCATTTTCGTTGTTTGTTTATTGGCAATGTAAAATTGAAAATTGGTCATAAAGATTCATGCTTTAGGACATCTGAAGGAAACATTTATGTTCTTGTTAACATTATCAGAAGAGGCAATTCGGTGCTTCTAATTGGTAACAAATTTCATCAAGTGGAAGATTATTACACTTATCCACTTCCTTCCTCAGCATTAGGTATATTAAAAGTTTCAAATTTGGACAATGTAAGACATATCATTTATATGGAAAATGTAGAAGCCAAATGTTGGTTAATGCCTGATGATCTGCAGTTTTTTCTATGTATTCCGTTATTGCATACTATGCTATTATTGTGATGTTCCAATTGTCTGTGTGATATTCTACTTTCTCACATATGTGCTGCTTGTACGTTGTTATCTGTGTATGCAATTTCATAAATAATATTAGTTTCTTTTTTACAATTTTAAGATTTATTTAATAGAGCAAATCAGTTTATTTTTATTCGGTCGAAGAATGGATTGCATTCAAGTCAGGAACATTTCTTTTACTATTTTTCTATATTTGTGTATTTATAAATCCTGTCAAAATTGCGTGATTGATAAAAATTCATAAAGTTGCTTATGTATTTATTAACTTTCTATACTGTTCTTTATTTTTTTATTATAAAATGCTTTTGTAATTTATTCATTTATTTTATATTTTACTGTTTTATGTTGCAGTTTATTGTTGTGAAATTTTTATCAACCCAGGAAGATGACCTTTATTATGAGGTTGCTCTGGCCAAATGGATAGTACAAATTGATAAAAATATGATTGGAAACATTTTTTGGCCAAAGAATGACGCAATAGCGGGCAAGTTAGTGCGTTCCGAGGCAAGAGCAAATGAAACTTGGCCACAATTAGAAGTAGAAGTTAAAAAATATTATGGTATGTTTTATATTATGGTATGATATGTGAAAAAAATAAAGTTAAGACTTAAAAGCTCTCAGCGTGCTTGAATCGTACTAAAACACATGAATTTCTGAATATATCAGTTGTAACTGTTAATTTATAGAACATTATATTTTTAATTGATTTGTTATAGAGGAAATTCGGGCACGCCAAGTGCCGGCTTTTAAATCGCAATTTTACTTTTTCTTTAAAATATTTTATTCAGATATTTGAGCTTATGATTATTAATGAAATCAATAGATATAACAAGAAGAGTAACCTGACATATTTATCAAATGATTTTAAGAGATATTACTTATATCCATTGATAAATAAATACACAGAAATATTACGTTTAGAAAAGCAAAATAATTTTTTTCTTTATTGAATATGACATCTTGAATAATATCGAAGCACAATGAATTAATTAAATATTTATAATTGTTTATTTACATTTATTTGGTGTAACTTTCTGACATCACTATATTTTTTTAGAAAATAAAAGAAGTAATTTTTTATTTCTTACTTTATTCCATAAGAGTTTAATATGTTCTTTTGTTCTATGTATATATTAGAAATTTTACCTTATTTACTATAAATTATGATATTATTTTGCAGCAATAAAAGAGAGAGAGAGTGAGTGAGTGAGTGAGTGAGTGAGTGAGTGAAACTTATGCACTCCTAACAACTTTATCTTATATTTATCGCAGAAACGTATATTGCTGTCAGAAATGCCGCAAGGGGCTTTGAAGAGTTTGCATCTGCCTATGAAAGTGATTCAGGCTGTCAGATGGGCAGAGGCATGAGGAGAAAGCGATTTATATGAATCTAGTCTTATCTGACGATGATTCATCTGGCTCTGATACTAAAAAGTGCAAGCAGGATAAGTCAAGATCAAAAATACCAACTGCTCCTCTTCCACCACCTCCTCCTGCTGGTCTATCTTCTTTAAGGAAGTCTTTAAATATTTCCTCAAAGGAGAATATTACTCCGCTGACAATTGTTTCTAACAAGAAACAAAGCAAAACAGCTATCTCACCTTCAGCAGCACCAACTACAGCCGGTACTAGGCAGAATAAGTTACTGCACAAAATTATTAATCTCAGGCAGCAGGCAGCTGATAAGGCACAGCAACGAAAAAAAGCAATGTCTTTGGAAAATATACGTAAGTTGCCTGTTAGAAAGAAGACAGTTTATAGCACATTGTACTCTGAATCACCAGTGAAGGCTTTTGAAGCAGGTGGGAGTTGCAGATCTGAATCACAGTCATCATCATTGACATCGTCAATTGTATCAAACTCGCAATTTGTTGAACAGTCATCATATAGTAGTAAGATGTCAAATGACATTCAATCTCCTTTGCCTCAATCTCTCTATCGGTCTCTATCAGATAAGATTCAGAACCCAGTGACTCAGACGCAGTATCTCTGTAGTTCTTCTACAAGTGATTATATACACCGGACATCACCAAAAGAGTTCAGCGAATTTGTCGCCACTGAAGACAGAAGTGAAATAGACATTGAGCCTGATGAACTTTCACTAACTTCACAGACTGCTTTGACATCAAACTTGACTAGAGGTACCATTATATTTAATATACTACTATATTTAATATTAAGAAATTAACTCATTTCCATAAATTGTTTCAAACATCAATTTGAAACTTTGATGAGAAGTACATGTGCTTTATTTTTTCTCAATGTTTTTGTTGATTATTTAATAGTGATCTAATTATTATGTACAGATCTGGATGCATCCAGATGGACGAAATTGAATCAAAAAGTAGACAACATGAGAGCGAAACTTGACATGATACTTATAAATCAATCTAAAATTAACAGAATTTTAATGCTTGAAGAAAAAATTCTCTCTAAACCTCCAAACATGCCTGCACTTCCTTTAGATACCATAGAGCAGGTCGAAAGGTTTGAAAAGTTTCTCTCAAATGATGTACAGCTTGCAGACACAGTAAGTGACGTTTTATATATTTTTTATGGTAAATATTTAATTTAATAAAGTCATTTCCGATAACCTTGATTTTGGCAAAAATTTTGAGACATTGCCAAGGTCGAAATCATGAGAGATAGCTCCATTAAATTGAATGTTTCCTTTTTTACATTAAGTTGTAAGCTTGGAGAACAAATATAACAGGAGAGAGTATTACTTTTGCAAGATTGTGATATAAAGTGGAAGTATACTCTTTATTTTAATTCCTGTAAATCACTTTAAGTGCTGCTCATGAACAAAATGGTGTATCCAAGTAGACTCATAATCAGTGTTACAACATAACTTATGTAGCGTATCCTAGTAGAATCATTATCGCGTTCTAAAGATTTTGCTACATCTCTCTTATCTTAATACTCTTCTGTTATTTCTTTCACTCAAAGTTGACAAAAATTGTTAGTGGAGTATTGCTTGATATTGTAATGACAGATAATATTAGTCTTTATGTATAATATGTTCCTGTATCAAAATTCTTCTTTTGTTTTAGTGCTACTATTTAAAGTCTCTTCTTTTGGGAAATGATGAAGCTCGAGCAGTGCCTAAACTTATGTCAAACCTCATGAGTAACTCTCTTGCCCAAGAGTTTAATTTTGATGGTCATGGAGACAAATTGGCTTTCAAGTCCACAAAGTTATGGGAATTGGTACAAGGTTAGTGACTGAGTGTGTAATTGGCTTCCGCGAAGCGCATATGCGCGCATGTATTTATAGTATATGTAACGTACGCTTTTCGGAATAACTAATGAATGAAAAAGAGGGAGAAAGAGAGAGAGAGAGAGAGAGAGAGAGAGAGAGAGAATCATATCTAGCTAATACTATTTTTCTGTCACTTGTTTATAAAGAGATTCTTTTTATTGTGTAATTTGTTTTATTTGTTAATCTTATCTATTCTTTTTATTTGGCAAGTGTTGATGTTTTTTAATCCGTACGTTTATTAATTTTTCAGGTACACTGTTGTTAAAATTTGAAGAAAGTGACCTGAGTGAGGCATTAAAGTCCCTCAGATCATGGTTGCGGAATGCCAAAGGAAGAAGGGGTTAAGTAGTTTAAGACACTGTTGCTTTATTAATAACTATTTTCGTTTTATTTTTATTTTCTGTTATGATCTGTTAAGTTTGTAAAATTTGTTCTCAATTTACTCAATATTTACTTCATCTCTTTCCTACTTCGGTTGAGAAATGTCAAAGCAAGAAAGTTTTGGTGATTATTTTTGATGATGTAAGATTAATATTGTGGATTTAGAATCGTATTTTTTCATTTATGAATTTAATCAATATAAATGTAATGTTTTTTTTCCTATTTTGTACGACTGTAAAATGCTAAAAAAAGGAATAAATAAAAATATTCGTATTTTTTTAATTATATATCACTATTACTATTTATCGATAAATAAGTTTTTAAGTTGATTAACTCGTCTCTTTTATAGAAGTGCAAGATTAACTATCATGTGAAATGCGTTGACATTAGCCATAAGTCCGAATCTACAATGCGTCTGCAATGCATATAATAAGCCTTAAGCCTTTAGCTGTAGATTCAAAATTGTGATACAATTTGCAGCTTTTCAACATTTTCTGTGAAGTACTAAATCGTAACCTGTCCAAATTACAGCTCTTGCCGCAGTGCAAAAATTCTAAAATATTAAGAGCACAGAGCTAAAGGTTAAAAGCTTATTATGTCCATATTGAAGATTCGGATTAACTTATTGTATGTAATAATCCGTTGGATTAAGTTCGTCTCAGACTACGCGAAGATTGAAGATTAAAAATTGGAATTTGATTAATTAGGACAAAAAAAACTAAAATTTTTTTGTCCTGATTGGTCAAATTCCAATTTTTAATCTCACTCTTTAATGATTTGATACAGGCTTTATACAAGAGGTCTTATAAACATTTATAAGACGTCTAGTAGACACGTATAAAAGAGGCCACAATGACGTTTATCTAGATGCGAAAATCAATCTATCTTAGACATATCGAATAGATATGTCTATTCTACATCTATTCGACTCTACGTTTCTCCCTAAGTAAGAATCCGTTGAGAGATCAAAGGTATATTAATTATAACAAAAAATTAAAAATGTGTTATAAGTCTTAACAAACATATAAAAATACAAAAAATACAAAATGACAAAAAATAAACAACAAATTCTGTCACGTCTGATATCTTCACGATAAAAAAACTTAAATATTACGTTATTAACAAAGCATTTAAAATCAAATAACAAAATTCAATTTATTTTTTACATTATGATTATGATTTGCTTTTACGTTACGATTATGATTTGATATATAAATTTCATGTTAAATTTGGAAATTTACAGATAACCGAGCAATATGTAAGTAAAAATGCGATCTGAATGCATTGATATTGTGAAGATATCAAAAAATCGTAATACATTTTGGATCGCGTCAGATCCTCAGTGGCAAAAAATTACAATTTTGACACAGATATACAGGGTGTCTTAGACCACCCGTACACCCCTTTTCTTTCAAAAACTAAGCATTTTAGAGAAAAACGTTTTAAACAAAAATTGTATGGTTTTGAGGGGAACATAAGATGGTGTTATTGGTTTGACCTTGGATGGCATCGTTAAGGTCAAGTCAAGGACACCTTTAATTTCTTAAATGGAATCCCCTATTTTTTATTGCACATTCTTATAGCTTATGTCGTGAGCTTTCCAAAACACTATAATAAAGTATTTTTTCATTAAGTACTTTTTGAGTTATTTTATATTTTAATCTGACATATTTTGATATAAAAATTAAAATATTTAGTTTTCGATAATCTTACCGTAATACTTTTATGTTCAGAATAATGGGACAAATCAATTAGTATAAAAAAAATAATTGTTTTTAAGAAAAAGTATGTAATTATTTACAATGTATTTTTTTAAACAATTATTTGTTTTTCTCTTTACACTAATTGATTTGTCTCATTATTCTGAACATAAAAGTATTACGGTAAGATTATCGAAAACTAAATATTTTACGAGATATTTTAATTTTTATATCAAATATGTCAGATTAAAATATAAAATAACTCAAAAAGTACTAAATGAAAAAATACTTTATTATAGTGTTTTGGAAAGCTCTCGACATAATCTATAAGAATATGTAATAAAAAATAGGGGATTCCATTTAAGAAATTAAAGGTGTCCTTGACTTGACCTTAACGATGCCATCCAAGGTCAAACCAATGACACCATCTTACGTTCCCCTCAAAACCATACAATTTTTGTTCAAAACGTTTTTCTCTAAAATGCTTAGTTTTTGAAAGAAAAGGGGTGTACGGGTGGTCTAGAACACACTGTATTATTAAAGATCCCTAAAGCCCATATAGTCTGATGCAAGAATATTTAATATCTTATAGTTTTTATTTCTGAAAACCATTTTGGGTCCGCCATTTTGAATTAAAGCTCTAATTAAAAAAACTCGCACGATAGTGTTGTAGAGCAATTCATAACGAATAAATTTCAAAAAAAGTATTAAAGTCGGTTAAAAATTACACTATCCAGCGACTTTTGTCTAAAAAAAGTGCCTTATTTTTTCCTACTGTGCCACCGTAGCGCTCACGCACACTACTATATATATATATTTTTATATATTTTATATATAATTAAATAATGAATTTTTATATATTATATACAGGGTGTTCCAGAACAACCTTCCGTCCGTGAAATGATGTATTCCTGATACAATTCTAAGACGATTTTTCCTTTACCAAAATTTGAATTGAAGCGTAATTTTTGAGTTATAAGCAAAAATAGTTAGCAAATCACGCGTCGAGTACAGAAGGCAGGCAGGAGCGGCACGGCGCAACGCGGCGCGGCGCGCCGCGAGCGCCCGGCACAGCTGACCGTCTGATTACTGCATGAGTCGCTAACTATTTTATCTTACAACATAAAATTATGGTTTAAATAAAATTTTGGTAAAGAAGAATATATCTCAGAATTATGTCAAGAATACGTGTTTCTTAAAATAACGTCACTTTAACAAAAGTTGTTGCGGATCGCCGGCCGTCGCACACTGCAATCAGCTGATTGCTAACGCGATGTGTGTATGGCGGAGTGTATGTGCGTAAAAGAAAGAGAGAGAGAGAGAGAGTGAGTGAGGAAGGGAAGCAGGGAGAGACGTTTATACACACGCACGCACATACGCATACACTTTTTTCTCGCTCTCTTTCTCTCTTTTACACAACACTCATACACTCTCTCATTCAGTCACTCATTCACTCACTTACGCACTCACCTGTTCACTCACCTGCTCACTCACAGCGAATCTTCATGCTACGTATTGTTAACTGCTGCACGGTTATTATTATTTAGCGACGGACCGCGGAGACTGCGCGACCACATTGTTACGTTGCCTAGCGCCGCCGAAAAACGCGACATGTACCCGACATGTAGCGACATGCAAGTTACGACGTGCGCGTGGCGCGTGATCGATGCGAGATAAGACGAACAATCTTCTAAAACCATCGCATTGCGAATGCGGTAGAAAACATGAAACGTATAATGACGTATTTAAAAAAATTAATTATTTATCATAATTAATAACTATTTCTAATTATAATAAATGATTATTATTTTAAAAAGCATGTATTATACATTATTACGTTTTCGAAATTATTGCATTTACGATGCGAAGGTTTCAGTTTTAGCGGTCCGTCGCTAAATAATAATAACCGTGCAGCAGTTAACAATACATAGCATGAAGATTCGCTGTGAGTGAGCAGGTGAGTGAACAGGTGAGTGAGTAAGTGACTGAATGAGTGACTGAATGAGAGAGTGTATGAGTGTTGTGTAAAAGAGAGAAAGAGAGCGAGAAAAAAGAGTATGCGTATGTGCGTGCGTGTGTATAAACGTCTCTCCCTGCTTCCCTTCCTCACTCTCTTTCTCTCTCTCTCTCTCTCTCTCTCTCTCTCTCTCTCTTTCTTTCTTTTACGCACATACACTCCGCCATACACACATCGCGTTAGCAATCAGCTGATTGCAGTGTCCGACGGCCGGCGATCCGCAACAACTTTTGTTAAAGTGACGTTATTTTAAGAAACACGTATTCTTGACATAATTCTGAGATATTTTCTTCTTTACCAAAATTTTATTTAAAGCATAATTTTATGTTGTAAGATAAAATAGTTAGCGACTCATGCGGTAGTAATCAGACGGTCAGCTGTGCCGGGCGCTCGCGGCGCGCCGCGCCGCGTCGCGCCGTGTCGCTCCTGCCTGCCTTCTGTACTCGACGCGTGATTTGCTAACTATTTTTGCTTATAATTCAAAAATTACGCTTCAATTCAAATTTTGGTAAAGGAAAAATCGTCTTAGAATTGTATCAGGAATACGTCATTTCACGGACGGAAGGTTGTTCCGGAACACCCTGTATACAAAATATTTTTATGCATAGTTATATTTTTTATTTATCTGATATTGTACGTGGACAATAAAATTTGGACTATTATTTTTACAAAACCGTTCACAAAATTTTTAGGAAAGATATAAAGCACGATTACTTTTGAAATGCATGCACATAAAGTATTTGTTATTTTTGTGTTACTTTTATAATTATTCTTTCATACATAATATTGTGTTCGAAATTTTTGATATAAAAACATTATTATACACAAATTTCTTTAATCTAAAAAAAAAATTTATTTGCTTTAACTTTTAAAGAAAATTACTATTTAATATAAAGATTATGAAGCAGGCGAATAGGAGCCGGGCGCAGAAATAAACGCGCGAAGAGAGGTTGTTTCCTTGTAAAAATAATTTAATGATCTAGAATTTCAAACGTTTCGGTCTCGGTTTACATCTTCAGCAACTAATCAATACATATCAATTAATATAAATACAGCGATATATAGTCATAAGATATGTCGAAATAAATATATACATAATGACGGGGAGAAATGGATAGAAATATGCCTTCAAAACTCAACCGCCCTCATGACATTCGAAAGAGGATAAATTTGGCGAGTCTCCCATTGGTTCCAGCGAGATATATAAAAGATCAACGAATCGACCGCAAAGCAAATTGCGATATCGTGTCAACAAGATCTCAATTTTACATGCTACAAAAGAAGCGAGAAAGTTGGAGAATTTTCAACAAGCTGTGAGATATGAAAAAGAGAGAGAGAGACTCACCCAAACCTCCGAAAAGACGAAAGGCCGAAGAGAATGAAAAGCAACCGTGTAGCGCTAGATGCCAGAAACCAAACGCATCTCTCTCTTGGTGACACAGTGGCGACAGCCAAACAATAGGATTATTCATTCCAGTATGTATGGAGTTCAGTGGTCTAACCTATTATGTCCGCCACCATCACTTCGAGATTCCTTAAATAAGTTACTAAAATTCCCTGTACGAATGCTCAGAATAAATCTCATTGGTGAATCATTTTGCTTCTCAGATACTCGACAGCCAATGAGAGGACGCGCAGACGAGACCATATTATTTTTTCACTTTTTATTAACAGCCTAAATAACGATAATTATATACTTTAAACCTTTCTTGGTTAATAAAAAACTTATGAGCAAAAGATGATATCAAACTATGCTGTAGTTATCGAGAACTAAGACTACAACCGATCCGAGCTGCGGTTGGCAGCAGTCGGGAGTAAAAAAATTCAAACAAATAATTCAAAGAACTATTTAATAATTCAAATAAACATGTTATAAGAATAAATTCAAACGAATAATAAAATCAAATAATAATTAATAAGTAAAATAAACATGTTATAAGAATACATTCAAATTAACAATAAATAATACTTCGAATAAACCTATTTGTGTGATTTCTTATACTTTATATTATACTAAATATGTAATAATAATAATATAATAATAGATATTATTTCAAACTTTTCTAAGCAAATTTTTTTATTTGAAATATTTTTTATTTTATTTTTATATTATTTTTTTAAAATGTTTTTTTAATAATTAAATGTTGGGCTTTTGTTGGCAGCAGTCGGGAGTGATTTTTTTTTAATAAAATGTTTTTTAATTTTTGTTTTATTTATTTTTGTTATATTATTTTTTTCTATTGTTTTTTTCATTAAATAATTTTTCTATTTTATTGTTTTTCTATTTTATTGTTTTTTTTTAATTTAATTTTTTGTTATATTACTTTTTTCTATTGCTTTTTTATGTGTCGTGTCGCTCGATTTTTGCGGCAAGATCCGGATGCAAGCTAAGGAGTTCTAAGGGACTTCTTTGCTTGCATTTTCGCAATTTCCTTTTTGCTTTTAGGTAGGATCTCTACGTTGCATTTTCGCAACGCATTAATTCCGCTTGCCTTGATTTCCGCGTTTTCGTAATGGGTGATTGCGCGGTCGCTCGGGCTTCGCGCGTGGCTCGCGTTGTCAGCGCTTCGCTCGGTCAACGTTCGTAACGTGATCTGTATTCGCGTTACACGTTGAGCAATCATATCAAATAATATGTATTTAGAATAATATATTTAATAATTCGTGTATAGCCTGTTCGCGCTATAACACTTTGTAGTTTTCTTATATAATAATCATATATAATAATCATATACAGATAAGAAATACCAGACATAAACATACTTCTTGAGCTTCAGGCGATAAAGATTCATATAAATCTGGATTTGTTTGTGCATTTATATCTTCCTGATGCTTGTAATCATCGATAGATATTCGTTCTATTTCTCCGGCTCTTCGCCTATTAAATACTTGAACGGATATCAGGGTAAAGTTCGCTAGCTGTCGCCAATTATTGTACATAAATGTGTCAGTGAGTCGTTGAAATGCCAAGCGCCTATTAGTTTGTAGAAAATTGTGCAATAATTTTATGTCTTCTAATGAAGGTAAATCCTGCAATTTATAACGCTTAGCTTGTAATATGGTTTCTTCAACATTTTTATTAACAGACACACTAAAATCTTCTTTTAGTAACTTTAGAAAGTTTTCTATGTCCACTTTTTCTTGTAATTTATTTTTTTATGCATTCAGCAATACCTAGATTTCCTATTTGTTTTATGAGTGTGCCAATTCTTGATCCAATAGAAGGAGCTGCATAGACTTTTGTGTCTGTATTAAAGCCTGCTACTTTATTTACAGCTGTAATACAATTATCATATATCGACGGATGATAAATACTGTAGAAATCTGTTACATTTTTATTAATGTTTTTGAGGGCTTGTAAAAAGCGCCCTAATAGCCTTAAACGGGATCTTATCATATCTTGTTGGTGCTGATGCTTGTATTTCAAACATAATTTATTACCATAAATAATTAATAGTTCATCATATCTAATTAATCTGATAACATCATCTTCTCTTAATACTGGAAATATAACATTTCTTAAAATAGAATTTGCACACTCATGAATTCGGCCTTGAACTTTTCTTCCAAGTATTTTGGCACATCTGCCAATAGTTTCCTGCGTGCACTCTTTAAAATGATGACGTATATTATTTTTAGTAAAAAAGCCTTTACATCCAGCACAACATATAAAATCACGTGCAGTTCTCTTTTTTGATTCTGTCGGTCTTCTACAAACTATAAGTTCTCCTTTATTATATGTAGGATTTGTGTTAAATAAATAATTGCCTCTTCGTCTGAGAAATCCGATAATCTTCTGTCTTTTTTTATTACCTAATATAAAACATAACACTTGTATCAAAAAAGAAATAAAAAGAATATAATTAAGTTAATAATATAATACAATTATCGAATATTTATATATGTTGTTATAAAATAGTTTTCTCTAGTATATCTATTAAATAATACATATAATAATATATATTTTTCAATTAATTTGCTCTAAATATTTTTAATAAATACAATCTACATGTAAAAATTTCTATTATGAATTAATAGTTCTAATAAAATGACAAATGAATAAATAATGTAAATATAGCTGCTAGATAACAGACAGAATAATACATAGAAAGATTAATAAATCGAACATATATATTTCAACAACATATTTTCTATATCTTTTGGTAATGCAGCAAATTTTTTTACTTCTTCTTCATCTTTATGTACTCGTTCTAGGTGCCTACTTATCTTTGACTGCATTTTCTTGCAATAATAACAAAAATTTGGTTTTCCTGTACCTCTAAGATTTGAACATTTAACATGTAAATTAGTGTCATCACAGATTTTCTGTCCAGAAACATTTAACGATGTTTCTAAACTACTTTTTGTAATGTTATTAGATTCTGTTGAACACGATTGTACAAAAATATTTTCTTTGTTAGAATCTTCTGAATCTGAATAGCAATAATTAGAATCCTTGTCTATATTATCACTGTTACAATCGCTATTATCATTGTTACAATCGCTATTATCAGGAGAATCATTTACATTAGACGGTGTTTTACGAAATAGTTTCAAGTTGTTATTAGTATTATGTATTAGTTTTGCCATATCCATACTATTATTATTTACTTTATCTCTATTATTATTCTCAGTTTCTATATTATTATCATTATTATTTATATTAATATCACTGTTACTGCAGCATTTATCAAGATTATTGTTAACCACATTATTTTCATCTATACTGCAATGATTTAAGACATTATTTAGAGATATGTCTAAATCATGTAATTCTTCAAATGAAAACATCACTGTTCGATCGAAATTGTTGTCTGATGTAGAATTATTATTAATATCTTTTTTTTTCAAATTGATTAAGTATATCCTTATATAAATTGTATTCTGGCAGCATAACATTAGAAGTAGATACATTACGAACAACAGTATGCGTATCAACATTATCATTGACTGTAAAACAAAGACTCATTTATAATTAACGATAACATGTTACAGTTTCTTAGTATATATTTTTCATAATATAAGCAAAAATTACGATTCTTACCAATGTCTTTATTTAATGGCACGTCTGGTATTTCCAAACTTAGATTTTCACTTGTATTTATACATAAATTATATTCTGGCAGCGTAACATTAGAAGAAGATTCATTTGGTAATAATTCAGTACTGATATTTTTGTCAAACTTATCATTTTGTTTTGTCAGTTCTTCAATATTTATAATTTCAGTAGGAAGCGTTTGAAAATTCTCTATTGTGTCAATAATACATTCAGATTCATCAATTGCATTACGAGCAACAATATGCATATCAACATTATCATTGACTGTAAAACAAAGACTCATTTATAATTGACAATAACATGTTACAGTTTCTTAGTATATATTTTTCATAATATAAGCAAAAATTACGATTCTTACCAATGTCTTTATTCAATGGCATGACTGGTATTTTCAAACTTAGATTTTCACTTGTATTTATACATAGATTGTAGTTTGACATGACATTAGAGATAAATTCATTTCGCAATTCAGTACTGACATTTTTATCTAACGTATCATTTTGTTTCGTTAACTTTTCAATATTTATAATTTCAGTAGGAAATGTTTGAAAATTCTTTGTTGTTTCAATAATACATTCAGATTCACCAGTTGTATTTTGAGCAACAGTGTCAACATTATTATTGACTGTAAAACAAAGAATCATTAATAATGAACTATAACATGCTATATTTTTTCAATATATGTTTTTCTAATATAACCAAAAATTGCAATTCTTACCAGCATATTTACTTAGTTGCACAACTGGTACTTTCAAATTTAAGTTCTTAGCTATTGTATCAAGCATTTTATAATTATCTGTATCAAAAAGCATTTTATATCAATTAGTACTTTCTTAAAATAATTCAGCTAAAACTAACAGGAAGAATGCATCTACCAATTTTGTTAAAGTTGATGCAACATATAATCTTATTATATTTACAGAATTGAACCTATTTAAAAAATTGTCAAATTTTGTACTACTACTAATGAGTTGTAGAATTATAAAGTGTTTATAAATTAGAATATGAACTACCACATTAGAATTTTTGTAACGTAACACTTCTATAATGATAAACATTATAAAAATTAAGCGTGGAATTATTTCAAGCGTATATTATACAAGATGTTAAAAAGTTTAAGACATTCAATTCAAATAATTTATTAAATTAAGTATAATTAAACATTTTTTAATCAGCGTAGATCAAGATATAAGTTGCTTTCCATTTACATCAAAACTCAGATAATTCTCACTTGTGACGTCATAACTCAGTTGAATGCATGTTCCTTTTGATGCTAGCAAGTGAGATTCAACTGAGTTTTTACATGGTTTCTGCACACGATCGAGACCGTGTGCTTTAGTGAGTCTAATAGACTCACACTAAAAGTGAGGTTATGGATCTATATAATTATGTGATAGTTTTGTTACCAAAATAAGCAGGTCAATGACGTCATTGTCTGAGTATGAAATACTCACATAACTGAGTGACTCAGTATCAGTGAGTGCAAATGGAAAGCAACTATTATTGTATAATATTATCCAACATTAAAATAAAATACTCACTATTCAATACTATTAATTGTTTCCTTTTCCATTTTTTATTGCGAATGTGAACATAATACTTATTTTTTTGATATTTATATAGACCATACATTTTCAAATGTATTATCGCCGTATACTTTGCTTTTATTCTTGCGAACCTAACCACAGATCTAGAAAGCGCGCATAAAAGGCACGCGAAATAGGGCGCGTTCAGCAGAACAAACCGCTTAGGACGCGTTCCACTTAACGATCGCAACGCTCGCGAGCATCATCTGTCTTTGTTTAACTTTCAGTAAATAACAAAGATGAAATGATACCGTGAGCGTTGCGGTCATGAAATGGAACGCGCCCTTAGTAGCAATCCAACATGATTAGTTCTTACTTTTAGAGCCAACAAATCAACGTCGAGTTGACAAGGCGCATTGATGTTTCTCGCATATAACGAGTTGGTTGCTGAACCATTTAATGAATCCATCTCTTAAAACACAGCAATCGGTAAAAATCCTACATTATTCAGAGACTGCATCTTTTTCTGTCCTCTGTATTATTAAATTTATGGCATCAAAATTTTATAAATTGTATATATTATAATTATTAAGACAAGGCATTGCAACGAGATTGTTATATATAATTTCCTGTGTCCTTCGCATTAAATACTTTTTTCGCTTATATTTCGGCAATAATACGAAAAACAGAAAAAATGTAATTCTTGAACGACGTTGATTTCTTTAGCGATTGCCATTTAAAAGATAGACTCAAATGCGAAAGAGCCACAGTTGTTTACGTCACGATTTCAATCTGTTGTATAGCTCTAATAGTCAAAAATGTGTTAATTGAAAAATTTTAATGCGTCAATCCTAGTAATGCAGAGCTCGTAAATTAATGTCTTTCTCGATTGATGTCGATATCTTTAACGGTAGCCGAGATTTAAGTGAAAAAATATATTAGACGCGAACGACCCAGGCAAAGGCGTCGCGATTTCGGCTCGCTATGTCGCTTTAATAATTAATTTAAGTTATATTAGTTTTAAAATGCTAATGCGTCAATCCTTGTAGCAGACATCATGTAGAATAATGTGTTTCACGTAGAATAATGTGTTTTTAATGACGTCGATATATTTGGCGGTAGCCGAGATAAAGCGGAAAATATGTTTTTCGGAAAGAACGATTGTAGATAACGACTTCGGTCTAAAGCACGGCAAACGCTAAAGAATGCGACAACGTTCAAAGATAACATTTATTTTCATGTCCTGTATTATTTGGAATTACGGCATTAAAGTGTTAATAATTGTATATTTATGACCCTTAAAACGTGACAGCGCGACAAGATTTTTTTCATTATCGCCAGTATCCTTCTCGTCAAATACATTTTTGCTTTGATCTCGACTATCGTTAATAATTTCGATGTAAATCAAGAGAGACAATATGTATCGTGCTCTTCGTTACAAGAATTGACGCATTTAAATTTTAGAATTAATATAATTCCGATTATTAAAGCGATATAGCGAGCCGACATCACGACGCTTTTGCCTGGGCATTTCGCGTTTACTACATTTATCGCTTTGATCTCGACTACCGCTAAAGATATCGATGTTAATCGAGAAAGACATTATTTCTCATGCTCTTCGCTACAAGAATTGACGTATTTAAATTTTGAATAATTCTACGATTATATATATATACAGTATTGACATTAACATTAACTTTAGTCAGAGTATAATGTAAATAATAAAATATAGAATGTGATATTTTTGACTCTTTATTGCTTCATGTATGTTGTAATTTTTTTCTGTATTTATTTGATCTGTATAATTAAATTAATTCAATTGAATCTATGTATATTATATTAGATAATACTTTATGTGATATTACTCTATTTCAAAATTTAGAATAAATTTTAAGATCCTAGATATTTCTTTAGTATTTGTTAGAATATACAATATATGACTTGCACGTTGAGTATATTATAAGAGTTTACGTTCTATATCATTTTTGGTTCATGGTTGTTGTGCGCGCTCTCTGTACGTGCCGGTTGGTAACTTAGTCGTCCTGCGCGTCGTGTGTGCCTCGAGTAAGTCTGTGTATCGAGCTCTAATAAATCTTTCTTTTACCACGTAACTAATATACGACTTTTATTCCTTTCACTCGCCACTGAATTCTATCAGTATTATATAGTATATAATAACGTTATTTTTTCTAATTCACATTTATCTAATTTTTTGCAGCTCTAAATACGGTGGTAGACAATATTGTTGCAAAAATATACTTAAGGATAAAAATTGCTGAAGGAGCAATGTCAAAAACTACAATAATGCAAAGAATCCTGGACATTTGAAAAATAATTATAAGATTTTTTAAAGTGTATGTATGCATATGTCTGTTTATTATAATTAATAGTTTTCATAGTAATCAATATAAAATAAGATAGTTTCTAATAAAGAATTTAACACTTTTTTATTAAATTTAATACTATCATCTTGAAAATGTATTTTGCGTATTAAATTAATATTAAACAATTCAGCTTTACAAAATAGGAGTGTTGCTCAAATTCGAACATAGATACACAACCATATATATGGAAAAAGCATACATTATTATGTTATAATATTTTATTATCCATATTTCTTTCTTGTATTTTTCTGATATTTTTAAGGGATATATATTTGTGTCATGGAGAAAAAGTAAATATACATATATATGCGTATGTCTACTTAGTATTTTACTTAAGACAAAAAACAGATAAATAGTAACTTTTTATATATGTGCATATAAAAATATATCCTTATACATTTATACAGTTGTTCTAAAACATAATACTAATGTTATTTTTATTATATTCTTACTTTTTTATATATTAAAGTTTCTGAGTTATTATCAATATAAAAAAAACCGTTTCCAGTATTGAGAGTAGTAGCTATCAAAGAGTGAAGATTCGAAATCTTTCGTGTTCAAAATTGAATCATTTATTATTCGTATCATTAATAATATCATTCTCAATTAAATTAACTGAGAGATAAGCATATATATATAGGAATGCAATATTAATTGTATATAATATTGTTAAAATAAAGTTATAATTAAAATAAAGTTATAATTAAAAATGTTGTCATTTAATATATATTAATGTTATATTATAATATTGAAATAAAAAGTAATAATTATAAAATTTGTATGTTTGAAAATAATTTTAAGAAGCAAGGAGAAAAAAACTATATGTATTTAACATATAGTTTTTTCTCCTTGCTTCTTAATATTGTTTAATTTTTTAAACTTGAAATAGTGATCGGCTACCACATTTTCTAAAGAGAACTATAATTTTATATAAAGCTTCTATATAGTATATATCATATAATACATTTTTTTTATTATATCCCAGTAAACATTGTTTGTAGTATTAATATAACGTGAAAGTAACATACAGCGTGTTCGAAAAGTCCCGGACCACCTGTTTTTCTCGGAAAATACCCATCGGACAAAAAATGTTTGGAACAAAAGTTTAATATCTTTTAGGGAGTTATTCAACTCCGTAAAAGTTGGTCTTCCTCCTCACCTCTCTTAGGGGGGGGGGGGGGGAGAAGGGTAACTTTGGAATTTTAAATGGGTACTCCCCTTTTTTATTGCATATTCTTGTAGCTTACCTCGAGAGCTTTTCAAAATACTATAATAAAGTATTATTTTATTAAGTACTTTTCGAGTTATTTCATATTTTAATCTGACATATTTTAATATAAAAATTAAAATATCTCGTAAAATATTTAGTTTTCGATAATCTTACCGTAATACTTTTATGTACAGAATAATGAGACAAATCAATTAGTATAAAAAAAATAATTGTTTTTAAGAAAAAGTATGTAATTATTTACAATGTTTTTTTAAACAATTATTTGTTTTTTTCTTTACACTAATTGATTTGTTTCATTATTCTGTACATAAAAGTATTACGGTAAGATTATCGAAAACTAAATATTTTACGAGATATTTTAATTTTTATATCAAAATATGTCAGATTAAAATATGAAATAACTCAAAAAGTGCTTAATAAAAAAATACTTTTTTTATAGTGTTTTGAAACGCTCTCAAGGTAAGCTACAAAAATATGCAATAAAAAAGGGGGGTTCCCATTTAAAATTCCAAAGTTACCCTCCTCCCCCCCTAAGTGAGGTGAGGGGGAGGGCCAACTTTTACGGAGTTGAATAGCTCCCTAAAAAATATTAAACTTTTGTTCCAAACATTTTTTTGTCCGATGCGTATTTTCCGAGAAAAACAGGTGGTCCGGGACTTTTCGAACACGCTGCATAATCTAACGCAAGTTACCTATATAACATGAAACTGTAATATACCATACATATTATTTTGCAACATTAGAACGACAATGTAACAGAATATTATGCAATGTAATATTGTTATATGTTCCTTCACTTGCCGCTATGCGGCAAAACCAGATTTAGTTAACTCGTATTTAATTTTTCACCAAGAAATGCATGTAAAGTCTGCAAAAGATGGGTATTAATAACATAAGGTCCAAAGTATATCTTATCTTTGTTTAATTTCTGATATAATCTCAACAACGGATTTAGAATATTAAATAAATTATTTGAAGTTGGGCGGGTAAATGGGAAAGTCCGATTACTGTCTATTTAAAGCAAAAAATCGAGTAAATTAAATCGAATTTTAAAAATTAAATATATTTAATTTATTTTAACTATTTAATTACTAACTGTATGATCGATTCTATACGAACCAATTTTATATGGAATATAATTACGACGTAACAACAATATAACATATATTACATTACATGTTATATTTATAAGTGGAAAATTATAATTAACCAGTATAACTTACCGATATTAATTATGTATATTATTTCATTCCATTTTATTGCTTTTATATAACATTAATATAACACAGTGTGTGTTTATTGGGATATAATATACATCATATATTTGTATATAGGCAGGTTTCAAGACAGTCTGGAAAAGTACCTTGTGATATATATAATAATATGTAACATATATTTTAGTAATTATAATATTTAATTTAGTTGAATATAATTTTTATTGATTTATTATACTGTTTGAGTATCAATCCGTATCACTATTATTTACATGATTAACGAATTCATATATAGGCAGCATACAGGACTGCCTCCAAAACAACCATTTTATAGCTAACATTTTCAGAACTGACTTGAAAACTGCCAGAAGTCCCGAAAACTGCCGTAATGTTAATGTTTTAGTCCCGAAACCGACCCTTTTACAAACATATATATATATATATATATATATATATATATATATATACATATATACATATATATATACATTATAATATACATTTACTCTTTTTTTCACATCGAATGCAGTCAGATTAAATGATTTATATTGGGTTACCGAAAAAAAATTTATTATTTGGATAGTGGAAAAAAACCTAAAGAATATTTACGAAACCTTTGTTATAGCCCAAAACGGCTATAACCAAATTAGTATAATTATTAATTATTAAATATTATTTAACGTCTTCCGAGTATAACTCGAAGTCGAGGAAGACGTATAAAGTTACGAGCGCAATCGCTGACAAAGCGAGCCACGCGCGGAGGCCACGCGATCGCGAGACTTGAAGAACGACGCGCCGGAAATGCGACCACCTATGGTCCTGTCGCTAAGCTATCCCCTCCGAAAACTAATCGAACAGGAGGTTATAAAACTACCCACCTCGAACGAGCGCCAGGCAGTCCTAATCATAAAATCACACGAAGCAGATAAAATTATAAAACTATACCGTATCGTCGAACTTAATAAAAGTAACTACGAGACAGACAATTGTAATCGTTTTAATAATAACGAACATCCCAGCTGATCTCGCGACGGCAGCCGCGATATCAGGCACGCGAAGCAACTCTATACCGCGATAAGCCGAGTTGAAGTGCGAGAAAGAAAAGAAGATTTAAAGCTAATGTATCTGAATAAACGACTTTTATTCTAACACGATTACATATTTAATGAAAACGGTGAAAAGACCCTGTGCGACCCTGAGCTCCTAAGTTCCAATTGGCCAAGGATCCCAACAAAATCTCTGTACCTCCACGGAGGCACAACAAAATTGGTGGCAGCGGTGGGATGTGCCAAAGGATCGCCAGCCAACTCGCCGAATAAAGACCTGTAAAAAACCAAGAGAGTGAATAACAGGAATGTCAGCAAATAAGTTAAAACCGACGGACACAAGCAGAAGCAACATATACGGACGACACAAGCAGTACGAGAATCACGGCCAAGCAGCTGAAACCCGAGTAGGAATGCCAGCGTCCAAGGACCAACGCCGACCTACGTCTCTAAGGACGACGCATCGCAGCCGGGCAACGACCGCCGTACGACGAGCATCAGGCCGCCAGCCTTATCAGCCGCCGAGCGAGAGATTGCAGCATCAGCAACCTACTGTCCCAGTGAGCGAACATGCGAGCCGTCTTATTACTGTAAATCCGTAATATATTTGTAATTGCGTGAATGTCGGACGGTTCTAACGTACCGAAACCGATAGCGAACCGATCGTGGTTATTAAGCGAATCAGCGTGACAAGCGACTAGGTTAAGTCTAACACCGCGAAAAAATTTTAATAACGCGCGAAGAAATTTAGAAACTCAATATTCGAGTGAAAGCGAGCCCGAGTTACCGGAGAACGTCGTCAAGGAACGCGAATTTCCGTTCAATAGTTTCGACGAAAGCCTATTTCCGTGTGATACGACTGACCTCACTGACCACATTCAACGCGAGACTAGACGTACGCGACCGTATATTAGCAGAACTCCAAGTAGAGTATCGTTACGACGCGAATTTTCACTAACCTCCTACGAGAGCGATCTGTTTGACCCGGAAGAAATTTACCGCCAACAAGAAAATAATATGGCCGAATCGCGAAATCCGCTGGAAGGTACTCCCGCAAATCTGCCGCGAGGCACGGTAGATGAAGAAATAGAAAACATGCGACAATCCATCCGCCAGATGGACCGAAATATAGCGGAGATCAACCGTACGCCGCCCCCCGACAGAAACCGCGAAGAAAGAGGAGATTATACACAGATCATCCACATTTTAAATGAAATACGCGCGGAAATTAATTCGTTAAACATACGAGTGACGCGACTAGAATGCGCGGACAATTACCCCGTCATACTGATACTCGCAGGGAAAACGATAACGATGCGTTTGAAACAACATACGGGCGAACGAGACGCGATATCAGAAATCGACGAAGCGTCACGCCGAATTATCTGCCGTTAAAAGAAGCAAGAATAATGATCCCCGAGTTCGATGGAACCTCGCGACATAAACTGCAAGAATTTTTGAACGCGTGTAAATACGCTGTTCAGAACATAAATCCCGCGGACGAAGAATCGTTAATTCAAGCAATCTTATTTACTTAAAGCAATCTTATTTAATTAAAAGGGAAAGCGATGCAGGATTTTGAGACGCGAGATATACAAACGTTCAACGAATTAAAGCAGCAACTTGAAACTTGTTACCAGTCTAAACAAAGTACTACGCACTTACAAATCGAGTTCAATTCATTAAGACAAAAATCAAATAAAACCGCGTACGCTTTCGGACAACGCATTGAGTTACTAGCAATGAAATTGTACGATGCTATGATTGAAGGAGAAGAGGACTTCTCACTATCAAAACGCACGATTCAACACACGATTAAAAAACAGGCGTTAATAAATTTTCAAATTGGATTACGCGACGAATTGAAGGTACTCGTACGCGCGCAACGATATACGACGCTCCAAGAAGCGATAACGGGCGCGAGCGCTGAAGAAAAACTTATCGGACCAACGGCAAGAATAAGCAACTTCCCGAATAGAAATAAATACGAATCGAGCAATTCGCGACAGATTCGAAATTCGACTTCGCAATGCTTTAAATGTGGAAAAAATGGACATTACGGATGCGATTGTCGAAGTAGTCGATACGCGCTTCCTAAACCGGAAAAATCCACGCGGATAAATGCAATAAATAAATACTGCAAACATTGTCAAAAAACCGGACACATTCGCGACGAATGCTGGAGTTTGAACGGTAAACCGAAAACTGATACAAATAAAATAAAAGATGATAACCAGAAAAAACGCGAAGAAAATACACGCGACCGAAAGAATCTGCGACAACAAACGCGAGATTCCGAGTCCGACGGTAACAACAGCGAGGACGATAAAAGCGAATCTAAAAGGAAACAACAGCGACCTGTGTCCGAATATCGCGTTACGCATATTAAAGATATGCCGCGCACACAGAAGAAAACAGATTTATTATTAGTAACACTACCCATGCGACAAGCAAAGGATGAAAAAATACGGATGTTATACGATTCAGGATCGACCATCTCGTTAATAAAATTAAAACAATTAAAAGACGACACCCTCATATACGAGGATAAGATCGCGCTCACCGGCATAACCGGACATAAAGTACACACAATAGGAAAAATGTACGCTACAATTAAAGTAGATAGACATAAAATAGAACATGCATTTTACGTAGTAAAAGATGGCATTCCGATCGAATACGAAGGGATTCTAGGGATTGATTTCCTCCGACAACACTCAGTATCCTGCGACTACAAACAAAATGAACTCAAAATAGGAGACGCCGTGCTCAAATTCCATTCATTTAATAAAATAATTCTAAAACCGCGCAGTGAAACCATTGTAAAAGCAGCAACCAATCAAAATCGGATAGCAATAGTACGAGCAGAAGAAACAGCTCCAGGAATCTATATCGGAAATTGCTTAGTAGAATCAAAAGATCACGCATGCCCCGTTAGTGTAATGAATACGACCGATACAGAAGTCGAAATACAGACGCCGCATGTTGTTCTCGAAGATGTAGAATACGACCGAGAATCCGAAATACACACCATATAAACGAGAAAAAACTCTAAACTTACTACATCACGATACTCGCAAAGAACCCCGCACTAATCATATGGAAAATCTGTCCCGGTCAAATCAATTGGTTTTTACATATGTTGTAGCTTATAACCTACTGAACAAAAGATGTAATGGGCACAAAGCTCAATAATGGACAGTTATCGAGTTATAACCAGTCAAACATGAAAAATTCGGACTGCCGAATAGTCAAATCTCGGAAGGTATTGATTTTTTTGAAAAATGTTTGAAACAAACATAGTAGGGTTTTACAAAATCTGTTAGTTGGTGACATTATTTGTGAATTTTGAATGACCTTGAAAAGCTCCGTGAACAAAAATCTTTATGTGTCACAGCAGAGATAAGGACCCCACGGTTCGTCACTCCCGTAGTATTTTTTGACTCCAAACCCTCTCTGCCGTGTGTGTATGTGTGTGTGTGTATGTGTGGGGTAATAAAATAAATGATCTTATTGTATATTACTCATTATTTGGATCCTGCTGTGGTGGTCTCTGAGCGGCATCTAATATTGTGTTCAATAATGATGAAGAGGGATAACGAACATTGGGCTGGTGTCGTGCATATCCTAAATACCACAATACGCTGGTTACATGTGTACATGTACCCACAGTCCGTGCGCCTGACTTACAGGTGCAGTAATAACCAAAAATCGCCTCCCTCTCATCATCTATATTATCTGCATCTCTTATGTTGTAAGCTATAAATATTTGATGTTTTGTAGCATTACGGAATCGTGAAAACACTCGCACTCTTATGAAACCTTGTTCATCAAACAACGAATCCAATTGAAATTCTTCTTGTGCATCACGCTGCATCTTATCTTGAATATAAGATCTTGCTAGACGAACCTGAAATGTACCAATAGTCAAATCTCGTAAATATTCTAATGTTAGGCGTGGAAAGTCACGTAACTGTCCTTCATATAAATGTATCCATTGTGCATTTCTATAGCACATCCTTTCTACTTCAACTCGCGCTTGAACAATATTAACCTCTCTAGATTTATCAAGAAGTTCTCTTGCTAATCCTGCATTAGCTTCTTCCATTAAAACTAAAGGATGATATCTATTAATTATAGCACCTGCAATGTTATAAAACTCGCCCAAGTGATGAAGATGAGGCATTATAATTGTATGATCAAAAAACTTTAACATAGACTTGATATGTTCATTTCTAGTTTCAATTATCCACCTTGTTTTTGTCACCAATCGAGACTCATTAGCTTCTTCAGTGAATAATTGTTTCTGTTGAGGTCCAAGAAAAGCTGGCATTTTATACTCAATGCCTAATTCACGAAGTAATGGCTGAGCATCTCGATATCCACGATCTAATATAAAAATGTCACCATCATGAAACCATCCTCTCATATTGTCCGCATCACGTTGAAATTCATTATTTAATATTCGAGCATCATTGTTACGAGAATCAGAAAAGTAAGAACCCTGAATAGCCAGTATATACCCATCTGGAACAACTATAAGAGAAGGTTTTATCAGATGTCGATCTTTTTGCATTGAGTATGTTTGTCGTAAAACACGAAAGTTGCTACTTTTATGAGTATAAGAATAAGTCCCGTCAATATAAGCGATTACTTTCGGAATAGCTAGCTCAGAATTATATAATTCGTTTGCAAAAGGTGTTACATGTCTCATTATATACTCTTCTCGAGTTATAGCTTGAAAACCAATATTATCAGGGACAAATCTGTTTACTAAAGACTGCCGAACTTTGGAAATCGCTAAACTCACTGCTTGTCTAGAGGAATACTGAAACAGTACTTTAAGAAATTCGTCAGACAGTCCTTGTCGCAGCTTGCATAAAAAAATTAAAAGATCTTTTTTAGTAACGTTTCTGATACCACGTTCTTGGAATATAGGATCGCAATATGTATACAATGTTTGAAACTGTTGTTTTGTAATGGGTGCTATACATTTAAATTCATCCTCCGTAAAACTATTTTCGTTTTCATAACGATGATTATTATTTGCTATATTACGAAGAGCTTCTAAGAAAACTTGCAGTTGCTGACCTTTTATTACATATGGTCTATAAATAAATCGCAAACCTGGCAGCAGTAACTGTAAAATAAATCCGCGATCATCCAAATGTTGGTCACAATAATAAACGTGTTCAGGAATATAAATATTTTTCAGAACAAAGACATTTACCCTGGATTCTAACGACAGTGGTCTAATATTTACAATAGTATTGCAAAATAAACAAGAATTATTTCGGGTTTGGGTAATAACGTTGAGTCGTAGGCAAGTCGGATCAAGTTCTATCTGTTCTATTTCATGTACAATAGATACATTGCAATTAAAACATAATCGGCTTTCATTGTCTATATCAATGGGCTCCTTACCCAGCCCAGTTCGCCTAAAAACAGCGATTTGTTTTTTAATTGCATCATTATCGCCATTGATTCGTACCATTTGTCGAGCTTGAAAAGCACGATCGCAAACATAACAATGGATTCCATGTCTGTAAGCCATGATAATACTTTATTATCGAATTGCGTAGCAATATCAGATTGATTAGATATTAAAAACTTTTCTGGTGAAATAATTCCTGAGACCAAAATGAACAGAATACACTGATATCAATAATATCAATATCGGACGTAGTAATGCCAGAAAGTAATAGCATTCGGCAACAATAACGCTAGAATAGATACGCTTAGTGATGACAATGCCTGCGCTAGCAATATCAACCATTATGATTTCTCACAGATTGCAGATAGAGTATACAGTATACCGCCCGCAGTGTAGCAGTGGGGATGAGTCGCCTGACAGCTCTAGCTGTACGAACCGAGCGCTCTACACATAACTCTACGCTCATAACCAGAGATGGTAAATCGTGTATATTAGTTCTCAAGAAGTTTTAGTAGAAAAAAGGTTCATCAAAAATATTTTGAAAACGTCTCGAATTTAGCTACACGAATATAATAAAAAATAGGCATTTTTGTGGAAGATTTTTGTTCACGGAGCTTTTCAAGGTCATTCAAAATTCACAAATAATGTCACCAACTAACAGATTTTGTAAAACCCTACTATGTTTGTTTCAAACATTTTTCAAAAAAATCAATACCTTCCGAGATTTGGCTATTCGGCAGTCCGAATTTTTCATGTTTGACTGGTTATAACTCGATAACTGTCCATTATTGAGCTTTGTGCCCATTACATCTTTTGTTCAGTAGGTCATAAGCTACAACATATGTAAAAACCAATTGATTTGACCGGGACAGATTTTCCATATGATTAGTGCGGGGTTCTTTGACAACTACGCACACAGCATATAAATTCGGAAGAAAAACAGGCATTCTTACGGATATGCGAAAAATATTACGATACGTTCCAGTTGGACGGAGAACCACTGATATGCACCGCGACGGTAGAGTACGAGATAAACACACATGCCGATACCTCACCGGTGAACATGAGACCGTATCGCCTTCCGGAAAAGCGCAAGACGGAAGTAAATAAACAAGTGCAAGAAATGTTAAAAAACGGCATAATCCGAATAAGCGCAAGTCAAAGGAACGCATCTCTATTAGTTGTGCCGAAAAAAGCCGATCTGGAAAACCTAAGCTCCGAATAGTAGTCGATTTCCGGAAGCTAAATGATCTAACGATGGGCGACTCATTTTCACTGCCCAACATCACCGATATATTGGACCAGTTAGGAAACGCCAAATATTTCACTACTCTAGATTTGGCATCAGGATATCACCAAATACCGATGACTATAACGAACGAGATAAAAATAAAACAGCATTTTCAACGCCCTACGGACATTACAAGTTTAACAGAATGCCGTTTGGACTGAAAAATGCGCCAGCCACATTCCAGCGATTGATGAATTCAGTTTTGATAGGAATACAAGGACTTAAATGTTTAGTTTATCTGGATGACATCATTATATATGGATCAAGCCTAGAGGACCACAACAAGCGACTCAAGGAAGTACTACAGAGACTCCGAAAAAATAATCTAAAATTGCAGCCGGATAAATGCGAATTTTTATGCAAGGAAGTGATTTATTTAGGTCACGTTATTTCGGAGAATGGAATATCTTCGGATCCGTCAAAATTAACGGCGATAAAAGAATTTCCGATGCTGAAGAAAGTGAAGGAAATACAATCTTTCATAGGACTAGCCGGATATTACAGAAAATTCATAGAAGACTTCTCACGAATAGCCAACCCACTGACTAAATTAACGAAGAAAACAGAAAAATTCGAGTGGATATCGGAACGGCAAAATGCTTTTGAAATATTAAATGAAAAATTAATGACGGCGCCAGTGCTAAAATATCCAGAGTTTAGACTCAAGAATTTATAGTGACCACCGATGCTTCCGACTATGCAATCGGAGCAGTACTGTCACAAGGAAAAGTAGGCAATGACCGGCCAATTGCTTACGCCAGCAGAGTTTTATCGCGGGCGGAGCAGAATTATAATACAACAGAGAAAGAATTATTAGCAATTGTATGGGCTGTAAAACATTTTAGGCCATACGTATACGGTACGAAATTCAAAATCGTAACCGATCATAAACCATTAATCTGGTTATTTAATGTAGACGATCCCGGATCGAGATTGATCCGATGGAGATTAAAGCTCGAAGAGTATGATTATGAAATCATTCATAAAGCCGGACGAGCGAATGCGAACGCCGATGCACTGAGCCGCAATGTAGAAAGAGACACACATGAAACAGAAGAGGAGCGAGAAGTCCTCGCAATAGAAGAAGAAACGAACTCAGACGAAGAGAAAAAATATACGGAGGAAGAGAAGAAACAGATATTATACGAATATCACGATGCACCCATAGGAGGACATCAAGAAATCGAGCGAACAATAAAAAGAATCCATCTAAATCATAATTGGCACGGATTAACAAAAGACGTCGAAAAATACATATCAAAATGCGAATTTTGCCAAAAAAAATAAATTATCGCGAAAAAATAAAGTACCGTTAATAATCACGGATACACCGACAAAACCTTTCGAAAAATGCGCGTTAGATATCGTAGGACCGTTAACAATAACGACCAACGGAAATAAATATCTATTAACATTTCAAGACAATTTAACGAAATTCAGTAAAGCGATATCGATTCCAAATCAAGAAGCGAACACGGTCACTAAAGAATTCGTTACAAAAATTGTTCTCGAACATGAAATTTCGGAAAAAATTTTAACGGATCAAGGCACAAATTTCCTAAGCGAAATATTTAAAAATACATGTAAATTATTAAAAATAAATAAAATACAGACAACCGCCTACCATCCGGAAAGTATTGGAGCGTTAGAACGATCGCATCAAATATTAGCCGAATATTTAAGACATTATATAAACGAAGACTAGACAGATTGGGACGAATGGATATCCTTCGCAATGTTCACGTATAACACGACGCCGCACACAGCTACGGGATATACACCCTTTGAATTAGTCTACGGGCACCAAGCCGATCTACCTACGGCACTGACGAGACCGCCTAAGCCGACATATAATTATGACGATTACGCGCAAGAATTAAAAGAAAGGCTACGGGCAACAAATCAGCTCGCAAAAGAGCATGTTAAAGAAGAAAAAATTAAAGCTAACCAACAATACGATAAAAATACTAGGGAAATAAAATTTAAAGTCGGTGACAAAGTATTAGTGTACGACGAGACACTCCGACGCGGACGATCTAAAAAACTCGAATTTTTATGGATCAGACCATATACAATAATTGAAAAGAATTCAGACGTAAATTACACGATAAAAAAGGGGAGACAAACAATCCACATGCACACAAATAAGCTGAAGCAGTTTATTGAAAATTAAGAGGAACACTTACCCTACTCGTTGCGGGAACGACCAGGATAACGCATACGATCGAGAGCACGACGAAGGGTCGCCAAGCTCGTCTGACCTCGACCTCCAGAAGGACGACCTCCGGCGAATTCCACCATCCGCTCGAACCGATCCTGGCGATTAAGACCAGGGCCCAAGGGAAGTCGAGCGGGGTCCAACGCCCGAGAGGTCCTCAAGTTGCGGAAAGTACCCGCATCCGCAAGACGGCAGATATCCATCGCCGTCCAAAATAACGGCAAACTGTGCCAAGGATGTGGTACCACCTCACTCACAGTACGACGACCACTCACACAATCCACAGAAATCTGGATCGAAAAGGGCTCCGTACTTCGATATACGGCCTCAGTAGTATACAAAAGCATATGTTCTGGCTCACATTTGTTCCTGCACCAAAATCAGCAAAAAAACATCAAAATCATTCATAAAAGACAACAAAAAGAAGAACTTCTAAAATATTGAAAGAAACTAAGGGCGTCCTTCGGACTAAACCTTTCAGGTGCTTGACCTGAATTAACAAAATATTGGAAAAAACCTTCCAAATATTGACAGAAATCCTAAATTCCAAGAGTGTTAAACTCTGAATCAAGACCAAAGAGTGTTAAACTCTAAATCAAGACCAATTATAATACAAGTCCAAGGGACGCTAAGTCCGAAGGACGCTTACGAAGTGATTAGATCCTTCTTATTTATCCATTGGTTATGTGTATTATCAAAGCCTAGCCATTTAACATAAACTTTATTTCCTTTTCTTTTTAGAGTGTATACAAAATAGTGATAAATTAATAAAAATTTTATATAATAAATGGAGAGAAAATGTTCCACATGTCAAATTATTAAACCGCATTGTAATTTTGTTAAATCAAATAATTTAAAATATGGAATCAGTTACACCTGTTATGAATGTAAAAAACTTCAAAATGAAAAAATTACTTGTGATGTATGCTTTAAAGAAGTTCCAAAACGATATATGACTAGACATTTTAAACTAGAATGGCATATCAAATTAGATAAATTTATTAATGAACTATTACAACAAAATGATGAATTATATTCAGAACTTTCACAGATTTAAGAATGTTAAGAATGTTAACTCTAAAAATTATGTTGATAAAAATTTTCGCTGATAAATGGAGCCATCAAGTAGTAACGAATTTCCTTTTCATGAAAATATTTTTTCTCAACCGAGAAAAAGAAAAGATGGAATTATAAATAAATCAAAAGACTTCAAAGAATTACCAAACAATTATTGCGATGAAGAAGAAGAAGTCAAAATTGTGAGAGCTAATGGTGCGTGGAATGACATGGTTGTCGATTATACATTCTATTCGGATATAAATAGTTATGATTTAAGTATATTTCTTAGAAGAACCAAACCATACGTAGAAGATAAAATACGAACTGGATTTAGAAAATATACAGCTGTAACAGTCAAACTAGTTGCAAAGGTGCAATATCATGTATTGGATTTATGTGGTAATGTAATTGACTTACACACACATTATTTTCATAGTAATGTTGAGCATATTTTATCTGAGGATATAATATTTGATATAATAGAAATTATAAATAATATCATTTTTAATAAATTTGCTAGCTTTAATGCAAAAAACACCAAGTTTACATTCGATAGAGTTATTCAACTTGATTTACGATAACAACTTGATCCGATAAATACACCCCCCTTCGAGGTGGAACTTATGTTAAATTACCCAATTATATTATAGCAAAAAAATGCTGCATTAATGTTAACAATAGAAAAACTAATAAATTTAAATGTGAGAATCAAGAAAATCTTAGATGCTTTGAGTATGCATTAGAGAGTATACTTAATCCTGCTGATGATAATAAAGAAAGATCTTCCAAATATGATATATCGAGGTATGAAATGTTAAATATGAATTATCCCGTATAAATTATAAAAGAAAATATGAAAAAATATGAAGATTTTTTAAATATAGCTATAAATGTTTATCGAGTAGACGAGAATAATGGTAAGTCGAATGCAAAGAATTCAAGAACCGAAGGTTCGTCGTTTACCATTGATCAAGCTATTGTAAGTGATAATTATAAAGATAGAAAATGTATATTTTCAAAGAAAACAAATAATAAATGTATAAATCTTTTAATATACAAAGAGCATGTAGTTGGAATTAAAAATATGAGTGCTTTATTAAAAGGACAAATAACAAAACAATGCAGAAAGCGATACATATGTGAAAAATGCAACGATTCGTTTGAGAAAGAAGAAAAGTATAATGATCATGTTGCTCTGTGTATATATGAAAAACAAAAGATAAAAATGCCCATTAAATTAAATAGACAATATTTTTCCATAGGTGCAGAGCAATATCATCCATATACAGTTAGTTCTGATTTTGAAGCAACATTACAAAAATCAATTATGAAGAATGTCATTCATGAGCATAAGCTGAATAGTTTCTGCTTTGATACAATAGACGAAACACAATTAATAAATAATAGGAGTGTTGAACAGTTAATGAATGAATTTAACAACCTTATTGTTAAATATGCAAAAAGATATTATGAACTTAGATCAGTAAATAAACCAATAGCAATGACAAAAGAAGATATTGACAATTTCAGAAAAGCTAAAAAATGCCATATTTGTAATGGTGAATTTGCAAATGTGAAATTAAGAAATAATGAATTTAATGAAAAATTAATAAAAGTAAGAGATCACGATCACTATACAGGACGTTATCGAGGAGCAGCGCATAGCAACTGCAACTTAAAACTAAGATTACCAAATTTTGTACCAATATTGTTCCATAATTTGAAATACGATTCTAAATTATTTCTAAGATGGATTCTGAAACTAGGAGCTAAATACACACTGAAAAATAAGAAAGTTTTGAATATAATGCCAAACACAAAAGAAAATTATGTTACAATTTCCATAAATAACGTAGTTGTTGATCAATATGAACAACAGTATGACGTATCAAAATGTAAAGAATGCAATAAAAAATATAAGAATGAAATTATTGAAACCTGTAAAGAATGCAATTCGAAAACCATCATTAAAAAGAAAGGAGATATTAATAATATACATATGGAGGTAAGATTCATTGATACATTTAGATTTATGGACAAAAGTTTAGATTCATTAATTAAAAACTTACTCAATGTAAACGATTGTTTTTGTTCACGCTGCAAATCTGTTCAAGAAATAACAAATATGAAGTTACTTCCTATACACGAACATGATGTACTTAAAATGATTGGAAGATGCAAAAAATGTAATGGGAATGTATTTAAGCCAGTTGATTATTCTAAATTTAAAACTATGTTAAAGAGATTTAAAAAAGAAGACTTACATTTAGTTCTACAAAAGGGAATTTATATGTATGAATGGATGGACTCTTATGCTAAAATGTATGAGTTATATTTGCCTAGCAAAAGTAAAGAATGGTATTCAACTTTAAATGATGAAAATGTGAGTCCTTCTAAACTTAAATTTGCGCATAAAGTATATAGAAAATATATATTATATTTTATTTGATAATTTGACATTTTAAATGCAAAAATGTAAAAGAATATCATAATTTATACTTGAAATTAGATACTGTTTTATTACATGATGTTTTTAACAACTTTAGAGAAAAATGCTATAAAGAATATGGACTTGACCCTGTATATTATATATCTGCTCCGCATTTTGCTAATTGCTTCATTAAAATACACTGAACAAACATTAGAATTATTATCAGATAGAGAAATGTACGAAACATATGAAACTGGAATAAGAAGCGTCCTTCGGACTTAGCCTTTCTGGCACGGTGGAATATCTATGATTCCACACAGATATGCACTAGCTAATAATTGTTACTTTTATGATAATAAAATTGGAAAGACTGTAAAACTATCCAAAGAAAAAGCGATAGAAAAAGGTATATATAACAGTAAAAAGCATGTTAGCTATATTTTATACTTGGATGCTAATAATCTATATGGGTATGCGCTTAGTCAACCCCTTCCTATAGGAAAATTTAAATATGAAGATGTAAATGATTTCACTCTTGAAACAATTAAGAGCTTACCCTATGATGGGGAATATGGTTATACATTTCTCGTTGATTTGGATATCCCATTGGAATTACATGATAAATTTAAAAATTATCCAATGTTACCCGAACATTATATACCTAGTTATGATGAATTTTCCGGATATCAAAAAGAAATGATATCTTGATTATAGAATGTTACAAGAATGTCTTAATCAAGGAATAATCTTAAAAGATATAAAAAAGTAATATCATTTAGACAAAAAGCATGGTTGAAACCCTACATTGACTTAGACACAAAGCTTAGACAAGAAGCTAAAAATGGATTTGAAAAGGACTTTTTTAAACTCATGAATAATTCGGTATATGGAAAACAAATGGAGCAGGTAAGAAACAGATGTCAAGTGGACTTGTTTTATTCATATAAAAATTTTGCAAGGTGTAAAAATTATGAAGACAGACAAATAATAGATGATGATAAAGTGCTCGTGTATCGGAAAAAGAAAGAAATAACATTAAATAAACCTATATATGGTGGGTTTGTTGTTTTAGAGTTATCAAAGTTATTGATGTATAAGTTTTATTATAATTTTTTGAAGAAGAATTATGGTGATAAAGCTAAATTGTTAGGAACTGATACTGATTCATTTATTATTTATGTGGAAACAGATGATCTTTACATGGATATAAAAAACAACATACATTATTTTGATACGAGTGATTATAAAATCGATTGGATGCCACAAGTAAATAAAAAAGTAATCGGTTTATTCAAAGATGAATATCTCGGGATAGCTTTGAGAGAATGAGTTGGATTGCAGTCTAAAATGTATGCTTTTAGATACGATGAAACTGAAACAAAGTTTTGTAAAGAATCTAAAAAGTTTATAACAAAAATAAAAGAGAAAAAGTATGTAAAGGAATAAAAAGATCAAATATAAAAAAAATGAATTTTGATATACAAAAACTGTTTGTTTGAGGGTAAAAACACAACTGAAACTGTATACAATATTACATCCAAAGGACTGAAACTTTACACTGTTAAAACAAATAAAATAGCATTATCATCATACGATGATAAAGTATATTTAAATAATAATATAGAAACGTCTCCTTTTGGTTATGAGAATACCAAGCAAAACCTGAAAGGCACCTGAAAGGCGTCTGAAAGACTAAGTCCAAGGGACGCTTAGTCCAAGGAACGTTTAGTCCAAGGGACGCTAATGTAGTTTGTTAAAGTCAAGAGTGTTAAACTCTGAATCAGGGGCGTCCTTCGGACTTAGTCTTTCAGACGTTTGACCTTCACACCTAAGATTCAAAACTTAAAAAATGTGAGCGTAATGATTGACTTACATGAAATGCTACTTAGTCCTACGGACTAAGCGTCCTTCAGACTTAGCGTCCCTTGGACTTAGTCTTTCAGACGTCATAAAGACTAAGCGTCGAAGCGCAAGCGTCGAAGCGCTCGGATCACATATCACTCAGTAATTAGTCATGTTTAACTGTTATCTTCGTATGGCTCAGGGAGATAACACATGCCCAGTAATCTTGAGATTGCCGGTTCGAATCCGCCCAATCCAAGATTTTATTTACCAAGAGCGGCCGGCTTGGTAAATAATATGGTGTGTAAAAAAAAACTGAGCGGCGTTGTGTGTGTGTGTGTGTGTGTGTGTGTCCTGGCGCCAGGAATAGGAATAGGCAAACCTCCAGTTCTTCAACAAACCTTCGGTTCTTGAATGTGAAGCATTCGACAAGAGCTACACAATTCTTTCTGTCACATCTAGGAAACTAGATATGAATTAGAAAAGATTGTATACCTCAGGGGCCCCTGTAAGAGTGTTAAACTCCGAATCAAGCAATGAATTAAAGTTAACTGGAACTAAAAAGAAAAAAAATCACCTGACGGTATGTACTCGAAATAAAAAAAAAAAACCAGCGCCGGCGAGCACATACCGTCAGGTGATTTCCCTCACAGAGGTTTTTGCATCCTTCGACTTAGTTCTTTCAGACGCTCCCTTCGGCAATGTCCTAGCAGGTAACTGGCACAGTGTTAATTCACTTGAAAACCTGCTTAAGATGTTCTCTTTTTCTTTCAATTAATATTTTTTCCATACTGGAAACATTCTTAAGGGACGCTTAGTCCATAGGACGCTTATATTTATATAAGAAAATTATTTCATTCTGTTTCATGTAAGTCAACCATTACGCTCATATTTTTTAAGGGCGTCCCTTGGACTAAACCTTTCAGGTGCTTGACCTGAGTTAAGTTCAGACCCTCTCCTTCGAAAGTAAGTTTTAATTTATCAAATAGACCTATGTTATCTCCAAAACGAAAATACATTACATTCGCGGGTTTGATATAAGCAGGTAATTTATTTGCAACAAATCTAAATATTGGTCCTTCCACAAAATTTGAATATACACACATATCAAGGGTGTCCTTTGGACTTAACGTCCCTTGGACTAAGCGTCCTTCAGACTTAGCCTTTTCGACGCCTTTCAGGTGTCTTTCAGATGCTTGACCTGAACTAAGAGTGACTCCCTTCTGATTTTCCCCTTTGAATATAGTTTCTTTACTCGGCTCTATAACAGCATATTGTGGAATATCAAATATTTTACCAGGATGGGTTATTATTAATTTTACAGGACTATATACTCTTGTTTCGTTATTATTCTTTTCAAATTTAAATTTGTTTATATCAAAAGCTAGCGGTACTTCTTCTATGAGATTTATTCTTTCTTCTTCTATAAGATTTTTAAAGTTTTGTATAGCAAATACACCCTGGATTAGTAAACCTAGATTAATTTTACCAGGTTCTTTTTTAATAAGAGAAAGTCCTTCATTTTCAGAGTTTAACACCCTTGATTCTATTGCGTCAAATATTTTGTTCACTAATTTATCGTTTTTATCAAATTCAACGCTAATAGAACTCACTTCTAAATCAATTTTGTATTTTGGTGCCCAGTTCTTTTTTTCTGTTTCCAGAATAATTTTAACTTTATATATGACATTCTTTTGAATATCTTCAGCTGAATTAAGACCTTGACCTAAATTAATAGTTATTGTATACTTTGTTAGTATCCTTCGGACATAGCCTTCCAGGCGCCTTTCAGGCGCATCCTCTAAATTTAGTTCTTCCGGCACAAATAAAAATGTAATTTCAGATGATAAAGCATCCTTCGGACTAAGCGCTCCCTGGACTAAGCGTCCTTCGGACTTAGCGTCCCTTGGACTTAGTCTTTCAGATGCCTTTTCGGCGCCTTTCAGGTGCCCCTCAGACACCCTTTTGACGCTTAGACTTTCTGGCGCGTTATCATCTCCAGGAATATATATATCTACCAATCCTATTTCACCATACTTTATGCGTTTAAATTTATCGAAACTAAAGGATACCCCATCTTTTAAATTTCCTTTCAATTTGTACAGCATTTATTAGCAATTATAAATTATAAATTTATGTATATCTAAAGATTTTAATTTAATCAATTTAAAATTAATTAAAAATATTGAACTATCATTCTACTCATAACCATATCATAAGCTATAGTCTTTTGGTTTACAAATACTACGTAACAATTTAATCCCTTGAAAGATTTGGAAGAATCAGCAATTAAAATTTTTGGTAATTTCTCCACAGTGGAAATACTCTTTGGTTTATTCCTCAAATCAATATTAAAAAAGCAATTATATTTTATAAAATTGTCAACCGTGTGAAACTGAGAAATCATTCTATCAGGACCATATAATGCTTCATCGTACTCTAAACTTGAACGATACAACTCGTAATAATCTCCTTTTTCAATTTCATAATTTTAGGTTCGGAAGGATGTCTTTCTTCTCCATACAATATTTGAATATTCTTAATATTAGCATGGTCCCAATTTGTTGGATTCTCATTTTGGTCGTACAGAAATTTATCTTTTATAAAGAAAACAAATGCCCAGTTTGGTTCCTGAGTAAAAACAAAATCATTTAAGGGCATACGTAAAGTATTTAAATCTGGTAATCCTCGATATTCTACACACTGAAAGCATTTATATGTAAACGCATATTTACCAGCTAAACTAAAATGTTTCAATTCGTCTATCAAGTTTGTCGTTGTAATCTCATCATATTCAATATACCAAACTTTTAAACGATAACTTTCTAAATTAATTTTTCCACGAGGCGGGGCTATTTCGGCGTCACTAAACGTAAACAATGAATCACTCAAATCATCTTTTAAAGTCATTACAATGTGTATGTCTACACCAAATATAGGCCCACTTATATCATCAAAGAAACCAGGAATTAAATCTCCCATATCAATTGTAGGATAAAACAAACCATCACCCTTAATCAAACTATATTTTTTCTCAGCGATAAAACCACTTGCTTGACCACTTCCTTCGCCTTCGTTTGAAATATTAGCGCGCTTTTTCAATGTACTAACATGACCAACGTTATAATTATTATCCAACTCAGTATTGAACATTGAAACTTTAATCAAATTCTACATGTACGCAAAATAATTGTTAACTAAAAAGCTAGTTGTACCTTCAGGATAAGCACTTCCATCTTCCTTTGTAACACGTATTTTTGGTAAATTTCTTGTTTTGTTTGGCATAAAACCATGTTTATCATTAAATTTTATATGAAAATCATATTCCTTGCCATGTCTTTTAATTTCAGGATAAATATACTTGTATTGTAATTTCACAATTTTATCTTGATGTTTTTCAAACAAACGGTCTTGATGTGAACTATGTTTTGATGCCATTTATAAGATTTATTTTTTTTGCATTTTGGAGCTTTCAATTTGCTATCAAAATATTCGTTATACTTTACGTATGTAATCTTCATTTACCATTTTTATTTTCTTTTTGCTCGCACATTGATTTTGTTTTTTGTCTTACACTTTAGGCAATACATCAATGTCATTTACTTTCAGACGCGCCAGAAAGGCACCCGAAAGGCATCTGAAAGGCTTAGTCCAAGGAACGCTTAGTCTATAGGACGCTTATAGTATAAAACATCCTTAATATCACCTATTCCGATTGTTTTTATTATATCTTTCCATTTTATTTTTTTAACTCCCAACAAATAAAGAATTATTATACATAAGTAACCACAAATAGCTGGACCACCTTTCTTTTGTACTTTCTTTGTATTCATAATGAGTCTATTTCCCCTGAAATAATTTTTCAATTCTATAGGCGCATCTCCCCCCACAGAATCAAAATAATATATATGATTTTTATTTTTGAAATAGCAAACCCAATGAAAAAAAAGATTAACAATACCACACTCATTTTTTCTAATTTTCTTAGGTAATTCATTTAAATTTAAATAGACGTTTCTAAAATTAGGTATTTTAAGTTTTTTTACATATTGTTTTATATCATCATCTGATAAAGCTTTTAATACTAAATTTTCAACTTCTTTTTTAGATAGGCTGAGTTCTGCACCTTTATTATTTTCCATTTGTCTAAATACTTTATTTGCATTTCTAATAGATAATGATGGAAATAGTCCATAATAATCAGTATTTGTTTTTTTAACATGTTTTGAATTCAACTTAATTTTTTCACCTGTATCATAAAACCAAGCTTTCTTCAATTTTTGTTTTTGATAAGATGATAGGTTTAATTCCATTTAATAACGATATTTAAAGAGTGATGGTTGATATTTTGGTGTGTTGAAAGTTTCTTCACGTGGGACATCGAAATTATAATGTACAAATGGCATCATTTTATCTGCCCGAATTTTATCTACGTGGGTTAGTCCTTCGTCGCGTCCTTCGGATGCCTTATTATTTCTAATCTGTTTTTTTAATGTTACATCCAGAAATTTGTTCTCTTTAACTGTTCTATATATATCCATACCCGAACTCATAAGATAATATAAACCAGCAAAAATCATTGAGAGAGTTGCTAACCAAGGAAAACCCCCTAAGTTCTCAATAGTCTTGCTTGACATCAATCCAGCTGTTTTATATGGATGATTTTGATCTTCATAATATTTTAAAATGTTCTTAGCTAATTGTGGATTCTTTTTATATATTTCCAATGCCCTCTTTAATAATGATAACAAATCTTTTTCACTCATGTATCCCATTCCTAATTTTGTTTTTAATTTCATGGTATTTGTAACAACCCACGCCCAAAATCTTTCCGACTTACTAGCATCTGGTGACAATACTCTCATCCACGCTGCTTCTTGTAAAGTTTTATCTGCTTTCTTTATTTCACTATAATCTATATTTGGGTTTGTATAATAAAAAAGATCATGTTGTTTGCAATGTTCATCTAAAGGATTTATTCCTTTCCACCCCTTTTTTAATCTCTCCTCAACATTCGTAAAAGGTCCACAAGCATTATATCCTAGTAAATGCATTTCTGGAACCTTTTCGGTTAGTTTATTTGAAAGTTTATTAATAAAACCACCCCCTTTTTTACTTCCTTTTCTAATTTTTGACTCACCCATTTCTTCCCATAAATATCTCAAAATATATTCCCATTTTGTACATTTGTTTGAAGCTGGTCCTTTGCTAGGATCATTATCTTTATAAATTGCATTAGTTTTATAAATTATATTCTTATACTTTTTTATAGCATCTTCACCATAAATATCTTTGAAATTATATGGTACTTTTTTTCTGTTAATAATTTTATTAAAGGATTAGTAAGTTGAGTTACTATTTTTATGTTATTATCATCATAAAAAACAAGATTATCATTTTGTGTTACTCTTACAGTTTTATTCCCTATCATTAACCTATCATCATTGTCTCTGTCACGCCAGAATCCAAACGTTTCATCATAAAGATGGTTTTTATATTTATTCCATAAAGGACCTCCTTCTTCTTTAATTCTTGGTGACACTGGAAAAGTTGATTTTTTTATGTGAATGGCTCGAGCTAACAGATGGTACCGCGTCCAAAGGGTGCTCGAAGGTCTCTTCAAATACTTCATCACTATCGTCAGTCTCTGTATAACCTTTAAGGATTTTTATTATTTCTTCAAGTTTGGTATCTTGATAAGGTTGTACATCTGCGGCGTCCTTCGGACTAAGCGTCCCTTGGACTAAGCATCCTTCGGACTTAGCGACCCTTGGACTAAGCGTCCCTTGGACTAAGCCTTTCAGGTGCCTTTCAGGCGCAGATTTTAGACTCGAGTCCAGTTTATCAATCAATATGTTAATTTCTTTATTCGTTTCATCCAGTCTAGAAGTTATGGGTTTATTTTTTTTCCTCTAAATCTATACTTTTTTTAGTATTTAAATTTCTTGCATTTTGAAATGTTTTTCTTAATTCATTTTGCTTCTTTTCTATTTCAGCCAGTTCTTGTGGAGTTGTACCCATCATTTCATATGTACTTTTAAATGATTTATTTCCAAAATTAAACCCCATTTTCATGTTAAAAACTGGAGATTTGCATTCAAGAACTGGAGGTTTGCTAAGTGGTTTTAACATCTTATGAGTACAGTCTGTATTTAACATCTTATGTGTACAGTCTGTATTTAACGGTTTTGTATTTGACGACGATGGTGAAGCATTCGACAATTCTGAATCAGTATTTAACAGTTGTCCTTTGTCTGATACATTACGTAAATTTCTTCCCATTTATAATAATAATATTAATTCATTATTTTTTTGAAAGAAATATTTATCATTTTTTGTTTTATCAATTCCCAAAAATCCATGTGGTTCTGACCAAGCTTTTTTACAGAACTTACAAAACTCTTCATACGTTAATTCAGAAGCCAATTCTTCATGTATTTTTCTGAGATTATCTCCAAACTCATTAAAAATAAACCACAGATTTGAATTTTTTCTAATTATAGGGTTTATTTTAGTGTATTTATGATATAATCCAAGAATACTAATATTTTTATGCCTTCCTTCACAATAATATCTTATTATTTTACTTTGATCTTTCAGCATTCCATCATCAAAAATTACTAAACTATTTAATGCACATTCTTCTACCGGTAAAATTTTTTCCCAATTACCCTCAAATAAATAATCAATATCATATTTATCTTTTTCCAACTCTTTCTCTAATCCTACCTAAGTAGGTTGGTATATAGATGGACTATAAACATATAATTGCCTATATGGTAGTCATTTGTTTGCGACAAAGTTAGTAGATAAAAATGTTTTTCCACTACCCGATTCTCCTAAAATTATACCACGTACTACATCTGGAAAAAATCCGCCACCCCTTTTATATTTATCTATAAAATTAAAATGTTTCATTTTTAGATGATGTTTGGACATTTATTAATAATAAATGGAAGAGTATTTTAAAAAACGAATGTTTATTTTCTTTATGCTCGCGCATTTATGTTTATCAAAAAAGTTATAAGTATTTTTTAAAATGTAAAATTGGTATATCACTTAGTAAAGCAATATTTGTGGCATCAAGTTTATCAGGTATTGCTGTTATACCATTATTTATAATAAGTGTCATATCTGTTATAATTGAAATATTAGATAATGAATTCAAAACATCATTAAAATTAATGGATAGGCTTGAAGAATATAAATTATCATTTAATTTTTATTGCGAGTTATTACATTTATTTGAGGCTCGACAAATATCTGAGGAAGAAATTCATTTACGTGAAAAAGATTTTATTAAAAATTTGAAATACTTTCCATGTGAAAAGTACTTAAAACAAATGAAGCTAAAAGGTTATTCTGTAATAAATGACCGTTAGTAAAAACGATATTATTGATGAATTACACAAACCAGCAAGGAGAAATTATCCAAGAAGATCTACTATTACATTAGGAATCGATGATCTTTGGCAGGCTGATCTTGTTGAAATGGATTCGGGTAACTTAAAGGGAATATCCAAAATTAATAGGGGATATAAATATCTATTAATAATTATTGATACTTTTTCCAAATTTGCTTGGGCAATTTCTGTTAAAAATAAAACTGGAGAAAGCGTATCAAAGGCAATGAATATTTGTTTTAAAAACCTATCGAATGCTTCACATTCAAGAACCGAAGGTTTGTCTCAAGGGGTTGATCTGAACTCACAGCATAAACCACCAAAAAATCTACAAACGGATAATGGGAAAGAATTTTATAATAAAGATTTTAAAAAACTCATGGAACAAAATAAAATTAATCATTATTCAACGTATAGTGATAAAAAAGCTACAATTGTTGAAAGATTTAATAGATCACTCAAAGAATTAATGTGGAAACAATTCAGTATACAGGGTAATTACAAATGGGTTGATATATTACCAAATTTGTTGAATATTTATAACAATAGAAAGCATAGAACTATAGGAATGACAGCATGTGAAGCATCCTTCGGACTTAGTCTTTCAGACGCGTCAAGCCGTCTTGACAAGCCCCAAAGGGTCGCGTCTGAAAGACTAACTAGTAAACCGTCTGAGAAGACGTCTGAAAGACTAAGTACGAAGGATGCGTTTGAAAGACACCTGAAGATGCGATTCAAAGTTGGTGATTATGTAAGGATTAATAAATTAAAGCATATGTTTGAAAAAGGATATACGCCTAATTGGTCAACTGAAATATTTGTAATAGATAAAGTTTTTAAAAACATACCCCCATATTATCATATTAAAGATATGAAAGGTGAAGAAATTAAGGGAACTTTTTATGAACAAGAACTACAAAAAACTAAAATTCCATCTAACATCTATTTAGTTGAAAAAATATTAAAAAGAATAGGAAATAAAGTTTATGTTAAATGGCTAGGCTTTGATAATACACATAACCAATGGATAAATAAGAAGGATCTAATCACTTCGTAAGCGTCCTTCGGACTTAGGGTCCCTTGAACTTGTATTATAATTGGTCTTGATTTAGAGTTTAACACTCTTGGAATTTAGGATTTCTGTCAATATTTGGAAGGTTTTTTCCAATATTTTGTTAATTCAGGTCAAGCACCTGAAAGGTTTAGTCCGAAGGACGCCCTTAGTTTCTTTCAATATTTTAGAAGTTCTTCTTTTTGTTGTCTTTTATGAATGATTTTGGTGTTATTTAGCTGATTTTGGTGCAGGAAAAAATGTGAGGCAGAACATATGCTTTTGTATACTACTGGCCTCACAAGCCCGCTCGAACGGATCGCGCGGCAAAGCAGGGCCGCACAAAGTAAAATCATTGCACGCCCTGCATACTAAGTCAGACGGGTTGGACACAGACTCCAAACACCAGAAACAAAAATGATAAGACTCCATTAAAAACAAAAAGCAATAATTATAAGACTCGCTACTGACAATGAATATGTCACCGTACGAATGTCGATAGGAGACTGGACACTAAACGAAATGATCCGTCGAGAAGCATGCAGAAAAATCATCTCAGAAAAAAGAGGGAGAGGCTCACTTGCGCACAGTACAATTGGACACGTTGCAATTGCATACTGTGATATTAGATACATAAAGTTGCGCACCGTTCGATTGGACACATTTCATTTGCGCACAGTTCGTTTGGACACATTTCATTTGCGCACCGTTCAATTGGACACGTTGTTTTTGGACACAACACATGTTTTTGTATAATTTGGAATACATACACACGCATGTATAATTTTGAAATTTTTTGACATTTATTATTAACTTTATTTGGTAAATAAACGTTTGTTACAGTTTGTTTACACACATTTCGTTTGCACACAGTTCTTTTGCGCACAGTTCTTTTGCGCACATTTCTTTTGCGCACATTTCTTTTGCGCACATTTCTTTTGCGCACACTTCTTTCGCGCACAGTTCATTTGCGCACATAAATTTTAGTTTTAAATCAGAAATAGGTTTGGGTTAGGTTATATCTTCCGGAAGTGGAGCCCCCGTAGGGGGGGGGGGCGGAACCCACTGTGTCCACGCATATACTTTACAACGCGAGATGAGATCCCTATAATTGTTGTGTGGATGGGAAAGTGTGCAAACGAACTGTGCGCAAAAAAAATGTGCGCAAAAGAAATGTGCGCAAAAGAAATGTGCGCAAAAGAAATGTGCGCCAAAGAAATGTGCGCAAAAGAACTGTGCGCAAAAGAACTGTGTGCAAACGAACTGTGTGTAAACGAACTGTAACAAACGTTTATTTACCAAACAAAGTTAATAATAAATGTCAAAAAATTTCAAAATTATACATGCATACATGCGTGTGTATGTATTCCAAATTATACAAAAATATGTGTTGTGTCCAAAAACAACGTGTCCAATTGAACGGTGCGCAAATGAAATGTGTCCAAACGAATTGTGCGCAATTGAAATGTGTCCAATCGAACGGTGCGCAACTTTATGTGTCTAATATCACAGTGTGCAATTGCAACGTGTCCAATTGTACTGTGCGCAAGTGAAGGCTTCTCGAAAAAAGATACTAACCGATAACAATGACACTCGCGGGATATCATCGCAAGAAATAAAACTAAAGTATATAATATTACAAGGTGCTCGTCAGCTGGAACAGCCGACGGACCGCGGATCTCACGGAGTTATATGAAACGGACTCATCATATGAAATTCAAGAATTTCAATATAACCCAGGACTACACTTTGAAAAAATTGGACAGCTATACTACGTCAAGGGAACATGGAAATTAGTAATCAAATTAGATCTAACAATAATAAACGACAGATACGAACAAATATTGAAGTATTTGCAACAAACAGAAACGATGTGCGATACAATGAGACTACAGAATCACTACCATCAAGACGCTTGCAATAATCTTGATTATAGCGAAACGAGAAGCAAAATATCTTAAAAACATAATGACACAAATCCAGACAATATATAACCCCCGACTAACAGACGCAGAGGACTGATAGACGGAATAGGCTCGATAGCGAAAACATTGTTCGGAACAATGGACGCGAACAATGAAAAGCATATTAACGAACAATTAAATTTATTAGAAAATAAACAACAAACGCTACAACACGTGGTTCGAACTCAAATAAAAGTAGTAAATAATACTATAGCGCACACTGAAAAATTAGAAAATATAATAGATCGAAATGAGAAACTTTTACAAAAACGGGTAGCGGTATATACTGAACGCGCCGAAATAAATGAACATTTTATAATAATCACCGCGGTTATAACAGAGTTAATACGCGACGCGGAAAATACAATCGAATATTTGACATATATACGCAAAGGAGCAATTCATCCGAAATTAATGCCGATAGAAACGATTATTACACATTTAAAAAAAGCAACGCAACAATTACAACAAGGAATGTATTTCCCGTTCAAAGTTCACGCAGAAGATTGGCTAGCGATAGAAGAAGATACCAAAATAAGCGCGTTCTACGATAAAAGAAATGTTTATACCATATTGCGATTCCCATTAATTACACAACCGAGTTACGATATTATAAACGTAATTACATTTCCCGTACCAATGAATAATAACATATTTACTGTAACCGAAATAAATAATAAAATAATTGCCGTAGATAAGGAAAAATTAACTTATCTTAGAATAACGGAAAGCGATTTAAAAAATTGTATAGATATAAATTCCAAATATACGTGTGAAAATACGATACCGATATATCGCATGATTCAAAACGCACCGTGCGAAATACAAATGTATACACTATCACGACAACACAATTGCAACACACAACTGATAAGCTCGAAAAATGCAATCTGGGCAACACTACGACAGCCGCACACATGGTTATATGCGACCGCGATCGACCAACAGATAACGATACAATGCGATAATCGACACGAACACAAAAGAATAATTAAAAATACAAAAAAAATTACATTAAAAGGAAAATGTAAATTAACGACAACAGATATGACGATACAGTCAACAAAAACAGTATACGAAACAAATATAGAAACCTACTTACCAGAAATAAATATCACGTTTCTACAGATATACAAGACGCATGATAACGACACTAGAAAACGTAACGCTACACCGAACAGAACCAATAAAATTAAAAAATAAACTAGAAGAATTAAATAATAATCTACAAGACAACGAACAGAACTTCTTTGCTCAAAAACAATTTGTTTATCCAATGGCTACAAGCGGAATCATAACAATAATTATAATAGCCATTGCAACATATATAATTATAAAAAATAAAAAGAGGAAAATAAAACGACCATCGGTCAGGATATACGATGAAGAACCACGTATATCTTACGGACTCCCAAGACCTATACTAAAGCGTAGTCTAAGTACGCGATTTTAGATAGTAAGAAACGATTATATCAAATATTATATACGAGAAAAATAATGTATTCGTAGAAGAAGAAAGGGTATAACTAAAGAAAAACGTTGTACCCCCGTTAGAACGACGCGCCGGAAATGCAAGCAAAGAATATACGTAGCTTGCATCCGGGTTTTTTCCACCCGAAATCGAGCGACACGACCACCTATGGTCTTGTTGCTAAGCTATCCCCTCCGAAAACTAATCGAACAGGAGGTGATAAAACTACCCACCTCGAACGAGCGCCAGGCAGTCCTAATCATAAAATCACACGAAGCAGATAAAATTATAAAACTATACCGTACCGTCGAACTTAATAAAAGTAACCACGAGACGGACAATTGTAATCGTTTTAATAATAACGAACGTCCCAGCTGATCTCGCGACGGCAGCCGCGATATCAGGCACGCGAAGCAACTCTATACCGCGATAAGCCGAGTTGAAGTGCGAGAAAGAAAAGAAGATTTAAAGCTAATGTATCTGAATAAACGACTTTTATTCTAACACGATTACATATTTAATGAAAACGGTGAGAAGACCCTGTGCGACCCTGAGCTCCTAAGTTCCAATTGGCCAACGATCCCAACAAAATCTCTGTACCTCCATGGAGGAACAACACCTTTTCGATTTATTTGGCTTTGTACAGATTTGCTGCTTCATTATTGTTAATAATACCATCGTATATTGGTTTTTTAAAAAAGGTAAAAAAAAGGCACCAAGTACATGCGCCACTTGTAAAGAACTGTATTTATATTATATTTATAAAATAGTATTATTTTAAATTATTGGAAATAAAAACTTATAAAATTATTTTATCCAAAAAAAAATTGTACAAATATATTCTCCAAAAATAATGATATCAACAAATTGCGCCAACTGAAAATAAAAATTAAACAAATATTTTAACCGAAAACAATTGTACAAAATAACTGTTTTAATTTCTATACAAAATTAAAAATTTATACAAATAAAAAAAAATTTTAATTTAAAAAACTTGGCGCTGCTAATTTTCAAAGTATATATTAAAACTAACAAATAATTAATTTAATTTAGATCTAAATTTAATTTGTAGAAATATATTTAATTTAGTTACATCAATAACTACAATGTAAATGTATTAAAGAATACATAAATTTTAGCATATTGTTTAGTTTAGCAGCGCCAAGTTTTTTAAACTAAAATTTTTTTTTATTTGTATAAATTTTAAATTTTTTATAGAAATTAAAACAGTTATTTTGTACAATTGTTTTCGGTTAAAATATTTGTTTAATTTTTATTTTCAGTTGGCGCAATTTGTTGATATCATTATTTGTGGAGGATATATTTGTACAATTTTTTTTTGGATAAAATAATTTTATAAGTTTTGTACGCTTCCGTATAATAAATCGATACGTTAATTTAATTCTGCACTATACTTTATTATTTTATTGTACAATACTCCTAACAACTCCACGCTTAATCGCTTGACTCTAACTAATACCACTCTTGAAAATATTCTAACACGCTATCGTTCCGTAAATCACGCACTGCTCCGCTTTCGCTCTCCACTCGCTTTGCTCTGCCATTTCTCTTAACTCACTCATCCTACTTCCCAATCTACGTTCTCGATGTCAGCGCGAATCTGTTCAATTATTCTAAATAGCTCCGATTTCCTAACTTATCGGCATGTATAATTCTTTTCTATTTCAGGCGCGTACAGTTTTTATTTCCAATAATTTAAAATAATATTATTGGTAAATATAGCGAATAGGGGACCCAGTTCCGATGACCTTGACCTTGACATATGGTGTCAAGGACATAATTCTGAGTAACTTTTTCTTCTAATTTAATCGTCGCTCGTTGCTTATTAAAAAGTTAATAACAAAAAAAGTTTGATATATACCAAAGTACATGCGCGGACAGGAAGCACGCGCGCGCGCTCACACACACACACACACACACACACACACATACACACGGGGGGGGGTGCAAGGGGGGCCTTCGGCCCCCCTCCCGCACCCACCCCGCCGGTAGGCAGGGTGGACCTCGCTTTACAACTTACAAAGTACATGCTACATTGTAAAGCGAGGTCCACCCTGCCTACCGGCGGGGCGGGTGCGGGAGGGGGGCCGAAGGCCCCCCTTGCACCCCCCCGTGTGTATGTGTGTGTGTGTGTGTGTGTATGCGTGCTTCCTGTCCATGCATGTACTTTGGTATATTTCAAACTTTTAAGTTTTACCTTTTCCTCTTCCCCCGGCCCATGCATTCGATTTACTCATGGACGTAAGAAATACCTGGACAGAGCGTAAGGTACCCTTTTAGACGCGGGGGCTGAGTCTGAAAGGGTGAGGGGTCCATCGTTGCGGCCATCTTAGAGGCCAGAGATTTTGCATCTACTTTCACGTCGCGCGGTATTACTCGACGTTAACCGAGACATGATCGCAACGATCACATTCCGTCAAATTTGTTTTCCAAATTTATTATTTAGTATTAAATATACAATATAAATAATAATAAAAATTAAACAAATTAGAATACAAATATTAAGTACAAATATTAATACATATAGTGTATTACAATATATATATATATATTATATATATATATATATATATATATATATATATATATATATATACAAATATATAAATACAAATACATATATATATATATATATATATATATATATATATATATAAATTTTATGTATCCTTTTTTTCGAGTAAAAAAGCTTTCTTTGTTTCAAGACGTTTAAATAGATCACACTCCGTGAAGTTATCCGCCACCGCCATCTTAAAGGCCACCATCCGTTTCAATAGACATTTCATTCCCCTCACCCTTTGTGCTTCAACCCCGCAGGGTTACGCTCTGTCCAGGTATTTCTTACGTCCATGGATTTACTACACATAAATAAATGAATCTGCTAAAAATACATTTTCAAGACATATATTTTCAACTTTCATGTGTACATACACATTGATGTTAGCAGGTCGCGGAAATATTGCTTTGTGTTTACATTTGAATACCTTCCCTCAATGTTTATACTATTTCATGTTCATTTTTTATTATTTTCTGTACTAGTGAATTCTTATGATGACACAGTCTTGTTTAATTCTTCCAAGCGTAAAGTTCTTACTTTTCATTTTATTTTTGAACACCCTATATATATGTAAAAACTTGTGTTTATTTCAGTTTATATCTGTAGTATACGTAGGACTATTTCTGTAAACTAACTTAAATATCCAGTTTTTCATTGTCAGACTATGTATAAATCTTGATTTTTACAAATTTTTGTTTGTTAATAACTTTTTAGTAAGCAACGAGCGACGATTAAATTAGAAGAAAAAGTTACTCAGTATTATGTCCTTGATAACATATGTCAAGGTCAAGGTCATTGGGGCTGGGTCCCCTATTCGCTATATTTACCACCTTTTTTTATATATGTATATACATATAGCATTATTATTCGTACTCATCGCTAAGCACGAATACACGCACGCACATGCACAACGGCGTAATACGCTAGAAAAGAAGAGAAAGAGAAAGAACGCAGGAATTAACGAGAGAGAACAAGAGATAACGATTTTGCTAATGTCCAATGTAATTAATAAATTTGTACACGCGTGAACCGAGTTGAAATCTTAAATAGATTATAACACATGGAACAATCGAGTTTCTAATAAATTTATTCGATAGCTTCGTTATTATATATACATGGTGTCCCCAATTTAAATGTTTAAACTTTAGGAGCGTGTAGGGGACCGATAAACTAAGACAAAAAGTCCTTTAGAGATTTGCTTGTTTTTGCTTCGTTTTGAAGAAAATCGCAAAAAATGAAACAAATAATTTTCACCAAAAAACTTAAAACAACACTAAAATTATTAGATTTATCTAAAAGTATTATAAAATAAAAATTGTAGAACATGGAATTAAGAAAATAAAGTGAGTTAAAATCCTCCTGAGGTAAAATTAGATAATTTTACCCCAGGAGGATTATTGTAGATAACTACGCGACAACGCGAAATTTTGTTTCTAATCTAATTTGTTGTATATATGTAGATATACACGATATATATACGATACGAAAAGTGTCTTCATTTTTTACTCTACATATTTTAGGAATACTATATATATAAAATTATACACATGTATACATAAACATGTGTACATAACCATTTTGTTTATCTATATACATAATATTTGACATATCAAACGATGTAGTCGGTATACGGATAATATTTGATATATCAAACGATATAGTCGGTATACAGATTACAGATATTACCATCGGTATATTTATTATATCACAGTACTGTCATCTATGAGCGCCGCTACTGCGATGCGGTAGAAACGAGAACTGTACTTTTGTCCGGAAACGACTAAGGAGACCAACACGATTCTTACTCATAAATTTTCCGTTTCGGACTTTGCATCGTAATATCTCCGTTTATGTTATATGTAGAACGAAAATAAAGATGCTTTTCTTATATAAATCAAACTCAAGCTATCGATTAAGTCTAGTAAAAACTCGATCCATTCAGCGGTTATTGCAATCTAATAATCTCAAGTACTCTCAACTAATCGACTCGCGTGAAGATACACGGAGTGCCTTGCTGTCGCTACGCGCGATCTTTGGCTTTGCGTGACTTGGCGCGAGACGATACCGTGTCTCTTGATACAGATGATATAAAAAGAAACGTGAATCAAATTTTGAAAGGGCTCGCTTCAGAGAACTATCAGAGCTGCTTTGAGCAATGGCGGAGACGTTGGACTAAGTGTGTCGAGTTAGGTGGAAACTACATTAAAACTTTTTAACTGTCTAACAAGGGGAACCCACGGGCTGGAAAATGAAGTTCGGGATGAGGCTTCGTGTGGTAATAGTAGTGCCCGAAACTCATACCATGCTCAAGCCATAGGACCCCATAGGCCGCCAGTTCCGAGAAAAAGCGCCTCAAACTTTGTGTAGCAATTTATATACCTAAAAGTTTTCTCCATTGCCAAGCGGTCCGGTGGCCGAAGCGGTAGCGAGCCGGCATGGTCCCAGTTCTCGTCGAGCTCTCGACCTGGGCGGTATAAAGCGAAGAGTGATCTATAGATTACGATTAACTAATTGATTAAATAAATTCAAATCAAACACAAGTATTTCAAATAATAAACCCAAGTTAGTGAACATTGAGGAAATAAAGAAAATTACCGCACTTGGCCTAAAAGGAAACAAAATACAAGAAAAAGAACCTAACCTCAAATTGCCACTCAATGTGGTAATTAACGAAAATATTCCACAAAACCATGAGGACAAGGCATATTGCACATCGATCAAATTCAGTGAACTGTTTGAGACCGAAAATATAATAAGAAACAAAAGGAAAGCAATAGAAAATAATAAAGAAGTTAAATCAAAAATGGCAAAGCAAAATAAACCCTACTCAATAAAAACAGAAAATCGTTTTAACCTATTGACAGATATTGATGACACAGAAATGGAATATGAAGACTCTAATAACGAACAAGACTGCTGCACGACAAATAACAATCCTGGGAAATCAAGGATTCTCAAAAATTCAAGTGGCAAGCAGAAGCTTCCGCCAATAATCATACATGGAGAGGTAAAATCACACAAAGACTTTATAACTAAAATAAAAGATATAACTTGCAATAAATTTCACATTAAGTATCAAGCTAATCGCACGGCTGTACATACAGAAACTCAAGAAGACTATCAAAAATTAATTAGGATTTTGGATGCAGATAGAGTCCAATATCACACATTCACACTAAAAGAACAGAAAACAAAGGCATTCGTCATAAAAGGCTTGCCTAAAAACTTAGATATTGAAGACATCAAGAGGGGATTGGAAGAATACGAAATCCAAGTCAACAATTGCAACGAAATGAGAGGTACGCACAACCCACTATACATGATAACAATTTATGGTAACATGAATATAAAGATATTAGCACATCAAGTTAGATATCTAAGCCACACCAAAATCAAATGGGAGAAATACTACAATAAGAAAAGAATTACGCAATGTCACAGATGTCAGGAATGGGGACACGCTACAACAAACTGCCATGTTACACCTAAGTGTCTCAAATGTGCAGAAGAACATCTAACAAGAGAGTGCAAAAAACCTGCAACTACACCAGCTAAATGTGCAAATTGTGGCAACGATCATCCAGCAAATGCAACAATCTGTGAAAAATACATCGAAAAACTTAACTGGATTACAAAGGCAACAGGGACAAACAAACAACTAACAAAAGGAAATAAGAACGTAGACATCATGGACGAAAATATCTTCCCCAGACTCAGAAGAGAAACATTACCTAAGACAGAAATAATCAACTACTGGACACAGCCAAACAGGATAAAACAAAAACAAGCAGCAACAACACAGGAAGCAGCTGATACCAGCAACCAAATTCACTCGGACTTTAATTCTTTAGTAAATGAATTCAAAGATTTAAACAATCTCATTAACGTAAAAGAAATGCTAAGCGATATTAGAAGACTAAATACTAAACTATCAAAATGTACATCACATGTAGAGAAGTTTGAAGTGTTTTATAACTTTACAGTAGAACTACAACAAAAACATGGCTAAAATAGTTATATGTAGTTGGAACGCTAATGGTATTCGAGATAGAATAGCAGGTTTAATAGAATTTTTAAACAGGCGCAAAATTGGTATTATGATGATTAACGAAACTAAACTAAATGAAAAGGACAAATTAAAAATTAGAGGTTACAACTGTATTAGAAAGGATAGACAAAATAGAGCAGGAGGAGTAGCCATATTAATTAGAAATGACATACCATTTCAAGAAATTAAATTGAACTCAAAAGTCACAATAGAATATGTATGCATCAGATTAGAAAGCAATATACATCTTATAGCTGCGTATAATAGACCGTTGAATAGAATTGCAATTAGGGATTTAAATGTAATGCTTGGTGTGGCTAATAGGGTCTTGTTGGTCGGTGACTTGAATGCTAGGAATAAAAAATGGAGATGTCATATAAATAATAGGAATGGAATAATTCTAAATAATTACATACAACACAATAATGTCACAATCATGTTCCCAAATGAACCAACGCACGTACCAAATAACGGGGGCACACCCACTACAATAGATATAGCAATAAATAAACAAATTAATAATTACACCGATATTCATGCATTGCACGAATTAGATTCAGATCACAATCCTATATGTTTTACTCTCCAAAATCAAAATTTAACAGATACAAAACATAAAACACTAGACTTTAAAAATACCGACTGGAATAAATTTAGAACAATTTTAGATACACACATAAAAATTAATAATAAAATAAGCAATCAGGTAGAACTAGACTCTGAAGTAACAAATTTAACAGCGGTGATCCAAAAAGCACAACAACAAACAGTAAAAATGATCACAAGGAAGAATCACATAACAAAATTACCGGATGATATTATTGTTCAAATAAAATGCAAAAATAAAACTAGGAAAAAATGGCAGCACACAAGATTAAATATTTATAAAAAACTTCTTAATGAACAATCGCGTAAAATCAGAGACAACATAATTAAATATAGAAACGAAATCTGGAGTAATAAACTCCAAAAACTAAATACTAAGGACAATTCTATTTGGAAGATGACCAAAGCACTTAAGAAAACTTATGAACCTATACCTACATTAAGCAATAATAATCTTACGGCTATAACTGACAGACAAAAAGCAAATATGTTAGCAAAACACTATGAACAGGTACACCTGAAAAACAGATAACACTAAGGAACAAAATTCAATTGTTGAAAAAATAAATGCCTATTTAAATGAGAATATAGATCACCAAAATAATGAGTGGATTAAATGTATAACATCTCCAAGGGAAATTTGGGAACAGATCAAATATCTAAATTCATATAAAGCTCCTGGACCGGACAAAATTCAAAATATAATATTAAAAAACCTATCAAGAAAAGCGATAGTCCAATTAACATATATCATAAATGCAATATTTAAATTAGCTTATTTCCCACAAAAATGGAAAACCGTGTACATTATTCCAATACACAAAACAGGTAAAAATAAAACACTGCCAATTAGTTATAGACCGATAAGTCTCTTGGCCACACTAAGTAAAGTAACAGAAAAAATTATACTCATTAGACTGCAGAAACTAACAAACTCACTAAGGAACTCCAGTTTGGTTTTAGGAAAAAACGTAATACAGTCCAACAAATCGTAAGAATAGTTAACGATATACGCGCAAATTTTAACAAAGATAATGTAACAGTAATGCTGCTTTTAGACATCGAAAGAGCTTTCGATAAAGTTTGGATAGATGGTCTCTTATATAAGATGATGGAACAAAAATACCCATTTCACATGATTAAATTATTACAATCCTATATTAATAATAGAAGATTTAGGGTAACAATCAATAATAGCAAATCTAATGCAAGGACAATTAGGACAGGCGTACCGCAAGGCTCGGTCCTTGGACCAATATTATTCAATATATATTTAAATGACATACCAGAGTTTCCTAAAACCAAATTGGCAATGTTCGCAGATGACACAGCAGTATATGCGCATTCCTTTAGTGCTATTGTTGCGGCAAAACAAATCCAAATACACATAAATATACTTGAGCATTACTACAAACATTGGAAAATAACCCTAAATACAGATAAAACAGAAGCCATAATCTTTACCAGAAAGTATAAAGACAGTAAAATATTAACATCGATAACATTATACAAACAGCCAATTCAAATAAAAAATACAGTGAAATATCTTGGCATGTACTTGGATAGCAGACTAACTTATAAAACACATATAAACACAACCATCAGAAAAGCATATGGAGTTATGAGACAAATATACTCATTAATGGCTAAAAACTCCAAATTAAGTATAACCAATAAAAGACTTATATATATCATGATACTAAGACCAATACTATTATACGCAGCACCAGTGTGGTGCTCTGCAGCGCCTACTAACATCAAAATTCTACAAACATATCAAAATAAATGCTTGAGATTAATTTTAAATCAAGATAGATATGAAAAAATTAAAAAATTACATGAAGAAACAAGTATAAGTATGATACAGAAATATATTAATGAAATTGGACAAAGATTTTATGTTGCGCAACTGAACAATGGTATAGATTTAATTAAAGAAACAATGTGCTTAGATAAGTCAAGAAGACCAAAGAAATGGAAGTACAAACTAGCTTACGAAAACTTAAATGTACCTGAATTAGACTAAACTATGTATGTTAAGTATTAAATTAAGAGATATAAATTTGACATATAAAGTCAATAAAACATTTTTACAAACAGGTTTTTTAAACTCAGTTTTCCTGTGAAATAGCAAAATATGAAACAGATAAAACGCACCTTGTAATCATATAAAGAAAAACGTAGGCGTACATCTAATTGTAAGAAATAATACATAACTGAAGGTAGAGCCTTTGAGGCAGGGATTTCAATTAATAGTACAATAATCTGTCATGTAATTTAAATAAGACCTTTATTTTGTTATATGTATATAAACAATGTAAATAAAGCTCAATTAAAAGTAAAAAAGTAAAGTAAGGGCCGGCATGGTAAGTCAGAGGTTCCGTGTTCGAACCTCTGCTCGTGAACTTTTTTTTCATAAATTTTTTTTATGCATTTTATTTTCAAATTTGTTTAATATTATAATAATAATCATGCAAATATTTATTATTATTACAATTTTATTATCTTTATTATTAATTACGTTAATATCATAATCGTAAGAATTATAACGAAAATAATATTTTCGTAAAATCTACTGCTGTAAAATAAAAGATAATAAAATTGTAATAATAATAAATATTTGCATGATTATTATTATAATATTAAACAAATTTGAAAATAAAATGCATAAAAAAAATTTATGAAAAAAAAAGTTCACGAGCAGAGGTTCGAACACGGAACCTTTGACTTACCACGCCGGCCCGCTACCGCTTCGGCCACCGGACCGCTTGGCAATGGAGAAAACTTTTAGGTATATAAATTGCTACACAAAGTTTGAGGCGCTTTTTCTCGGAACTGGCGGCCTATGGGGTCCTATAGCTTGAGCATGGTATGAGTTTCGGGCACTACTATTACCACACGAAGCCTCATCCCGAACTTCATTTCCCAGCCCGTGGGTTCCCCTTGTAAGATTTGTACGATTAAAAATAAATTTTTTATACGAAAGTCTCGAAACTTAATAGTTCGACAGTGTATTAATTTAGCGGAGAACAAACAGAAAAAAAAAATCTTATTAATGTTAAAAATTCTTATTTTTAGACACAAAGATAATATAGTCAAGTTTTAATACACCATCTTAATTAGGCTTAATTTTGTACTATATAACATCCATTTATAAACAAAATTTTCAAGATTTATATATCCCCTTTCTTCATAACATCACACATACTCCTCTAGTGTTTTATATTAAGTAGTTTTATATTATTTCATACGAAGGAAGGAAAAGATAATTAAAAGCCAGCACGGTAATTTGTGCGCATATGTTTTATTACAATCAAATTACATTGACATTTTAACTGAATGATAATAAACATAATGGTAAATATTTAGATTAACGTACCCACCTCCAATGACTTTGACCTTGACATATGTTGTCAAGGTCACTGTCCTGAGTAACATCCAAGAGGTTTTAGCCGTCACTCGTTGTTTATTAAAAAGTTATTAACAAAAGAATTTAAATGAAATGTACGTAATTTTCAAACAACGTGTATATAAGAATAGTGAGTTTGTATGTTGACCTGCTGTAGGACTTCTCAATGTTTATTATTGTTTACTAGAAGCTTTCACTTCTCTATTATTGTCAGTCTTTGTGTTACTCTTGTCGAATTATCATGTATCTATATGAATTTTTACATTTAACACATAATTTAGATGATTTAATAAATTATCTACGTGATAGACAAGTAATTCGGCGTGAAATTGAGTGTCCAAAATGTAGAAACGTATTGCGTTATCGAACTGAAAATGAAAATTTAATATTTCGTTGTATTAATAAATATTATATGATAATTCGTTTTGTCTCCGAAGCAACTATTTTCTGTTTTAACAAAAAAACTCTTCAATATATCAACGATTTACTCCTTTAAATAACTATTTTTTGTTTATATATGTACTATTTCTACATTTGAATACTTAAAATAACTGCTATATTTCTCAAACTTTTTTTGTTAATAACTTTTTAACGAACAAGAGCGACGGCTAAAACCTCTTGGATGTTACTCAGGACAGTGACCTTGACAACATATGTCAAGATCAAAGTCATTGGAGGTGGGTACGTTAATGTAAATATTTACCTATTTCATTTGCTTTGTAATTGCGCTGAAGATGGTCCAAAAAAAGGACCGAAACGTACGCGTTTTATGATTATCATCACTTATTGTTAGTTAAAATGTCAAAGTAATTTGATTGTAATAAAACATATACGCACAAATTACCGCACTGGCTATTAATTGCCTTTTCTCTCCTTCGTATGATATATTCATAAGAGCCTTTATCAGTTTATTTTGATTTTATGTTATTATTATATAGTACATATATTTTATTATCATATACAGTCTTAGTTACCAAATGAACTATCAGCTATAATAACATTTAATTTTATTCAACAAAGCAATCCCTTACCTGTATGGAGTCTGAATACTTTGACATGATATCCGCTCTCGTTAATATTAACACTTTCAGTAAAACACATAATACCGTTTTTGACATAATAACTTTTTTTTGTGAATATCAGTTTCCGCGCAATCCTTGGCAATTTAGCTATGAATAGTGATTCTATCGATATTCTGGATAATGCCGATGTGCTAATCGAAACAACGTTTTTTACGTATATCATGTTTTGAAATTTGATTAGTACATCAATCATGAGATCTCTTCTAACGCTACTTTTCAAAATTTCTTTTTATAACCAATCACGATGCATCTTACATATCATCAAAATATAAAACTTTGGGTTAATAAGTGCTCACTTTTTTCCATGAAAGCCACACGACGTTGTAAACTGACACGTATGCATTCAGTTGTGTCAAACAATAATATAAATGTTATCAATCTCCCCTTCTGTAATTCCTCTTAATATAATCTAGTAGAAAAGCAATCAAATGAAAAGAAACGTGCGATATATAATTATTGTTCGAGAAAATTATAGACATCCAGAAAATTACTGAATTATAAATCTTTAGTTTTGTTATTCATGCACCAAGTTTTACTAAATCATATATATATTCTATATCTTTTGTTTGATTGAAAACTGCAACTATGACAATTGTTTCTTATATATTATACTATGCGTGCTCTTGAGGGCTCACTATTCGCGCACGGCGTTCTTAACAGACTGAAACGTTTGTATCATGCGGTTCGAATCGAGCGACACATAACGCGCTTGCGTATTTGCGATTGGTGATCTGATCATAAAAATCATCAACGCGAATAATTTAAATTACACACTTTTGCCGAACTATTATTCTTCATCTGCTGCACTGCACTTGTGACTCATTTTCTTCTTTGAACCCACACGGAACAAAAACCTCTAATGGATGTCCAGTAGACGTCCATCATGGAGATTCGAAACCTCTATTAGATGTCCATGTAATCTCCTATAGACATCTACTAGACATCCTCAATTCCGCATTTCTTACTTCCATTCGACATCCATTAGACGTATTCATAGATGTCACATAGACGTCATATGGTATAATCAAGGATATTTCATGGAGCTTTGATGGATGAATAATAGCCTTCAAGGCACATCAATATCCCAATAAAGTCACATCTTAAATTGTAAGACGGTAACATTCCACGGAGATTAATAAACCTGCCATCAACTTCCCAGCGACATGAAAATATTTGTCCAAACACTTCAAACTCATTCCATCAACATCCCAGAGACTTTGCGCGTAACGTTGTATTAATATTCATACAACATGCCACAAAACTCCTAATATTATTTTTCATAAGGAACTTTTGCAAAAAAAATATTATGTTGCCAAAAATTGATTAAACACTTATTTTTTTCAATAGCTTTAAATCATTTTTTTCACTAATAATTGAATAGTTCAAACTTTTTTCTTTTTATATAGAATCCCGCAGAAAATCCGAAAAATTAAATAAAAGGAGCTTTTTATTAGTGTGTTTCTGGAAATATAAGATATGTGTGTATATATATATATATTATTTTACATCTTAAGTAGACAGTAAATGGATAATTTTAACTTTTTCGGACATTTATCCGCCCGATTTTTAAGAAAAAATCAGTCCAATATCTGAATTCCTTATGTTGGGATTGTATCAGAAATTAAACTGATAGAAGTAATTACATTTTTAATCTTCTGCCGGTTGCTCTTTGCAAGCTTTATATACTTCTCATGACTGAAACTCAAATACGAGATGGGGCGCATCGCGCGTCGCGTAGCGGTAAATAAACGAACTAGCGGCTGAAGTATGAACTATCTTTTTGTAAAGTTTTGAAATGTTGCACGCAGTAACATTTTTCATGAAATATTAAATAAATAATAATTTTGGATATAGATAAACATGCACATTAAAATCAATTATTAATATTAAACGATATCTCATAATTTTGTGATATTTTCAGCATACGCGAAAAGTGAAATGATTGCGGGTAAGTTGTTGAAATATTGAAATAAGATTCCATTAATCTTCATACATATAATATTATAAAGTAAGATTTTATTGTAGGTTAGTGATATATACCAGTAATACAATTATCCATTTATTATCTATTTAAGATGTAAAATAAAATAAAAATAAAATATGTATATATATATACAGGGTGTTCCAGAACAACCTTCCGTCCGTGAAATGACGTATTCCTGATACAATTCTAAGACGATTTTTCCTTTACCAAAATTTGAATTGAAGCGTAATTTTTGAGTTATAAGCAAAAATAGTTAGCAAATCACGCGTCGAGTACAGAAGGCAGGCAGGAGCGGCACGGCGCAACGCGGCGCGGCGCGCCGCGAGCGCCCGGCACAGCTGACCGTCTGATTACTGCATGAGTCGCTAACTATTTTATCTTACAACATAAAATTATGGTTTAAATAAAATTTTGGTAAAGAAGAAAATATCTCAGAATTATGTCAAGAATACGTGTTTCTTAAAATAACGTCACTTTAACAAAAGTTGTTGCGGATCGCCGGCCGTCGCACATTGCAATCAGCTGATTGCTAACGCGATGTGTGTATGGCGGAGTGTATGTGCGTAAAAGAAAGAGAGAGAGAGAGAGTGAGTGAGGAAGGGAAGCAGGGAGAGACGTTTATACACACGCACGCACATACGCATACACTTTTTTCTCGCTCTCTTTCTCTCTTTTACACAACACTCATACACTCTCTCATTCAGTCACTCATTCACTCACTTACGCACTCACCTGTTCACTCACCTGCTCACTCACAGCGAATCTTCATGCTACGTATTGTTAACTGCTGCACGGTTATTATTATTTAGCGACGGACCGCGGAGACTGCGCGACCACATTGTTACGTTGCCTAGCGCCGCCGAGAAACGCGACATGTACCCGACATGTAGCGACATGCAAGTTACGACGTGCGCGTGGCGCGTGATCGATGCGAGATAAGACGAACAATCTTCTAAAACCATCGCATTGCGAATGCGGTAGAAAACATGAAACGTATAATGACGTATTTAAAAAAATTAATTATTTATCATAATTAATAACTATTTCTAATTATAATAAATGATTATTATTTTAAAAAGCATGTATTATACATTATTACGTTTTCGAAATTATTGCATTTACGATGCGAAGGTTTCAGTTTTAGCGGTCCGTCGCTAAATAATAATAACCGTGCAGCAGTTAACAATACATAGCATGAAGATTCGCTGTGAGTGAGCAGGTGAGTGAACAGGTGAGTGAGTAAGTGACTGAATGAGTGACTGAATGAGAGAGTGTATGAGTGTTGTGTAAAAGAGAGAAAGAGAGCGAGAAAAAAGAGTATGCGTATGTGCGTGCGTGTGTATAAACGTCTCTCCCTGCTTCCCTTCCTCACTCTCTTTCTCTCTCTCTCTCTCTCTCTCTCTCTCTCTCTCTCTCTCTCTCTCTCTCTCTCTCTCTTTCTTTCTTTTACGCACATACACTCCGCCATACACACATCGCGTTAGCAATCAGCTGATTGCAGTGTCCGACGGCCGGCGATCCGCAACAACTTTTGTTAAAGTGACGTTATTTTAAGAAACACGTATTCTTGACATAATTCTGAGATATTTTCTTCTTTACCAAAATTTTATTTAAAGCATAATTTTATGTTGTAAGATAAAATAGTTAGCGACTCATGCGGTAGTAATCAGACGGTCAGCTGTGCCGGGCGCTCGCGGCGCGCCGCGCCGCGTCGCGCCGTGCCGCTCCTGCCTGCCTTCTGTACTCGACGCGTGATTTGCTAACTATTTTTGCTTATAATTCAAAAATTACGCTTCAATTCAAATTTTGGTAAAGGAAAAATCGTCTTAGAATTGTATCAGGAATACGTCATTTCACGGACGGAAGGTTGTTCCGGAACACCCTGTATATATACATATCTTATATTTTCAGAAATAATAGTAAGGAGCTCGTTTTGTTTTAATTTTATGGATTTTTTGCGGAATTCCATATTAAAGAAAAAAACGAGTTTGAACTATTCAATGATTGGTGAAAAAAGATTGAAAGCTGTTGAAAACCGATAGTGTTTAATCGATTTTTGGCAATATAATATTTTTTTGCAAGGGTTCCTTATTAAAAATAATATTAGGAGATTAAGTTTTTTTTCTGGCATGTTGTATGAATAATAATAAAACGTTACGCGCAAGGTCCCTGGGATGTTAATGGAATAAATTTAGACGAATTTTCAAGTTACTAAAAGTTAATGGCAGGTTTATTAATTTCCGTAGAATATTACCATCTTACAATTTAAGGTATAATTTCATTGGGATGTTGATGTGCTGTGAGGAATATAATATGAATAATTACAGTTATCTCTAATTTTAATCTATAAATTAAGAATTTTCTTTGTTTAATAATAAATTGATGATATTATATATTATGGACTGTTTAAAAAATTTGGTATGAAAAAAAATTCTTTATTAAAATTTTGTTAATTATATTTTAGAGTTTAGTAAAAAATTTTAATAAAAATTTAAATTGTATATAAATTAAAAATAGAATATATAATATTACACACTTTTAAGTATACTCTCAAAACATTAGCTGAGAATTTTAAATAATACTTAAATAAAAATTAAATTTTGTTTTATTAGAAACATACTTGTATAAATCTATCATACATCCATAACAGATGTCTAATGGACATCCATGATGGATTTATATACGACATCTACCGTGGAGATAATATGGATTTCTATTAGAAATCTATACAATATCCACTGTGGAGATAGATGTCGCATGGAGTTATGGAGGTTATATGGACATCCAATGGATGTCATGTTCCGTGTGGGAAGATACTTGTCACTATTTTAAAAAGAGCTACACTTTCTAAATTTATTTAATTTCATATTACTAATATTATTAATGAGTAATTAACTTTTATAAATAATATGTAACTACATATATCACGACAATAAATTTCAAAGAGCGTATTTCGCGTAATTTATACGCGGTCTTTGCTTCGCGTGACTTGGCGCGAGACACTACCGTGTCTCTTGATATTTAATCATGTAAAGCACGCGCGTAATGACAGAAGTCCAAAATAATAAATTATCGTGTTGTTGCTATCTCTCTTTATGAGCAATAATTATTTCTTTAATAATATTTAAAGTTAAAAATATTTCGTCCGATATTTTATTGTTCAACTTTTCAACGATCTATTTGATTCGGATTGAGAACGCGCAATTAAACAATCGCGAATCGCAGGAATGAGTAATTAACTTAAGGAAGGGCTTTGTGATACATCAATCGTTTAATAAATAAATAATTTATAATTTAAAATACTTGTATAATTTAATATTCCGCGCATATATATGTCATAGTATGTGAAATATTTTGGCAACAAATGACGGATTGCCGGGCGAGATATAGGTTGTGTGAAAGTCCACATCTAGACCAAATTCCGATTAATTTAATTGGCTCATCATCGATACCTGCCGTATTTTTTCATTGTTAATACAGATGAAATTATTAATTTTTGTTGTTGTTTGATATGTGGGAGAAGAGAGATTAGAAATGATATGAATTTAAAATTACTATCTCAGTTGAATTTGTCGTTGATCGAGCTTAATCGGAATTAAATTTAATCGTGTTTAAAAGAGTGATCTTTTCTTCACAATAAATCTGAGTGATTTGCTATATTCTCTTTTTTAGTCCCGACTGCTGCCAACCGCAGGTTGATTACTCCCGACTGCTGCCAACCGCAGATTGACAAAAAACGGAGGGAGTATGCGTTTCACCGAGCTCGGATCGGTTGTCCTCTTAGTTCTCGATAACTACTACATAGTTTGATATCATTTTTTGCTCAAAAGCTTCTTATTAACCAAGGAAGGTTTAAAGCGTATAATTATCGTTATTTATGTTGTTAATATAAAGTGAAAAAACAATTTGGTCTCATCTACGCGTCCTCTCATTGGCTACCGACTGTATCTAAGAAGCAAAATGATTCATCAATAAGATTCGTTCTGAGCATCTGCATAGGGAACTTTAGTAACTTACTGAGGACATCTCGAAATGATAATGGTGGGAATAAACATTACACATAACCTCAACCTGTCATATATCAAAGTGTCAATAATTAGTATTGTGAGAGAGAAGGCTTCTCTATGGTGTTATTTATTAGTGTTTCACTTTTTATTTTATTAGTGTTTCACTTTTTATGGCTTTGCATTTCATATATTTGTTTGCGTAGCTATAATTATGGCTTTGCAGTTTATATATTTGTCTGCGTAGCTATAATTATGGCTTTGCAGTTTATATATTTGTCTACGTAGCTATAATTATGGCTACACAGTTTATATATTTGTCTGCGTAGCTATAATTATGGCTATACAGTTTATATATTTGTCTGCGTAGCTATAATTATGGCTATACAGTTTATATATTTGTCTGCGTAGCTATAATTATGGCTATACAGTTTATATATTTATCTGCGTAGCTATCATTATGGCTATACAGTTTATATATTTGTCTGCGTAGCTATCATTATGGCTACACAGTTTATATATTTGTCTGCATAGCTATAATTATTTATATCTATACAGTTTATATATTTGTCTGCGTAGCTATAATTATGGCTATACAGTTTATATATTTTAATTTAGATATTATTTCAGTCTCTTCCTCCCTCCCTCCCTGCCTCCTCTCTCTCTCTCTCTCTCTCTCTCTCTCTCTCTATCTATCTTCCTCGTGATTATATTGTTTTTAATTTAAAAAAAACAATAAAAAAATTATTTAATAAGAAAAAACAATAGAAAAAAATAATATAACAAAAATTAAATTAAAAAGAAACAATAGAAAAAAAATAATTCAAATAATGTATGTATACGTCTTCTTTCAGAACGTGTTTAAATACAAGAAGTCCATCATAAAGACATAAACGTCGCTCCTCTGTGCCTTTATACATTTTCCAATAGTCCAGTGGTCTGGGTAGTCGATTAAAATCACTTGGACAGAAAGCAGCAAGAAATATAAGTAAATTAGAGGCTCTGTTTTTGTCATTTTGAAAGCTTCCAGGATCCATTCCACTCTATCCAGGCGGAAAGCAATCGTTTAAAGCCACCATGCCATACTAAATGAAAAGAATCAAGTCTGAATTGTGATACCATCTTTACAATTCTAAGTAAAATAGTCACTCCAATGTGATGCAATTGATCATCTTGATTTCTAAAAGATTCACCTGTGCGTAGTGGGGCCATCCAGATCCAAAAAAATCATATGATCATTGATATATTGTCCAACAACAGTACATTTTTCACATGCACCGTAACCATTATGACCTACACAACACTTCACAAGAAAGCGTGCAGCAGCATCCAAGATAAAATTTCTTAAAATGAATGGATATCTGACACCGTTGCGCATATATCCATGTTTTAAAAGGTATTCTACTTCAGCGACAAAATCATTCTGTACATAAAAGTATTACGGTAAGATTATCGAAAACTAAATATTTTACGAGATATTTTAATTTTTATATCCAAATATGTCAGATTAAAATATAAAATAACTCAAAAAGTACTTAATGAAAAAATACTTTATTATAGTGTTTTGAAAAGCTTTCGAGATAAGCTACAAGAATATGCAATAAAAAATGGGGGATTCCATTTAAGAAAATATCGATCACATTGACTTGGCCTTGAAAAGGTCACTCAAGGTCAAGTCTACATTTTCATCATGTGCCCCCTCTGAACCCTACAACTTTTGTATAAAACATTTTTTTTCCATCTTGCTTACTTTACGAGATATTTGCGTGCGTTGATTAAAATGACACCTTGTATATATACAGGATGTCCTAGACCACCGGTACACCCCTTTTCTTTCAAAAACTAAGCATTTTAGAGAAAAACGTTTTGAACAAAAATTGTATGGTTTTGAGGGGAACATAAGATGGTGTCATTGGTTTGACCTTGGATGGCATCGTTAAGGTCAAGTCAAGGAAACCTTTAATTTCTTAATTGAAGTTCCCTATTTTTTATTACATATTCTTGTAGCTTACCTCGAGAGCTTTCCAAAACACTATAATAAAGTATTTTTTAATTAAGTACTTTTTGAGTTATTTTATATTTTAGTCTGACATATTTTGATATAAAAAATAAAATATCTCGTAAAATATTTAGTTTTCGATAATCTTACCGTAATACTTTTATGTACAGAATAATGAGACAAATCAATTAATAAAAAAAAATAATTGTTTTTAAGAAAAAGTATGTAATTATTTACAATGTATTTTTTAAAACAATTATTTGTTTTTTTCTTTACACTAATTGATTTGTCTCATTATTCTGTACATAAAAGTATTACGGTAAGATTATCGAAAACTAAATATTTTACGAGATATTTTATTTTTTATATCAAAATATGTCAGATTAAAATATAAAATAACTCAAAAAGTACTTAATAAAAAAATACTTTATTATAGTGTTTTGGAAAGCTCTCGGGATGAGCTATAAGAATATGTAATAAAAATGGGGAGTTCCAATTAAGAAAACATCGACCACATTGACCTCACCTTGAAAAGACCACTTAAGGTCAAATCCATATTTTTATCATGTGGCCCCCTCGAAACCATGCAACTTTTGTCTGAAACATTTTTTGATATCTCACTCCGTTTCCGAAAAATATGCCCGCGTCGCTATAAATGCCGCACCCTGTATATATGGACATATTTTATATATAATTCTATATAATTATATATGATTATATAAGCTTCTTTTTTTCGAGTTATTATTGTAGATGGTCATTTGTTTAGTACCTCAGAAATTGGCGGCAAACGTTACACGTGTCAGCTGTGAGATCTATTCAGAAGAGATAATCAGAAATATATTTGATTGAGTTGTGGTGTCAAGTGCTAAGTGGTGTTAAGTTGTGGTGTCAAGTGAAGTGCAAGTGAAAATAGCAAGAAAAAGCAGAAGTGTGGTTTTTAAGAAAGATTGTTAATCTGTGTAAAAATTATACAGGTTCTCAATTTTTTCTTGTACCATCTCCCTTTGTTACGCTTTGATCTTAGTTTTGTTTCAGATTTAGTGACTACGATCGAGTATTTATAAAGAAAACTGGGGTGGAGTTCCGAAAAGGTCCCGTCTCCGATTTTGATGAAACTTTGTGAAAAGCTTCCTTTCAGGTTGAAATGAAAGATTCTAAAAGGAATTTCGGCGACTCCTACAAGAAAGTCATCTTTTAAGAGAAAATGGTGGTATAGTTCCGAAAAGTACTCACCCCCGATATTTTTGAAATTCAGTATTCTTACGTATTTTGATGCGCTGTTTACGAATATCATAGTGAAAATTGGCAACTATTTGATTTTCATGGTGAGAACCATGATAAACCTATAAGAATTATAGTTTTTTACGCTTATCTCAGTAAATACGGAAAATCATGATAAATGTTTTAGACAAAAGTTTTAGATCTCACAGAGATAAACATTTTATGCCCTATTCATTTTTACCGTACGAGTGATAGTTTTCGACAAAAACGATGGTCTCTAAATCTTATATCTGTCCTCCCATCTAAGCATGTACTTTGCAGTACATATACGATTCCACATGGGTTTGCAACTTTCCACGCAATGCGAGGTTCCACGCAAACCTATTCATCTAGTTTTTTGGTAGTGGAGCCCCCCGCAGAGGGGCGGAACCACTGTTTCTACGCATACACTTTTCCACGCGAAGCGAGGTTCCACATGGGTTTGCAACTTTCCATGCAAAGCGAGGTTATATATTGGGACTTCTACGCAGTACTGTCAGCCTTTGTAGTTTCACCTATACAGCAATTGGTTTGAGATATATGTTTAACTTTGATTTTCTCGAAAACTATCACTTGTAAAAATGAATAGGACATAAAATGTTTATCTCTGTGAGATCTAAAACTTTTGTCTAAAACATTTACCGTGATTTTCCGTATTTACTGAGATAAGCGTAAAAAACTATAATTTTTATGGGTTTTTCATGGTTTTCACCATGAAAATCAAATAGTCGCCAATTTTCACTATGATATTCGTAATCAGCGCATCAAAATACGTAAGAATACTGTTTCAAAAAAATCGGAGACAGTACCTTTTCGGAATTTTATCCGAAAATTGTATCGAAGAAGAAGAAAAAAATGACGTCAAAAAATAGTCATTGGTGTGCAGCACCAAACTGCATGTTGGCGATCAATGTAGAGAAACGGCATTATTTCTGTTTCCCGAAAGAGCATGACAGGTATTGTTTTTTGCTTCTAGCATATTATATTGTATTTTCAAATTTGTATAAATTAGTATTAATATATATCTCAATATTTAAAACATTTTAATATGGATTATACGTATGCAATATATTTGTTGTTTTCAACTGGATGTTGGAAACATCAAATGTATTGCAGTATTATTATATATATATATATATTATATAGATGTATTATTATATAAATGGTTGGCATGGGTACAAGCATGTGGAAGGACAGATCTCGTACCAAAAAGGCCAGAATATGCCTATCAAAACCGTCGCTTGTGCCATCTTCATTTTGAGGAAAAATTATATTCTGTTAAAAAAAGGACACGACTTCATCCAAATGCCATTCCAACAATATTTTATATGTGCAATTTGAACAATAGGTGAGCTTTCATCTTATGATTATAATAATTTTAATTATTCTTTAGTCAGAATATTTTTGTATTTATATGACACAAAAATATTTCACATAACATATAAAAAATCATAATTTTTTTTACAGTAATGAAATTGCAAATTCGACAGTGGCAGTATCTGAAGAGAAAGATAATAATGTGTAAGCTATTTTAGTATTAATTAAAAAGTAAGATGTATTCACAATAATATGAATAAGTAAAAAATTATTTAAAATTTTTTTTTAGAAATATGGCTATAGAAAATCAAGAAAATAGTCGTTTTGATGTCAAATTACATCAAAATGATGTCAAAATGATTACTTTTCATACCTCTGGAATGGTATTATTATAAAATCAGTTTTTCACATTTCTTTTATAGAAATCCAAATGAAGAAAATGCAAAACAAATTCAGACAAACAATAATGACAGACCGACTCGTTTCGCCGACGCATAGATTAATTTATAATAAGGCCAGCTTCGCAAAGTTCCTCGATAATTGATAATATTTCATTGTCGTGAGCATTGTTGCCGGCTTGACGCGAAGTTTCCAGCAATCGCAAGCGATCTACCAACTCGTTGGGATCATTCGAATGCACGTAATCGATCTTATTATCGTTTAACATCATAGCGCGCGGTATGTTTATATCTCTTCCAGCTTTTTTCCAGGCGTTATTATATTTTTAATAAAGATTAATGGCGCTATTATATTTTTATACTTGTACCCCTTGTTACATAATACTGGATTACGCATATCGTTGCAACGTCTATGCGCATTTGTCGCCAGTAATATATTTTTGTATTTAATTTTATCATCGTCATTGTATACGTCACCGTCGGGCATTCTCTTGAAAATCAACTCGTAGAGACCTGGTGTTCCCACGTATCTTATTCCACCGATAATTATATTGTCATCTTTATCCACATCAAAAATTTTATCACCATGCATCATTCCTTCGTTGCAAAATTTAACACTGTAAACATAATCCATACTGTTATTTTTATCTTGACTCAAAATAGCTCTCACATATTTTTGCCCCAGTGGGCCCAAGTGTGCGCGCAATGTACTTTGACCCTCGGACGTTTGTAATAGATGTTGAATCGACGTAACAAGCGTTTCAGGCGTGGTTTCGAAAATTTCTTCCACAGATGGGGACGGTCTTATATCAAGTCAATATTTGACTTGATTGTACATCTTTCATCGGAGTAGAAGTAACCACATTCGATAATTGTTTCATTCGCTTACGTTTTGATTGATTTGGAGTAGAAGTTATTAGCGAATCGTTCAATGATATATTTGACCGTGTTCGCTTTGTTCCATACTTTGACTTTTTTCAGATGCTTGTCTTCGAGCATACTCGATGGTTCGATTTTCGCTTTATTTGATTCCACATTATTGTATTTTCGACAAGTTGTTTTAGAGGTTCGATAATTGGTTTAAAGTGTCTCTCCAATGCGACGTCATCCTCCATTTGACCAGTTTTTAAAGAAAGATATTTTTTGCGGATTGATTCACTCGTTTTTGCAATCTCTCTCGCAATCTTCTCACGATCGCCACTGTCAATCATCGTCGTCATGTTGCGCTCGGACAAAAACTTTTAGACGTTGCTCGATCGATGTATCAATAGCGATTAACCACTTTACGGTATTGCAAAATCGTTAAATCCTTTTCGATATCGTCCATTAGTCTGTAAACCAGTGCTCGGATTTAGTTGCACATTTCGGCCCGATTCCGTGGCTCACGCCTATTGCCCCCCACTCACCGCTCGTGCGTTAGCGACGAGTCGCCAGATACGCGTAACTAAGGAGCGCGACGTTTTGTCTCAGGAGCGTCCGTATATAAGAATGCCCAAATATAATAATAAGACAATACTTTTCTATAAATAAAAGTTTTTCTTCAATATTTTATATCAATGAAATATAAAATATTGAAGAAAAACTTTTAATTTTGAGAATTTTCGCGGTGCATTTAGAAAAGTATTGTCTTACTATTATATTTGGACATTCTTATATACGGACGCTCCTGAGACAAAGCGTCGCGCTCCTTAGTTACGCGTATCTGGAGACTCGTCGCTAACGTATGAGCGGTGAGTGGGGGGCAATAGGCGTGAGCCACGGAATCGGGCCGAAATGTGCAACTAAATCCGAGCACTGCTGTAAACTGTCTTTATCAATCACTACAAATCCATACTTGTGTTACCAATATTTCTGACAGAATGCGCGAAAATCGCCGTAAGACATGTCAGTATTTACATGATCGTTATATACCTGTTTCAAGTTTGTACCATCTTGTTTAAATAAAATCAGTAAATTTGCATTGTCCCGTATAAGATGCTTGGGTATCTTGGCATACGTTTGACAAAGATAGAAACAGTCAACGTTCGAGTGTCGACCCATTGCAAAGTACTTTCCTCTCGTATCTTGCCTATCGCACGTCGTCAAAGATAAAAATGGAATTCGGAAGCGCCTCGCTCGATGGAATAACGTCACTATTATTAGGGAATGTAAAATAACCAATTTCATCCATCGATAATAGCAAATTTTCCAAGTATTGATATTTCGGTTGTTGAAGTGATTTCGAGTATACGTACACATTCTCGAAACGTACACCGTGTGGACTTTCTATCAAACTTATCAACACGTTAGTCTTATCGCAATTCGAAGGACCGCAAATGATACCGCGTATAGTAGTCGGCAGCATGTTTCCATGCTTGCGTATTTCTTTCTCGGACATTACTCGTCTTTTATCGTCAAAATTTATCACTCTGATTATCGTCGCTTGTCGCGCGAACCGCATGTTTGCTCTCGCGAATCTCAAATCAGATTTTGGAAAATGAGTCATCGGGGCCCTATTTATAGAGGCGCACCGAATCGAAACCGCTCAGTCTCAAAAATGTTACTTCTTCTATCGGTTGACAGCGATATTCTCGAGCTTACCACCGAGCAGTTACAGATTATCCCCAAGATTGTTTTACTGCGAGACTTTGGTAGCTACGTGGAACAATTGTGGGACAAGCGTCCCGAACATATAAAAGCTGACTCAGAGGTACAACAGTATCGTCGATGCACGCAACATTATAATTTGCCGTGGCAGCAAACACATTTCAACGGTCCAACACCGTTAATAAGAAATTGTGGCAAATGCCGGCAAAAATTATAAGAGGTAGTGGTTTGTTAAATCGTGTGATAAACGCACTTCCTATCGAATTACATATTCCAAGCTATCAGTTTTGCGGACCGGGAACTCATTTAGAAACACGATTGGCTAGAGGCGATCGAGGTATCAATCCATTGGATGTAGCGTGTCGCGAGCACGACATAGCTTATTCCCGAAGCAACGATCTCGGTCAACGACTCGTTGCGGATAATATACTCGCCACGAAAGCGCGAATACGTATTACCGCGAGAGATTCGACTCTTGGCGAAAGAGCAGCCGCTACAGCTGTTTGGGCGGCTATGAAAGCAAAGACAAAATTTGGTATGGGGATGAAAACAAAAAAATCATCGATGAATACAAAAAAATCATCGATAAAGAGAAAGATTGTGATCTTACCAATTTTACCATTATTGGGAGTTCTCGGTTCGTTGGCTGGCGGAGCAGCGGGAATCGCGAAGGCGGTGAACGATAGCAAGGCGGCGCAACGTCAGCTCGAAGAAATGCAACGTCATAATCGCGCCATGGAAGGTCACGGACTTTATCTCGCTCCATACAAGCGTGGACGAGGGTTCTCAACAGCGGCTAAGAAAAAAAAACTTCAAAATAATGATAAAAATGCCTGCCGATGTAACAACCAATGTACAATTGGAACAACTTGCAAGACATGCGTATACAATTTTTTAGAAGCGTTTTCATGCGCAATAATTTACCGATAATCGGTGTACGGCGAAATACGAGCGGTATCGTCAATTTAAATGACGTCGATGGTTCCGGTACTCATTGGGTTGCGTATGCAAAAAGGGTAGATCGTGTAATATATTTCGATAGTTTTGGAAATCTTCGACCGCCCAAGGAATTAGTGCGATATTTTGGACAGAATGTTGCAAATATAGAATACAATCACACGGCCTATCAAAATTATAATCAAAGTATTTGTGGACAATCGTGTCTTCGATTTCTTCAAACGGTCAATGATCGATATGAATTTAAAGCCTGACAATTCACCATCGCGACTCAGTATCCGTTCGACAGTTTTCCAGCATGTCACTCACACTTACGTTGACTAGCAAGAGTAGCGTTCTTGCTGTAAGCTACTTTCTGGCTATATATTTAAACGATGGCGATTACGAGCTTGGTTTAACGGACTTTGAAACTTATCATACGATACCGAACGTGAGTTCTTAGAATAATAAATTTTACTTTGATAACGACGATAAGGAAATAACGATTCCCGAGGGATCGTACGAATTACACGCTATAAACGAATATCTCCGACGTGCAATTTTATGACATCGACGCGTAGTTGATTCCAACGATATTATTGATGACGAAGATGTCGCGCGAGAAGAGAATAAAGATGATATCGAAGAACACGGTAAATATCCAATAATGCTTCGCGCTAATCATAATACGCTAAAGAGTGAAATCAAATGTGTCTATAGAATAAATTTTAGTAAACTAGACAACGTTGGATCGTTGTTGGGATTCTCATCGAATCGTATATTACAGCCTCGGAAATGGCACGAATCGGATGTACCGATAAATGTTATTAGCCTAAATATTATTCGTATACAATGCAGCGTAACCACTGGCGCGTACAGCAATGACAAGCGCGTACACACGATACATGCATTTTCACCGAGCGTTCCGCCAGGATATAAGATATCGGAAACGCCAGCACAGATCATTTATCTACCGATCGTCGCACGAAGCATTACTGATTTAATGATACGCATTGTTGATTAAGAAGGACGGTTGCTCGATTTTCGAGAAGAGAAAATTACCGTAAGATTGCATATACGGCGGCGGCAAAAATAATAGCGTGTGACAAATGAAATGCTTGTGTTGAACGAAAGCACGGAGCACGCGAGAGACAATACCTCTACGAGGGACAATATTTTTGCGAGAAGGCGAGTGACTGCGGTATTGGGTGCCAATAATCAGATATCTGGTTACGCTAAAAAGAAGCTCAGCGCGTTGAATCGCGAGTTTTTAAAATCATTGGGATTCGTCGTACGAAATACTTGAACAATATGATTGACATCTTGAATATCGGAGGTGAACCGATCTTTGACGATCGTATCGTCAAGATTGAGACTCGTACGTACGATCCATACGCCAACACAACTCTTGGATATAGCGACGAGATACGAATACCGATACAACATCAAGATTTGTACACGTTTCCATGTGAAAGTTTTCTATATGTCGAGGGAAAGTTGATGGTGTATAAAATAGATAAAGGGGGAAGAGTGATATTGGGAAACAATTGTGTCGCGTTCATGTTTGATGAACTTCGATATGAACTCGACGGTGTGGAGATTGACCACAACAGAAACGTTGGAATAACTTCCACGATTAAAAACTATGTCTCTATAACAGCTGAGAAAGGTAAAATCTTGGAGAATGCTGCGTGGAATATATCGCATAATGCTGCTGAAGCTTACTTCAATCTTTGCTTACTTCAATCTTTGCCGCTAAACATACTACTGGGTTTTTGCGAAGATTATAAGCGAGTTGTGATTAACGCTCGTCACGAATTAATTCTGATACGTTCGCGCAACGACAACAATTGCATATTTGGACATACTTCGGCTGAAGCTGATATCGAATTATTCAAGATACAATGGTGTATGTCTCATGTAACATTGAGCGATGTCAATAAACTATCCTTGCTATGCGCGTTGGAAAACGGGCGATACTTGAATATGAGTTTTCGCTCTTGAGATCTATACGAATTTCCTCTATTGCATAATACGACCAAGCATTCGTGGACCGTGAAAGCCGCCTCTCAGCTGGAAAAATCTGGATTCGTGATCTTTGCACTGCAGACTGGCAGAAAAAATGCTGTGTCAAAAGATATTACTGCATTCGACGACTGTAAATTGACCAACGTTAAACTCTATCTAAACTCGGAATTTTATCCCTACGATGATTTGAATTTAGATTTCGATAAAAATAGATTCGCTCTCTTGTTCGATATGTACTCTCGTTTTCGCAAATCTTATTACGGATGTGATAATGATGATGTGCTATTAAACATTTCAAAATTTTTACATTTCGGTCCTCTCGCGGTTATTGATTGTTCGCAACAAAACGAGTCTGTCAAAAATTCCACCGTGGACGTGAGATTTGAGTTTGAGTGCAAGGGAGATATACCGGCAAATACTACCGCCTATTGTCTCATCTTGCACGATCGCGTTGTCGAATATTGCCCATTGACCAACGTAGTTCGTAAAATTACCTAAATCAGCAAATATCCTCTCCACTTGCACAATTGCGTTGTCGAATATTGCCCATTGACCAACGTAGTTCGTAAAATTACCAAAACCAGCTAATATCCCCTCCAATGTCAAAAATATATAAAGATTGAGATTTTGACGATCGACAGCAGTCGTACATCATTCTTGCAATCGTACAGTAATATTATCAGCATGATCGCGCCAACGTTTGTGGATCTGCAAGGATTCATTATCGGGCGAAACTTTATCGTGAAGGAAGTAGCGATATTGAGAAATGGATTTGTTCTCTCTCATTACTTTTTTGCAAGTCCCGTACCATGGCGTGCGCTTACAAAATCTGAGAGATGCCAAGCTTCATGGCTAATCGGACATCACCATGGACATCAATGGGAGGATGGAAACGTTCCATACAGCTTCGCTAGGCGTTTGATTACGAGAGCTGTGATGGGTGCGACAGAAAAGGAAGATGCAGCATCTCCTATTGTGTACATTAAAGGACGCGAAAAACGAGAATGATTGGCCGATATACTTGATGCAAGAAACGACGTTATTATTGAGACCTTGGATGCGGACTATGAAGATATCACTTCGTTAGATAAACTAGATGTTACTAATACTATGCGCTGTGAAAAGCGTTAAAAAATCGCGCTTTACAAATTGTATTTAAAATATTCAATTGGTGGACGAATCATCATAAAGATTCATCCAGACATTATTTAAAATAAAGTTTTGTTAAAATATATTTTTATTCTCTTTTATTCTTCCCTTTTCCTCTTTCTTAACCCGGTATGCGAGTATTAAATTTCAGTACATGATGTTAGATAGCAGCGTCAGCCATGTTTAATTAAAATATAGATGTTACATATTTATAAACATATTATACAATTTTTAAAATATTTATTTTATTGGTATATAAATAATTAATTTGTCGTTTCATGTAGTTGATAGTGATTCGATAGTTGTTCAAAGTGATTCGATAGCTGTTCGATAGCTGTTCAAAGTGGTTCAAAAGCTGTTCGATAGCTGTTCGATAGCTGTTTGATACCGGTTCAAAGTGGTTCGATAGCTGTTCGATAGCGGTTCAGAGTGGTTCAATAGCTGTTCGATAGCTGTTGTGGTTTGCAGTTGTTTACAGCTTGTAGTGATTTGCCATATTATAATAATCCATTTTAGCATAATCTGCAATACTTATATCTTTCTCTCAACACACTCTGCTAGAGATATGAAAAATAATGAGGCAGATGAGATGTGATACTCCAGTTAGAAAGAGACAAAAGATATGAAATTATAATATATAATCAAGAGGAGTGTGCAACGTTATAGTAGTCTACGTTCTTACGACAATCTTGTTAAACCATATAACGATCTCGTGCGCTTTGGCTGAAGAAAAAATCATTCACATCGATGATACTGACAGTGATGATATTATAGAGATGGATATTTCAGACAAAGAATGGTCTGTTATAGAAATGCCGCCTGCTGAGGAAGACGGCAATATAATTGCGATTGTGGAGAATAATGTTATGGAGATAGACATTGCTGAAAAAGGGAACGAGGAGGGTTCCAATATAGAAATACCACCTTTAGAAGATTCAGATTACGATAGTGAATGCAGTAAAATTTTAACTGATATAACTAGAAGGACATTAAACCAAGCGGAAATTAATAGCTTGGATGAGGGGACAAAAATGTGTTGTATATATTTTTTTATACAACTGGCAATGTTAGGCTTTGCACATCATGTTTTCTACGGATAACGGACTTGTTTTCAAACATTTATGCTGTGCGAGAACATAAATCTACAAATTATGCTCTGATCCTAGAATCATTTTGTAGAGAGTGCCGCAAGCCTCTTTATCAGATATTGTCGTGCAATATGTGTCCCATTTGCACAAATTAAACTAAAGCCATGTAAGTATCTTTTTTTAAAATTAATTTTTGTGAAGAACTATTTTGGCTGGAACCCGTGGGTTCAGCTGCCTATGGGCGCGTCTCCGGGTGGCGGATAGGACGTCTCCGAGTTGTTCTTCTGACTATCCGCGCAGGCTCCTGGGTAGCGGTGGCTGTAACTGGCCTTGCGGGGGTAAAACCTTATCTGGGACCAGTAAGGCTACTGTCGCGGACCACTCCCCAAGCCAAGTTGGGATCTATCGTGGGAAAGGCTGCGTGGCACTGGGGTTGCAGTGCCGTTAACGACGCCTCTGGAGTACTTTTGTGGTGGGGACCTTTCTAAATATAGAGGGCGCCTTTAACAACATCTCATGCGGTTGTTTGTAGGGAAGCAACGTTGCGGGGTGTCCCGCACATTGGATATGGTTCATTGGATTAGGGGTATGCTCCGGTGGCGAGGTATAACGACGCTTGGCACTGGTAACTGTCGGCGGCTGGGTTGATCGAGCGGGATGTTCTCTCCACTTCTGTGATATCTAGTAGTCGACGAACAATTTAGGAAACTAATGCCAGCGGCTTCTTTGCGCAAGGATATGCGGACTATCTGGCGATCATTGTGCGAGGACCCTTTCTGGACACGCTTCTAGAGCTCACGCAGTGTGTTTATCGGGTAATAGAGGAATGGTATGACAGCACTGGTCTCTCGGTTAATCCCCGGAAGACGGAGCTGGTTATATTCACTCGCAGATACAAGCTGGGCATTGTGGTAGGATCCACTTTGGGAGGCATCAGGCTGACACCGGCCAGGTCAGTGAAATATCTTGGAGTTATCCTCGACAGGAAGCTGACGCGGAAGGAGCACCTGGAGAATCGGTGTAAGAGCGTAATCTCTTAGTTCTGACTGTGCAGAAGATCTTCTGGCGAGATCTGGAGCTTTAGGCCGGTCTATTGGATCTACTCTGCCATTCTTAGACTTAGGCTGCTACATGCTGCAGTATAACTGGCTTAGAGTACAGTTAATGTCGGCAAAAACAACGCTGGAGCACCTGAGTGCTCTCGTCTTAAGAGAGGCCTTTAGTACTATGAGGACCACCAATTGCGGGAGTGCTGCTCGGTATCGAGTCGCTTTTCCAAACGGTTGTTTCCGCAGTTGCATCGGCGGCTTACCGACTGAGATGTGAAGGAAAATGAAGGGTCGATACTCGGCATACCAAGCTTCCCAAAGGGATCCTTTCCCGTTCTATCTTTAGTATGAAGCAGGACAGAATGTCAGCCATTCGTGCCCTGAAGGCGCCTTTCAAGGTATGTTTTCCGGAGCGGGAAGACTGGCTTAGGCCGCAGGTTCCGATGCTGAAGAATGGGGTCATTCTCTTTACGGATGGGTCCAAAATTGGTTCGAGTTCTGGAGCAGGCGTCTATTGTCGAGGGAAAGGGATTAATGAGTCTATTCCATTCGGAAAATTCGCGACGGTCTTCCAGGCGGAAATAGTGGCAATTTTATGCTGTGTACAAGGTCTTCTCGCCAATGTGGAGAGGGGCAGTCGCATTAGCATTTGTTTGGACAGCCAACCGGCTCTTACTTTTAGCCCCGACTTTTACCTACAAATTGGTCAGGGACTGGAGATGCACTTTGGGAAAGCTTGCGAAAGACAACGAGGGTGCTCTGGTGTGGGTGCCTGGGCACTCTGGCATCAAGGGCAACGACGCGGCAGACCAGCTTGCCAAGGTTAGTTCAGAGGCTGATTTGGTGGGACCGGAGCCGGCGATCGGTGTCCCCTGCTGCTTGGGCACGAGGGAGATCGACCGTTGGCTGCAAGATTAGCGTTTGACTTCTTGGAGAAGCGTAGTCGGGTGCAGGCAGTCAAGGGCTCCCTCTCGATGGCTGGCCACCTTGTCGTGGTGAGAGGGCTCCCCTGAAGCCTCCCGCCTTGTGCGGGAGGTGGAAGGGATCTAAGAGCCAGCCAAAGGAGGAGCACACCTCTTGAAAAAAGCCGGGTAGGACGGACTCGTGAGGCGTGGTGGAGCCAACCGTCCTAGGGGAAGGAAAACCCCGAAATCAAACCATTTCTTTGTTACAGATGAAGATGTCCACAAAGAAGAGAGCGAACGCCAAGGGTTCGGGTACCTTGGACCGGCATGGGGGGGTATCGTCCCAGCCTCCCCTAGGTCGTCATCCGACGATGGGCTACCGGCCGTGTTGCCGACGGGCACGACCGGGGAACGGACTACCGCCGAGGAGGATGATGGGAGCACTGTGGAGGTGGAAATGGAGGACATCCCGCCGGAAACGAAACCTCCATCTCCAAAAAGGAAGGCCGCCAAACCACCAAGTGGCGGGAGGAAGAAGGGGGGGTCCCCGGTAGTGGTCTTGGACCGGCTGCCGGGGCTCTATGACCCCGAGGTCGGTAATGAGACCTGTGAGGAGTTCCTCACCGAGGTGAGGCGGGGTAAGTACGGGGCGGCAGAATGGAAGGAGTTCGCCGCCTCGTGCTACGAACGAAAGGGCAGGTGGATCCCCCCCGAAAAGCGCAAGGTAGGCGCTGGGGGTTCGTCCGGGGGCTCTAGGGAACCTACACCCCTGAGGACCACGAGGAGGACAGAAGTGGAGGCCCGGCGCACGGCCAGGAGGACCACCGAGATCGAGAAGCTCAGGATGAGGACTCTATCGAGCTCGAGCATGGACCAGGACCCGGGAGGGAGAAGTCCCAGCGTTTCCCCCGTCCGACCCGGGGACCTGGAATTGGCCGCTGCGGCCAAGAGAGGAAGAGGACGCCCACCGACGACGGGTGAGTACGTCGGTAGAGCGGAGGCGATTGAACGTCTCGCGGCGGCGAAGGAGCGGGAGCTGAGGGTTCTTGAGGAGGAGCGATCCCTGCAGGCTGGGTTCGCTCCCCCGGAGACCCAGAGCACCCGCTCGTTGCCTTCCGAGCACGAGCTGGCCGAACAGGTTCGGGATCTCACGGCCATGGAGATCGAGCGGAGAGCGCGCGAGTCCCTTGGGGAGCTGGAGCGGATGGTGTCTGTCTCCGGCAACCTCAAGGGAACTTCTAAGCGAGGCATGCGCCTGGCTGCCGTCCGGGTGAAGGCGTACTGCGCGAAGCTCCTCAACCGGACGGGGACCGGCGAGGACTCGCGGGCGGGCCTCCTCCGCTCAGCCAATGAGTGGCTGAGGGGGAGATTGACCGCCTGCGAGAATGAGATAGCGGCGCTGAGGGAGGAAGTTGCGGTGCTGAGGGGGGGCCAAGTGCCACGCCCCGAGGCGACTCCCTCGGACGGGAGGAGCCCCCCCGTCGAAGGTCCCCAGGACCGTGCGGCCCTTGAGGGGGGACGACGGCGGAGACGTTGGGGGGTGGTCCCCGTTGGGGGGGGGGCCGCCGGTGGAGATCCAGCAGGGGGCCTCTTTCTCGGCGGGCTCACCCCCTCCGGGGGCCCCCACCCGAGAGGGTAGGGGTGGCTCCGTGGAGTCAATACCGGGGGTTCCTGCGCGCGGTTATGCTCGCAGGATCCTTTGGGACTCCCCGGAGCCCTCCATCCCTGTCTCCCCCCGGTGTGGGGGGGAGATGGGGATGGACGTGGAAAAGGAAATGGGCGCGGGGGGGCATTCGGGGCCCCTTTCGATGGCCCAAGTGGAGGCCCTATTGGCCGAGGGCCTGAGGGGTGTGGAAGAGCGCCTCATGTCCGCGCTCGAGCGGATTGGGGGCAGTTATTGTTTGAATCGCCACCCGGGGGCGACGACTCGTGCTACATCGCCCAATCGGGCATACGCTACTACTGTATCCACTGTCTAGCGACGTTGTCCCGAGACGGGCGATGGAAAAATCCAGCAGCGCCTGCGGGCCCTTATGCGCAGGATGGACAGTTTGGCCGCGCCGTAAGCCCTAACCTACCTTTCCCAGGGCCCAGATCGCCCGCCTACACGCTTGTAGACGACGCAGAAGCCCCTTTTTGCTTACGGACGCGCCCACGGGGAACCACGGGGAGGCCTGTCCACTGTATCCCGACCCGGATACACGCCCTGACCCTGTTATGGGCGGAAGTTGGGAAGGAAAATTTGATTAGGTTAGGATGGGTGTGAAGGAAATGACTTAGAAGCCATTGGATAAAAGGGTTTTGGGAACCTACCTATTAACCTCTAACTTAAAACTACGCGACGCGAAGATCATTCGAGGACGCGGCTTTTCCGAGAAGATTACGGATCCGCATTCTCATAACCGAAGACTCCGACTTCCCCGGCTGAGTGATCTTTTCCTATACGAATCTACGATTCGAATCCCTTTAGCCAAAGGGACTCGGAACAAAAATCAGCGAATGCTGCGTAGGCCTCTGAGCTCGATACGAAGAAGTGTGCCGCCTCCGGCCATCGCCATTCGCTTTGTGGGACCAACTCGCGCAGAGCCTCCCTCTGCGCGTCAAAGAGTGGACAGTCCAACAAGAAGTGTTGAACCGTGTCTATTCCACTCCCGCATACGCACACATCACTATCAACGAGACCAAGCGACTCGAGTCGCGCCCGGAAGTCTCCGTGTCCAGTGAGGGCCTGTGTGCTCCAATGATTAGTTTCCATGGACCGTGTAGCCAGTCTTTGGCGGATGTCCTTGAAGAAGGCGAACGTGGTACGACCTTTTATAGATGAAGACCATCTAGTCTGCCACATATTTATCGCCTCTTCCCGAATGCGTTCGAACGATTCCTTTTTATCTAATTCCGCGGGTATTTCTAAGTTTCCTATTTCCGCGGTCAACCCTTTACGTGCGTTATATCTCGCGGCGAATTCCTTTAATAGTATGTCGATGGGTGTCGTCCCGGCTACGACACAAAGAGATTCCCAAGACGCTGTGCGGTAAGCGCCGGTAATCGATATTAGTGCTTTCCGCTGCGCGGCCCTAAGGATTCTAATGTCACTCTCCGTACATAAATCGACCCACCCCGCGGCGGCGTATGTTACACACGGCTGGAATACCCCCCGATATATTATGGAGAGTGTTTTATATTTAAGCCCCCATACGGCTCTAGCTAATCTACCCAATTTCCCGAATAGCAACCCGGTTTTGCTACTTAATTTTTGACAGTGCGATCTTACTTTCATAAATCTATCTATATGTACTCCTAAGTATCGAACCGTTTCCCTAGATCGTATTTTCGCACTGTTAATTTTTATTGTCGGCGGCCTACTTGCGAAATCTACGCTTCTCTTATTATTTTTCCGCTTCCTATCTGGACGGTCTCCTCCCCGTCTGCCTATCGGGTTTCTCATAATAACGTCGCTCTTTAAAACGATTGCTTCAGTCTTTCGCTCCGAGACTTGAAGTTTCGCGAATTTATACCATTCCGTTATAAGGTCTACCGCGCGTTGACCTTCTACTTCAATGTCCTTCCGCGAGTTGCCGTTAATAATTACTGCTAAGTCGTCCGCGTAAGCTGCGAATGGGATGTTCGAGCCTTCTAGAAGTTTTAGGAGGTCGTCGAACATGAGGTTCCAGCAGGCTGGGCCAAGAACAGAGCCCTGTGGGCAACCCCTTGTTGCCCGCTTGGAGACCTCCGAAGAACCGATAGGAAGCTTGACCCTACGGTTATCAAAGTAGCTTTGCAGCACTCCGAAAACATTCCGCGGGCAGTCCCTGGATTTCAACGCGTCTAACACAAGGGGCCACCAAACATTGTCAAAGGCACCCGAGATGTCGAACAGCAGCGCGACAGCGTACCTCTTTTCAGAGGCAGAAACCATACGACGCAACTCCACGACCGCGTCCTCCGTCGACCTTCCGGCTATAAATCCGAACTGCCGATCGGAGATCCTACCCGGCGCCAGTGACGTGTCTGTGAGGCGAAGCTTAATTAGTTTTTCGAAGAGTTTCCCTACCACGGAGAGGAGACAGATGGGCCTATAGGATTTTGGGTCCTTCTCGTCCTTATCCTCGCCTTTCAGTAGGACTCGAAGTGAGCCCACCTTCCAGGCTGAGGGAAAGACGCCCCACTGATGGCACCCATTAAATAGTTTTGTGATCTGACCGGGAATCACTCTAATCGCAGCCTTCAGCACCCTAACTTCAATGAGGTCGGGTCCTGGTGCTTTATCGTTTTTGAGGGTTCTGGAGGCCTTGACCATTTCTGCTTCTGTGAAGAAAGAAGCATCGGCCGTATCGGGCGCAACAAGCACGTTCTCCCTTAACGTGCTTTGACGAGGTGTATCCTCCGCGATCCGGTCATTTGGGACGTGCACATCTAGAAGGTAGCTGGCTGTTTCCTCTAAGCTAATTGTTGATAAAGTTTTACTACGCCGGAGTGTACTAAGAACACTCTCAACCCGGAGTTTCTCTGCTTGTTGCTTGTAAACGAAGCCCCAAGGTTCCGAGTTGCCGTGCGACGTAACATATTCCTGCCAGCTTGCAAGCTTCACCTTTTTAACCATTCTGCTATGTTGCCGTAAAGAGGAACGGTATTCCAGCAGCATTTCTTGGCGCAAAGGTTCGTCTTGCCCTTTCTGAAGAGCACGTTTAAGCCTATACAGCTTCTTTTTCGAAATTGTTAATTCTACAGTCCACCACGGGTTGGACTTACGAAAGCGCCTTTTCTTAGGCATCGAAGCCGTGCATGCCTCGCTGAGGACTGTTGCGAGGGTCTCGGCCATATTTTCTACGTCCTCCACCGACATCAGATCAAGGACCTCAAGCTTGGACCTTGAAAGGTCAGCTAGGCTCTCGGAGAAACGTTCCCAGTCGGCCCGACGAGTGTCGAACCTTGTGTTCGCGGTGTCTCCTACACCTTTCTCTCTCGGCACCCTCAACCTGATATCTATGGAGTTGTGGTCGCTGCTTGTCCAGTCGCACCTCACTTTCCATTCGCCGATGAATTGGCTCATAGAGGGCGACGCCAAGGTTACGTCGATGAATGACGAACCTCTTGCCGTCCAAAAAGTGGGCCCCTGTCCAGCATCATTGACCACATCCATGCCATGTGCTCTAATAAGGTCTTCGAATTTCGAACCTTTTTCGTCTGTCTCTTGGGAACCCCAGAGTGACGATCGAGCATTGGCATCTACCGCAACTATAAGTCTCTTCCCCCTCAGCGAATGAAGCACCGTCTCGAGGTGTCTGAGGTGCTTCTCAATCTCGTCGCTGTGCTGGAAATAACACGATGCGACGTAGAAAGAGAAGCTGGAAGCCAGCACTTCCGCACAGACACAGTGTGTCGTGCTAAGCTGCGAGACGAATACCATCTGGAATTGAGGGTTACAGACTGCCACTGCAGCCCACGGGCGTTGTGAGCGTACAGCAGCTACCCTCATATTCTTTCCTAAGCCTACGAAGGTGTGGCTCTTGCCGTGCTTCTTGACGTGCAGCTCCTGTAATAACAGGACGTCAAGTCGCTTCTCTGCAATGAGCTGACGCACCTCACCCGTTACTACAGCTGAACGCCTCATGTTCAGCTGCAGTATCCTCACTCCCGTGGACGCAAGTGAGGGAGAGGGGACGCAGTTTGCCGGAGCTTTTTGCAGCGGCCGCAAAGAAGAACCCGGTTCACACAAGCTGTGGGGTTGAGATTGGGGGACATTTGCGTACCTAATCTTATTTCCTGTCGCGGGTTTGTTCGCGGAGCTATTCGCGGAGCTAGACGCGGAACTAATCGCGGACCTTATCGCGGAAACTGACGCTGTATTATGTATCCTATTTCTGATTTCTTCTTCCCGGTCGAGGACTACCGGTGAAGACCATACGGAACTGCTACTACTACTATAGCTATCGCAACGCGTTAGTGCAATTTGGACGGCGCGAAGGCCGCAACCCTGGGACTGTGCGCAAAGTCGTGTTACGCCGCGGAGTCGCTCGGGCACAGCTTGGCGAGGCGCTCTCGAGGAAGCGGAGGCCGTCTCCAAGCGCGCGCACGAGCGTACTCGCGACTCAACGACAGGCACGTCCCTTGCCTCCCTAACAGCGGCCCCACCCGGCGGGAAGCAATCAGCCAGGCGGGCACTCCTCCTCACCAAAAGTTTTGAAAATTTCGACATGATTTTGTTCCCACGAGTAGGGTGGAAGAAAGGTCAAATGGCGCAGAGCCACCTTTACGCCACCAAGCCTAGATACAACGGGGGGACGGCAGGTACCCCGAGGTGGTGGACCGCTAGCGACCGCGAGTTTTTCGTCGTCACGGCCATTCAAGCCATCGGCACGATCCGAACCTTGACTTTGCGACGGGCGCCATTATGAGGAAACGCCTACCTATCTAGCTATCTAGTTGTAACACGCGATTTCCCTACCGAACCGGAGCGAATTTAAATTAACAAACGACCGGACGATGAAAGTGGAAAACGACGGCGAGAGATGGAACCTGAAAGTAAAGAAATATTAGTGACCCCCGGTTCCGTCGCCGCTGGGTCCAAGACCTCAGAAGCGCAGGGCCCGGTGGATGAGTACAGCAGCTCCTGTTCCTCTCCACTGTACCGAGGTACAATAGAGACAAACGGATGGGGATGAGCTGCCGGGAGTTGAGTGTAGAAGAGATGGGAAAGCCGAGTACGGGGACATGACCTCAGCTACCGTAAGTTCCACAACTCTTAGAGGTGCGTCACCCACGCCGCCGCAGTCACGTCCCACCAACGCATCCATGTGCGCTTGCTACATATGATCCCTTTGGTCAATTTGACACCGACTCGTAGCTATGCAGTGCTAAAGGATGGGTGAAAGCGACAGAGTAGACAGATCAATGAAAATGTTAGTAGTGAAAGTGTTAGTTTTGTTAATTGAAATAAAGATATAGAGAGGGGAAGAAGAGAAGAAAGAAGAGATAGAAAGAGCGTGTGTGCGTGTATGTGTGTTGCTACATATGAGCCATTTGGTCAGCCGTGCTGACACCGACTCGTAGCATTGCATGCTGTTTTGGGAGATAAAACAAGGGAAGGAAGGAATAAGGAGAGAGAGAAAAGAGAGAGAGAGTGTGTGTATGTAGGTTGCTATGTAAGAGCCATTTGGCCAGCAATGCTGGCACCGACTCGTAGCGTTGCATGCTGTTTTAGGAAATAATAAAAAGAGAAAAAGGACAAGTAAACGTGGATGTGTTGTTAGTAATAATAGAAAGTAAAGAAGGAAGAACGAAAGAAAGAAAGATGGAAAGTATAGAGATAGAAAAGTAATAGTAATAGCGATAGTACGAAAAGGATAGAAATGGGGGTTGGGGGGAGCTTTTAGCTCGGGAGGGGGAAAAGAGTAGAGTGACGAAAGAAGAAGAAAAGAAGAGTGTTATTAATGTTAGTAAGATATAGTTAAGAGGGAGTGATAGAGAAAGAGAGAGAAGGGTGGCTTTCCCAAGGGTGAGGAACCTGAAAAGAAAATAAAGATTAATGGCCACCGGTTCCGTCGCCGCTGGGACCAAGGTCTCAGAAGCGCAGGGCCCGGTGGGTGAGTATCGACAGCCCCTGTTCCTCTCTACTGCACCGAGGTACAATAGAGACGAACGGATGGAGATGGGCTGCCGGGAAATGCGGAAAGGTGGTGAGAGGAAAAATAGGAAGGACGCCGTCACTTATGAGCCATTCGATCAGCATCAGTTTTCAACCACGACACTCCCGGACTCCGAGATCGACTCAGAACATCTCCCGCGCGGGCCGGGATCCGTGGATCAAGGCGGATCACCAGCACCGGCGCAAGGATCAGTAAAGAGCGTCACCCGGACGTCCATCAGAGAGTCACAGTATCACTGATGCCGGCTCATGACTATGCGGAAAAGGGGGAAACACTCGCTGTGACATCACTCAGCCGACACCTACCGAATCTTACTTTCCAAAGTAGGCGCGTTCTCAGGAGTACCACGAGAAGGTGGATGCACAACTTGAACGTGAGAGGCTAAAGGTCCTTACGAGAGGACTGATATCGCGTAGCGATTCCGCATCGCATAGCGATTCGCATCACGTTCCAACCCTGACCCTCAGACCCCGAGGTCGACTCAGAACATCACCCGCGCGGGCCGGGATCCAACGGACCGAGGTGGATCCCCAGCGCCGGCGCAAGGATCAATAAAGAGCGTCACCCGGACGTCCTTCAGAGAGTCACGGTAACTCCCAGCGGATTGGGGGCAGAGGAGGGACCGGTGGCAAGTCCGGGTGGGGCGGTGGGGTGGTGGCTGCGGCCCCCCCCCTGCTAAGCCCCTCCCGGCCCAGCGGCCACTGAAGGCCAAGTCCCGGAAGGGGGGGGGGAAGGCTGCGCCCCCCCCCCGCTCGCCCCGACCGGGCCCAGCAGCCTGAGAGGGGCAAGTCCCGGAAGGGGGGCGGGAGGATGGCTGCGGCCCCTCCCGCTTTCCCCGACCGGGCCCAGCAAGCGCCACCCGCGGCGCCTCCTCCCGCGCAAGCGGGGGAGACGTGGGCACGGGTGGTGCGGAGGAGGGGAGGTGGACGTGAGGCCAACAAGGGTCCCGTCCCACCCCAACCCCCTCCCCCGGGGCCTGGAGGGCCCGCCGGTGGAGGGACGAGAGGTGCTGCCCCCGCGCGGGGGGCGAAGATCGGGAGGGCGAAAGGACGGAGGCCTCGGCCTCCGGGGCCGGCAGCGGTCTTGCTGTCGGCACCGGAGGGTGCGGGGCTTTCCGTCGGTGCGGCGATGGTCAGGGCCCGGGAGTGTATTGACCTCTCGGGACTGGGCATCGCCGACACTCGCGTGAGGTGCGCCGCGAATGGGGGGACACTGATCGAGGTCCCCAGACCGGTTAGGGTCCAAGAGGAGGACCCTGAGCCCCCCACATCCGCCGAGCTTGCGGACAGGCTCGCTGAGAGCCTTAGGGGGGTCCTGGAGGGGACGGGGGTCCGGGTTGCCCGGCCCTCTAAGTTCGCGGAGATGCGACTTAGGGGGCTGGACAGCTCGGTGACCCTGGAGGATATTAGGAGGGCCCTTACGGCCCTCGGTGGGCTGACGGGCGGGGATCTCCGGATCGGCGAGATCCGGAGGCCTGCGTCCGGCCCAGGGACCGTGTGGGTTCGGGCACCCGTTACCGTCGTGAGGAGGGTGGCGGTTGCCGGGAGGGTGCGCGTGGGGTGGGCATGGGCACTGGTGGAGGTGCTCCGTGCCCGCCCCCTGCGCTGCTATCGCTGCCTGGCGATCGGCCACGTCAGGCAGCATTGCACGGGAGGAGAGGATCGGTCCGGGCTGTGCTACAGGTGTGGCACACCCGGACACCCTGCATCCCAATGTCCGGCGAAGTCCCCCAAGTGTCCCGTTTGCTCGGACCTGGGGAGACCGTCGGACCACTGCATGGGGGCAAGGGGCTGTACCCCTCCCCATGCCGCGAGGGGAAAGAGGGGGGGGCCTAATGCATTGCAGGGGGCCCCGGGCCAGCTGCAGGAGGCTGACCCGCCCGCCGCGACGGAAGCGGCGGATCCCCATCCGACTAGGGAGGATGGCACCATGGGGGGCGGAGGGACGGAGGACATGGAGGTGGGAGGTTAGTCCCCTTCCGGTCCTCCCTTCCTTCTTGCCATAATATAGGTGCCGGCGGGAAGAAGTCCCCACAAGTACGGGGACTCTGGGGAGGAAACAACAACCTCCTCCCCAGCATGTTGGTTGGACCATAGGCGGGGGGCCTCTCTGAAGTAGTGCATAAGCCAGTTTCCGGAGAGGTCCCCATTAACGCCCAGGAGGGACAACCCGGAGGGGTTTTAGTGGGTAGTCCTTCGGTCGTTTGTTTAGACCGGGGGGAGTCCCACATAACCCCGCCTCGAACCCCATCGAGGCGGGGTATGCGTAAATGCATTTCCCCTCCATTACAAAAAAAAAAAAGGCGGTCAAGAGCTCTTCCCGGGGACTCTCCAAAGGAGGGTCTCGCCGCCTGTATCAAAGTTTTAAGCAGACGAGAGGCTGTGCTAGTGATTTGCATATTCACGGGACACGGCACTCTCAACTATCAACTGCATAAACTAGGTTTCAGCACGAGGCCAGTGATGCCAGAATTAAGACGCGAGCAACACGACTCCGTAGTGGAGGGGATACACACACACGCGTGAACCGTGTACATGTAATGCGCAGAGCGCTTTGCGCATTACATGTACACGGTTCACGCGTGTGTGTGTATCCCCTCCACTACGGAGTCGTGTTGCTCGCGTCTCAATTCTGGCATCAGTACACGAGGCCCAACTGCAGGAAATGTGGTGCACCGGAGGAAACCAGTCTCCATGTGCTGTGCGATTATCCGGCATATGCCAGGGCGAGGTTTGAACTGTTGGGTTCAGCTTTTCTGACTTCCCGACAGATAGGCGATCTCTCGGTCAGGGTTTTTCTTCTCTTTTAGAAGAGAACAGACCTAAACTGAGGGGCCGCTTATCGGAGAGGTACAATGGACTTCGTCTGCATGCCGTAGATGGAGCTTTGCTAACTTCGAGCACCGCTCTGCGTTCATATATTCTATTCTATTCTTTTGGCTGGAGAAAGATATACTTAGTGCTTTTTTACATCTGTGATGTCTTTTTTAGACGGATTTCACATATTTTTGCAAAGTTTATTGTAAAATATTAATAACATCAATATATTAAAACAATATATACGTGCGTTCGTGCTTTCGTGTGCGCGCGTGCGTGTAACTAACATCATGTTTTTTAATAATTGCAATAATACTTTTGTTCTCACTTTTTCTCTTTCTTTTTTCGTATGTTTTGCATATTTGTTAATATTTATACCTTATATTGTAATAATAAATAAATGCTACTATGTTGTATTAATAAATGCTAAATAGTAATATTCTTATTCTACGCGATGATAAAATATATATTAAAAAAATAAAATATATATTATAAAATGATACAAAATCGACGAGTTCAAAAAATTTAGTTTAAAGAAAGTCAAATTTTAAATGTAACAATAGTAAGATTTATTAACTTTGAAATTTCGCGGGCAAAAGATTTATTAAATTCATATCTCTCAATCCCACATTATCGTTCTTTTACATTTTTTAATAATAATAATAATAGTAATAATATTAATAATAAAATGCATTAATTTTAATTTAATAATAATAATATTATATTCAAATAATGTATATTACTTTGGTAACGTAATAACACATATCCAGTGACCATCATATTTCGACATACTGCAAGATATGTATATGATTTTGCATAGCTGAAACAGGCTCTATTTTTCCGGAACATTGAATTCTCCATGTATCACGAAGAGCAATTTTTTCGTAACATTGAAATGCGTCCATATGGATATCTTCCAACCATGCATTTTGCTGTATATTTATGTCGTAATTTGATAATTTTATTATATTTTTCCTTTTGTTATCCAATTTTTACTTTTGTTATCTCTTATTCGTTTTCAATTTAATTTGATTTATTCGATTATTTATATAATTAATCTTTTTAACTTTGTTTAAATAAACTTTTTAAATAATAATAATATGTAAATAAATCACTTGATTTTATCTCTATTAATTGCCTGCTGCCAACCTGACTCCTTCCTAAATGAAAAACAATAAATTATAAATAAAATTATTTTTTGCAGTTTTGAATATATTTTACGAAACATTTCACATTTTATTTTTATATAAGTATATACTTTTGGTAATTATTTACATTAAGGGACACCTCGCCGATGACTTTGACCTTGACATATGTTGTCAAGGACATGACTCTGAGTAACTTATTCTTATAACTTAATTGGCGGTCATGGTTTATTAAAAAATTGTAAACAAAATAAGTTTGAGAAATTTATCACTTTGTGTCAGTGCTAAAAGAAGTAATTTGCTGATATGTGTATGTAGACATAGTGCTCGTGTGGGCGGGGAGGTTTTTTTATTATGTGTTTTATAGTGTGTTTGAAGATTGGCCGCCAATCTAAAATATATGCATTACAATCCTGAAGGATCAAGGTTAGGTGTAGGCTGAACTTCGCTTCATCTTGCAAAGTACATGCGTGGATGCAATGTTCCATCCCCCTTACGGGGGGCTCCTACAGATATAACCTAACTCAAACCAAATTTTAGTTTCAAGTCAGAAATACGAGGGCTGTATGATAAGTACTCGTGTTTAACGACTGATAGCGCCACTGACTCAAAATCTGTATACCATCGTTTAACGCCATCTTTCGAACGACGCCTGTCAAAATTTCAGATAGATTTATCGAGTAGTTTTGTTTTGATAGCTGTTGAAAGTGGGCAAGTTTGTGTTTGTTTGCAACCATGGAAAAAGAGCAATATCGGTCAGTTTCCTTTTTTTGGATGGGAAGACGTGTAAGGAAATCAAAGTAAAGTTGCATGCCGTTTATAAGGACCATGCACCTTCGATGACTACCATCAGATATTGGTTCAATGAATTCAAGCGTGGCCGAACATCAGTTTTTGATGAAAAGCGCCCGATTTGCAGAGTTCGACAAATCATATTTTTTGGATGGCTTAAAAAAGTTGGAATATCGCTGGACTAAGCAAATCGAGCTGAAAGGAAACAATGTTAAGAAATAGATAAAAAAATTTTTTTTTTAAATGCGTTTCCTTTCCTACCTAACCTAACACGGGTACTTATCATACAGCCCTCGTAGGTTTGAGTTAGGTTATATCTTTCGGAAGTGGAGCCTCACCCTGAAGAGGGGGGGGGGCGGAATTCACTGCGTCCACGCATACACTTTCCCATCCATACAACAATTGTGGGGTGGATCTCGTTTCGCGATGTAAAGTAAATGCGTGGACACAGTGGGTTCGGCCCCCCGCCGTCCTACGGGATATTCCACTTCCAGAAAATATAACCTAACCCAAACCTATTTCTGATTTAAAATTAAAATTTGATGTAATCCTAAAGCCCCTACACCGCCCATGCAATTACTTAAATATACAATTAATAACTTAAATTTACAACTAAATATTTAAATATATAACATTCATGCATGGAGAAGTTCAGATTATCGCATTTAATACGTGTTCCTATCATATTATCTAATTGTTAATAATTTTTGAATAAACAACGAGCGACGGCTAAATTTTTTTGCAAGTTACTCAGAGTCATGTCTTTGACAATATATTGTTATAGCCCAAAACGGCTATAACCAAATTAGTATAATTATTAATTATTAAATATTATTTAATAATTAAAAAACTCACCCTGTATATATATATATATATATATATATATATATATATATATATAATATGCAACAATAATTAAATTAACTTTTGGCATAAAGAGTTATAACAGTAAACATATAGGCTGCATTCGGGGAGCACGCTATTGACGCAATTATCGTCGGAGACCGTTCGAGGAGACGCTTTCTGGCGCTATGAAATCGATGATGATGTCACTCTAAAAGCAGCGTGACGTCATCATTCGAGCTATTTCTCGCTATTATTTTCGAGGTGAGGCACGAGATGCTATTAGCACTGATTGGCGCTTATTCTCTCCTCGAACATGCTCGAACACTTGATTGCGCAGGCATAACCCAACATAACATAACAACATAACATTTATTGCTTTATCGTTTATATTTGCACCAACGTCGGCCATGTTGCGAATTTTACTCGGCTGCGTTTGAAGAGCTTACTATCGCTATCGCGCTATTGGCTCCCCGAACAAAGTTTGTAGCGTTTGCGTTTATAGCGTTAATAACGTCTCCCCGAATGCAGCCATAAAAGACGGTGCAAATATAATGTTATGAGAATGTATGTATGTTTAATTAATAATAAATAATAAGTTAATAAATAAATATTCCGAATAGTTACTGCAAACAGAACAAATTTTGGTAGAAGCTTTACTAGTTAAGAGTACGCACGTGTTAGAACATCTTTATAATAATGTATTAATATTAATAATATAATATTGTTACGTCCAAACTCGGGGAAGGATGAGTCGACGGAAGGGCGCAACAACTATCTTTTATTATCCCGAAGTTAAACGTCTCGAGGTTACGTTAAAATCGGGTCGAACAAACTTGACGATCCGAAAATCAGGTAAACGACCGTTCGGGTCGCTATTACACTGTTTTTCGGAAGTTCGCTCGGCGGTCCCTTTTTGGTCAGAGAATTTAATTTCTTTTACGCGGGGTGGGACCAAGTGCGATCTTTGTCTAGGAATGGGTGGGAGTTAATAAAGAGTTATTTTGATTTTAAATTAACAAAATGTAAATTTATTCGTTTTTAAAGTAAATGGTGGATATACATGATTATAAAAAATAAAAATAAATTGTTGATTATAATTTCTCGATGAGTGTACGTGTGTATGTATGTGTTTTAGTTCGCGGGTGTTACATTAATACGGAGGACATCAGAATGCAAGGGAAAGATTATATCTTTGACATTTAGGTTCTGACTGGTTAATACAATATAAAAATATATTTGATTAAAGGATAAAAACATAAAATCAAAATCAATATGCATAAATAAATAAGTGTATATGATAAGAACGGTCAGAAATATAAAATTGGTCGCTCGCATATATGTTAGATTAAGGATTCAAAATTTTCTAAGACTTATTGCCGGAACGGATTGATAATTTAAAAGAATGAAACATTCTTCGGAACGTTTTGATTTAAATAAAAGAGTGGCATCCGTTTGACCACGTTAATATAGACCACGGTCTCAATTGACCACGTTGAGATTGACCACGTTGCGATTGATCACGTTGATATTGACCACGTTGATATTGACCACGGTCCCGTTTGACCACGGTCCCGATTGACCACGGTCCCGAATGACCACGGTCCCGATTGACCACGGTCCCGATTGACCACGGTCCCGATTGACCACGGTTCCGATTGACCACGGTCCCGATTGATCACGTTGATATTGACCACGGTCCCGATTGACCACGTTGAAATTGACCACGTTGATATTGACCACGGTCCCGATTGAAAAACCATGTAACACACACACACACACACATACACACATGCGGGGAGTGCAAGGGGGGCCTTCGGCCCCCCCTCCCGCACCCCTTCCGCCAGTCAGGCACAATGGACCTCGCTTTACAACTTGCAAAGTACATGCCCTAGTAACGACATGTATAGATCCGTGGTCAATCGGGACCGTGGTCAATATTAACGTGGTCAATATTAACGTGGTCAATATCAACGTGGTCAATCTCAACGTGGTCAATCGGGACCGTGGTCAATATCAACATGGTCAATCGGGACCGTGGTCAATCGGGACCGTGATCAATCGGGACCGTGGTCAATCGGGACCGTGGTCAATCGGGACCGTGGTCAATCGGGACCGTGGTCAATCGGGACCGTGGTCAATCGGGACCGTGGTCAATCGGGATCGTGGTCAATCGGGACCGTGGTCAATCGGGACCGTGGTCAATCGGGACCGTGGTCAATCTCAACGTGGTCAATCGGGACCATGGTCAATATCAACGTGGTCAAACGGGACGCTCCCAAATAAAAAACAAGACAAAAAGAAGGAAAAGAAAGATTATTCAATAAAACTTACTATTTTAAATAGTATTTCAGAGGTGGAGGGGTGGCGAATTTGTACGGGGTTTCGTTCTGTGTTTCATGTCGGCAGCTCGATGTTCGATTCGTGATTGCTCTGGAGATGATGCCAAGTGAGGACACTGGTAGCACAAGTGCCTATCTCGCGAATTACGGTGCAAAAGCACAGAGTAAGACTGCGTGAAGCTGAAGACCGAAGAATAAGTGTGTAAGTCCGTAAGTGTATGTCCCTTCGAGTCCTCTCTTTATATCTCTCTTTTCGGGGTGTATTCTGATTTCTAAGAGTGGGAATCTTCTAAAACTTTAACGAATTGAAATTCCGCAGAAGTGGGGATTCTTCATCTTAACAAATTAAAATTTGTACTAGTGTCCTCATTAGGCGGGGTGTATCTCCAACTTTTCGAATTTTCACCCGTGGTGATCGTCGATTGGTGATCTCGATATCAGTTTAGAGTCCCTTGAGCATTAGATTTTCCTTGCGCATGTGATCTGATTAGAAAAAGTCTTACTTCCTTATGATTATTTTTATCAATATTAGTGCAGCTGTATTTACTGAATATTTCGTTACAGAAGTTTTGTCATTATTGATTTAGTTGTATTCGTCAGATATTTCGTTAGAAGAAATTTCATTATCTTTTTGGTATCAATTTATTCTTCCGCTGGATAATTCTATTGCAAGGGTATCTACTGATTTTTATTTATTTTTAGGCGACCGGCGCGGTTTCGTCACCGGTCTCTCGCGTCTTTCTCACGGTTACTCATAGATATAGATATTGACAAGTGACTAAATGTTTAAGAAATGTGTGGCGCAAGATGCTCTATTTACCGAACGATTCATTTTTATCACCGATCGACTATATCGTTGCCGCAACTTCGCAGACGGAAGGAATCGTGGAGTCGCTAGGACGTAACAATATAATATTCATTTATATTAATTATAAGAATTTTATATTTTTATGTGCATGTTTATACACCTACGTATACTTCATATATTGTAATAGTCTTATATTGTAATTAGAAATTAAAATTTAGCTATAAGAAATAATATTCATTATAATATTCTATGCCATAGTAAAATTATAAGAGTCTTAAAGCCTGCATAAGGCAATGTAAGTCCGAACTCCTATCTCCCGGCCGATGAGATAAGAGGGAAGCCCGGAGAACAACGGTTGAAGAAGCTGACGCAAACAAGTTGGTATGCGGCCGGTGAAGTCATGCAGCGGATGAAGCAACGCTATAGCTGTCCTTCTCGCACATCAGGGAACCCCCGGATGACATAGCGTTCCCTACCAACGGCGCTTCCCACTTGCAGTATTCCCGCCTATGGCTCTCCCACCAGCATCGGAAGACTAAGGTGTAAGCATAGAGAGTCCTATCCCACCAAGTACAGAAAGGCGCTCCCACTGCAGCATCTCCCCACGAACACCTGAAGACCGGAGGAGCTCAGTGAGAGCTCAGCATCGAACATTACTATCCCGAACTTCGAACTGCTAACACAACTAACTCTTGAACATAGTAATCCGGCGTACGCGTCGGCAAGTTTCTGTACAAGTCTTTAGGACTCTTATACACACTCTGCAACGGAGTTTACCAGCCGCTAGTCTAGCGACTGTAAAAATACATATTTAGCGTTGAGTATAAAATAAAGTGATCTTTTATATTGCAACGACTTCGCAATTATTTAACGACCGGCTATTCCTACATCCTCAATCAGTCGTCGTCTACTGTAGTCAGCAGATGCAGTAATTTCTTTAGAACCTTCGGAAAACCATCCATAGGAAGGAATCCGTGCTTAAACAGCATTTATTCAGCATATATTCAGATATAAAATCTGGTAAGTTAGGTAACACTGACTTTCAGTGACAAGTTGAAGCCTTCTGGTCCCTGGCAGACCCGGTGAATGCAAAGTGGCCAAAATAATATCTTTTCCATTTAAATAAAGTATAAATAAATATTTACCAGTAACGAATAAACTAAATATAATAGCTATTAGAGGAATAACAAATAACGTTGGGATAAACCAATGTTCGAGAGCGAGGCGAGATTGGAAAAGTGTGCGAGGATCTTGTGGTTCGCGGAAATTAAATCTCGCGAGTACAATTTACGGTTTTTAATTAATACCAAATAATTAACACAATCACAAATTATACAAAAAGTTCCAAAAAAAGACAAGCGGTCGGTTATAGGCAGTTTCACAAATAGAATAGCGGTTGGTTATAAGCGGTTTCACAAATAGAATAGCGGTAGTCGTCGAGTACGAAACAAAGCGGGTATCGAAAAGCGGTATAACTAAATATGCGGTATAACTCAACGCGTAAGCGAGTATCGGGCGCTCCTCATGAGCGGGCCTTTTTATAGCGGTTCTTTATTCTCTCGCTGACAATAAGTTTGAACCTCCGAATTCGGTTCGCAAAATCAACGCGGCGGCAAACTTCATTGGCCGCCACTTGAAATATCGGCGCGAGATGAGATTTGGCGCGAGTGATAGGCCGGTGGCCCGTACGTCACGGGCTACGTCACGGCCTCGCGCGTGTCGGCAGCCGTTTATCGCGCGGCTAACCAACAAAGTTGTTTTCGCGTTTTATTATTGTACTTGTTTGTGACATGGGTTTCGTTGGCACTAAAAACTTCGAATAATAATGACGATAACAACAATTTGTTTGTTTCTTTGAATTGTTTTTTGACTTTGATCGCGATGAAATAATTATGCGAAGCCCATGTCGCAAAGATATAATTAATTTACATGTATTTTAATGCGATCTCAAACATTCCCGCCCGCCTCGGCACTCCGTGCCGAAATAAATTCGCGCGCCAAAGAACAGGTGTCGCGACTTGGCCCATAAAGTTCGATTGATTAGCGCGTTCGATCTGGAATGCGTGATCGAGTGAAGCGGGGTGGCGAGCGGGAGTACGGGGAGAAGCGCTCATTCAGAGTGAAGTTGTGTATCACGTCGCGTACGTTTACGCACGAGTGCGGTGTTATTAAGTTCATGTGATGAGTGGATAATTCACAGTGAGAAAATTATACAAGTGAACAGGCGAAATTGAAAATGTATTGGCGGAAGGCCATGCATTCGTGCGTGCGGTTGTGAAATTGACGATTTTTAAAGTGCGGTGAGTGCGTGGCAGCGAGGAAGAAAAGAGAAAATTGATGTGAAGGCATAAGAATATCGACGCATCGAGAAAAATGTTTCGACTTGTAAATTACAGATTTTTGTATTCAAAATTTGTATGCGACATAAACAGATATCTATGTAAAGTCGTTGCTTCTACGAAACGATAGAACAGAAATAGAGTAGAAATCCAACATATTTTCTGTCTCTACTTTTTCGTCTATATTTAACACAATGCGAAAAGCTTGTATTTTATTGCTCTTTCCAAAGTATGCACATATCCTTGACAATTACTCTACATAATTATATCGGTAATGTAACTATAAAGCGTTGGTAATATACCGACACTTTTAGTTACACTTAGATGAGGGCGTTCACTCGTCGGAGTTCGCCCGTCGCTCCGGCATCCTCTTAACGTGGTCAATATCAACGTGGTCAATCGGAACCGTGGTCAATATCAACGTGGTCAATCGGGACCGTGGTCAATATCAATGTGGTCAATCTCAACGTGGTCAATCGGGACCGTGATCAATATCAACGTGGTCAATCGGGATCGTGGTCAATCGGGACCGTGGTCGATATTAACGTGGTCAATATTAACGTGGTCAATATCAACGTAGTCAATCGGGACCGTGGTCAATATCAACGTGGTCAATCGGGTCCGTGGTCAATTTGAACCGTGGTCAATCGGGACCGTGGTCAATCGGAACCATGATAAATATCAACGTGGTCAATCGGGACTGTGGTCAATCGAGACCGTGGTCAATATCAACGTGGTCATTCGCAACGTGGTCAATCGCAACGTGGTCAATCTCAATGTGGTCAATCGGGACCGTGGTCAATATCAACGTGGTCAAACGGGACGCTCCCTACGGTGCATAATGCATTTTCTCCTCCCATCGCAAAACAAAAAAAAGAAAAAGGTTACAGTTACCTCGTATTGCAATTTTGCCTGTTTTTTTTCCTATGTATGTTTTGTCCGTCGCACTTTAGAGCGGATGCGATTTCTCGGTCGTTCAAACAATGAATAGGTTTAGTTTTTATTTTAATTTTCTATGAATAGTTTTAATTTGTTTATGTGCATGCAAACTGTCTTCCTCCCCTTTTTTATCGTGTAGTTCACGTCTGAATTTTTTTTCAATTATTACGTACGGTCCGGTCCATAGGGATTCAAGTTTTTTAGATTGTCCGCGTCGGAGGGTCTCGTCATGCATTAGTACTTTGTCGCCGACTTTAAATTTTATTTCTCTAGTACTTTTGTCGTACTGTTTTTTGGCTTTAATTTTTTCTTCCTTGATATGCTCTTTTGCGAGCTGATTCGTTGCCCTTAGTCTTTCTTTCAATTCTTGCGCGTAATCGTCATAATCGTATGTCGGTTTAGGCGGTCTCGTCAGTGAGGTAGGTAGATCCGCTTGGTGCCCGTAAACTAATTCGGAGAGTGTATTCCCCGTAGCTGTGTGTGGCATCATATGTAAACATTGCAAACGGAATCCATTCGTCCGAGTCTGTCTGGTCTTCGTTTATGTAATGTCTTAAATATTCCGCTAATGTTCGATGCGATCGTTCTAACGCGCCATTACTTTCCGGATGATAGGCAGTTGTTTGTATTTTATTTATTTTTAATAATTTACATGTATTCTTAAATATTTCGCTGAGGAAATTTGTGCCTTGATCCGTTAAAATTTTTTCCGATATTCCGTGTTCAAGTACAATTTTTGTAACGAATTCTTTGCTGACCGTGTTCGCTTCTTGGTTTGGAATCGGTATTGCTTTGCTGAATTTCGTTAAATTGTCTTGAAACGTTAAAAAATATTTATTTCCGTTTGTTGTAATTGTTAGCGGTCCTACAATATCTAACGCGCATTTTTCGAAAGGTTTAGTAGGCGTATCTGTGGTTATTAACGGTACTTTATTTCTTTGCGATAGTTTATTTTTCTGGCAAAATTCGCATTTTGCAATGTATTTTTCTACGTCTTTTGTTATTCCTGGCCAATTATAATTTAGACGGATTCTTCTTATCGTTCGTTCAACTCCTTGATGTCCTCCTGTGAGTGCATCATGTTATTCATATAATATCGTTTCTTGTTTTCCTCCGTGTATATTTTTTCTTCGTCGGAGTTTGTTTCTTCTTCTATTGTGAGGTTTTCTTGTTCTTCCTCTTCTGTTTCATGCGCTTCTCTTGTTACATTGCGGCTCAGTGCATCGGCGTTCGCGTTCGCTCGTCCGGCTTTATGGATGATTTTATAATCATATTCTTCGAGCTTTAATCTCCATTGGATTAATCTCAATCCGGGATCGTTCACATTAAATAACCAGATTAATGGTTTATGGTCGGTTACGATTTTAAATTTCGTACCGTATATGTATGGCCTAAAATGTTTTACAGCCCATACAATCGCTAGTAATTCTTTCTCGGTTGTATTGTAATTCTGCTCCGCCCGCGATAAAACTCTGCTGGCGTAAGCAATTGGCCGGTCGTTACCTACTTTTCCTTGTGACAAGACTGCTCCGATTGCATAGTCGGAAGTATCGGTGGTCACTATAAATTCTTGATTGAAATCTGGATATGTTAGCACTGGCGCAGTCATTAATCTTTCTTTTAATATTTCAAAAGTGTTTTGCTGTTCTATAGTCCATTCGAATTTTTCCGTTTTCTTCGTTAATTTCGTCAGTGGCGTGGCCATTTTTGAGAAATCTTCTATGAATTTTCTGTTGTATCCGGCTAGTCCTATGAAAGAATGTATATCCTTCACTTTCTTTGGCGTCGGAAATTCTTTTATTGCCGTTATCTTTGACGGATCCGGAGATATTCCATTGTCCGAAATAATGTGACCTAGATAAATTACTTCCTTGCGCAAAAATTCGCATTTATGTTCCAATTTTAGATTATTTTCTCGGAGTCTCTGTAGTACTTCCTTGAGTCTTCTATTGTGGTCCTCTAGGCTCGATCCGTATATGACGATGTCGTCTAAATAAACTAGACATTTAAGTCCTTGCATTCCGGTTAGAATTAAATTCATCAGTCTCTGGAATGTTGCTGGCGCATTTTTCAATCCAAACGGCATTTTATTAAATTCATAGTGTTCATAGAGCGTTGAAAAAGCTGTCTTTTGAATTATTTTGCTCAGCCGGTATCTGATGATATCTTAACGCTAAGTCTAGTGTGGTAAAATATTTAGCGTTTCCTAACTGGTCCAGTATATCGGTGATATTGGGCGGTGGAAATGAGTTGCCTATTGTTAAGTCGTTTAGCTTCCGAAAGTCTACTACTACTCGGAGTTTAGGTTTTCCGGATGCATCGGCCTTTTTCGGTACCACTAATAAGGGTGCGTTCCATTGACTCGCGCTTATTCGGATTATGCCGTTTTTTAACATTTCTTGCACTTGTTTATTTACTTCCGTCTTGTGCTTTTCGGGAAGACGATACGGTCTCGTGTTCACCGGCGAGATGTCGACGCGCGTGTTTATCTCGTGCTCTACCGTCGCGGTGCACGTCAGTGATTCTCCGTCCAACTGAAATGTATCGTAATATTCTTCACATATCCGTAGGAGTGCCTGTTTTTCTTCCGTATTTAAATGTTGCGTGCGTAGTAGTTGTCAGATTTGTCCGTGTCTGGAATTAGTATACTTAAAATTTTTTCTTGCTTGTATCGTAGGTATTTTGGATTCGACCTCGCGTTCTACGTCTTCGAAGGTGACGTTCGGCGTCTGTATCTCGACTTCCGTGTCGGTTGTATTTATGATACTAACGGGACACGTGTAATCTTTCGATTCTACTAAGCAATTTCCAAGGTAGATTCCTGGAGCTGTTTCCTCTGCTCGTACTATTCCTATCCGATTTTGAGTCGTCGATTTTACGATGGTTTCGCTGCGCGGTTTTAGGATTGTTTTGCTAAACGTATGGAATCTTAGTACGGCGTCTCCTATTTTTAATAGATTTTGATTATAATCACAGGATACCGAATATTGTCGAAGGAAATCAATTCCTAGTATTCCTTCATGTTCGATCGGAATGTCATCTCTTACAACGTAAAATGCGTGTTTTACCTTGTAACTTTTTATTTTAATTGTGGCGTACATTTTTCCTATGGTATGTACTTTATGTCCGGTTATGCCTGTGAGCGCGATTTTACCTTCATGTATTAGTGTATCGTCCTTTAAGGGGATCCCAAAAGGTTTGTTTTACCGATAAAAACGTTATTATGCAAAATCTTTTTGTTGATTATAGATATCAAAAAATCCTTTTCCACAATTAAAGTATACATAATAACGGAGTGCGGAGTTTAACATTTCATATGAAAAGTGAAAAAAAATTATAAAATTACAGTTTTGTTATCGGCCCGTGCCGTCAACATTTACTTAATATAAAAGATTTGTAATCTGCACGTGCCTAATCAGTAAACTCCGCACTCGGCATTTCATCAAAGAGTATAAGTGAACTTAGAGAAGTGAGTTTAGAAGCTTTATAAAAAAGATTTTGCAAAATAAAATTTTCATGCATATGTGTGTGTGCGAGATGGAGGCTCAAGAGTAAAACAGAGCAGTAGATTAGTTGTGTGATATCGCGATAGACAGAGCTGCAATCGTACATGACAAAGACAAACATAATCGTACTATCTTCGTCTCTTTCATGTGTGTGAGAATAATATACATGTACGCACTAACATTATTGCAGTATCTTTTTTCTCTCGATCATACGCTTTGTCTCTTTCTAATCGCTCGCTCGCTATGTACTACGTATCGCTTAGCTTCATGCTCCTCGCATATTCACTTACGCGTTCACTCGCGCTTCTCTCTCTCTCTCTCTCTCTCTCTGTTTCTCTCTCTCTCTCTCTCTCTCTCTCTCTCTCTCTCTCCCTGCTCGTTCATTATTGTATTCTTTTATTCCCATTATTATAATCTTTTATTTGCTCAACTTTTATTCTTTCTATTCTCGTCTCCTCACATAAAAATAAATAAATATAATTTTTTTATTTTTTATTTTATGCAGCATAAATGAGATATACAATACAAATTATTTTCTTTTTCTATTTCATTATAGTTAATACAATACATAATTACGTTTCACTATAGTTAAATACAACACATGCACATACAAAAATACACACGCACACGCACATATACATAATACTTTTTTTATTTGTAAAATATACAATATCTTATTTATGCTTTATAAAATAAAGATGAATAAATTAATTTATTATCATATAGGAAAACAAGAATAGAAAGAATAAAAGTCGAACAAATAAAAGATTATAATAATGGGAATGAAAGAATACAATAAAGAACAAGCAGAGAAAGAGAGAGAGAGAGAGAGAACGAATGAGGAGCAAGCGAGATAGCTAATATGAAAAACTTCCGAAGTTTCGCTCGCGAGGCTCGCTTTATCTATAATCTCTCGCGTTATAAATCGTTACTGTAAAATTTTTGTTTTTCGCGCTTATTGATCCGAAAATAATTACAATGAATTAATGATATTTTACCAATTAAAATGATACGAAACACGAAATCGGATAATTTTTAATCAATTATGTAATTAAAATTATGATTACTTATTTCATTAAAAATAATCCGATTTATGTCATATTTAGTGTCATTTTAATCGCAAAAATGTAATTAATCCATTACAATTATTTTCAGATATAGAAAATGCGAAATATATAACTTTTATTTTCTATAGTAAGGTGACATATACATGTCAAAGATTACAGATAAAGGGAGACTGGCGAGCGAGACTTCGGAACTCTTTGATGTTTGTCATCTCGCTTGCTCCTTCATTCTTTCTTGCTCTCGCTTTTGTCGATTCTTCAGCATCGGGGATCTTTCCTTATGTACAAAATATAAACATTTTATAAAATAAAAACTGAAACTTACATTTTGGATGTTATTAGTATGAATATTATTATAATGGATTAATGAGATTCTTGCGATAAAAATGATACTAAACACGACATAAATCGTATAATTTTTAATGAAATAAGTAATCATAATCACATATAATACATAATTGATTAAAAATAATCCAATTTATGTCATGTTTGGTATCATTTTAATCGCAAGAAACTCATTAATCCATTATATTTATATTCATACTAATAAAATCCAAAATGTAAGTTTCAGTTTTTATTTTGTAAAATGTTTATATTTTGTACATAAGGAAAGATCCCCGATGCTATAGAATCGACAAAAGCGAGAACAAGAAAGAATGAAGGAGCAAGCGAGATGACAAACATCAAAGAGTTCCGAAGTCTCGCTCGCCAGACTCCCTTTATCTGTAATCTTTGATGTGTATATGTCATCTTATTATAGAAAATAAAATCTCTGTATTTCGCATTTTATATATCTGAAAATAATTGTAATGGATTAATTACATTTTTGCGATTAAAATGACACTAAGTATGACATAAATCGGATTATTTTTAATGAAATAAGTAATCATAATTTTAATTACGTAATTGATTAAAAATTACCTGATTTATATCGTGTTTGGTATCATTTTAATCGATAAAATATCATTAATTCATTGTAATTATTTTCGGATCAATAAGTGCGAAAAACAAAAATTTTACAGTAACGATATATAACGCGAGAGATTATAGATAAAGCGAGCTTCGCGAGCGAAACTTCGGAAGTCTTTCATGTTAGCTATCTCGCTTGCTCCTCATTCGTTCTCTCTCTCTCTCTCTCTCTCTCTCTCTCTCTCTCTCTGGCACGATTACGATAACTTTGGCCCCCTATTTGAAAGGTCGTTTCTGAAGATATTTTTGACGAGGATCACGGGAAAAACAGTAAAAAAAAATTCCGACCAATAGTTTTCGAGATATATCACTTTAAAGTATTGGACATGATAATAAAACGTTACAAAACGGACCTAATGACCTTGACCTCGCTTCGCATTGTAAAGTATATGCGTGGACGCAGTGTGTTCCGCCCCCCCTACGGGGGGGCTCCACTTCCGAAAGATATAACCTAATCCAAACCTATTTCTGATTTAAAACTAAAATTTGGTTTGGGTTACGTTATATAACCCAAACCAAATTTTCGTTTCGAATTAAACTTTAACTTTAAATATCTCAAAAATTATAAGAGACCGCCGATTAAGTTATAAGGAAAAGTTACTCAGGATCATGATCTTGACAACATATATCAAGGTCAACATCGTTGGGTCCGTTTTTATAAAGTTTTATTATCATGTCTAATACTCTAAAGTGATATATCTCGAAAACTATTGGTCGGAATTTTTTTTTACTATTTTTCCCGTGTTCCTCGTCAAAAATGTCTTCTGAAACGACCTTTCAAATAGGGAGCCAAAGTTATGGTAATCACCCCCTCTCTCTTCCTCTGCTTGTTTTTTATTGTATTCTTTCATTCCCATTATTATATTCTTTTATTTGCTCAACTTTTATTCTTCCTATTCTTGTTTTCCTACATGATAATAAATTAGTTTATTCATCTTTATTTTATAAAGCGTAAATAAGATATTGTATATTTTATAAATAAAAAAAGTATTATGTATATGTGCGTGTGCGTGTGTATTTTTGTATGTGCATGTGTTGTATTTAACTATAGTGAAACGTAATTATGTATTGTATTAACTATAGTGAAATAGAAAAAGAAAATAATTTGTATTGTATATCTCATTTATGCTGCATAAAATAAAAAATAAAAAAATTACATTTATTTATTTTTATGTGAGGAGACGAGAATAGAAAGAATAAAAGTTGAGCAAATAAAAGAATATAATAATGGGAATAAAAGAATACAATAATGAACGAGCAGAGAGAGAGAGAGAGAGAGAGAGAGAGAGAGAGAGAGAGAGAGAGAGAGAGAGAAGCGCGAGTAAACGCGTAAGCGAATATGCTAGAAGAATAAAGCTAAGCGATATGCAATACGTAGTAAGCGAGCGATTAGAAAGAGAGATACAGAGAGAAACAGAGTAAGTGTATGATCGAAAAAAAGAAGATATTAGAAATTGCGATATGTTAGTGCGTACATGTATATTACTCTCTCACGCATGAATTAAAGTTTGGTAATTTATCAATTAATTATTGTATATAAAGCAGTAAAAATATATTGTGATATTGTCTCATTTCAATATATGGAACACAATGCAAAAGATTGCGTTTTCTATTATGCACGATAATACTAAAAATGTCGGTATTATCGACATTTTTAGTTACGTTTAGATGAGGGCGCTAACCCGTCGGAGTTCGCTCGTCGGTTTTGGATCCCCTTAAATGTTTCAATTTTATTAATGAGATGGTCGACCCTGAGTCATACATCTGTATTTTTCCGTCTTTTGCTTGTCTCATTGGTAATGCTATTAGCAATAAGTCCGTCTTACTCTGTGAGTGCGGCATATCTTTAATATGCGTACGCGATATTCGGTCGCGGTTGTTTCTTTCTCGCTTCCTCCTGCTCGTCTTCGCTGCTGCTACTTGCGTTTTCGGCGTTCTTTTTCTGTTGTCGTAAATTCTTTCGGTCGCGTGTATTTTCTTCGCGCGTTTTTTGCTGATTTCCGATTTTTAGTTTATTTGTACTACTTTTCGGTTTTCCGTTCAGGCTCTAGCATTCGTCGCGGCTGTGTCCTGTCCTTTTGCAATGCGAGCAGTATTTACTTATCGCGTTTATCCGCGAGGGTTTTTCCGGTTTCGGGAGTGTGTATCGGCTACTTCGACAATCGCGTCCGTAGTGTCCGTTTTTTCCGCATTTAAAACATTGCGGATTCGAACTTCGACTATTTCGCGAGTAACTTGATTCGGTTTTGTTTTTATTCGCAAAGCTACTTATTCTCGCCGTTCCCGGTCTGAGTTTTTCTTCGGCGCTCGCGCCCGTTATCGCTTTTTGGAGCGTTGTATATCGCTGCGCGCGTACGAATACTTGTAATTCGTCGTGTAACCCGATTTGGAAATTTATTAACGCCTGCTCTTGGATTGTTTGTTGAATTGTGCGTTTTGACGTTGCGGAATGCTCTTTTCTTTCGATCATCGAATCGTTTAATTTTATTGCTAGTAAATCAACGCGTTGTCCGAAAGCGTGCGCAGTTTCATTCGGCTTTTGTTTTAGCGAATTGAATTCGATCTGTAAATGTGTCGTGCTTTGTTTCGACTGGTAACAAGTCTCGAGTTGTTGTTTTAGTTCGTCGAAAGTCTGAATATTTCGTGTCTTGAAATCCTGCATAGCTTCTCCTTTTAGTTTCGTATATAAAATTGCTCGGATTAAAGTTTCTTCATCCGCGGAATTTGTCTTGAACGGCGTACGTGTATGCATTTAAAAATTCTAATAACTTATGTCGCGATGTTCCGTCAAATTCGGGAATCATTGTTCTTGCTTCTTTTAACGGCAAGTAGTTCGGAGCAATGCTACGTCGATTTCTGATGTCGCGGTCGGTTCGCCCGTATGTGGCATTAAAGGCGTTGTTATTGTTTTCCCGGCGGTTACATCCGTGACATGGCAAATCCATAATTGTGTTTTCCACTCGTGTTATTCGCCTATTAAATGCTCTTATTTCTGTGCGCATTTCATTTAGTATTTCGAGGAGTTGCGTATCGTCTCTTCTTTCCTCGCGATGTGTTTCGGGAGGCGGCGCGCGATTCGCCTCCGCTATGTTTTGGTCCATCTGGCGAATGGATCGTCGCATGTTTTCTATTTCCTTGTCTACCGCGCTTTGCGGCGGGTTCGCGGAAGTGCGTTCGTGCGGATTTCGCGATTCGGCCATATTATTTTCTTGTTGGCGGTAAATTTCTTCCGGATCAAACAGATCGCTCTCGTAGGAAGTTAGCGAAAATTCGCGTCGTAAAGATACTCTACTTGGAGCTCTGCTAATATACGGTCGCGTACGTCTAGTCTCGCGTTGAGTGTTGTCAGTGGGATCAGTCGTATTACGCGGGAGTAGGCTTTCATCCAAATTGTAAAATGGAAATTCGCGTTCTGTGACGACGTTTTCCGGTAACTCGCTTTCGCTCGAGTATTGAGTTTCTAAGTTTCTTCGCGCGTTATAAAAATTTTCTTGCGGTGTTAAACTTAAGTTAATCACTCGTTGAGCTAGTTCGCTCAGTAATCACGATCGATTCGCTATCGGTTTCGGTATATTGGAACCTTCCGACATTCACGCAGTTATATTTATTAAATTTTTCGGACTTACAATAGTATGACGGCTCGCATGATCGCTCGCTGTGTCAGTAAGTCGCTGACGCTGCAGTCCTTCTCTCAGCGGCTGATATGGCTGACGATGCTCGTCGCACGGCGGTCGTTGTCCAGCGTCGGTGCGTTGTCCGTAGAGTTATCGTAGGTCGCGATGCTTGGCGGCTCACGTTTCTGCTACAGCTGTTGTGGCGATGCTCGTTCTGTTGTCTGTGCGTAGTCTTCCGTCGATTGTGGTTTCCATCAGCTTATGTGGCTGTCCTGTTTACACCCTGGGTGCTTTTCAGGTCTTGGGGAAAGCTCGGCTGCTGCTTCCGTCCGTCAACGTCAATTGAATTGATTGCTGGCGTGCCCGCTTTTTAACACAACCGTGTCTTTTGCAGGTCTTGAGTGAGCTCTGGCGATGCCCCGGCAGATCCCACCGCTGCCACCAAATTATGTTATGCCTCCGGAGAGGCACGGTAGTTGGGATCGTTTGCCGGAAGGAATTTAGGAATTCGGGCTCCGCCCGAGTAACTCACTGATTTTATTATAAATAAAAATGACACTTTTGTATTCGGAATAAATATATATTTATATCTGTTTTATTCGTAAATTGGCTTAATTACAAAGTTCCCGCACATTAGCTCGCGTCGCGTATCGCGATAGCGGATATTTTGGCGTGCGCGTGTCTGGAGTCAAGTTTCGGTCGCGAGACTCATTCCTCGATATTTCGTATTTTTTCTGCCGACTGCGTGGCTTTAATTTAATAGTTTCCCGTAATTAGCGTTATTGACTACCCGCTCGATATTAATCGATTATTAAGACTGCCCGCGTAATGTTAATTATTGATAAAGATTGCCCGCCGCTCGTTAGCGATGGGTCTTCTTATTATCTCCCCTTGGTTTCCCGGGAGGGGATCGTTTAGCGATAAGACCATGTGTCGTGTCGCTCGATTTTGGCGGCAAGATCCGGATGCAAGCTGAGGAGTTTTAAGTAGGACTTCTTTGCTTGCATTTTCGCAATTTCCTTATTCCTTTTCATTTCGCTTTTAAGTAAGACTTCTGCGTTGCATTTTCGCAATGCATTGATTGAGCGGTCGCTCGGGCTTCGCGCGTGGCCCGCGTTGTCAGCGCTTCGCTCGGTCAACGCTCATAACGTGATCTGTATTCGCGTTACACGTTGAGCAATGCCTTACCGTGTAAAATATTATATATCTAAAATAATATATGTCTATCTAGTAATTCGTGTATAGTCTTTTTGGGCTATAACAAAATTTTCAAGTTGGGGCTAAAATAGCCGCACGGGAATACTTAAATAAAAATATTAAATGGCGTTTCGGTACCGTCTTTAAAAAATTAGGAAAGCTACATTACTTAGTGAAACTAGAAAATGGCAAAACATGGAAACGACATGTAAACCAATTACGCATAAATGGGCAAGATGTTCAAGAAGTTAAGTCGCGATTAGAGTTAGTTGATATCGATGGTATCCATCCAAATTTAGATGCAGAAAAAAAAATTTTAGGGATGGAGAGACCGGCAGTAAATGTATCAAACAATGAGTGCGTGAACGACGCATGCTCCAGCCGAGGAAGAGACGGAGGAAAATGCGGATACACAGGGCGCATTCCGTTTCACGCATTGAGCGCATAGATCGCCTGGGAATCTATAATATATGTTACGTGAACTATAGATTTCCAGGCGATCTATGCGCTCAATGCGTGAAACGGAACGCACCCACAGATAATTGTAGGTAATAAAAAAGAAAAGCGTACGAGCGAGCAAAATGAGATGGAGGAGAATGCGCAAGAACCGATATCTGCAGCTGATAAAAAAGAAATACGGACGAGCCGAAAAGCCAAATACGCGTCCCCAACGCATCAGAAGGGAACCCTCTAGGAGACTTTTTTGTTTCACATTAGTGTAAAAAAACTTTTGTTAAAAAGGAGAAGAGCTGTTATGCATTTTATAATTCCCGCGCTGAAGTAGCGCTGCGCCGTTGCGAGGCGCTTTCCGGGAGTTAGAGAAACGGAAGCGGAACTCGCTCTCTGTGTCCTGAGATTCCGAACCGTTAAGTTCTGAAATTACGATATCTCTTTGTGTTAAGTCTTAGTAGTAGAGCTATGCGGGTTCTAAGCCAGGGTCCTCTGAGGGGGGGTGAGGGGCGAGGGGAAACCGGCGCGGGGGGTATGACGTCACGCGGGGAATCGCGTCCTAACCGATGGGCGAGGGGTCCGCGGAGAGGGGGGAGGGGGACCGCGTCCTAACCGATTGGCGAGGAGTCCGCGAAGAGGGGGGAGGGGACCGCGTCCTAACCGATAGGCGAGGGACCCGCTAACCTAACCGGTAGGCGAGGGGTCCGCGGAGAGGGGGAGGGGGATCGCGGCGAAACCGATAGGTGAGGGACCCGCGGGGAAGAGGGGGATCGCGGCGAAACCGATAGGCGAGGGACCCGCGGGGAAGAGAGAACGCGATACCGCGAGGAGGCGTGGGAGAAGGATAGCGCGAAGCGTCCATATGAGCGTAAGACAAGGATAGCGTTTGCATGCACGTTGGAGAGAGATGGCGAGAGGCATGCAATTTGGAGAGAGATGGCGCGAGGCATGCACGTTGGAGAGAGATGGCGCGAGGCATGCACTTGGGAGAAAGAGAGAGAGATAGCGCGAAGGATGCACACGGATAATACGGCGTTCGCAAGGCGGTGTGAGAGAGATAGCGCGAGGCATGCACTTGGGAGAGAGAGAGAGAGACAGCGCGTGGCATGCATGGACGTGGGAGAAAGAGAGAGAGAGATAGCGTTCGCAAGTTAAATTTCGCAGACTGTGCATATCTATTACACAGTTTTTATTCATACATAAAGGATGGGATAAATAATTAAACTCACAGATAATTAGTAAAATAACTTATTTATTACAAGCATCGTGAAGAATATCATTTACAGCACATGTCAATAACTCGCAATCTATGAGCGATTCGCTGTTAAACATATCACTTTCACGTATCGTTTTTGCAGCGTCGTATACATTAGCGATATTATTACGTTGTAAAACAGTTACAAATTGTTTGAATTTTTCATTTACAATATGCGTATTTTTGCATAGCCAGTAATACATATGATCTATGCATTTTTCAAAATCGAATAAATAGAATAGAGTTGGCGGTTTCATGTATAAAGAATTTTTGGATAATCCTATTTTTATAATATTCGAATCAGATATTTTAACCACTTCGAATGTTAAATCTCGGATCCGCATTTGGATTTCAGTCGATTGTAGAAGCTGTTCAATGTCCCCACGTTTCTGCATCAGCGATTTCCATGTTTCAAAAGGCAATATTATTTGATTGCCCCGATTATCGCCGAGAATCAACTCCACGCAAGATACAGCTCCAACGTTTATTCCAATGTCCAAATATTTGTATGACGTCGGGGTTAAGGCGTATCGTCTTCCGAGTATACGAACTGCACGACGAGGCTCGGATGAAATGCTAGGGAGTAAAAAAAAATATTATTTATATAAATATTTAAAAAATATAAAAAATATTTAAAAAGAATAAAAAATTCTTTAAGTTAATTAAAACTTACTTGTTACATTTCTTCTTCTTCTTACACGGTGAAGTTTCATCAGCATCTTGAATCGGAACGTAATAATTCATGCGGCTTCCTTCAGTGGGATACATTTTATATGAACCTTTCACACAAGTGGTCGATGCAATACTGAATGTATTAAACATATTTAAAATATGTATTAGCGTTGCAAAATTGCAATGTGGTGGGGATTATTGCCGACGCGATATTTTTTTCAATTTTTCCATTCAAGCGCCGATGTACGGCTGCTTCGCGATGACATCATCATCAGGTGTGAGATTTAGCCGAATGCACAAAAATGCAACATAATATAAAATTTTCAAGCGCCGATGTGCTGCTGCTTCGCGATGACATCACCCCAGATATCAGAATTCAAACGCGCGTGTCAAAACATGACAAAATCGTGAAATATAAGAACAAGTATCAAGGTTAAATTGTGCTAATATATAAGTAATCCAAAACTTTTGCGATGCATCTTGGCTGAGATGACATCATCTCTAGACGACCAAAAAATGCATTAATCGACATTAGTCAAAATGTACGTGACAAACCGCGAAATAAAGATTTAGTTGATGCATAAAAAATGCAACGTAATATAAAATTTTCAAGCGCCGATATGTGGCTGCTTCGCGATGACATCACCCCTAGATATCAGAATTCAAACGCGCGTGTCAAAACGTGACAAAATCGTGAAATATAAGGATAATCCTCATGGTTAAATTGCACTAACATACTTGGACAGCAACATGTAATTTGAAACTTTCGCGATGCATCTTGGCTGACAAGGGGAGGGCCAGACGTGCCCATCTCAGATTCAAGCGGTAATTTTTCTATGAATAGTCCTTAATGAGAAAGAAATTGTGTTAAAGTTTTAGCGCGCGCTTTTCACGCATTCGTCCAAAAAAAATTATGAAAGATTTTCCAGCACGACTTAACCGCTTCGCGATAAACGATAATCGAAGCGACCGTGTGGCTGAGCGGGTAGCGCTCAGGTCTTGTAAGCGCGGGATCGCTGGTTAGAATCCCCGTGTGTAATTTTTTTTTTTTGTATAATTTTATTTTTTTCGTTCCCAGCAACATTTTAGCATTAAATAAATAAATATTGCGCGAGTTTTTCATAATAACATAAATTGCTTTCTATAAAAAACAGAAAAAGAAAATGAACAATGTTTAATTTAAACGTAAGAAATATGTTAATTAGTAAAATAATAATTATATAAACAACAAATTCACAATGCCCTATAAATAAAAATATTTCATTTGAATTTCATGCGTTAGAGGTTCACAATTTTGATATTTTTATTCGTTGGAGAATCAGATGTTGACTCCATCTTCTAAATTTTTATTTTTCGGCACTGCTTAAAAACGTCCACCTTCTACTGTCGAAACTAACGGTCGACTGATGACTGTTTCAAACAACCGACTCTTTTCTTTTCTTCGATCCCCTCCACTCACTTTCACAAAACAGGGCGACCGGTCCCCTATATCCCCTATTCGAAACTTATAGCTGCTGTTGCTCACAAAGTCAGGTATACGAAAAGCAATCCGAAACCGAATAATAAAAATATCAAAATTGTGAACCTCTAACGCATGTAATTCAAACGAAATATTTTTATTTATAGGGCAGTGTGAATTTGTTGTTTATATAATTATTATTTTACTAATTAACATATTTCTTACGATTAAATTAAACATTGTTCATTTTCTTCTGTTTTGTATAGAAAGCAATTTATGTTATTATGAAAAACTCGCGCAATATTTATTTATTTAATGCTAAAATGTTGCTGGGAACGAAAAAAATAAAATTATACAAAAAAAAAATTACACACGGGGATTCTAACCAGCGATCCCGCGCTTACAAGACCTGAGCGCTACCCGCTCAGCCACACGGTCGCTTCGATTATCGTTTATCGCGAAGCGGTTAAGTCGTGCTGGAAAATCTTTCATAATTTTTTTTGGACAAATGCGTGAAAAGCGCGCGCTAAAACTTTAACAAAATTTCTTTCTCATTAAGGACTATTCATAGAAAAATTACCGCTTGAATCTGAGATGGGCACGTCTGGCCCTCCCCTTGTGAGATGACATCATCTCTAGACGACCAAAAAATGCATTAATCGACATTAGTCAAAATGTACGTGACAAACCGCGAAATAAAGATTTAGTTGATACACATGATAGAAAGAGACATCAAGATAGAATATAAAATCATGGTAAAGAGGCACACCCTGTCAGTATTTTCGCCAAGAGTTCCGAGACAAGAGCTACTAGTAAGCGCGTCTTGTTAGCAAAATTATTTACATAAATTTGGAAATATGGCGGAAAACAGTGCCGAACGAAATCTGCGCGAGCAATCTGCAAGGGTGAATTCGATAGAGGAGTACGTTGCGTGGGAGCAACGATGCGACGAATATATCGAATCGGTGGAAGAGCAAAGTCGAATCAAACGTCCACGATTATCGATCGGGATTCGACAATCGCTGATTGCCCGAATCGCACGACTCGAGGGATTGAAGAACTCGTTACGCAGGCGTTTTGTACACGCGGGTGCAGGATGCAGTACGCGGCAACACGGATTGATTTGGCGAGAGATCGATACGGCGTTCGAGAGCCGCATATTGACTGGTGCGGTTATAAATCATAATCACATCGAGCCTCGCCAATTTTTCGAGGATGCCAAAGACGTTGTGCTCGAACACGTGCAAACCGTGCTGAAAAAACACTTTAATGTGAAAATTAATAGTGTTCAATGGTGAATTTGTAACGGGTGATAAACGTGCAAATAAAAGTATCAATACGAGAAACTATGAACTCTTTCGCACAACCGATGTACGCGAATGGTACGAGCGGCGCGTCGTCGAGCCCACTCTAGTATCGCTCGAAGAATTTCAGGAACGCGATAGCGGGTGGGCATTGTCGCGAATACTCGATTTAACTGTAAATATAAATAAATATAATCCTTTGCGCGCGGGATGTCATATAAAAGTACCGCGGGCGATAATAATGAAGAGAGCGGTGATCAACGTGCAATCTAATGACAATGCGTGTTTCGCGTGGTCTGTGGTCGCCGCTCTACATCCAGCTGAAAGGGACGTAGGTCGGGAATCTTCGTATCCTCATTATACGACAGTGCTGAATCTCCAGGACATTGAGTTTCCAGTGACTGTGAATCAAATTAAAAAATTCGAACTTGCCAACGATATTTCAATCAATGTGTATAGTATCGAGGAAAAGAACATTGTCCCGATACGTCTAAGTGAGCTGAAAAGAGACAAACACGTCAACTTGCTGTACGTGGAAGACAATAACGTTGGACATTTTGCGTGGATCATGAATCTATCCCGCCTCGTGAGCTCGCAATTGAGTAAACATAAAAGCCAAATACATATCTGCGATCGGTACGTATATATTTAATAAAAATACATTGTACAAATAATTGAACAAAAATAAAAATTATTTCTTTTACAGATGTTTGCACTACTTTGGCTCGGACGACAAATTGCAATCACATACGGTGGACTGTCGAGAGATGAACGAGTGCGCTATCCGATTACCGAGCGATAAGGACAAGTGGCTCACGTTCAACAACTATAATCGGAAGGAGCGGCTTCCTTTCGTCGTGTACGTCGACTTGGAGTGTGTTTTGGAGAAGACGGAGGAAGAGAGAAACTACCAACATCATAAAGTATTTAGTATTGCTTATTATGTACATTGCTCGTACGACGATTCGTTATCCGCGTATCATTCCCGTCGCGATATCGATTGCATATCATGGTTCGTCGAAGAACTAAAAAATTTAGCGCAGCGTGTAAAAAGTATTTTATCAGCTAATGTCCCCATGGTAAATTTAACATCTGATGAATGTGAAAAATTTCACAACGCGACACAATGCCATATATGCGAGAAACCATTCGTACAAGACGATACACGCGTACGCGATCATTGTCATCTGACGGGGCGATACAGAGGTCCCGCGCATTCAAATTGCAATTTAAATTATAAAGATTCTTTTTGCATTCCAATAGTTTTTCATAATTTATACGGTTACGACGCACATTTTATTATAAAGGAAATAGCTACAGCGTTCGAAGGGAGAGTCGAGTTACTTCCGATAATAAAGGAAAAATATATATCATTTACGAAAAATGTTAAACTTGGCGAAGAGAAATGGAAAAATCATATTAAATTGCGTTTTATCGATTCGTATATTTCTCACAGCTAGTCTCGATAAATTGGCATCATTCTTGAATAAAGACAAGCTCACAATTATAAAATCTGAAATTCAAAATTTACCAAATGACAATTTCAATTTATTAACACGGAAGGGCGTCTTTCCGTATGAATATATTGATTGCGCCAACAGGTTGCAAGATACGTGTTTACCAACGCGCGAATCATTTTACAGTTCCTTGACCGGTGACACAATATTCGAGACCGATTACGCGCACGCCGAGAACGTGTGGGAGCGGTTCTCCCTTCGAACGCTGGGCGAATATAGCGACTTGTATCTCAAAATTGATGTCTTGTTATTAGCAGACATTTTTGAAAATTTCCGCGAAAGTTGTATTAAAAGTTATGGGCTCGACCCCGCGTATTACTATACTCTTCCCGGATACACGTGGGACGCCATGTTGAAGCATACGAATATTACATTCGAACTGCTTACGGATATCGACATGGTTATGTTTATCGAACGCGAAATACGCGGTGGTTTGAGTCAATGTTCCAACAGATACGCACATGCTAATAACAAGTATATGCAATCGTACGATCCATCGAAACCTTGAACGTATCTCACGTATTTTGATGTAAATAATTTGTACGGATGGGCAATGTGTCAACCCTTGCCCTATGCAGATTTTTGATGGGTCGACGATGTATCCGATTTTGATACATCATCGATCGCGCTCGATTCGCCTATAGGCTACATCCTTGAAGTCGATCTCGAGTATCCGCAACGTGTTCACGATGCGCACACCGACCTACCGTTTTGCCCGACACGCGACAAACCACCTGGTAAGCGGCAGGATAAGCTGCTCGCAACCTAATATGATAAGAAGCGTTACGTAATACATTACCGCAACCTGCAGCAATGCACGCGACACGGACTTCGCGTTACAAAAATACATCGAATATTACAGTTTTCGCAATCTCCATGGCTTCGCAGTTATATCGAACTCAATATACAATTCCGAACACTCGCGAAAAATGATTTTGAAAAAAATTTGTATAAATTAATGAATAATGCTGTATTTGGTAAAACGGTGGAAAATGTGCGCAATCATGTTAATATTAAGCTCATGACACATTGGGATGGAAGATATGGCGCAGAGGCGATGATCGCAAAACAAAATTTTCATAGTAGAAGCGTGTTTTCGGAGAATCTGATCGCCGTTGAATTGCGCAATCTCGAAGTTAAATTTAATAAACCAATCTACGTGGGTATGTGTATACTCGACATATCCAAGACATGTTTATACGAGTTTCACCACGATTATATGGTACATATGCATCGAGAGAAATGTAAAGTCATGTACACCGACACCGACAGTCTCATATATCACATAGAGTGTGAAGATGTATATGAGAATATAAAGCGCAACATCGACAGATTCGATACCAGCGATTATGCGGTGGACAATGTCTACGGTATACCGCTCGCGAATAAAAAGATACCGGGTTTAATGAAGGATGAAAATAATGGTGCCATCATGACCGAATTCGTCGGGCTTAGGGCAAAAATGTACGCGTTGCGAGTAGATGGTAAGAAGGACACGAAAAAGGTAAAAGGCGTCAAGAATAACGTCGTCGCAAGAACGATAACGTTCGACGATTACACGCGGTGTTTGAACAAAGAGATTGAAATGACGCGTCAGCCGTCTTGTATAAGATCTAAATTACACGAAGTATACACTATTCGAGAGACAAAAATTGCTCTAAGTCCGATGACAAGCGGTATATCGTACCCGAAACCACCAACACGCTACCGTGGGGACATTACAAAATACCGTTATAAATAAAATTCATGTATATTTATTGTAAACAAAAATTACGTATATTTATTGTAAAATAAAATTATATGTATATTTATTGTAAATTATATGTATATTTATTGTAAATTATATGTATATTTATTGTAAATTATATGTATATTTTATAATGTATACAATTTTGTTTATATTTATAAAATATTATTATGTATTATTGTTAACATATTTATAATATATTATTTTTATCTATCCAAGAATTGTGTGTAGCATCAAATCCCAGCCATTTCACATAAACCTTGTCACCCTTTTTGCGTATCACCTTTTCCACGAGATGTACGTCGGGATTAGCAACGCGTTGTAACTCGTATTCGTAAAATCCGCCGGCGACGGGATTTCCGCGCGAATCTTTGAGTACATAGGTCACGGGATTAGTTTTCTGCACTTTAACGATCTTAAACACTTCGGTCGACCAATTTGGCGTGTAACCTTTCTTAAAGATGATCTTGACTTTACTCACGCGTACCGGATCGCCTACTTTGAATCTTGCCGGTGCCGCAATCTTTACGTTGCTGTATACCGTATTTAAAAGTTTATCGGCGATCGCGGGGGTAACATCGATAGGTCTCATACCGATAGTGCGATGTTTTCGCGCATTGTACTCTCCAACGAGCCGGGACAACGCGTCGATCCACTTGTAATTTCCATTAAGCGTAAACATTTTCCACATATTGTTCTTTAACGTTCGGTTGAATCTTTCCACGACCGAGGCTTTCATGACAGAGTACGTCGAATAATGATTAATGCTATGTTTCTTCACGAATTTCTGTACATTTGCGTTGTAAAATTCTTTTCCTCTGTCGGTTTGAAAATTTTTCGGGCATCGTCCATCGTCTCGAATTATCTTTGCGATCGTATCCGACATCTCGTTTCCACTCTTACTCTTGAGCGCTACAGCCCACGCATACTTGCTCAACACATCGATAACTGTGAGTATGTAGTTGTAGCCTTTGTTGAATCGTGCATATGGACGCATCTCGACCACGTCCGCCTGCCACAGATCGTCGTATCCATGTACTATGACACGCCTACGTGGGAAATTTTTTCTCGCTGGAGCATGCAATTCTTCCACGAGCAGCTGTTTTACAGAGGTCTTTTGCGACATATTTGATCGAGGCATAATTTGCAATAATGAGATAATTCCTCCACGTATATTCTTTATATATCTTTCTTCTCTTGCGCTGAATTAGATGTAGTCTGCGCGTGAGTTGCATACCGAAGCATTTTCTGCATCTCATCCATCATTATTTGCAGCGTTTGCACATTCGTCTCGAACGTGATTATTTTTTTCTCAAGTTCTTCCAGTCTATCTTCTAAAGACTTGACACGTATTTTCACGTACTGTTTGTTTGCGGCATCAGTATCATCTTCCGGTTGCGCTACCCGTCGTATCTTGCGCGACCTTGCGTCAAAGCCGGAGGCTGTCTGACACAGAGCGTTATCGCGCACGTAATTTCTTAGTAATCCATTCCATTGATAGTATGAGTTGTTTGGTGTTCCCAACGATAATCCAAATTTATTAATCGACATTTCGATACAAACAATAATGACAGATTGACTCGTTTCGCCGACGCATAGATTAATTTATAAAAAGGCCAGCTTCGTAAAGTTCCTCGATAATTGATAATATTTCATTGTCGTGGGCATTGTTGCCGGCTTGACGCGAAGCTTCCAGCAATCGCAAGCGATCTACCAACTCGTTGGGATCATTCCAATGCACATAATCGATCTTATTATCGTTTAACGCCATAGCGCGCGGTATGTTTATACCTCTTCCAGCTTTTTTTCCAGGCGCTATTATATTTTTAATAGAGATTAATGGCGCTATTATATTTTTATACTTGTATCCCTTGTTACTTAACAATGGATTACGCATATCATTGCCACGTCTATGCGCATTTGTCGCCAGTAATATATTTTTGTATTTAATTTTATCATCGTCATTGTATACGTCACCGTCGGGTATTCTCTTGAAAATCAACTCGTAGAGACCTGGTGTTCCCACGTATCTTATTCCACCGATAATTATATTGTCATCTTTATCCACATCAAAAATTTTATCACCGAGCATCATTCCTTCGTTGCAAAATTTAACACCGTAAACATAATCCATACTGATATTTTTATCTTGACTCAAAATAGCTCCCACATATTTTTGCCCTAGTGGACCCAAATGTTCGCGCAATGTATTTTGACCCTCGGATGTTTGTAATTGATATTGAACCGACGTCACAAGCGTTTCAGGCGTAGATTCGAAAATTTCTTCCACATACGAAGACGATCTTTCGTACAATATTTGACTCGATTGTACATCTTTTATCGGAGTAGAAGCAACCACATTCGATAATTGTTTCATCCGCTTACGTTTTGATTGATTTGGAGTAGAAGTTATTAGCGACTCGTTCAATGATATATTTGACCTTGTTCGCTTTGTTCCAGACTCTTTTTTCAGATGCTTGTCTTCGAGCATACTCGATGGTTCGATTTTCGCTTCATTAGATTCCACATTGATTGTATTTTCGACAAGTTGTTTTAGAGGTTCGATAATTGGTTTAAAGTGTCTCTCCAATGCGACGTCTTCCTCCATTTGACCGGTTTTTAAAGAACGATATTTTTTGCGGATTGATTCGCTCGTTTTTACAATCTCTCTCGCAATCTTCTCACGATCGTCACTGTCAATCGTCGTCGTCATGTTGCGCTCGGACGAAAATTTTAGACGTTGCTCGATCGATGTATCGATAGCGACTAACCACTTTACGGTATTGCAAAATCGTTAAATCCTTTTCGATATCGTCCATTAGTCTGTAAACTGTCTTTATCAATCACTACAAATCCATACTCGTGTTGCCAACATTTCTGACAGAAATGCGCGAAAATCGCCGTAAGACATGTCAGTATTTACATGATCGTTGTATACATGTTTCAAATTTGTACCATCTTGTTTAAATAAAATCAGTAAATTTGCATTGTCCCGTATAAGATGCTTGGGTATCTTGGCATACGTTTGACAAAGATAGAAACAGTCGACGCTCGAGTGTCGACCCATTGCAAAGTACTCTCTTATCGTATCTTGCTTATCGCATGCCACGTCGTCAAAGATAAAAATGGAATTCGGAAGCGCCTCGCTCGGTGGAATAACGTCACTATTATTAGAGAATGTAAAATAACCAATTTCATCGATCGATAATAGCAAATTTTCCTAATATCGATATTTCGGTTGTTGAAGTGACTTCGAGTATACGTACACATTCTCGAAATGTACACCGTGTGGACTTTCTATCAAACTTATCAAAACGTTAGTCTTACCGCAATTCGAAGGACCGCAAATGATACCGCGTACAGTAGTCGGCAGCCTGTTTCCATGCTTGCGTATTTCTTTCTCGGACATTACTCGTGTTTTATCGTCAAAATTTATCACTTTGATTATCGTCGCTTGTCGCGCGAACCGCATGTTTGCTCTCGCGAGTCTCAAATCAGATTTTGGAAAATGAGTCATCGGGGCCCTATTTATAGAGGTGCACCGAATCGAAACCGCTCAGTCTCAAAAATGTTTCTTCTTCTATCGGTTGACAGCGATATTCTCGAGCTTACCACCGAGCAGTTACAGATTATCCCCAAGATTGTTTTACTGCGAGACTTTGGTAGCTACGTGGAACAATTGTGGGACAAGCTTCCCGAACATATAAAAGCTGACTCAGAGGTTCAACAGTATCGTCGATGCACGCGACATTATAATTTGCCGTGCCAACAAACACATTTCGACGGTCCAACACCGTTAATAAAAGATTGTGGCAAATGCCAGCAAAAATTATAAGAGGTAGCGGTTTGTTAAATCGTGCGATAAACGCACTTCCTATCGAATTACATATTCCAGGCTATCAGTTTTGCGGACCGGGAACTCATTTAGAAACGCGATTGGCTAGAGGCGATCGAGGTATCAATCCATTGGATGCCGCGTGTCGCGAGCACGACATAGCTTATTCTGGAAGCAACGATCTCGGTCAACGACACGTTGCGGATAATATACTCGCCACGAAAGCGCGAACACGTATTACCGCGAGAGATTCGACTATTGGTGAGAAAGCAGCCGCTACAGCTGTTTGGGCGGCTATGAAAGCAAAGACAAAATTCGGTATGGGGATGAAAACAAAAAAATCATCGATGAAGAAAAAGACTGCGAAAAAACGAATACTTCCTATAGCGAAGCGCGGTGGTATCTTACCCATTTTACCATTATTGGGAGTTCTCGGTTCGTTGGCTGGCGGAGCAGCGGGAATCGCGAAGGCGGTGAACGATAGCAAGGCGGCGCAACGTCAGCTCGAAGAAATGCAGCGTCATAATCGCGCCATGGAAGGTCACGGTCTTTATCTCGCTCCATACGAGCGCGGACGAGGGTTCTCAACAGCGGCCAAGAAAAAAAAACGTCAAAATAAAGATGCCTGCCGGTGTAACAACTAATGTACAATTGGAACAACTTGCAAGACATATGCGTATACAATTGTTTAGAGGCGTTTTCAGGCGCAATAATTTACCGATAAACGGTATACGGCGAAATGAGAGCGGTATCGTCAATTTGGATGACGTCGATGGTTTCGGTACTCATTGGGTTGCGTATGCAAAGAGGGGAGATCGTGTGGTATATTTCGATAGTTTTGGAAATCTTCGACCGCCCAAGGAATTAGTGCGATATTTTGGACAGAATGTTACAAATATAGAATACAATCACACGGCCTATCAGAATTATAATCAAAGTATTTGTGGACAATTGTGTCTTCGATTTCTTCAAACAGTCGATGATCGATATGAATTTAAAGCTTGACAATTCTCCGTCGCGTCTCAGTATTCGTTCGACAGTTTTCCAGCATGTCACTCACGCTTACGTTGACCGGCAAAAGTAGCGTTCTTGCTGTAAGCTACTTTTCGGCTATAGATTTAAGCGATGGCGATTACGAGCTTGGTTTAACGGATTTTGAAACTTATCATACGATATCGAACGTGAATTCTTGGAATAATAAATTTTATTTTGATAACGACGATAAGGAAATTACGATTCCCGAAGGATCGTACGAATTACACGCAATAAACGAATATCTCCGACGTGCAATTTTGTGACATCGACGCGTAGTTGATTCCAACGATATTGTTGATGGCGAAGAACACGATGAATATCCAATAATGCTTCGCGCTAATCATAATACGCTAAAAAGTGAAATCAAATGTGTCTATAGAATAAATTTTAGTAAACCGGGCAACGTTGGATCGTTGTTGGGATTCTCGTCGAATCGTATATTACAGCCTCGGATATGGCACGAATCGGATGTACCGATAAATATTATTAGCGTAAATATTATTCGTATAGAATGCAGCGTAACCACTGGCGCGTACAGCAATGACAAGCGCGTACACACGATACATGAATTTTCACCGAGCGTGCCGCCAGGATATAAGATATCGGAAACGCCAGCACAGATCATTTATCTACCGATCGTCGCACGGAGCATTACTGATTTAACGATACGCATTGTTGATCAAGAAGGACATTTGCTCGATTTTCGAGGAGAGGAAATTACCGTAAGATTGCATATACGGCGGCGGCAAAACTAAAGCGTTTGACAAATGAAATGCTTGTGTTGAACGAAAGCACGGAGCACGCGAGAGACAATATCTTTACGAGGGACAATATTTTTGCGAGAAGGCGAGTGACTGCGGTATCGGGTGACAATAATCAGATATCTGGTTACGCTAAAAATAAGCTCAGCGCGTTGAATCGCGAGTTTTTAAAATCATTGGGATTCGTCGTACGAAATACTTGAACGATATGATTGACATCTTGAATATCGGAGGCGAGCCGATCTTTGACGATCGTATCGTCAAGATTGAGACTCATACGTACAATCCATACGCCAACACAACGCTTGGATATAGCGACGAGATACGGATACCGATACAACATCAAGATTTGTACACGTTACCATGTGAAAGTTTTCTATACGTCGAGGGAAAGTTGAAGGTGCGTAAAGTAGATGAAGTAGCAAGAGTGGTATTGGGAAACAATTGTGTCGCGTTTATGTTTGATGAACTTCGATATGAACTCGACGGTGTGGAGATTGACCGCAACAGAAACGTTGGAATAACTTCCACGATTAAAAACTATGTCTCTCTAACAACCGAGAAAGGTAAAATCTTGGAGAATGCTGCGTGGAATATGTCGCATAATGCTGCTGAAGCTTACTTCAATTTTTGCGTGCCGCTAAACCTACTATTGGGTTTTTGCGAAGATTATAAGCGAGTTGTGATCAACGCTCGTCACGAATTAATTCTGATACGTTCGCGCAACGACAACAATTGCATATTTAGACATGCTTCGGCTGAAGCTGATATCGAATTATTCAAGATACAATGGCGTATGCCTCATGTAATATTGAGCGAGGTCAATAAACTATCCTTGCTACGCGCGTTGGAAAGCGGGCGATACTTGAATATGAGTTTTCGCTCTTGGGATCTATATGAATTTCCTCTATTGCATAATACGACTAAGCATTCGTGGACTGTGAAAGCCGCCTCTCAGCTGGAGAAGCCGCGATACGTGATCTTTGCGCTGCAGACTGGCAGAAAAAATGCTGTGTCAAAAGATATTACTACATTCGACGACTGCAAATTGACCAACGTTAAACTCTATCTAAACTCGGAATTTTATCCCTACGATGATTTGAATTTAGATTTCGATAAAAATAGATTCGCCCTCTTGTTCGATATGTACTCTCGTTTTCGCAAATCTTATTACGGATGTGATAATGATGATGTGCTATTAAACATTTCAAAATTTTTACATTGTGGTCCTCTCGCGGTTATCGATTGCTCGCGACAAAACGAGTCTGTCAAAAATTCCACCGTGGACGTGAGATTAGAGTTTGAGTGCAAGGAGGATATACCAGCAAATACTACCGCCTATTGTCTCATCATGCACGATCGCGTTGTTGAATATTGCCCATTGACCAACGTAGTTCATAAAATTACCTAAATCATCAAATATCCCCTCCAATGTCAAAAATATATAAAGATTGAGATTTTGACGATCGACAGCAGTCGTACATCGTTCCTGCAATCGTACAGTAATATTATCAGCATGATCGCGCCAACGTTTGTGGATCTGCAAGGATTCATTATCGGGAGAAACTTTGTCGTGAAGGAAGTAGCGATACTGAGAAATGGATTTGTTCTTTCTCACTACTTTTTTGCAAGTCCCGTAACATGGCGTGCGCTTACAAAATCTGAGAGATGCCAAGCTTGATGGCTAATCGGACATCACCATGGGCTTCAATGGGAGGATGGAAACGTTCCATACAGCTTCGCCAGGCGTTTGATTACGAGAGCTGTGATGGGTGCGGCGGAAGAGGAAAATGGAGCATCTCCTATCGTGTACGTTAAAGGACACGAAAAACGAGAATGGCTGGCCGATATACTTGACGATGATGCGAGAAACGACGTTATTATTGAGACCTTGGATGCGGACTATGAAGATATCATTTCGTTAAATAAGCTAGATGTTACTAATACTATGCGCTGTGAAAAACATTTGAAAAATTGCGCTTTACAAAATGTATTTAAAATATTCAATTGATGGACGAATCATCATAAAGATTCACTCAAACATTTTTTAGAATAAATTATTGTTAAAATATATTTTTATTCTCTTTTATTCTTCCCTTTTCGTCTTTCTTATCCCAGTATACGAGTATTAAATTTCAGTACGTGACGTTAGATAGCGGCGTCAGCCATCTTATCAGACTACATATGTTACATTTCAGTACATGGACATAGAGTTTAAATATTTGAATGATGTATAAATAATTGTTTTGTCGTTCAAAGCCGTTCGAAAGCTGTTCAATAGTCGTTCAATAGCCGTTCGAAAGCTGTTCAGAGCCGTTCGATAGCCGTTCGATAGCTGTTCAAAGCCGTTCAATAGCCGTTCGAAAGCTGTTCGGAGCCGTTCGATAGCCGTTCAAAGCCATTCGATAACCGTTCGATAGCTGTTCAAAGCCGTTCGACAGCCGTTCGATAGCCGTTCAATAGCCGTTCGATAGTGGTTTATCTATAATATATTATTCATATTTAAAAGACTTGTAGACAATTGTCCGCGGGAACGTGCTACCTTTGTTTTCTTATCAAGAGTTGAAAGTAAGCGTTCTTCGTAAGTGATTCATCCCCTACTCTAAAATGTTCGAGACAATGTCTGGCCTGTCGTGGCTGTCATAAAGTGTCCGACAGTCTGACAAATTAAAAGTGTCTTAAGTGTCTGAGTGTCTAAGTGAAAATATTCAAAATGCCGTCACTAATAAACTTGGTATTGCAACGGGGTCGATGGAACGCGGCATGGTGGGCGGAGGATCTCGCAATGGGGCTGTTGAGAGCCCTGTTGAATCTCGTAGTATTTCAAAGAGTAAGTAATATTTGTTTTATATTAAAATTATGTTTTATATTAAAATTATGTTTTATAATATATTAATTATTTATAATATATATTATAATTTGATTTAATTTAATTTATAGTACGACTTTACTCATGAGATCCGGATTCCCGGTTTCATTAACATAGCACATCGACAAGATGTGCGAATGTTGCGGCGGCAAGAGCACTATTTCCGCGAGGATGTGTGGGAGCATAACGGCCCCGACGGCCTCTATTTGGCGTTAAGACGTCTCTTCGGGCTCGAGCCCTACGAGGAAGACGTGGTGGAAGAACCGTGGGACGAGCCTCCGAGCAAGAGGTCGAAGAATTAATTGTAAGTATCTATTTTTTAAAAATTTTAAAACGTTCAAACTAGATATTTTAATAAGACTTGTATTTTTTCTGTTTCAGATGGAGCGTCGCCTTATTATTATATTATACATATTTTATATCTTTTTGTATATTTTATATTTTTATATTTTAATATTTTATATATATATATATATATATATTTTTAAACACACACACACACACACACACACACACACACACATACACACAATTATATTAAACATAAATTTTAAATAAATATTATTATTATTATTATATTTAAAAAAAATGTCGATTATTTCTGGGCCTCCTTCTCCCACGTCCATGCATGCCTCGCGCTGTCTCTCTCTATCTCCCACATGCATGCGAACGTCATCCTTTTCTCACGCCAATGCGGACGCAATCCTTTTCCTACACGTGTGCATGCCTCGCGCTATCTCTCTCACACCGCCTTGCAAACGCCGTATTATCCGCGTGCATCCTTCGCGCTATCTCTCTCTCTCTCTTTCTCCCAAGTGCATGCTTCGCGCCATCTCTCTCTCCAACTTGCATGCCTCGCGCCATCTCTCTCCAACGTGCATGCAAACGCTATCCTTGTCTTACGCTCATATGGACGCCTTGCGCTATCCTTCTCCCACGCCTCCTCGCGGCATCGCGTTCCCTCTTCCTCGCGGGTCCCTCGCCTATCGGTTTCGCCGCGATCCCCCTCTTCCCCGCGGGTCTCTCACCTATCGGTTTCGCCGCGGGTCCCCCTCCCCCCTCTCCGCGGACCCCTCGCCTACCGGTTAGGTTAGCGGGTCCCTCGCCTATCGGTTAGGACGCGGTCCCCCTCCCCCCTCTCCGCGGGTCCCTCACCTATCGGTTAGGACGCGGTCCCCCTCCCCCCTCTCCGCAGACCCCTCGCCTACCGGTTAGGACGCGATTCCCCCGCGTGACGTCATACCCCCCGCGCCGGTTTCCCCTCGCCCCTCACCCCCCCTCAGAGGACCTGCGTTAAAACCCGCATAGCTCTACTACTGGCGCGGGCTGCATATGCCCAAGTCGTTGAAAATCGGACATGAATTCGCGATATTCTGTCGCGATTTCCGGCTTATCGCGAAATCTGCGAAATGATGAATTGAGCAATTTTTTCGCGTGAATCTTTGAACTTCCGATTTCAATCGGAGGTCCCTTCTTGAACGGTAGCCGCACGACATACCGTCCGTCAGACTCGCGAGAATGCGTTAAGCGAAAATGACCTTCACATTGCTTTTCTTGCGGTGTGAGATGATTTTGTCGTGAGAGTTCCTTGGTCTCCCAAAACCGATGAATTATAAGATGAATAAGAAAATATAAAAAAATTTTAATTAAAAAAACTTGGCGCTGCTAAACTAAACATGCTAAAATTAGTGTATTCTTTAATACATTCACATTGCAGTTATTGTGATATAACCAAATTAAATATAATTCTAAATTAAATTTAGATCTAAATTAAATTTATTGTTTGTTGGTTTTAATATATACTTTAAAAGTTAGCAGCGCCAAGTTTTTTTAATTAAATTTTTTTTATATTTTCTTATTTCTATTGAACTTATTTTGAAACTCAGGTTTCTCTTAATAAAAATATAATGCGTTTTAATTTTATGCAGAGAATTTGTGTATAACATTTCTATAAATGCAAATTTGATTTTATGACAAATACTATTTCAAATTACAAATTCTCACAAACTGAATTGCTTCTAAGTACTTGACTAGTTAACTATTGATTTCACATTTAGTTTTTATTTCTTATATAAATTATTTTTTAGATATATACTTGGCGTATTTTTTTTACCTTTGTGAGGTTTTTTTTAATGGGATTTCACTGCTTTTTGTAATTATTCTTACTTTATATTAGTATATTAGTATAACAATAAATCACACGAAATTAATATCTGCTTTGATAAATAGCAATTGCTTATGAATCGTTAATTTTTAATTGTTATAGAAATCGAGTTTCAGATATCTTCTAATAATTTTCGTGATCGTATATAACGAGATACATATATAACAATAAATCACACGAAGTTAATATCTGCTTTGACAAATAGCAATAGCTTGTGAATCATTAATTATTAATTATCATCGAGATCGAGTTTCAGATATCTTTTAATAATTTTCGCGATCGTGTATAACGACACATGGAGCTGTTGCCTATTCGTTGTCACTGTATGAATGACAACAAAGCGAGACATTCCAAACACAATATAATAGCGCTATATATATCGCATACCGACACGCGTATTTGTTTACTTATTTGGCGGTATGATCATGTGGTGTAAAGGGGTGTACATATACACATATTCGCTTTTTCTCTCTCTGGCGCTCTCTCCCGCTCCCCCCTCTCCCGCTCCCCCCTCTCTCTCTCGCTCCCAACCTCCCGCTCTCTCTCTCTCCCGCTTTCTCCCCCTCTCCCGCTTTCTCTCTCTCTCTCTCCCTCCCTCTCTCCATCCCTCTCTCCATCCCTCCCTCCCTCCCTCCCTCCCCCTCTCTCTCTCTCTCCCGCTCTCCCCCGCTTTCTCCCCTCTCCTGCTTTCTCTCTCTCTCTCCCCTCTCCAGCTCTCTCTCTCCCCCTCTCCCGCTCTCTCCCCCATCTCCCACCCCTCTCTCGCTCTATCTCTCTCTCGCTCTCTTTCTCTCCCTCCCTCTCTCCCACCCCCTATCCCCCGCTCCCTCCCTCTCTCTCTATCGCTCTCTCTCTCCCTCTCTCTTCCTCTCCCTCCGTCTCCCTCCGTCTCCCTCCCTCCCTCTCCCTCTCACCCCCTCCCCCCCGCTCTCTCTCTCTCTTATTTATTATAAATTTTTAAAATTATAATTTCATAAAATAGTAATACACGAAAGAATTATCGTACATGAGCGATATGAACGCGCCTTGAGGGACAAAATCGCTTTGCGTGTGTGCGTGCGAGCATACGTGAGAGTCTGAACCTTATTATTATTATGAAGAAAAATGAAATGTCACATTTCTGGTATACGATTATCATTCCTCAGGATTGACTGCACCAATCTTATTCAAACTGGTCGCAATCAAAAGCTTGCATCCACATTGTATAAGAAAAGTGCCGTTAGATTTTTGATTAACGGCTTGGTTCCTGAGGAATTTTAATCGTAAGTTTATTAGACGTAAAACTCCGGATAAACTACTTGGTAGCGTCGCAGCCCCTGTACATAGGCAAAACGTTGACAAGCTGAAACGAATTTTTTTATATACTTGGCGTCGCGGCGCTACCGCGTCGCTTGATACAAGACACAAAAAATTAAATTTCGAAAATTAAAAAATTAAAGTTAAAAAAAATAAAAATTCAAAAATTAAGATTAAAAAAATAAATATAAAAAAATTTTATGCGCAAAAAAATTGACGTTAAAAAAATAAAAGCAAAAAAATTTCATGTGCAAAAAAAACTTAGCGCTGTTATTTCAATTGAAATTAACATTATGAATAAAATATAATACAAACTAAAATAACTTTACATAACAGCGCTGTTTTTTTTTGCACATGAAATCTTTTTACTTTTATTTTTTTAACGTCAATTTTTTTGCGCATAAAATTTTTTATATTTGTTTTTTTAATCTTAAATTTTGAATTTTTATTTTTTTTAACTTTAATTTTTTAATTTTCGAAATTTAATTTTTTGTGTCTTGTATTTTCTTTTCTTGAATATACGATTGAGTATATTTGAATTAAATAAATATGAATAATTATTTATATCTAAATAATTTATTATTTGTATATATGTATATAAATATTTTAAAAATATATAATAATTATACATTTGTACGTTCAATTTTAAGTTTTACACCCTCCCTTATGCCATATAAATTTTATTGCATTTTATTTGCTTCTGCAAATAGAATAGAATGCAATGTTAAATAGATAAAAGAATGCAAAATTTCATATTTTTAATATTTTCTGCATCTTACATTAAATAGATCTACTCTAGTTATAAAAAATAATTCAACTGAATATTATGCATTATATTTTTCTAAATTTACTTAGCGTGATTTTTTGATTTCACTTCTTTTTGATGCTAATATTTTAAGTTTCTTTCCATGTTATTAATACAGATAAAATATAATTTATAAATATAATTATTGAGAAGATAATATTTTTGTTCGAGAGCGACCCGAAAATTTTAGCGCGAAGGAACGCAAGGATTTACTGAGCGACTTAGCGTCACAAAAAGCACTCACGAATTTGTAGTTTGGTGTCTTTAAGGGGATCCAAAAGTGACGGCCGAACTCCGACGGGTTAGCGCCCTCATCCAAGCGTAACTAAAATTATCGATAATACCGACCGAAATTATCGATAATATCAATAATTTTAGTTCCGCTGTTACCGATATGAATATTTTTGCATGTTCTATGCATATTTGAAAGAGAATTGTGTTCAATATGTTGAAATCGGACAACATCGTGTATTTCTACTGCTCTATTGCCTCGCACGCATATCTAAGCGTATTTAAGCGTATAGATAACAGTATAATATAGACGTGTCTGCCTTTATCACATATTTGAACATAATTTCACATTGTTCATACGGGCTATGTGTCTTCCCATATATCTTCCAAGAGGAATAACATTTGGTTAGGTGTTATATATATAATTGTGTATATATATATGTATATGTATAATATGTACATAGACGTATACAGATGTATGTGTATTATGAATATTATCATGTAACTTTCTATAAGTTGCGATCTATGTATTATTTATACAAATATATATTATATTGTCTTTTTTTTGTTCGTATACATAAATGTTTATATATTTGTAATAAAGATTTATAATACATTGTTTGTCTCCATCGCAACAGAATAATATATCGCCTCTGGCATATATTTTTTAACACACACGCAAATCGCATCTAGTGTGAAATAACAACCAGCTCACGAATTGATCGCCTCTGGCATATATTTTTTAACCAAAGCAAACATGCAAAACGCATTTGGTGTCAAATATTCTTAAAACAACCAGCTCACAAACTGACCGCCTCTGGCATATATTTTTTAACACACATGCAAATTGCATCTAGTGTAAATAACAACCAGCTCACGAATTGATCGCCTCTGGCATATATTTTTTAACTAAAGCGAACATGCAAAACGCATTTGGTGTCAAATATTCTTAAAACAACCAGCTCACGAACTGACCGCCTCTGGCTAACTAACTACTGTAGCACTAACTACTATTCTAAAATACAAATATAATAAATTTTCAATAAAATATCAAAATAAGCAAAAGACTGCGTTTTTATTTTTCAGAGATTTATGTTATATATTCGGCATTATTTATATATATACACTGTGTGTACACACACGCGCGCGCGCACACTACCGGGCGTACGTCGGTGAACCGCGCTGTAGCTATAACAGCTGAGCGCTCACGCACACTACCAGGCGTGCGGCTCACCGACGTGCGCCCGGCTAAAGATAGGCGATGATTGACTTGTGTATATACAGGGTGTCCGGTAAAGATTGTGCCAACGCTCGTGAGCGGGTAGAGCACAGTAATCTGAACAGAAAAGTCCTGTAACATTTTTTTCCATAACGCTTCATAAAGGAGTTATTATTGAGTAAAGTCTGATCAATCAGCGCCGACTTTTAGCCGGGCGCACGTCGGTGAGCCCCGCGCTGCGAAGTGTGCGCCGCCGCACACTACTAGGCGCGCGGGGCTCACTGACGTGCGCCCGGCTAAAAGTCGGCGCTGATTGATCAGAATTTACTCAATAATAACTCCTTTATGAAGCGTTATAGAAAAAAAATGTTACAGGACTTTTCTGTTCAGAATAACACCCTCTACCTTCCCTTAAAGGGTGTTGCGCGAATTTTCGGACACCCTGTGTAAATATACCTTATATATAAATAATACTAACTTCTTGACCCTTATTCTTTTTAAGGAAAGTCTTCGGACAGAGAGAGGCAAGCGTTTATCATTATATTTTTGTCCCATTATGTGGACACACTATATATTAAAAATTAAGAACACAAAAACACAGTTTTTTGACTTCAACGTGTTATAACGCGTTATAACGGTTGAGAGCGCGATAATCTCTTGTTACGCATATGTACAAAACAGACGCGACAAACTGAGAGTATGTTTCCATCGAGGGTTCGAATCGGGTCAGAGTCGAGTCAGAGTCGGGTTGGGGTGAGCGTTCTTACGGTGGAAACATCCCATTGGGTGGAGTTCAACTTTAAGTTTGGTGTTTCCACCGTAAGAACGCTCATCCCAACTCGACTCTGACTCGACTCTGACCCGATTCGAACCCTCGATGGAAACATACTCTGAGACTGAGCTGCCGCGCACTGATATGATCGCGTTCGTCTGTTTGCATGTGTGTGTGCGTACAGCCGACTTACTGCCGGATACGTACATACTTACGTACTGACTGCTATAGATATCGCGTTATGATGAAAATGAAAACTAATACACATCTTTATAAATGTTTATCTTAATAAATGAATATTGTACAACCGAATAAAAACATTGTTTTTATATTGCTAAATTAATTTTATACATAAAAACATTATTTATATTTAACGAAAACATTATATAAAATTAATTATATGGTGTTATAGCCCGAAAAGGCTATACACGAATTAATAGATATATAGTATTTTAGAGATATTATTTTATACGATAAGACATTGCTCAACGTGTAACGCGAATACAGATCACGTTACGAACGTTGACCGAGCGAAGCGCTGACAACGCGAACCACGCGTGAAGCCCGAGCGACCGCGCAATCACTCATTACGAAAACGCGGAAATCAAGGCAAGCGAAATTAATGCATTGCGAAAATGCAAGCAAAGAAGTCCCTTAAAACTCCTTAGCTTGCATCCGGATCTTGCCGCAAAAATCGAGCGACACAACACATGGTCTTGTCGCTAACCGATCCCCTCCTGGGAAACCAAGGGGAGATAATAAAAAGACCCATCGCTAACGATCGGCGGGCAGTCTTGATCATCAATTAATATTACGCGGGCAGTCAATAACGCTTTACGGAAAACTATTAAATTAACGCCACGCAGTCGGCAGAAAGAAATACGAAAGATCGAGAAGTGAGTCTCGCGACCGAAACTCGACTCCAGACACGCGCACGCCAAGATATCCGATATCGCGATACGCGACGCAAGTGACGTGCGGGAACCTTGTAATTAAACAAAGTTACGAATAAAATATATATATATATATATATATTTATTCCAAATACAAAGGTGTCATTTCTATTTATAATAAACCCGTGAGTTACTCGGGCGGCGCCCGAATTTCCAAATTCCATCCGGCAAACGATCCTAACTACCGTGCCTCTCCGGAGGCATAACATAATTTGGTGGCAGCGGTGGGATCTGCCGGGGCATCGCCAGAGCTCACTCAAGACCTGCAAAAGACACGGTTGTGTTAAAAGAAGCGGGCACGCCAGCAATCAATTCAATTGAAGTTGACGGACGGAAGCAGCAGCCAAGCCTTCCCCAAGACCTGCAAAGCACCCAGGGTGTAAACAGGACAGGCACGCCAGCACACGTAAAACGTAAGCTGACGGAAACCATAATCGACGGAAGACAACGCAAGGACAACAGAACGAGCATCGCCACAACAGCTGTAGCAGAAACGTGAGCCGCCAAGCATCGCGACCTACGATAACTCTACGGACAACGCACCGACGCCGGACAACGACCGCCGTACGACGAGCATCGTCAGCCGTATCAGCCGCCGAGCGAAGGACTGCAGCGTCAGCAACCTACTGACATAGCGAGCGATCATGCGAGCCGTCATAATATTGTAAGTCCGAAAAAATTTAATAATTATAACTGCGTGAATGTCGGAAGGTTCGAATATACCGAAACCGATAGCGAACCGATCGTGGTTACTGAGCGAACCAGCCCGACGAGCGATTAACTTAAGCTTAACACCGCGAGAAAATCTTTATAACGTGCGAAAAAACTTAGAAACGCAATACTCGAGCGAAAGCGAGCCCGAGTTACCGGAAAACGTCGTCACAGAACGCGAATTTCCATTTAACAATTTGGACGAAAGCCTACTCCCGCGTAATACGACTGACCCCACTGACAACGCTCAACGCGAGACTAGACGTACGCGACCGTACATTAGCAGAACTCCAAGTAGAGTATCTTTACGGCGCGAATTTTCATTAACTTCCTACGAGAGCGATCTGTTCGATCCGGAAGAGATTTATAGCCAACAGGAAAATAATATGGCCGAATCGCGAAATCCGCACGAACGTACTCCCGCAAATCTGCCGCGAGGCGCGGTAGACGAGGAAATAGAAAACATGCGGCAATCCATCCGCCAAATGGACCGAAATATAGCGGAGGCCGACCGCACGCCGCCTCCCGAGATCAACCGCGAAGAAAGAGGAGATTATACACAGATAATCCACATTTTGAATGAAATACGCGCAGACATCCATTCGTTAAATATACGAGTAACGCGACTAGAGAGCGCGGACGCGCAATTACCCCGTCATACAGACACTAGCAGGGAAAACGATAACGATGGGTTTGAACCAACATATGGGCGAACGAGACGCGATATCAGAAATCGACGAAGCGTCGCCCCGAATTATCTACCGTTAAAGGAAGCGAGAATAATGATCCCCGAGTTCGACGGAACCTCGCGACATAAATTGCAGGAATTTTTAAACGCGTGCAAATACACTGTTCAGAACATAAACCCAGCAGACGAAGAATCGTTAATTCAAGCAATCTTATTTACAAAATTAAAAGGGAAAGCGATGCAGGACTTTGAGACGCGAGATATACAAACGTTCGACGAATTAAAGCAGCAACTCGAGACTTGTTACCAGTCGAAACAAAGCACGACACATTTACAGATCGAATTCAACTCGCTAAAACAAAAGCCGAATGAAACTGCGCAAGCTTTCGGACAACGCGTTGATTTACTAGCAATGAAATTATACGACTCGATGATCGAAGGAAAAGAGCAATCCGCATTATCAAAACGCACGATTCAACAAACAATCCAAGCGCAGGCATTAATAAATTACCAGATCGGGCTACACGACGAATTACAAGTGCTCGTACGTGCGCAGCGATATACGACGCTCCAAGAAGCGATAACGGGCGCGAGCGCCGAAGAAAAACTCAGACCGGGAACAGCGAGAACAAGTAGTTTTGTTAATAAAAATAAAACCGAATCAAGTTACTCGCGAAATAGTCGAAATCCGACACCGCAATGCTTTAAATGCGGAAAAAACGGACATTACGGACGCGATTGTCGAAGTAGCCGATATGCGCTCCCGAAACCGGAAAAACCCTCGCGAATAAACGCAATAAGTAAATACTGCTCGCATTGCAAGAGAACAGGACACAGCCGCGACGAATGCTGGAGCCTAAACGGAAAACCGAAACATAGTACAGATAAACTAAAAATCGGAAATCAGCAAAAAACGCGCGAAGAAAATATACGCGACCGAAAGAAATCGCGACGACAGAAAAGGAACGCCGATAGCGCAAGTAGCAGCAGCGAAGACGAGCAGGATGAAGCGAGAAAGAAACAACCGCGACCTGCATCTGAGTATCGCGTTACACATATTAAAGATATGCCACGCGCACAGAAAAAAACGGATTTATTGCTAATAACATTACCAATGCGACAAGCAAAAGACGGAAAAATACAGATGTTGTACGACTCAGGGTCGACCATCTCATTAATAAAATTGAAACATTTAAAGGATGACACACTAATACATGAAGGTAAAATCGCGCTCACAGGCATAACCGGGCATAAAGTACACACCATAGGAAAAATGTACGCCACGATTAAGATAGAAAATCACAAGGTAAAACATGCATTTTACGTTGTAAGAGACGACATTCCAATAGAATATGAAGGAATAATAGGAATTGATTTCCTTCGACAACATTCGGTATCCTGTGATTATAATCGAAATCAATTAAAAATAGGAGAAGCCGTGCTAAGATTCCATACGTTTAACAAAACAATCCTAAAACCGCGCAGCGAAACCATCGTAAAAGCGATGACGAAGCAAAATCGGATAGGAATAGTACGAGCAGAGGAAACAGCTCCAGGAATCTACCTTGGAAACTGCTTAGTAGAACCGAAGGATTACACGTGTCCTGTTAGTATCATAAATACAACCGATACGGAAGTCGAGATACAGACGCCGAACGTCACCCTCGAAAACATAGAACGCGAAATCGAATCCAAAATACACACGATACAAGCAAGAAAAAATTTTAAGCCTACTAGGTCGAGACAAATCTGACAACTACTACGCACGCAACATTTAAATACGGAAGAAAAACAGGCACTCCTACGGATATGCGAAGAATATTGCGATACCTTTCAGTTGGACGGAGAACCACTGACGTGCACCGCGACGGTAGAGCACGAGATAAACACGCGCGCTGATACCTCGCCGGCGAACACGAGACCGTATCGTCTTCCCGATAAGCACAAGACGGAAGTAAATAAACAAGTGCAAGAAATGCTGAAAAACGGCATAATCCGAACAAGCGCGAGTCAATGGAACGCACCCTTATTAGTGGTACCGAAAAAGGCCGACGCATCCGGAAAACCTAAGCTCCGAGTAGTAGTAGACTTTCGGAAGCTAAACGATTTAACAATAGGCGATTCATTTCCACTGCCCAATATCACCGAGATACTGGACCAGTTAGGAAACGCTAAATATTTTACCACACTAGACTTAGCGTCAGGATATCATCAGATACCGATGGCTGAGCAGGATAAACAAAAGACAGCTTTTTCAACGCCTTACGGACACTATGAATTTAATAGAATGCCGTTTGGATTGAAAAATGCGCCAGCAACATTCCAGAGACTAATGAATTCAATTCTAACCGGAATGCAAGGACTTAAATGTCTGGTTTATCTAGACGACATCGTCATATATGGAGCGAGCCTAGAGGACCACAATAAAAGACTCAAGGAAGTACTGCAGAGACTCCGAGAAAATAATCTAAAGTTGCAACCAGATAAATGCGAATTTTTGCGCAAGGAAGTCATTTATCTAGGACACATAATTTCGGAGAATGGGATATCTCCGGATCCGTCAAAATTAACGGCAATAAAGGAATTTCCGACGCCGAAGAAAGTAAAAGATATACAATCTTTCATAGGACTAGCCGGATACTATAGAAAATTCATAGAAGATTTTTCAAAAATAGCCAAGCCACTGACGAAATTAACGAAGAAAACGGAAAAATTCGAGTGGACTATGGAACAGCAAAATGCTTTCGAAATACTAAAAGGAAGATTAATGACAGCGCCAGTGCTAATGTATCCAGATTTCAACCAAGAATTCATAGTGACGACTGATGCTTCCGACTATGCAATCGGAGCAGTATTGTCACAAGGAAAAGTAGGTAACGACCGGCCAATTGCTTACGCCAGCAGAGTTTTATCGCGGGCGGAGCAGAATTACAATACAACCGAGAAAGAATTATTAGCGATTGTATGGGCTGTAAAACATTTTAGGCCATACGTATACGGTACGAAATTTAAAATCGTAACCGATCACAAACCATTAATCTGGTTATTTAATGTGAACGATCCCGGATCGAGATTGATCCGATGGAGATTAAAACTCGAAGAATATGATTATGAAATCATCCATAAAGCCGGACGAGCGAACGCGAACGCCGATGCACTGAGCCGCAATGTAACAAGAGAAGCGCATGAAACAGAAGAGGAAGAACGAGAGATCCTCGCAATAGAAGAAGAAACAAACTCCGACGAAGAAAAAATATACACGGAGGAAGACAAGAAACAGATATTATATGAATATCATGATGCACCCACAGGAAGACATCAAGGAGTTGAACGAACGATAAAAAGAATCCGCCTAAATTACAATTGGCCAGGAATAACAAAAGATGTAGAAAAATAAATTGCAAAATGCGAATTGTGCCAAAAAAAATAAACTATCGCGAAAAAATAAAGTACCGTTAATAATCACGGATACGCCTACTAAACCTTTCGAAAAATGCGCGTTAGATATTGTAGGACCGCTAACAGTTACAACAAACGAAAATAAATATCTCTTAACATTCCAAGACAATTTAACGAAATTCAGCAAAGCGATACCGATTCCAAACCAAGAAGCGAACACGGTCAGTAAAGAATTCGTTACAAAAATTGTACTTGAACACGGAATACCGGAAAAAATTTTAACGGATCAAGGCACAAATTTCCTCAGCGAAATATTTAAAAATACATGTAAATTATTAAAAATAAATAAAATACAAACAACTGCCTATCATCCGGAAAGTAATGGCGCGTTAGAACGATCGCATCGAACATTAGCGGAATATTTAAGGCACTACATAAACGAAGACCAGACAGACTGGGACGAATGGATACCGTTCGCAATGTTCACATACAACACGACGCCACACACAGCTACGGGGTATACACCCTTCGAATTAGTCTACGGGCACCAAGCGGACTTACCTTCGTCACTGACGAGACCGCCTAAACCGACATATAATTACGACGATTACGCGCAAGAATTGAAAGAAAGGCTAAGGGCAACGAATCAGCTCGCAAAAGAGCATATCAAAGAAGAAAAATTTAAAGCCAAAAAACAGTACGACAAAAGTACTAAAGAAATAAAATTTAAAGTCGGCGACAAGGTATTAGTACATGACGAGACGCTCCGACGCGGACGATCTAAGAAACTTGAATCCCTATGGACCGGACCGTACGTAATAATCGAGAAAAATTCGGACGTGAATTATACAATTAAGAAAGGAAGAAAAGCGGTGCGCATGCATACAAACAAATTAAAGCAATTTATAGAGAATTAAAATAAAATAAAAAACGTACCTATTCGTTGTTGGAACGACCGACCAATCGCATCTGATACAAAGCGCGACGAATCTGCGCTCTCGCACGACCTCCTTCTTCGAATTCACGGAGGGAAGGACGGAGATGATCATCGAAAATGCGCCCTCGAAGGCGTATAGGCATATTCCGCCACAGCCGTTGCAACATTGGAACAAATTCATCGGGAGGCTCATAACGTGGCACCCAAGCAGCATGGTCGGACCCGTCGTCCACCTCATCCAAATCCGTTTGAGGCACAATAACAAGCACTGCACCATCATCATCACTATCGAAATCTTCCTCCGAAGAGGGAAAATAACGCGAGCGATCAACGATATTCGCACAAACCATGTTAGTGGTATACTCAGTAAAATACAACTGAATAAGAACCACACGAAAAAGGCTAAAGCCAGCAAGAAGAAAACTTAAACTCATAAAATGAGAGCCGATAAGACGGTTATATGAAACATTTTAATATGAAATTACAGGATACTCGTCAGCTGGAACAGTCGACAGGCCGAAAGTCGCACGGGGCAACATGAAACGGATTCACCTTACAAGGTCCAAGAATTCCTACACAACCCCGGCATATATTTCGAAAAGATCGGACAATTACAACAAGCTACAAAAACGTGGAAACTAGTTATTAAATTAGATATAACGACAATAAATGACAAAGTATGGCAAATAAACCAATACATTCAACAAACTAACGAGATGTGCGAACAAATAAAGTCAGAATTCCACCATAAACGCACTTGCGATAATTTAAAGGAAATCGTAAAAAACGAGTCGAAACAATTAACGAAATTGATCACTCTAATAAATACGCTATATAAGACACGGACGAACGGACGTAGAGGTCTCATCGACGGAATAGGCGAAATAGCGAAAACATTGTTCGGTACAATGGACGCGAACGATAGAGAATTAATAAACGAACAATTAAATCTCTTACAAAATAATCAGCAAACCATTCAACATGTCGCGAAAAATCAAATAAAAATCTTAAATAGTACAATAGTACACCTAGATAAACTAGAAAATATATTAGACCATAACGGTAAATTACTAAATCATTATGTTCGAGAATATAGTACTCGCGAAGAAATAACCGAACATTTTACGGTAATCATCGCGATGATAACAGATTTAATTCGGGACGCGAAAGATGTAATGGAATATCTTACGTATGTACGCAAGGGCACTATGCATCCCGTACTAACACCTATTAGCGACATTATAACACAATTAAAAGAAGCAGCTATCCAATTACCTCACGGTTTATATTTCCCTTTCGAAATTCGAAACGACGAATGGTTAGCACTAGAAGAATATATTAAAATAACTGCATACTGTGAAGGATCAATCATATTTACTGTATTGCAATTCCCACTAATCTCACAACCAGTATACGATATAATAAAGGTAACCCCATTACCTACGTACGATCATAAAAATATATTTACGCACGCGGAAATAAACCACGAAATAATCGTAGTTAATAGAGAAGGATTAACGTATATCATAATAACGGAGGACGACTTAAAAAAGTGTATCCAAATAAATTCCAGATACATATCTGAGAAAACGCAACCAATACACCGTATTAATCCAAACGCGCCGTGCGAAATACAAATGTACTTGCAACCACAAAACCAAAACGAGGCTTGCAAAAGTAAACATGTAATTGCGACAGAAACGATATGGATACCGTTGCAACAGCCACTTACTTGGCTATACTCAACTGTACGCGAACAATCAATAATAATTCAATGCGAAAATTATAACGAGATTAGAAAAGTAATTAAAGGAACAGGGCAAATTACCCTTCAAAATAAATGTAAATTAATAACAACAGAAATGACGATCCAACCAAAAGAAGTCATACAAGGTAGCGAAATAGAAACGTATTTACCGGAAATTAATATTACATTTATACGAGACAATACAGACGTACTAGACACGAAACAACAAAACATCGTACAGCATTCAGAATTAACGGAATTAAAAAATAAACTAAAGGATATAAACAACGATTTGCAAAATACTAACGACAAATTCTTTACGAAAAAACAATTCGTATATCCTATGGCGACAAGCGGAATAACCACAATAATTATAATAATATTAATAATTTATATAATTATAAAAAATAAAAAGAAACATACGAAACGACCGTCAGTCAGGATATACGAGGAAGACGAACCACGTATGTCCTACGGATTCCCAAAACCCATATTAAAACGTAGTTTAAGTACACGATTTTAGATAAGTATAGGAATAATAAGAAACGATTATACCTCATATTGTATACGGGAAAAATGTTGTAAATTAGAATAAGAAAAAAAAATAATTTTGTTTGTTTTGCGAAAAACGTCACTTTTACACCTCCGTTTTTCTTTTTTTTTACGGGGGAGGGATGTTATAGCCCGAAAAGGCTATACACGAATTAATAGATATATAGTATTTTAGAGATATTATTTTATACGATAAGACATTGCTCAACGTGTAACGCGAATACAGATCACGTTACGAACGTTGACCGAGCGAAGCGCTGACAACGCGAACCACGCGTGAAGCCCGAGCGACCGCGCAATCACTCATTACGAAAACGCGGAAATCAAGGCAAGCGAAATTAATGCATTGCGAAAATGCAAGCAAAGAAGTCCCTTAGAACTCCTTAGCTTGCATCCGGATCTTGCCGCAAAAATCGAGCGACACAACACATGGTCTTGTCGCTAACCGATCCCCTCCTGGGAAACCAAGGGGAGATAATAAAAAGACCCATCGCTAACGATCGGCGGGCAGTCTTGATCATCAATTAATATTACGCGGGCAGTCAATAACGCTTTACGGAAAACTATTAAATTAACGCCACGCAGTCGGCAGAAAGAAATACGAAAGATCGAGAAGTGAGTCTCGCGACCGAAACTCGACTCCAGACACGCGCACGCCAAGATATCCGATATCGCGATACGCGACGCAAGTGACGTGCGGGAACCTTGTAATTAAACAAAGTTACGAATAAAATATATATATATATATATATTTATTCCAAATACAAAGGTGTCATTTCTATTTATAATAAACCCGTGAGTTACTCGGGCGGCGCCCGAATTTCCAAATTCCATCCGGCAAACGATCCTAACTACCGTGCCTCTCCGGAGGCATAACAATGGATTATTCTGTATAATTAATAATAATTGTATTATTTTTGTATATTACATATTATATACTATATACAAGGTGTCCCTTAAAATTTCAAAATTTAAATTTTGCAATGGAATAATTCTGGAAATATTAAATAACATAAATTTTTATCAATTTATTTTTAAGCAGTATTTTCTAAAATGTAATAGCTTTCACTTTACAACTTATGATTTAGATGATCGCCTGTGATTCGTGCGTCTAATAATTGATAACCGAGCATTTAAAGTTTCACTTACTCTATATATAATACAATAATTAATTGATAAATTACCAAACTTTAATTCATGCGTGAGAGAGTAATATACATGTACGCACTAACATATCGCAATTTCTAATATCTTTTTTCTTTCGATCATACACTTACTCTGTTTCTCTCTGTATCTCTCTTTCTAATCGTTCGCTTACTACGTACTGCATATCGCTTAGCTTTATTTTTCTAGCATATTTGCTTACGCGTTTACTCGCGCTTCTCTCTCTCTCTCTCTCTCTCTCTCTCCTTTTGTTCATTCATTATTCTTTCATTCTCATTATTATATTTTTGTATTTGTTCAACATTTATTGTTCTATTTTATTTTTATCTCTACACGTAAATAAATAAATTTATTTATTTTTATTTTAAATAGCATAAATGAGATATACAATACGTTATTTTCTTTTTTTATTTCACTATATATAGTTAATACAATACATAATTACGTTTCACTTTAGTTAAATACAACATGCACATACAAAAATACACACGCACACGCACACATACATAATACTTTTTTTATTTATAAAATATACAATATCTTATTTATGCTTTATAAAATAAAGATGAATAAATTAATTTATTCTCATATAGGAAAACAAGAATAGAAAGAATAAAAGTCGAACAAATAAAAGAATATAATAATGGGAATGAAAGAATACAATAAAGAACAAGCAGAGAAAGAGAGAGAGAGAGAGAGAGAGAGGACGAATGAGGAGCAAGCGAGATAGCTAACATGAAAGACTTCCGAAGTTTCGCTCGCGAGACTCGCTTTATCTATAATCTCTCGCGTTATATATCGTTACTGCAAAATTTTTGTTTTTCGCGCTTATTGATCCTAAAATAATTACATTGAATTAATGATATTTTACCGATTAAAATGATACCAAACACGATATAAATCGGGTAATTTTTAATCAATTATGTAATTAAAATTATGATTACTTATTTCATTAAAAATAATCCGATTTATGTCATACTTAGTGTCATTTTAATCGCAAAAATGTAATTAATCCATTACAATTATTTTCAGATATATAAAATGCGAAATACAGAGATTTTATTTTTTATAATAAGATGACATATACACGTCAAAGATTACAGATAAAGGGAGCCTGGCGAGCGAGACTTCGGAACTCTTTGATGTTTGTCATCTCGCTTGCTCCTTCATTCTTTCTTGCTCTCGCTTTTGTCGATTCGATAGCATCGGGGATCTTTCCTTATGTATAAAATATAAACATTTTACAAAATAAAAACTGAAACTTACATTTTGGATGTTATTAATATGAATATAATTATAATGGATTAATGAGATTCTTGCGATAAAAATGATACTAAACACGACATAAATCGTATAATTTATAATGAAATAAGTAATCATAATTACATATAATACATAATTGATTAAAAATAATCCAATTTATGTCATGTTTGGTATCATTTTTATCGCAAGAATCTCATTAATCCATTATAATTATATTCATATTAATAACATCCAAAATGTAAGTCTCAGTTTTTATTTTGTAAAATGTTTATATTTTATACATAAGGAAAGATCCCCGATGCTATAGAATCGACAAAAGCGAGAGCAATAAAGAATGAAGGAACAAGCGAGATGACAAACATCAAAGAGTTCCGAAGTCTCGCTCGCCAGGCTCCCTTTATCTGTAATCTTTGACGTGTATATGTCATCTTATTATAGAAAATAAAATCTCTGTATTTCGTATTTTATATATCTGAAAATAATTGTAATGGATTAATTACATTTTTGCGATTAAAATGACACTAAATATGACATAAATCGGATTATTTTTAATGAAATAAGTAATCATAATTTTAATTATATAATTGATTAAAAATTATCCGATTTCGTGTTTCGTATTATTTTAATTGGTAAAATATCATTAATTCATTGTAATTATTTTCGGATCAATAAGCGCGAAAAACAAAAATTTTACAGTAACGGTATATAACGCGAAAGATTATAGATAAAGCGAGCCTCGCGAGCGAGACTTCGGAGGTCTTTCATGTTAGCTATCTCGCTTGCTCCTCATTCGTTCTCTCTCTCTCTCTTTCTCTGCTTGTTCTTTATTGTATTCTTTCATTCCCATTATTATAATCTTTTATTTGTTCGACTTTTATTCTTTCTATACTTGTTTTCCTTTATGATAATAAATTAATTTATTCATCTTTATTTTATAAAGCATAAATAAGATATTGTATATTTTATAAATAAAAAAAGTATTATGTATGTGTGCGTGTGCGTGTGTATTTTTGTATGTGCATGTTGTATTTAACTAAAGTGAAACGTAATTATGTATTGTATTAACTATATATAGTGAAATAAAAAAAGAAAATAACGTATTGTATATCTCATTTATGCTGTATAAAATAAAAATAAATAAATTTATTTATTTATTTTTATTTAAGGAGACGAGAATAGAAAGAATCAAAGTTGAGCAAATAAAAGAATATAATAATGGAAATAAAAGAATACAATAATGAACGAGCAGAGAGAGAGAGAGAGAGAGAGAGAGAGAGAGAGAGAAGCGCGAGTGAACGCGTAAGTGAATATGCGAGGAGCATGAAGCTAAGCGATACGTAGTACATAGCGAGCGAGCGATTAGAAAGAGACAGAGCGTGACAGAGCATATGTTTGAGAGAAAAAAGATACTGCAATAATGTTAGTGCGTACATGTATATTAATCTCACACGCATGAAAGAGACGAAGATAGTACGATTATATCTGTGTTTGTCATGTACGATTGCAGCTCTGTCTATCGCGACATCACGCAACTAATCTACTGCTCTGTTTTACTCTTGAGCCTCCATCTCGCACACACACATATGCACGAAAATTTTATTTTGCAAAATCTTTTTTATAAAGCTTCTAAACTCGCTTCTCTAAGCTCACTTATACTCTTTGATGAAATGCCGAGTGCGGGGTTTACTGATTAGGCACGTGCAGATTACAAATCTTTTATATTAAGTAAATGTTGACGGCACAGGCCGATAACTAAACTGTAATTTTATCATTTTTTTCCACTTTTCATATGAAATGTTAAACTCCGCCCTCCGTTATTATGTATACTTTAATTGTGGAAAAGGATTTTTTGATATCTATAATCAACAAAAAGATTTTGCCAAATAAAGTTTTTATCGGTAAAACAGACCCTTTGGGATCCCCTTAATGATAAAATAAACTATTATCTCAAATTACGTAAAAAACGCAACAGTTTTACCCAGTAATTAACACGATGTAAGAATAATCACAGAAAGTTCAGAAAAGTTAGAAAAGAGATTGTCCAGAAACGAGCGGTAGTCTTAAATGCGGTATATCACAAAGAAAGCGGTTATCAAAAGAATTGCGGTTATCAAAAAAATAGCGGTTATCAAAGCGGTAAATCGTAAGCGGTTACTCTACGCGTTTTCAGCGAGTGTCCGTCTTTTTTGAAAGCGGGCTCTTTTATATGAGCTCTTTGCTCGCTCGCTGCCAATCAAGTTTGAACCACAGTGTTCGGTTCGAATATCTGGAGCGGCGCCGAGCTTTATTGGCCGCCACTCGAAATTTCGGCGCGAGATGCGACTTAGCGCGAGTGATTGGCCGGTGGCCCGTGCGTCACGGCCTACGTCACGGCCTCGCGCGCCGGCTGCCGTTTATCGCGCGGCCAACCGTCAAAGTTGTTTGCCTGTTTTATTATTGAACTTGTTTGTCACATGGGCTTCAAAAGTCAAAAAACACCAAAAAACCTGAAATAATAATAGCGATAAGAATATTGTTTTTCGACTTTGTTCGCGATGGAATGACAATGCGAAGCCCATGTTACAACGATTAAATTAATTTACATTTAATTTAATACAATCTCAAACAATTTTTGATATGGATTTCCATTTTTGTAAATGTAAAAAATATAATTAATAAATACAATTTTTGAAAAAATAATATTTTTGATGACGTTTTCATAAAGGACTATTTTGATTGGAGAAAGATATACTTAGCGCTTTTTTTTACATCTGTGATGTCTTTTTTAGGCGGATCTCACATATTTTTTCAAAGTATTTTGTGAGATATTAATAACATCAATGTAAAAAACTTATTAATATATATACACTATGAGTTTATAATATAATTAATATTAATAATATTTTTACTAATTAGAAACTGGAAATAAGCAATGAGAACCAAGTACAGGAAGTTGAGGTGCAAATAAAATAATATTTTTATAATTAATAAAAAACATGATTTTTATTTTCGGTTATCATATATATCTTAATAAGAATAATAAGAATAATAATAATAGTAATAATAATAGTAATAATAATAGTAATAATAGTAGTAATAGTAATAGTAATAGTAATAATAATAATAATGATAATAATGATAATAATAATAATAATAATAATAATAATAATAATAATAATAACTAATTTATAATTAATAATAAAAATTTTTCACAATGGTGGTGTGACCACCACGACCACCACGGTCACCGCGTCCTACGCGGCCACCGCGCCCATCGCGGCCACCGCGCCTACCGTGGCCACCGCGCCCATCAAAAAAGTGTCATCCACGTAGGGCGTACCACCTCGCCCTCGCCCTGCCGGCTCCGCGTCTGTATTGTACATCTAAAATAGAAAAATTTGTAATTATATTTATATTAAAAAGAAATAAAATTATAGAAGGTACATACAAAATTATAGAAGGTACATACAAAATTATAGAAGATACATACTTGGCGGGTTTGTATGGAGCTGCTCCTCTTCTTGTTGATGCTGTTGCGGCTGCTGCTGCGGCGGATGCTGCGGCTGCTGTTGCGGCTGCTGTTGTTGCTGCTGTTGCATTCGCAGCCGCTGCTCACTGAGCAGTAGTATAGGGGCCACTATAGCTAGACACAACAAACCCCCACCACCGACCCCGACCCCCTGCTGTGTGCCTGTCTGGCCACGCCCACCATAGGTACCTATGGAAAAAAGAGAGGACTCGTGGACGTCTACGAGACAATTTTTATTATTTAAAAAAGGGGGAGGGGATGCGTGGACGTCTACGAGATAATTTTAATTATTTTAAAAAGGGGGAGAGAATGCGTGGACGTCTACGAGATTATTTTAATTATTTTAAAAGGGGGAGGGGACACGTGAACGTCTACGAGACAATTTTTTATTTTTTTATTTTTCCTTTGAAATTTTTTTACTTTTTTATTTTTTTCCGGAGCGAGTGGAAATACTCGGGGTTCGAACCTGGGTCCTCCACATTTCCAGACAGGGTCCTAGTATGCTGGGCTAGCTGAAATCTTATTAGAATAAGGATTCGATGTAGTATTTGTAGAGAGTAGTCCTCCGGCATAGGGGACCCTGCGCTCTGATTGGCTTCCCTATAGTGGCCGGCAGTTTGATTGGATGAGGAGCATGTTTCTGAGTGAGAGGGAAAAACGTGGCAAAATAACACGTGTGTAAGAATCGGCAAGATGGCGGCCGCAGAGGATGGAGACGTCACGAGAATAGAAGGGGTCGTAAAAAGCAAGTCTGTACAGGTAGCGATTACGATGGTTTTAGAGCTTTATGACGTCACTTAGGTGAGGGGAGAAAGGATAGGAAAATAGTAAATGTTTTTATATAAGCGATTTAAAATAAAAAATTTTATTAAATATTAAACTTATATTTAAATGTAAATAATAATTTCGCAATGTACAAAACTTCTTATGTGCCGGAAAATATGCAAATTCGCTGCTATACAGGGTGTCCGACAAGTAAGTGACCAAACGAAAGGTGGAGGTAGATTGGGTCAAACTGAAAAGAAAAGTCCTATACCATTTTTTTTATAACGCTTAATAAAAGAGTTATTATCGAGTAAAATATGGCCCATCAGCGCCGACTTTTAGCCAGACGCACGTCAGTGAGCCGCCCGCCTAATAGTGTGCGTCGCCGTGGCGACGGAGCGCTCACGCACACTACCAGGCGTGCGGCTAAAGGTCGGCGCTGATTGGACAGACTTAATCAATAATAACTCCTTTATTAAGTGTTATAAAAAAAATGGTTCAGGACTTTTTGACTCGGTTTGATACAATCTGCCTCCACCTTTCGTTTGGTCACTTACTTGTCGGACACCCTGTATACATAGATAAAAACGAGAGTCGAGAAAAATTATCATTCTATTATATATCCGTATGGCAGCGAACAACGACTATCAATAAACCTACGTTTTGGTAATACAGGCTCACATACTTTAGTTTCGTCCCGTGTTACGATCTCATGAAATGCTGTGCGACGAATTGTTTTAAAACGTAGATTTATTGAAGTTCCAGCCAATTCTTCTTCGTTCTCTTCATTTTCTCGTATTCTCTCTTTAGTTAGCAATAAATTGCGGCGTTCTCACGACCTCGGTATTAGGTAAATTGGACCGCTGACCAAATTTGCCCCAAAAAGAATTTAAGCACAGTTTCGCGACATAACGTAAACCGGGATTCCGCGCGACGTTACGTTTATCAAGAACGATACCTTCGGTTTTCTCATACTCCCGCAGATATCTTTCTTTAGCATCGTCGTCGTTTTCCCCGCATTCGCTCGGCCACCCGCTGGCTTCTTGTTTAAGTTGCAAAAATGTATTTATATACTCGGCGAACAATCCACCTTGACGGGTCGTATGATCGAATTGACTAACTTTATATTGCCAAATCTCACTTACAGCCGTCACGAGATAACTCTTTTCGACGGCCTTGCGTAATTCGCAAGACACCCACGTACCCTCGAATTCGCGTTCCTTAACATTGTTATGCGTACAGGCCAATTGTGACGATGTTTCACAGCAACTGCGACATAATGCAAGAAGCAATTTTCCCTGCGTGCGATATGGGAGTACAGGATGAAATAAATCAGCGGTGGGAGTACTTTGCACCGTATGAGACCTTTGATCGTATTAAAATTATAATTCGGTGCCCTCCCGATTAATGCGGAACATTCCTCGCCGAAATAAATATCAGGATGACCGATCGGGAAAGCACCTGTCTTCAAAACATACGGGTACAAGGAACATACGTCCACGTATCGTATTTTTTCCATACCTGTAACCTCATAGCGCGTCACAATATTCCCCATGCGTCCGCTAAAAAATGCATCGCGCGGATCGAGCGGAGGCGTTTCCACCATCGGATGGTTCTCGAGATATTCGCGCATTTCGCGATTATCTCGCATATCGCGATCGAAAGAGCACTCCCACTTTCACAAAGTATTTCCGTTGTCGAAGTCTCCACGAGATTGCGAGAGTTCGCTCGTAACGTGAGTCAATCGTATCCTTGCAATCCGATGTAGAAAGTGGTCTATCGCGATTCATAGGAAAGCAAGACGGGCATCCGTGCCAAACACATCTGTGAAATTGTAGTACATGACGTTGAGGCGTCTCTGTATCAGGCGTTTCGTAATATCCATCGACGAGCGTACCGTCGTTTGTACGATATTCGCGTGCGTGCCCTGCGTGCTTTATAGAATATCCGAGCTCACGTTCCTTCCATATCAACCACTGCAGAGCTTTACGGGAATGATTAGTTGCTTTTCTGTATCCGCCAGTTGGAATGACGCCTATCGTATTTTGTTGCAGAAAGTTTTTCCGGAAAACAGTCATGCACGTCGAAGCAATCGTCGTGCATTCCTCGAACGCACATACATTTCCACGATCAATAAAAATTTTTCTGAACGCCATACATGCTTGTCGAAGAATATCAACGTCGGTACGACAATAGCGAATGATCTCGCGTTGGAAATCGAACACAGTGTTTTTTTGTCGCATATCAGCATGTCATACAAGAAAGCGTTCGCGCTCTTCCGATTTCATTGTCTCCGGAGAATAATAATGCGTGTCAGGCAAGGGGCCGACATATGATTGATTTCCGACAGTGTTAAACAAATGCGGAAAAATGCCTTTATCCGACGTATCCTGTAATCCGAAAGCCTTCGGTAACTCGGATAAGCGCATCGGCATATAATTAACACTGTCGATGAATTTCGTATGTCCTACCGTTAACACCACGATCTTTGTACCGTTTAATATTAATTTAAGTTCTAAGTTATAACGATTTTCAACAATATACTTTAAAATAAATTGCGCGTCGAACGCTTTCGCATTATGCGCTATGCAAAAGATCCGCTTAAAGTATTTTGTCATACGCGTTGCAAAATCGACAAATTGTTTCACAGGATCGTGTCGAAATACGAACTCTCGCACCCCGCACCATCGGCATCTCGCGGACAAATTATTTTCTTTCGCGCACGCTTCGCAAATTTGTTGCGCCACGCAAAGAGTGGGAATTTTACGGTCTACGTACCTTCGAGTGATTCGTCTTGTCGCGTTTCAAAATCGTAAAATACGAATGCTACACGCTCTTTCTTGCTCGTGCATGCACGCTCGTTTGCCACTTTACCGTCAAGTTCAGTGCTCTCCTCTGTGCTTCGCATAACTGTCATCGCCGGAGCCATTGCCGATGATGAAGACGATGGTTTGGTAGAGGAACCATTATCACATCGAAGAGGTTGCATGTAGCACAAATGATTCTCAGGCTTTGGTGAACAGCATAATTTGCAGTAAGAAACACCGCATTCGTGTCTCGTACCAAATTTAACGATGCGTCCGCATCCGTCGCAAAATCGCACGACATTGCAGATACTTTCAGATGATTTACCGTTGTACGATTTTACGCTGCGATGACGCTCGAAACACTCCTTACCAAAAAATGCACGATTACACGCGTTGCATTTTATACTTCCGGACTGCTTACACGACGGTACAGTGAAACATCGAGGGCATTTATTTGGACAGCGATGACCCGTTTTATCATTCCGATCACCTATATTACACGGCTCGCAATAATTCCTACAACCCGCGGCGGCATTTAAATTTACAATAAGATTATAATGACGTAAACGCTCATAATACATTATATTTAAGCGTAACGAGGGTTCACGGTCGAGAGAAGCAAGTAGTGCGATTCCGTCGTACATCGGTTTCTCACCGCGCCCCAAAGTACTGAAATTATAAACTACAATCGCGATATTATCAACTGCGAGATATCGTTGAAAGCACTCGATTTCTGAAATTCCACATCCCTCTTCAGTTATCGTAACACCAGCGTTCCTAGTTAATTGTAATGCGAACTCACGTTGAAGCGGGGATTGCATGTGAATAGGGTAAATAGGAGAGTTCTAACCCAGGTCCTCTGAGGGGGGGTGAGGGGCGAGGGGAAATCAGCGCGGGGGTATGACGTCACGCGGGGGACCGCGGCGAAACCGATGAGCGAGGGGTCCGCGGAGAGGGAGAAGGGGACCGCGTCCTAACCGATAGGCGAGGGACCCGCTAACCTAACCGGTAGGCGAGGGGTCCGCGGAGAGGGGGAGAGGGACCCGCGTCCTAACCGATAGGTGAGGGACCCGCGGGGAAGAGGGAACGCGAAGGTACGATGCCGCGAGGAGGCGTGGGAGAAGGATAGCGCGAGGCGTCCATATGAGCGTAAGACAAGGATAGCGTTTGCATGCACGTTGGAGAGAGATGGCGCGAGGCATGCACTTGGGAGAGAGATAGCGCGAAGAAAATGGCGTGGGAAAAGGATGACATTCGCGGGAGAAAGAGAGAGAGATAATGCGAGGCATGCACGCGTGTGGGGAAAGGAAAGGAGAAGGCGCAGAAATAATTGACATTTTTTAATATAATAATAAAAATATTTATTTAAAAATTGTGTATATCATACAAATGTGTGTGTGTGTGTGTGTGTGTGTATTAAAAAATAATAAAAATAGTAAAAATAATAAAAATAATAATAATAATAATAATATGATGGCGCTCCTTCTGAAACAGAAAAATACATATCTTGTTAGTATATTAATTTAATTTTTATAAATCTAATATAAATTTTTAAAAAGAAGATACTTACAATCAACTCTTCGACCTCTTGCTCGGTGGCTCGTCCCACGGTTCTTCCACAGCGTCTTCCTCGTAAGGCTCGAGCCCGAAGAGACGTCTTAGGTCTAAATGAAGACCGTCCGGGCCGTTATCCTCCCACACATCGTCGCGGAACTCACGCTCGTGCCGTCGCAACATTCGTACATGTCGTCGGTGCTCAAAGTTTAGAAATCCAGGAATCTGGATGTCGCTCGTATATCAAACTATAAATTAAATCAAATTATAATATATATTATAAATAATTAATATGATATAAAATATACACAAATATTACTCACTCTTTGGAAAACCACCAAATTCAACAGGGCTCTCAACAGCCCCATCACCAGGTCATTCGCCCCCCATGACGCGTTTAATAGGCCTCGGCACAAAACCAATTCAATTAGTGACGGCATTTTTAACGTTCACTTAGACACTTTACTTCACTTTTTAAACTACTTCGCTCGTTGTCAGACACTTTGTGACGGACATAACGGGATAGACATTGTCTCGAACATTTTAGAGTAGTATCACTTTACGAAGAACGCTTACTCTCAGCTCTTGATAAGGAAACAAAAGTTAGCATGTTTCGGCGGACAACTATTTAAAGTCTTTTAAATATGAATAATATATTATTATAATATGTAAACCACTATCGAACGGCTATTGAACGGCTATTGAACGACTATTGAACAGCTTTTGAACGGCTTTGAACGGCTATCGAACGGCTATCGAACGTCTTTGAACGGCTTTTAACGGCTATCGAACGACTATTGATCAGCTTTTGAACGGCTACCGAACGGCTTTGAACGGCTATCGAACGTCTTTGAACGGCTTTGAACGGTTATCAAACGGCTACCGAACGGCTTTGAACGGCTTTGAACGACTATCGAACGGCTTTGAACACCTATAAACGACTATTGAACGACTATCGAACGACAAAACAATTATTTATACACCATTCAAATATTTAAAGTCTATGTCCATGTACTGAAATGTAACATCTATATTTTAATTAATTAGCTGAAGCCGCTATCTAACGTCACCTACTAAAATTTAACACTCGCATACTGGGATAAGAAAGAGGAAAAGGAAGAATAAAAGAGAATAAAAATATATTTTAACAATAGTTTATTCTAAATATTGTTTGGATGAATCTTTATGATGATTCGTCCACCAATTGAATATTTTAAATACATTTTGTAAAGCGCAATTTTTTAAATGTTTTTCACAGCGCATAGTATTAGTAACATCTAGCTTATTTAACGAAGTGATATCTTCATAGTCCGTATCCAAGGTCTCAATAATAACGTCGTTTCTCGCATCATCGTCAAGTATATCGGCCAACCATTCTCGTTTTTCGTGTCCTTTAACGTACACGATAGGAGATGCTTCATCTTCCTCTTCCGTCGCACCCATCACAGCTCTCGTAATCAAACGCCTAGCGAAGCTGTATGGAACGTTTCCATCCTCCCATTGAAGTCCATGGTGATGTCTGATGAGCCATGAAGCTTGGCATCTCTCAGATTTTGTAAGCGCCCGCCATGGTACAGGACTTGCAAAAAAGTAGTGAGAAAGAACAAATCCATTTCTCAGTATCGCTACTTCTTTCACGACAAAGTTTCTCCCGATAATGAATCCTTGCAGATCCACAAACGTTGGCGCGATCATGCTGATAATATTACTGTACGATTGCAAGAACGATGTACGACTGCTGTCGATCGTCAAAATCTCAATCTTTATATATTTTTGACATTGGAGGGGATATTTGATGATTTAGGTAATTTTATGAACTACGTTGGTCAATGGGCAATATTCAACAACGCGATCGTGCATGATGAGACAATAGGCGGTAGTATTTGCTGGTATATCCTCCTTGCACTCAAACTCTAATCTCACGTCCACGGTGGAATTTTTGACAGACTCGTTTTGTCGCGAGCAATCGATAACCGCGAGAGGACCACAATGTAAAAATTTTGAAATGTTTAATAGCACATCATCATTATCACATCCGTAATAAGATTTGCGAAAACGAGAGTACATATCGAACAAGAGGGCGAATCTATTTTTATCGAAATCTAAATTCAAATCATCGTAGGGATAAAATTCCGAGTTTAGATAGAGTTTAACGTTGGTCAATTTGCAGTCGTCGAATGTAGTAATATCTTTTGACACAGCATTTTTTCTGCCAGTCTGCAGCGCAAAGATCACGTATCGCGGCTTCTCCAGCTGAGAGGCGGCTTTCACAGTCCACGAATGCTTAGTCGTATTATGCAATAGAGGAAATTCATATAGATCCCAAGAGCGAAAACTCATATTCAAGTATCGCCCGCTTTCCAACGCGCGTAGCAAGGATAGTTTATTGACCTCGCTCAATATTACATGAGGCATACGCCATTGTATCTTGAATAATTCGATATCAGCTTCAGCCGAAGCATGTCTAAATATGCAATTGTTGTCGTTGCGCGAACGTATCAGAATTAATTCGTGACGAGCGTTGATCACAACTCGCTTATAATCTTCGCAAAAACCCAATAGTAGGTTTAGCGGCACGCAAAAATTGAAGTAAGCTTCAGCAGCATTATGCGACATATTCCACGCAGCATTCTCCAAGATTTTACCTTTCTCGGTTGTTAGAGAGACATAGTTTTTAATCGTGGAAGTTATTCCAACGTTTCTGTTGCGGTCAATCTCCACACCGTCGAGTTCATATCGAAGTTCATCAAACATAAATGCGACACAATTGTTTCCCAATACCACTCTTGCTACTTCATCTACTTTACGCACCTTCAACTTTCCCTCGACGTATAGAAAACTTTCACATGGTAACGTGTACAAATCTTGATGTTGTATCGGTATCCGTATCTCGTCGCTATATCCAAGCGTTGTGTTGGCGTATGGATTGTACGTATGAGTCTCAATCTTGACGATACGATCGTCAAAGATCGGCTCGCCTCCGATATTCAAGATGTCAATCATATCGTTCAAGTATTTCGTACGACGAATCCCAATGATTTTAAAAACTCGCGATTCAACGCGCTGAGCTTATTTTTAGCGTAACCAGATATCTGATTATTGTCACCCGATACCGCAGTCACTCGCCTTCTCGCAAAAATATTGTCCCTCGTAAAGATATTGTCTCTCGCGTGCTCCGTGCTTTCGTTCAACACAAGCATTTCATTTGTCAAACGCTTTAGTTTTGCCGCCGCCGTATATGCAATCTTACGGTAATTTCCTCTCCTCGAAAATCGAGCAAATGTCCTTCTTGATCAACAATGCGTATCGTTAAATCAGTAATGCTCCGTGCGACGATCGGTAGATAAATGATCTGTGCTGGCGTTTCCGATATCTTATATCCTGGCGGCACGCTCGGTGAAAATTCATGTATCGTGTGTACGCGCTTGTCATTGCTGTACGCGCCAGTGGTTACGCTGCATTCTATACGAATAATATTTACGCTAATAATATTTATCGGTACATCCGATTCGTGCCATATCCGAGGCTGTAATATACGATTCGACGAGAATCCCAACAACGATCCAACGTTGCCCGGTTTACTAAAATTTATTCTATAGACACATTTGATTTCACTTTTTAGCGTATTATGATTAGCGCGAAGCATTATTGGATATTCATCGTGTTCTTCGCCATCAACAATATCGTTGGAATCAACTACGCGTCGATGTCGCAAAATTGCACGTCGGAGATATTCGTTTATTGCGTGTAATTCGTACGATCCTTCGGGAATCGTAATTTCCTTATCGTCGTTATCAAAATAAAATTTATTATTCCAAGAATTCACGTTCGATATCGTATGATAAGTTTCAAAATCCGTTAAACCAAGCTCGTAATCGCCATCGCTTAAATCTATAGCCGGAAAGTAGCTTACAGCAAGAACGCTACTTTTGCCGGTCAACGTAAGCGTGAGTGACATGCTGGAAAACTGTCGAACGAATACTGAGACGCGACGGAGAATTGTCAAGCTTTAAATTCATATCGATCATCGACTGTTTGAAGAAATCGAAGACACAATTGTCCACAAATACTTTGATTATAATTCTGATAGGCCGTGTGATTGTATTCTATATTTGTAACATTCTGTCCAAAATATCGCACTAATTCCTTGGGCGGTCGAAGATTTCCAAAACTATCGAAATATACCACACGATCTCCCCTCTTTGCATACGCAACCCAATGAGTACCGAAACCATCGACGTCATCCAAATTGACGATACCGCTCTCATTTCGCCGTATACCGTTTATCGGTAAATTATTGCGCCTGAAAACGCCTCTAAACAATTGTATACGCATATGTCTTGCAAGTTGTTCCAATTGTACATTAGTTGTTACACCGGCAGGCATCTTTATTTTGACGTTTTTTTTTCTTGGCCGCTGTTGAGAACCCTCGTCCGCGCTCGTATGGAGCGAGATAAAGACCGTGACCTTCCATGGCGCGATTATGACGCTGCATTTCTTCGAGCTGACGTTGCGCCGCCTTGCTATCGTTCACCGCCTTCGCGATTCCCGCTGCTCCGCCAGCCAACGAACCGAGAACTCCCAATAATGGTAAAATGGGTAAGATACCACCGCGCTTCGCTATAGGAAGTATTCGTTTTTTCGCAGTCTTTTTCTTCATCGATGATTTTTTTGTTTTCATCCCCATACCGAATTTTGTCTTTGCTTTCATAGCCGCCCAAACAGCTGTAGCGGCTGCTTTCTCACCAATAGTCGAATCTCTCGCGGTAATACGTGTTCGCGCTTTCGTGGCGAGTATATTATCCGCAACGTGTCGTTGACCGAGATCGTTGCTTCCAGAATAAGCTATGTCGTGCTCGCGACACGCGGCATCCAATGGATTGATACCTCGATCGCCTCTAGCCAATCGCGTTTCTAAATGAGTTCCCGGTCCGCAAAACTGATAGCCTGGAATATGTAATTCGATAGGAAGTGCGTTTATCGCACGATTTAACAAACCGCTACCTCTTATAATTTTTGCTGGCATTTGCCACAATCTTTTATTAACGGTGTTGGACCGTCGAAATGTGTTTGTTGGCACGGCAAATTATAATGTCGCGTGCATCGACGATACTGTTGAACCTCTGAGTCAGCTTTTATATGTTCGGGAAGCTTGTCCCACAATTGTTCCACGTAGCTACCAAAGTCTCGCAGTAAAACAATCTTGGGGATAATCTGTAACTGCTCGGTGGTAAGCTCGAGAATATCGCTGTCAACCGATAGAAGAAGAAACATTTTTGAGACTGAGCGGTTTCGATTCGGTGCACCTCTATAAATAGGGCCCCGATGACTCATTTTCCAAAATCTGATTTGAGACTCGCGAGAGCAAACATGCGGTTCGCGCGACAAGCGACGATAATCAAAGTGATAAATTTTGACGATAAAACACGAGTAATGTCCGAGAAAGAAATACGCAAGCATGGAAACAGGCTGCCGACTACTGTACGCGGTATCATTTGCGGTCCTTCGAATTGCGGTAAGACTAACGTTTTGATAAGTTTGATAGAAAGTCCACACGGTGTACATTTCGAGAATGTGTACGTATACTCGAAGTCACTTCAACAACCGAAATATCGATATTAGGAAAATTTGCTATTATCGATCGATGAAATTGGTTATTTTACATTCTCTAATAATAGTGACGTTATTCCACCGAGCGAGGCGCTTCCGAATTCCATTTTTATCTTTGACGACGTGGCATGCGATAAGCAAGATACGATAAGAGAGTACTTTGCAATGGGTCGACACTCGAGCGTCGACTGTTTCTATCTTTGTCAAACGTATGCCAAGATACCCAAGCATCTTATACGGGACAATGCAAATTTACTGATTTTATTTAAACAAGATGGTACAAATTTGAAACATGTATACAACGATCATGTAAATACTGACATGTCTTACGGCGATTTTCGCGCATTTCTGTCAGAAATGTTGGCAACACGAGTATGGATTTGTAGTGATTGATAAAGACAGTTTACAGACTAATGGACGATATCGAAAAGGATTTAACGATTTTGCAATACCGTAAAGTGGTTAGTCGCTATCGATACATCGATCGAGCAACGTCTAAAATTTTCGTCCGAGCGCAACATGACGACGACGATTGACAGTGACGATCGTGAGAAGATTGCGAGAGAGATTGTAAAAACGAGCGAATCAATCCGCAAAAAATATCGTTCTTTAAAAACCGGTCAAATGGAGGAAGACGTCGCATTGGAGAGACACTTTAAACCAATTATCGAACCTCTAAAACAACTTGTCGAAAATACAATCAATGTGGAATCTAATGAAGCGAAAATCGAACCATCGAGTATGCTCGAAGACAAGCATCTGAAAAAAGAGTCTGGAACAAAGCGAACAAGGTCAAATATATCATTGAACGAGTCGCTAATAACTTCTACTCCAAATCAATCAAAACGTAAGCGGATGAAACAATTATCGAATGTGGTTGCTTCTACTCCGATAAAAGATGTACAATCGAGTCAAATATTGTACGAAAGATCGTCTCCGTATGTGGAAGAAATTTTCGAATCTACGCCTGAAACGCTTGTGACGTCGGTTCAATATCAATTACAAACATCCGAGGGTCAAAATACATTGCGCGAACATTTGGGTCCACTAGGGCAAAAATATGTGGGAGCTATTTTGAGTCAAGATAAAAATATCAGTATGGATTATGTTTACGGTGTTAAATTTTGCAACGAAGAAATGATGCTCGGTGATAAAATTTTTGATGTGGATAAAGATGACAATATAATTATCGGTGGAATAAGATACGTGGGAACACCAGGTCTCTACGAGTTGATTTTCAAGAGAATACCCGACGGTGACGTATACAATGACGATGATAAAATTAAATACAAAAATATATTACTGGCGACAAATGCGCATAGACGTGGCAATGATATGCGTAATCCATTGTTAAGTAACAAGGGATACAAGTATAAAAATATAATAGCGCCATTAATCTCTATTAAAAATATAATAGCGCCTGGAAAAAAAGCTGGAAGAGGTATAAACATACCGCGCGCTATGGCGTTAAACGATAATAAGATCGATTATGTGCATTGGAATGATCCCAACGAGTTGGTAGATCGCTTGCGATTGCTGGAAGCTTCGCGTCAAGCCGGCAACAATGCCCACGACAATGAAATATTATCAATTATCGAGGAACTTTACGAAGCTGGCCTTTTTATAAATTAATCTATGCGTCGGCGAAACGAGTCAATCTGTCATTATTGTTTGTATCGAAATGTCGATTAATAAATTTGGATTATCGTTGGGAACACCAAACAACTCATACTATCAATGGAATGGATTACTAAGAAATTACGTGCGCGATAACGCTCTGTGTCAGACAGCCTCCGGCTTTGACGCAAGGTCGCGCAAGATACGACGGGTAGCGCAACCGGAAGATGATACTGATGCCGCAAACAAACAGTACGTGAAAATACGTGTCAAGTCTTTAGAAGATAGACTGGAAGAACTTGAGAAAAAAATAATCACGTTCGAGACGAATGTGCAAACGCTGCAAATAATGATGGATGAGATGCAGAAAATGCTTCGGTATGCAACTCACGCGCAGACTACATCTAATTCAGCGCAAGAGAAGAAAGATATATAAAGAATATACGTGGAGGAATTATCTCATTATTGCAAATTATGCCTCGATCAAATATGTCGCAAAAGACCTCTGTAAAACAGCTGCTCGTGGAAGAATTGCATGCTCCAGCGAGAAAAAATTTCCCACGTAGGCGTGTCATAGTACATGGATACGACGATCTGTGGCAGGCGGACGTGGTCGAGATGCGTCCATATGCACGATTCAACAAAGGCTACAACTACATACTCACAGTTATCGATGTGTTGAGCAAGTATGCGTGGGCTGTAGCGCTCAAGAGTAAGAGTGGAAACGAGATGTCGGATACGATCGCAAAGATAATTCGAGACGATGGACGATGCCCGAAAAATTTTCAAACCGACAGAGGAAAAGAATTTTACAACGCAAATGTACAGAAATTCGTGAAGAAACATAGCATTAATCATTATTCGACGTACTCTGTCATGAAAGCCTCGGTCGTGGAAAGATTCAACCGAACGTTAAAGAACAATATGTGGAAAATGTTTACGCTTAATGGAAATTACAAGTGGATCGACGCGTTGTCCCGGCTCGTTGGAGAGTACAATGCGCGAAAACATCGCACTATCGGTATGAGACCTATCGATGTTACCCCCGCGATCGCCGATAAACTTTTAAATACGGTATACAGCAACGTAAAGATTGCGGCACCGGCAAGATTCAAAGTAGGCGATCCGGTACGCGTGAGTAAAGTCAAGATCATCTTTAAGAAAGGTTACACGCCAAATTGGTCGACCGAAGTGTTTAAGATCGTTAAAGTGCAGAAAACTAATCCCGTGACCTATGTACTCAAAGATTCGCGCGGAAATCCCGTCGCCGGCGGATTTTACGAATACGAGTTACAACGCGTTGCTAATCCCGACGTACATCTCGTGGAAAAGGTGATACGCAAAAAGGGTGACAAGGTTTATGTGAAATGGCTGGGATTTGATGCTACACACAATTCTTGGATAGATAAAAATAATATATTATAAATATGTTAACAATAATACATAATAATATTTTATAAATATAAACAAAATTGTATACATTATAAAATATACATATAATTTACAATAAATATACATATAATTTACAATAAATATACATATAATTTACAATAAATATACATATAATTTTATTTTACAATAAATATACGTAATTTTTGTTTACAATAAATATACATGAATTTTATTTATAACGGTATTTTGTAATGTCCCCACGGTAGCGTGTTGGTGGTTTCGGGTACGATATACCGCTTGTCATCGGACTTAGAGCAATTTTTGTCTCTCGAATAGTGTATACTTCGTGTAATTTAGATCTTATACAAGACGGCTGACGCGTCATTTCAATCTCTTTGTTCAAACACCGCGTGTAATCGTCGAACGTTATCGTTCTTGCGACGACGTTATTCTTGACGCCTTTTACCTTTTTCGTGTCCTTCTTACCATCTACTCGCAACGCGTACATTTTTGCCCTAAGCCCGACGAATTCGGTCATGATGGCACCATTATTTTCATCCTTCATTAAACCCGGTATCTTTTTATTCGCGAGCGGTATACCGTAGACATTGTCCACCGCATAATCGCTGGTATCGAATCTGTCGATGTTGCGCTTTATATTCTCATATACATCTTCACACTCTATGTGATATATGAGACTGTCGGTGTCGGTGTACATGACTTTACATTTCTCTCGATGCATATGTACCATATAATCGTGGTGAAACTCGTATAAACATGTCTTGGATATGTCGAGTATACACATACCCACGTAGATTGGTTTATTAAATTTAACTTCGAGATTGCGCAATTCAACGGCGATCAGATTCTCCGAAAACACGCTTCTACTATGAAAATTTTGTTTTGCGATCATCGCCTCTGCGCCATATCTTCCATCCCAATGTGTCATGAGCTTAATATTAACATGATTGCGCACATTTTCCACCGTTTTACCAAATACAGCATTATTCATTAATTTATACAAATTTTTTTCAAAATCATTTTTCGCGAGTGTTCGGAATTGTATATTGAGTTCGATATAACTGCGAAGCCATGGAGATTGCGAAAACTGTAATATTCGATGTATTTTTGTAACGCGAAGTCCGTGTCGCGTGCATTGCTGCAGGTTGCGGTAATGTATTACGTAACGCTTCTTATCATATTAGGTTGCGAGCAGCTTATCCTGCCGCTTACCAGGTGGTTTGTCGCGTGTCGGGCAAAACGGTAGGTCGGTGTGCGCATCGTGAACACGTTGCGGATACTCGAGATCGACTTCAAGGATGTAGCCTATAGGCGAATCGAGCGCGATCGATGATGTATCAAAATCGGATACATCGTCGACCCATCAAAAATCTGCATAGGGCAAGGGTTGACACATTGCCCATCCGTACAAATTATTTACATCAAAATACGTGAGATACGTTCAAGGTTTCGATGGATCGTACGATTGCATATACTTGTTATTAGCATGTGCGTATCTGTTGGAACATTGACTCAAACCACCGCGTATTTCGCGTTCGATAAACATAACCATGTCGATATCCGTAAGCAGTTCGAATGTAATATTCGTATGCTTCAACATGGCGTCCCACGTGTATCCGGGAAGAGTATAGTAATACGCGGGGTCGAGCCCATAACTTTTAATACAACTTTCGCGGAAATTTTCAAAAATGTCTGCTAATAACAAGACATCAATTTTGAGATACAAGTCGCTATATTCGCCCAGCGTTCGAAGGGAGAACCGCTCCCACACGTTCTCGGCGTGCGCGTAATCGGTCTCGAATATTGTGTCACCGGTCAAGGAACTGTAAAATGATTCGCGCGTTGGTAAACACGTATCTTGCAACCTGTTGGCGCAATCAATATATTCATACGGAAAGACGCCCTTCCGTGTTAATAAATTGAAATTGTCATTTGGTAAATTTTGAATTTCAGATTTTATAATTGTGAGCTTGTCTTTATTCAAGAATGATGCCAATTTATCGAGACTAGCTGTGAGAAATATACGAATCGATAAAACGCAATTTAATATGATTTTTCCATTTCTCTTCGCCAAGTTTAACATTTTTCGTAAATGATATATATTTTTCCTTTATTATCGGAAGTAACTCGACTCTCCCTTCGAACGCTGTAGCTATTTCCTTTATAATAAAATGTGCGTCGTAACCGTATAAATTATGAAAAACTATTGGAATGCAAAAAGAATCTTGATAATTTAAATTGCAATTTGAATGCGCGGGACCTCTGTACCGCCCTGTCAGATGGGAATGATCGCGTACGCGTGTATCGTCTTGGTCGAATGGTTTTTCGCATATGTGGCAATGCGTCGCACTGTGAAATTTTTCCCATTCATCAGATGTTAAATTTACCATGGGGACATTAGCTAACAAAATTGTTTTTACACGCAGTGCTAAATTTTTAAGTTCTTCGACGAACCATGACATGCAATCGGTACCGCGATGAGAATGATACGCGGATAACGATTCGTCGTAGGAACAATTTACATAATATGCTATGCTAAATACTTTATGATGTTGGTAGTTTCTCTCTTCCTCCGTCTTCTCCAAAACGCACTCCAGATCGGCGTACACGACGAAAGGAAGCCGCTCCTTCCGATTATAGTTGTTGAACGTGAGCCACTTGTCCTTATCGCTCGGTAATCGGATAGCGCACTCGTTCATCTCTCGATAGTCCACCGTATGTGATTGTAACTTGTCATTCGAATCAAAGTAGTGCAAACATCTGTAAAAAGAAATACTTTTTTATTTTTTGTACAATTATTTCTACAATGTGATTTATTAAATATATACGTACCGATCGCAGATATATTTTTGACCATTATGTTTGCTCAATTGCGAGCTCACGAGTCTGGATAGATTCTTGATCCACGCGAAATGTCCAACGTTGTCTTCCACGTACAGCAGGTTGATGTGTTTTTCTCTTTTTAGTTCACTCAGACGTATCGGGACAATGTTCTTTTCCTCGATACTATATACATTGAATGAGATATCGTTGGCAAGTTCAAATTTTTTAATTTGGTTCACAGTCACTGGAAACTCAATGTCCTAGAGATTCAGCACTGTCGTATAATGTGGATACGAAGATTCCCGTTCCACTTTCAATTTAGCTGGATGTAGAGCGGCGACCACAGACCACCCGAAACACGCATTGTCATTAGATTGCACGTTGATCACCGCTCTCTTCATCATTATCGTCCGCGGTAATTTTATATGACATCCCGCGCGCAAAGGATTATATTTATTTATATTTACAGTTAAATCGAGTATTCGCGACAATGCGCACCCGCTATCGCGTTTCTGAAATTCTTCGAGCGATGCTAGAGTGGGCTCGACAATGCGCCGCTCGTACCATTCGCGTAAATCGGATGTGCGAAAGAGTTCATAGTTTCTCGTATTGATACTTTAATTTGCGCGTTTATCACCCGTCACAAATTCACCATTGAACAATGTATTAATTTTCACATTAAAGTGTTTTTTCATCACAGTTTGCACGTGTTCGAGCACAATGTCTTTGGCATCCTCGAAAAATTGACGAGGCTCGATATGATTATGATTTATAACCGCACCAGTCAATATGCGGCTCTCGAACGCCGTATCGATCTCTCGCCAAATCAATCCGTGTTGCCGCGTACTGCATCCTGCACCCGCATGTACAAAACGCCTGCGTAACGAGTTCTTCAATCCCTCGAGTCGCGCAATTCGGGCAATCAGCGATTGTCGAATCCCGATCGATAATCGTGGACGTTTGATTCGGCTTTGCTCTTCCACCGATTCGATATATTCGACGCATCGTTGCTCCCACGCAACGTACTCCTCTATCGAATTTACCCTTGCAGATTGCTCGCGCAGATTTCGTTCGGCACTGTTTTCCGCCATATTTCCAGTTTTATGCCAAAAATTTTGCTAACAAGATGCGCTTATTAGTAGCTCTTGTTTCGGAACTCTTGGCGAAAATACTGACAGGGTGTGCCTCTTTACCATGACTTTATATTCTATCTTGATGTCTCTTTCTATCATGTATATCAACTAAATCTTTATTTCGCGGTTTGTCACGTACATTTTGACTAATGTCGATTATTGCATTTTTTTGTCGTCTAAAGATGATGTCATCTCAGCCAAGATGCATCGCGAAAGTTTCAAATTACATGCTGCTGTCCAAGTATGTTAGTGCAATTTAACCATGAGGATTATCCTTATATTTCACGATTTGGCATGTTTTGACACGCGCGTTTGAATTCTGATATCTAGGATGATGTCATCGCGAAGCAGCCGCACATCGGCGCTTGAAAATTTTATATTACGTTGCATTTTTTTGTGCATTCCGCTTCACGATTTTTGTCATGTTTTGACACGCGCGTTTGAATTCTGATATCTGGGGTGATGTCATCGCAAAGCAGCCGCACATCGGCGCTTGAAAATTTTATATTATGTTACATTTTTTTGCGCATTCGGCTAAATCTCACACCTGGGGGTGATGTCATCGCGAAGCAGCCGTACATCGGCGCTTGAATAGAAAAATTGAAAAATATCGCGTCGGCAATAATCCCCACCACATTGCAATTTTGCAACGCTAATACATATTTTAAATATGTTTAATACGTTCAGTATTGCATCGGCCACTTGTGTGAAAGGTTCATATAAAAATGTATCCCACTGAAGGAAGCCGCATGAATTATTACGTTCCGATTCAAGATGCTGATGAAACTTCACCGTGTAAGAAGAAGAAATGTAACAAGTAAGTTTTAATTAACTGAAAGAATTTTTATACTTTTTAAATATTTTTTTACACCTTTTAAATATTTATATAAATAATGTTGTTTTTACTCCCTAGCATTTCATCCGAGCCTCGTCGTGCGGTTCGTATACTCGGAAGACGATACGCCTTAACCCCGACGTCATACAAATATTTGGACATTGGAATAAACGTTGGAGCTGTATCTTGCGTGGAATTGGTTCTCGGCGATAATCGGGGCAATCAAATAATATTGCCTTTGAAATGTGAAAATCGCTAATGCAGAAACGTGCGGACATTGAACGGCTTCTACAATCGACTTAAATCCCATTGCGGATTCGAGATTTGACATTCGAAATGGTTAAAATATCTGATGCGAATATTATAAAAATATAGGATTATCCAATAATTCTTTATATATGAAACCGCCAACTCTATTCTATTTATTCGATTTTGAAAAATGCATAGATCATATGTATTACTGGTTATGCGAAAATACGCATATTGTAAATGAACAATTCAAACAATTCGTAACTGTTTTACAACAGAATAATATCGCTAATGTATGCGATGCTGCAAAAGCAATACGTGAAAGTGATATGTTTAACAGCGAATCACTCATAGATTGCGAGTTATTGACATGTGCCGTAAATGATATTCTTCACGATGCTTGTAATAAATAAGTTATTTTACTATTTATCTGTGAATTTAATTATTTAACTCATCCTTTATGTATGAATAAAAACTGTGTAATAGATATGCACAGTCTGCAAAACTGAAATCTTTCTCTCGACATACTCTGCTTAAGATGCAGAAAAATGATGAGGTAGATGAGACGTGATACTCCAGTTAGAAGGAGACAAAAGATATGAAATTAAAATATATATAATCGAGAGGATTGTGCAGCGTTATAGTACGCAACCGTCTACGCCCTTACGACGATCTTAACAATATGTGTTATGGCTGACGAAGAAGTTATGGTTATTGATGATGAGGAGGATGTCATTCTCGAAGATGACAACTTGATGGCATTTGAGAATTTGTTGGACGATTCATCAGACGAAGACCGCGTACTTTCGGAGGATTCCGATTACGATAGTGACTGCAGTGTTGATATTACGGAGGACATAAAACAACGTACTTTAAACCGAGTTGAAATAAATAGTTTACGTGCGGTGAAAATGAGCTGTATATACTTTTATTATAAAAGTGACGTCATCGAAAAATTTTGCACATACTATTTTATGCGAATTTCAGACTTATTTTCGAATATTCGTGTTGTGCGAGAACATGAAGGTGCAATTTATGACCTAATCCTGGGATCGTCTTGCGCGGAGTGTAGAAAACCGCTGTATCAGATAATGCACTGCAATATGTGCCCAATTTGCACAAGCTGGACAAAACTTGTGTTGTGAAAAAGACTTGAATTGGAAATATGGAGAAACCCAAATACATTGCGCGATTAGAACAATATCTATGGGAGTTTTACATAGAGGTGAACTCGGCGTGTTCATGCGGGTTATGGGAAAGAACATGCCTTGAATGTCTCGAGTGGTTGAAAGAACAGTACCGACGCGATGTTACAACAGAGGCGCGGAATTCAATCGCTGTTTGGCAGAATCGCACGACTTGAAAGTTTAAGACATTCGTTACGCAAACGTTACAAACCCATAGATGTCCGTGTCCCGGCGCTATCGACAAACACTCCTGTGACATCAATTGTACAAATGGTACAAGGCCGAGAAATTGGCTTGAAGAAATCTAATACAATAGATATGGATCATTGTCTGAGAGATCATGAAGAAGTGATGTACAAGGAATGGGATTTTGATATATAAAACGCAGTTGACGTCTCGTTATGAACCGCATTGAAATACTCGAAGAATTAATTGTATCTATTTTTAAAAAATTTTATAATTAAATTCTTATACTAATAAGACTTGTATTTTTTCTGTTACAGATGGAGCGCCATCATATTATTATTATCATTATTATTTTATATCTTTGTATTTTTTTTATATTTTTATTATTATTATTTTTACACACACACACACACGCACACGCACACGCACACCCACACGCACACGCACACGCGCACACACACACACACATTTGTATGATATACACAATTTTTAAATAAATATTTTTATTATTATATTTAAAAATGTCAATTATTTCCGCGCCTTCTTCTTTCCTTTTCCCACACGCTTGCATGCCTCGCATTATCTCTCTCTCTTTCTCCCGCGAATGTCATCCTTTTCCCACGCCAATGCTGATGCCATCCTTCTCCTACACGCGTGCATGCCTCGCGCTATCTCTCTCACACCGCCTTGCGAACGCCGTATCATCCACGTGCATGCTTCGCGCTATCTCTCTCTCTCCCAAGTGCATGCCTCGCGCCATCTCTCTCCAACGTGCATGCAAACGCTATCCTTGTCTTACGCTCATATGGACGCCTCGCGCTATCCTTCTCCCACGCCCATAGAATATCATTAGCGCTATCCTTCTCTTACACATTGCGGACGCCTCGCGCTATCCTTCTCCCACGCCTCCTCGGGGCATCGTACCTTCGCGTTCCCTCTTCCCCGCGGGTCCCTCGCCAATCGGTTTCGCCGCGATCCTCCTCTTCCCCGCGGGTCCCTCACCTATCGGTTTCGCCGCGGGTCCCCCTCCCCCTCTCCGCGGACCCCTCGCCAATCGGTTTCGCCGCGGTCCCCCGCGTGACGTCATACCCCCCGCGCTGATTTCCCCTTGCCCCTCGCCCCCCCTCAGAGGACCTGGGTTAGAACTCTCCTATATACCCTACTCATGTGTCTTATATTATTCCATTTTTCATGTAACTCATCCGTACGTACGTTACCGCGTTCGCAGTAAATTCGCGCTACTACGAGAGCGCGCGGAAAACATAAATTGTCGGAATTATTTATTGTTACTATTGAGCGCTTCACAACGTCTTCGTTTGTTAATTTAACACGTCCGCGACCCGAAGGAACCGTGACATTAAAAACACGAATGTTAAAGTGTTCCGCGATATCGAGCCCCCCAGCACTCTGCGCTACTGAACTCATGAGTTTCCAGATATCCTCATACGACATGTCTCTAGCCGGACGAAAGGATAATCCTGCAGGGCCCTGAGATAAATTCGCCGAATGGAAAGACATTCCCACATAATCTCTCGGTTCGCATAAATTTAACGCATACGCGTGAATTTCACGGAACGCATTTTCTAATGCGTGATAAATATTCGAACCTTCACGTATCGGTCGTATCGCGAAACTCACTTCTCTCCCGATTATGCCGAACCTCCTAAATTGCCGCATATTTTCCGTCAATAGATCTACTTAATTAAAATTAATATTGCCGACCTCATGACGTTGTTGCTCCTCTTCTTCCTCCGGCTCCTCTTCACCATCTTCTGTCTCCGACGAGGGATTACAGCGTTTTTCACCGACGACTTCCTCTTCATTCTCATCCTTCAGTTACTTCCTCGATATTACAGAATTGCGTTGCGCGTTCTTCAGAAGTCACTTCTTCATTTTGACCACCACCGCCTCTCTGCACTGTCGAAGCAAAAGAAAAATTTAATTATAAATAAAATAAAAATTACATCTACGTTATTTTTATTCTTTTTAAAATTTTGTATCTCACCTGGTGATGTCATGATATCAGCTTCGCTGTCGTTTTCATCAGAACGCGCTCTTTTTAAAATTTAATATTTTATCAATATTGAATATAGAATTTGTATATAGATTAATATTTTTATTTTATTTTTATGCGAAACTTACTCGTAGATCCTGTTTCGAACTCTTCTTCAGCCGGACGTTTTCGAAGCTGAGAGGGAGTCTCTCGCTCATCAGTTGCAGTCGTGTTCCGATCTACAAATTATGATTTTGAAAATTTCGATTAATCACTATCTAGCGTATTCGATTACATTACAATTGTACAATATAAATAAAAACAGTTTGCTTACCGTTTAAGCGGTTTCCTCGATGGTTTGATAGCAGGAAGGCTATAAGGCCGTCTGCATCCTCCTCCTCGTGGTCAAATGCCTCGCGCATTTCTATCATCTCACCCGCGATATGTAACAACTCGGCATAATTGCCGAAATAACCTAGCCTATATAGCACAGCGAGTGTCAGCAAGTGACAGTCGAACTAGCACACGCAAATGCCCGAAAAACTGAGTAATTTATTTCCGACGATTCGTCCGACAACACTGATAAATAGCGTTCACTATTTAACGTAGGCGACAAATTTGAGCCTATAATTATGCACTTGCCTAATACTTTTTTAAGTCCAGCCATTTTTGTCACTTACTCACGAAATACACGATATCGCTATCTTCCGCGGAACGACTCGTGTTACTTCGGATGATGTCGAACTCGAAATTACCTTTTTTACTTCGACGCGGAGAATTTATTTAAATGCATATCCCCACTTTTTTCCAAAAAGAAACGCCGTTGAAAGATTTTAAATTTTTTCTTTCTGGGTAGTTAGATTAGTTTAAAGAAAACAAAAGAACGCCGACAAAAAAAATAAAATCCCCGGGTTTTCATTTCTTTTAAGAAAAAAGTAGACAAAAAAATATTTTATTTTTTATTACGTTATTACATTATTTACTTAGATTTATTACTTTTGTTATAGCGATCCTAAAGTAAAAGCTTTATTGCGAAAAACGTTTTTAAAAATTTTCGTAGAAGAGACGGGATTATGTCAATTAGAAAATTACTCCTTTATAAAATTTTTTACAATATAATCTCTTTACAATACAATCTATAAAAATTTATTACACAGGTGATAAACATTTATTTACGCTTTATAACATATTGTAAATGTATTTAGAGAAAAAGTTTAGAGAAAAATTTTTCCCTTGTAACGAATCTAATTTCTAGATGATTCTAGATGTTTTTCCGCGTAATTTTTAGCAACTTGAACAAGATTGAACATGAAAAATAACGATTTTTCCTGTTATTATATTTAGTTGTCTATGCAAACTTTTCCCCCACTTTTCTTTATATTTCGATATATAAGCAGCGCGAGAAGATGCGAATCCTTCATTCGAGTTTGCCCGTACGAAGTCTTCATTTCGGCTACGATACAAGAATTCGTCATTGTTGTGACTAGCGTTCTCTCAGTTTTATTCAAAAAGTGATAACAATGGCTGCCACGAAAGAAGTTTCCAGTGATCAAAAGAATCTAACCGATTTTGTTAAATCTACACACGTTTGTGATATTAGCAAATCGGACAACAAGATCGACATCGATAGAAGAAACGAACAGCGATACTTATTACTATCGACAACGTATGCCCTTAATTCATCGTGTACTAAGAAGCTACATGTGGGATTGCAAGCAACAAACGAAGGTTATTTCGCACCAATTGTTAAATTAACGGGCAATTATGCGGACGGAATTTGTCTCGATACCGACACCTGGCAGCAATTTCAACTCAACATGGAACAGATGGGACTGTACTTGAGTGAGAATCAAAAAACCAAACCAAGTCCGATTATCATCAACAATATTTCCATCGGCTTCACCACCGCTTACGGGACGAGGGTGATAGTGGCTTACAAGGAAAATGTGGAACAATCCGCGAGTAATGGAGAGACGGAGGAGCAAGCGCAGCCGCCCTTGAAGAAACGAAAAACACACAGTGTCGCTATCGTGATGCAGAAAGCAACTTTTCTCGGCATGGAAAATATTACAAGATGTGTGGATGCTCGATTGTCGCAGCTAGTTTCCATCACCGACACCGTCAACACCTGCGCCAATTACTTAATGAACGAGATAGAATTAAAACTCCCATCGGCTTACATAGATCGTGAAATTATAAAACTCATAGTTGTAATTTTCAAGAAATTGAACACAATGTACAAACGCAATTAAGGGATTTAACATTTTTAGATGTATATTTCAATATTGTATCCGAAGAATTACTTTCACTAGGATTTAATGAAATTGTGCGTATAATTTTAAAACGCAATTGTTAATTTTACGAAAAAAGTAAAATTTATTATCAATAAACATGAAATTTTTTCCAACTTTGAAATTACAGAGTATTTTTTCTTTTACCCCTCTCTATTATCTCCTTTACTTCTTTATTAGCGTGCATAGAATATTCCAACGTAAATTAATATCGGATGATAGCCGAGCGTTAAACGAGCGTCTTATTTCTAGCATAAGCACGCATAGAGCACCGTCTATAAGCTCGTAAGCAGCGATGCTCAAAAACGCTGGCGCGAGCGCATGCCCGTGAATACGCTTACTAGCATCGTTCCCGCGGCTACTTATCAGCTAATCGCCCGCGGTGCTTTCCGCTTGTACGCGTGCGGAAAAACACTAGCGCGAGCAGGCTGCCGCCGCGGTGGGCTCCCCGGAGCGCGGATAAGCTTATTACTCAACACATATCTACGATAAATATTAAACATATTCGTTGCGCGTGCGTATTTTTATGTTATTGTTATTAAATATTCTTGATTACTTTTTTATTTATGAGAGCGCACGTAATCGGCAAATCGCTCATTTCGCAAAATGGATGTACGGTGGAAACATCCTTGGACGTCGATCGTCTGCGGGCCTACGGGATGCGGAAAAACAGTTTTCGTGAAAACGTTTCTTCGTCATTTATCCGTCATGTCAGATGTTCGATTCGAGAGAATTTTATTTTATTACGCCGAGTGGCGAGATGCGTATCAACGTTTACAATACGCCGCGAGTGAAAAAGAAGAAGAGAAAAGAACACAAAAAACCGGTTACGATAATAATGCTTTGATAAAATCGAAAAAAAATATCATCGAATTTCGCGAGGGGTTACCGCGTCCGGAAGATTATTCCAACGATGCACTTTCGCCAAAATTAATAATAATTGACGATCTTATGAGGGAATCTTCGTCGTGCGACGCTATCGTAGATCTATTTACCAAAGGAAGTCATCATAAAAATCTCAGTGTTATACTCATCTCGCAAAATCTCTTTCATCAAGGTCGCGGACAGCGTGACATATCTCTCAACGCGAATTACATAGTAGTTTTCAAAAATCCACGCGATCGCGCTCAAATACGTCATCTAGCGCGTCAGGTATATCCCGACGATCCAAAATTTATGGAAGAAGCCTACTATGACGCTACATCGAGACCTCACGGGTATTTATTGCTCGATTTGAAACAATCGACTCCAGACGAATATCGCTTTCGCACGTGCATCTTTTCCGACGACACTCTGCATTACGCTTACATTCCGCGCAGATCGAACAATAGAAGTGGGGGTGTATAAAAGGTGCAAAATTCGTGTTCGCAACTTGTCAGTCGTGTGATTACAGCGTAATGGTGAAAAAAGAAGAGACTGATAAAAAGTTGATGACATCGAGTAGAGCAATAAAGAATGCTAGACGATCTATCGGTGAGAGAAACATATGTCTTTTAAAAACTTTGTGTCAATTGAAAAAAAATCAAAGAACAGCATTCTTACGAGCCGCCGACAATAAACTCATAAAGTGCATTCAAGAGTGCATTTTCAATACGCTCAAGGGTAACGTACCGCTTCGGTGTAACGACAAAAAGCGATTAGCCAAACATAAAACGATCCTGCGTCGTGTCGCGGCGAAACAAGATAATTGAAAGACTAAAAGAAAACTATTAGTGCAACGTGGCGGATTTTTACCTTATCTTATTGGACCTATACTAGATGTTATATTATCCGAATTATCGACGAGTGAAAAAGAAAAAATACAACCTTAAACATTCCTGCATTTTCCGTACAGGTAAAAATAATAATAATAAAAAGAAAAGTATTATCGCATCAGTACTTTGAACAATGGAGAGGGCTAAGAAAATGGTTTTGATACCTACGAAAAATCTCGAGAGAATGCAACAAATGCAGCAGCAACCGGAAATATCATCTATTACGTCGGTTGATAACTCGACGAAGAAAAATACGGAAATATCTGATACGGAAAATATTAATAGTAATAATAATTCAGTACGGACACCGGGAACACCTCTATCGCGACTCGACGCGGAGATGTGGCGTTTTCTTAACCTCGAGACCCCGTCGGCGAGGACAAAAGATGGAAATTATATAAGGAAGTACTCCAACGTTATCTTCACTTTGTTCGGGAAGCGAAAAAGCGCTCACGCAATGATACACAGGGTAACGACGAGGACAATAATGACGAGCAAAACGAAGACACGAATTTGGATGTCGGCGATAACGAATTTATGGAAACGTCAACTATAATTAGCAGCGAACGCGATGACGGTAGCGCTAGTAGTAGTAGTAGTAGTTTCGGGAAAAAACGCGCACAATCGGCTGAAATTATCAAAAAAATACTCGACAGCGTACCAAAAACTTATCGCGACAAAGCACGTGCGCTATTAAAATACTTGATCGATATTCCGTCATCTAAGATTAGCTGGGATAGACGAGGACTCGTAACTATAGACGGCGCTGTCATAGCGGGTTCGATATATCGGGTTCGAATATCGCGGAACTTATAAACGATGCGATACGTGAGAGAAAAACAGTAAAAGCAACCGGAAGAATTCAGTTTGCGCGATTGCTGCACGATATAGCTACTCCCTCCAATCTCATAGGAAATCATGATTTATTACATACGTTCGCGCGATCACACCATATTAAAATCGTGTTATCGCGCGGAAGTTCCACTCCGAAAACTTCGACCAAGCGTTCAAAGTCGTACAGACGTAAGGTAGACGAAACAAGCGAAACCGAAGGTGATACGCTATTTGTATCCGCCGACGAGGACGAAGGCGACAAAACAGTAACGAGTTACGCAGATTTTCCGACAAAGAAACGAAAAAAATTGCTCGACTGGAGCAAACTCGAATGATGGAACTCGAACAATTGTATTACAGTCCCTCGCACTATGCCGGCTATTCGGCGACGGATAATTTATCGCGAGTTGCAAAACCGAATTTCACACGTAACGAGGTCATCGACTGGCTTAAATCGCAAGACGCATACACGCTACATCGTCCGGTACGTCGAAAATTTCCACGCTTACATTATAACGTGACAAATACTGCAGTCGTTACGAGAGAAAATGCGCGAATCGCACGTGAAAATATGAATCGTCGCTGGAACGACAACGGCGATGGGGCGAAGAAAAAGAATCACGGGCAAAAGTCTAAATATAACGTGGGCGATTTCGTGCGTGTCAGTAGAGCAAAAGTAGCCTTTGAGAAAGGATACGAGGCAAAGTAGAGCGAAGAAATATTTCGTATTCACCGTGTTCTCGAATGGAGAAAACCGCACGTATACGAATTAAGCGATTTAACGGGCGAAGTTATAGACGGGATTTTTTATGAACAAGAATTAGCGCCTGTTATTAAAGACTTGCAAGGGGAAGAATTTATCGTCGATCGTGTGATAAAAAGTAGAGGTCGTGGTAACAATAAACAATTATTAGTTAGTTGGCAAGGATATCCTTCAAAATTCGATTCTTGGATACCAGCTTCAAGTTTAATATCTTTGAATTAAAAATGAGGGAGGAAGGATTTTATATGATTCTCCCGAGTAATAGCAGCATGCGTTTTTTTCCGGAGAATAAAACCACGTGTTTCACCACTGAATTACCTCAACGTATAGACTTGCAGGGACGTTGGGAAGTAGCGCTCACGGAGATTCAATTTCCGACTAGCTTTCTTCATATACGCCCTGGAGAAGGAATCATATATCACATATAAGGAATCACATATAAGATTTATCGATATTCAAGAATTCACGATAGGCTCCCAAAAAAGAAAATCAACGCTAGGAAATCTGAAATACCTTCGGGTATTTACTCGAGTTTGCACGATATTATAGAAGCTGTAAATTACTCTGCAAAATCCGTGGGTTCGCATATCCATTGGCAATTTGGTGCTATTATCGGGCGCAAAGTTATTATGAAACTTTCCTGCGATATTACGAAATGTGATATGATTCATTATGTAAATTTTTCCGAAGAACTTTGCCGTATACTCGGCTTCGATACGCGCAATAAGCTCAATGCTAGCGTTGTGGATCATTTACCGCTGTGGCTATGACGTCACGCGGGGGGACCGCGGCAAAACCGATGGGCGAGGAGTCCGCGGAGAGGGGGGAGGGGAACCGCGGCGAAACCGGTAGGCGAGGGGTCCGCGGAGAGGGGGAGGGGGACCGCGTCCTAACCGATTGGCGAGGGGTCCGCTGAGAGGGGGAGGGGGACCGCGGCGAACCAATAGGCGAGGGGAAGAGGGAACGCGAAGGTACGATGCCACGAGTAGGTGTGAGAGAGATAGCGCTAATGATATTCTATGGGCGTGGGAGAAAGATAGCGCGAGGCGTCCATATGAGCGTGGGAGAAGGATAGCGCGAGGCGTCCATATGAGCGATGGTGCGAGGCATGCACTTGGGAGAGGGATAGCGCGAAGCATGCACTTGGGAGAGAAAGAGATAGCGCGAAGCATGCATGTGGATGATACGGCGTTCGTAAGGCGGTGCGAGAAGGATAGCGCGAGGCATGCACGCGTGTCGGAGAAGGATAGCGTCCGCATTGGCGTGGGAAAAGGATGACGTTCGCGGGAGAAAGAGAGAGATAATGAGAGGCATGCACGAGTGGGAAAAGGAAAGAAGAAGGTGCAGAAATAATTGACATTTTTTAATATAATAATAATAATATTTATTCAAAATTTATGTGTTCGTTTAAATGCGTGTGTGTGTGTGTGTGTGTGTGTGTGTGTGTAAAAAATAATAAAAATAATAATAATAATATATAATAATTATTTGCTGCAGGCTCCTTCTGAAACAGAAAAATACATATCTTGTTAGTATAATGCGCTTTCCCTAATTTAATTTTTATAAATCTAATATAAATTTTAAAAAGAAGATACTTACATTATCCTCCTGGGGCCGCAAGCTCTTCCTCCCAATCCTCCTCCCAATCCTCCTCTTCCTCTTCCTCTTCCCACGCCTTTTCAGGCTCCCAATTCTCCTCTTCTTCATAGGGCTCAAGTCCAAAAAGCGGCCGCAAACAGAAGATGTCTTCATATTGCGTAGGGTGAATGTTCGCCCACTCGCGGGTCTCTCGGGTGTCGCCCCACAAATTGGCGTGCACCCACCGAAAATTGCCCCTCATCCACCGCATGTACCGCTGGTGGATAATATCAATTTGCACAAACTGAAATATAATATTAATAAATATACATATACATAATGTCACACACGAAAATACTGAACACTACTTACCAGATTAAGGCGAAATATTGACATTTTTATTCACTTCACTTTACTATAACACTGTTCTTCATTCGTTGTCAAGTACTTTGTGACGGACATAATGCTCATGTACTGAAATGTAACATCTATATTTTAATTAAATGGCTGACGCCACAATCTAACAGCACGTATTGAAATGTAATACTCGCATACTGGGATAAGAAAGAGGAAAAGGAAAGAAGAAGGCGCAGAAATAATCGACATTTTTTAATATAATGTAACAATGCACCCCCCATTGTGACATATGTTACCCGGCAGTAGACCGCCGGAAGTCTGCCGCCCGGCGAACATCGGCCGGGCAGGGGCAGAGGCGCCGAGCGCCCATTTTTAAATATTAAATACACCGTGCGATAAACAACCGTACGGCCGTTATACGGCCGCCGAGATTCGGAAAGCCGAATACCGCCGAGCGCTGCCGTGAACGCCCGAGCGACACCCGCCGAAACGCCGCGTCGTTTCGCCCAGGGGAGGTGACGTATTACCGAATTACCTGCCGAAAAACAATACGTCATTATCCCCACCCGGGGGCGAACGACGCGGGTACCGTTAATCGCTCGGGTATATAACGGCAGCCTTTTTAGATCCAGGCACCAGATTTACCAGAATCGTACCAGAAACCGAATCCGCTCGAGCTGTACGCTCGAGACTTCCCTGATCCGATCCTAAGAAATCGCAAATACGACGGAACGCGAGGTTGACGAGTACGCAGCCTCCGCCGAGCATTCTCGGCTTCCGAACCGCTTTACGATCCGTTAAAATCCAAGATCGCTTTTCTCGAGAGTTCTCGAGAAAACGATTTAACTTCCGACCGCTCCGACCATCCGAACCGTGGGCTGGCGAGTTCGCCACCCCGTTGAGTTTTCTCAACACCGGCGGTCAACTCCGTACTCCGCGTGCGAAACAATGGACAGCGAGTTCGCTGCCCGTTCGAGATTTCTCGATATCGCACGCATCCCATAACATCTGGGAATACGCGATATTAATAGTACCGCATACGTATAAGAAATCCTACGAGGCGATTTAAACCGATTCACACGTTTTTGTGAACCACGCGCACCGTCACAACAAACCGACCACGCGCCCCGCGCCGCCTACCCGGCGTGTTTATATCCGCGTCGCGTATACTACAGCGAATCTCATTATAAAGCTTGCGCAATTCATAACAGCCGCGCCCCGTCAATAACGCATTACTGTCCACCGCGCACCCGCTCCGCGGGGCCGTTATGTATTATTCTTCCGCACCGATAGAAGCCTAATAAATTAACAGTTCTTTATAAATTTATTTATATCGTGTGTCTCAAATACTTTCTACGAGCCCTGATCACGACCGAGCGAATCCGCGAGCTCATAAAAAGTACACCCGTTACAATAATAATAATAATATTTATTCAAAATTGTGTATCATATAAATGTGTATGTGTGTGTGTGTGTGTATGTGTATGTATTAGAAAATAATAATAATAATAAAATATATAATAATAAGGTGGCGCTCCATCTGAAACAGAAAAATACAAGTCTTGTTAGTATACTAATTCAAATAATATAAAATTTTTTAAAATGGATACTTAGAATGTTCACCAATCCTCGAACTCGACCGATAATTGATAACGTCTCAGGCGATTGTCCAACCATGCTGTATACGATTTGTTTAAACCGATTTCTCGACCTTGTATCACTTGCACTACCGAATTCACTGGGATGTTACTCGATAGCGCCGGGACACAGGCATGTAAGCATTTGTATTGTTTGCGTAACGAATGTCTTAAACTTTGTAGTCGCGCAATTCGGCCAAGCAGCGATCGAATCGCAAGCCCCTCTGACACTCTGATTCGATATTGTGCTTCTAGCCCATCGAGACATTTAAGGCACTCGTCTTCCCATAACTCACATGAACATGGCCGAGTTTACCCTGATGAAATCCTCCCATAGATATTGTTCTAATCGCGCAATGTATTTGGGTTCCTCCATATTTCCTATTCAAGTCTTTTCACAACACGAATTTTTGTCCAGCTTATACAATGCAAATTGGGCACATATTGCAGGGCATTATCTGATACAGCGGTTTTCTACACTCTGCGCAAGACGATACCAGGATTAGTGCATAAATTGCACTTTCATGTTCTCGCACAACACGAATATTCGAAAATAAGTCTGGAATTGGCATAAAACAGTCTGTGCAAAATTTTTCGTTGACGTCATGTCGTAACCCGACCAATCTCTAAATATATTAAAAGATAAAACAATAAAGTAAAACAGAAAAGATTAAGAAAGAGCTGAGTAAAGCAATGCATTAAAATTAGAAAAGAGATCAAGGAAAGATAATTAAGAAAGAGTAAAGTAATAAAAGATTATTAATAAAATAAAAGTAAGATACGTGACTAAAGAGAAGGAAATCACGGTCAAGTTCTCGGAAGCTGAGTAAGCAGCTGACGAGACAGCTGACGAGCGGAGCACGAGACATGCTCCGGTCAGGGACACCACACTCCTCCCTAATCAACGACCTAATTAATTAATATATATTGAGCGCGAGATGCACCGACGCTAGCTCAGTAACATAGCTCAGTAATATAGCTCATTAACATCGCTCGCTACTCGCTCGCATATATCAATAATATCGAAGTACCGTACGTATCGCGCCCGACTATTATAATCGCGATTAAGTGATAGTGTACAAGAATCTGTGAAATATATCAATTTATACCTAACGTTCGGGAGTGTCTTATTTCGAGCGTGGATCCTAATCCTTTGGGCGTATAAATCCGAAAAGACCTCTCCCTTAGCGGCTAGAGGCACAACAGTCACTTTTTTAATAAAAGTATATACAGCACATTTTCACCGCACCTAAACTATTTATTTCAACTCGGTTTAAAGAACGTTGCTTTATGTCCTCCGTAATATCAATACTACAGTCACTATCGTAATTGGATTCCTCAGAAAGTACGCAGTCTTCGTCTGATGAATCGTCCAACAAATTCTCAAATGCCATCAAGTTGTCATCCTCGAGAATGACATCCTCGTCATCATCAATAACCATAACTTCTTCGTCAGCCATAACACATATTGTTAAGATCGCCCTAAGGGCGTAGACGGTTGCGTACTATAACGTTGCACACTCCTCTCGATTATATATATTTCAATTTCATATCTTTTGTCTCCTTTTAACTGGAGTATCACGCCTCATCTACCTCATCATTTTTCTACATCTTACGCAGAGCGTGTCGAGCGAAAGATTTAAGTTTTGCAGACTGTGCATATCTATTACACAGTTTTTATTCATACATAAAGGATGGGTTAAATAATTAAACTCACAGATAAATAATAAAATAACTTATTTATTACAAGCATCATGAAAAATATCATTTACGGCACATGTCAATAACTCGCAATCTATGAGTGATTCGCTGTTAAACATATCACTTTCACGTATTGCTTTTGCAGCGTCGCATACATTAGCGATATTATTCTGTTATAAAACAGTTACAAATTGTTTGAATTTTTCATTTACAATACGAGTATTTTCACATAACCAGTAATACATATGATCTATGCATTTTTCAAAATCGAATAAATAGAATAGAGTTGGCGGTTTCATATATAAAGAATTATTGGATAATCCTATTTTTATAATATTCAGATATTTTAACCACTTCGAATGTTAAATCTCGGACCCGCAATGAGATTTCAGTCGATTGTAGAAGCTGTTCAATATCTCCACGTTTCTGCATCAGCGATTTCCATGTTTCAAAAGGCAATATTATTTGATTGCCCCGATTATCGCCGAGAACCAATTCCACGCAAGATACAGCTCCAACGTTTATTCCAATGTCCAAATATTTGTATGACGTCGGGGTTAAGGCGTATCGTCTTCCGAGTATACGAACTGCACGACGAGGCTCGGATGAAATGCTAGGGAGTAATAAAATATTATTTATATAAATATTTAAAAAATATAAAATTCTTTACATTAATTAGAACTTACTTGTTACATTTCTTCTTACACGGTGAAGTTTCATCAGCATCTTGAATCGGAACGTAATAATTCATGCGGCTTCCTTCAGTGGGATACATTTTATATGAACCTTTCACACAAGTGGTCGATGCAATACTGAACGTATTAAACATATTTAAAATATGTATTAGCGTTGCAAAATTGCTGTTACGTCCTGGTGACTCCACGATTCCTTCCTTCCACAAAGTTGCGGCAATGACAATCGATCGGTGATAGAAATGAGTCGTTCGGTAGATAGAGCATCCTGCGTCACACATTCCTTAAACATTTAGTCACTTATCAATATCTATATCTACGAGTAACCGTGAGAAAGACGCGACGAAGCCGCGCCGGTCGCCTAAAAACAAATAAAAACCAGTAGATACCCTCGCAGTGGAATTCTCCAACGGAATAAAAAAGCTGATAACGAAAAGATAATAAAATTCTCACAAAATACCCGATGAATACAACTAAATCAATAATGACGAAACTTCTGTGACGTCACATTTGGGCTTTGTCTGAATCAAATCACGGGCGTAAGGGAAACTTAGAGCTCAAGGGACTCTGAACTGATCACCAATCGACGATCGTCATGAGTGAAAATTTGAAAAGTAGGAGAAACACCCCGCCTAATGAGGACACTGGCACAACTTTTAATTCGTTAAAGTTTTGGAAGATTCCCACTCTTAGAAGTTAGAATACACCCCGAAAAGAGAGATATAAAAGGAGGACTCGAAGGGACATACGATCACTTACTCACGCACTTACTTACTTACTTACTCTCTCACTTACGTACTTATTCTCCGGTCTTCAGCTTCACGCAGTCTTACTCTGTGCTTTTGCACCGTAACTCGCGAGTTAGGCACTTGTGCCACCAGTGTCCTCACTTGGCATCATCTCCAGAGCAACCACGAATCGAACATCGGGTTGCCGACATGAGACACAGAGCGAAACACCGTACAAAAATTCGCCACCCCTCCACCTCTGAATTACTATTGAAAAAAGTAAGTTTAATTGAATAATTTTTCTTTTCCTCCTTTTTGTCTTGTTTCTTATTTAAATCAAAACTTTCCGAAGAATGTTTCATTCTTTTAAATCATCAACCCGTTTCGGTAATAAGTCTTAGAAAATTTTAAATCCTGATCTTAATCTAACACATATGCGAGCGACCAATTTTATATTTCTGACCGTTCTCAACACATACACTTATTTACTTATACATATTGATTTTGATTTTATGTTTTTATCCTTTAATCAAATATATTTTTATATTGTATCACCCAGTCAGATTCTAAATTTAACAGTAAAATCATTCCATTGCATTTCTGACTGATGTCCTCCGTATTGATGTAACACCCGCGAATTAAAAAACACACATACACATGTACACTCACCAAGAAATTATATTTTATTTTCATTTTTCTTATATAATCATGTATATCCATTTACTTTAAAATAAATAAATTTATATTTTGTTAATTTAAAAATCAAAATAACTCTTTATTAAACCCCCCACTCATTCCTCCAGTCGAAAGATCGCACTTGGTCCCATCCCGCGTAAAAGAGATTAAATTCTCTTACCAAAAAGGGACCACCGAACGAACGTCTGAATAACCAGCGTAACAGCGACTCAGTCGTTTACCTGCTTTTCAGACCTATCAGTTCGTTCGACCCGATTCCAAACGCCACGAGACGTATAATTTCGGGAAAATTAAAGATAGTTGTTGCGCTCTTCCGTCGACTCATCCTTCCTCGAGTCTGGACGTAACATACTGCTCTTTAAATTTTGGGGGCTCGTCCGGGATTGTAATGTGCGATCTTTTAAACTGGAATGAGTAAAGGGACAAGAGGTACAGCTGATAAAGACGAAGTAGAACGAAATTTTCAGCTTGCTCAAGACACATACAATCGAACAAAATCTAACAAATCAGAAACACATCACACTTCCACTCCTAATAAAACTACTAAAAACATTAATTTTTCATTAGACGAAACCGTAATTGAAAAAGATTTTGAGAAAAAGTTTAGCGAAATAGCGGCCGAGTCTCATTTTGCCGATTCCTGCGATAAGACTATTATACCTGAATTTAATAAATACGAAAAAAAGAAAGACCCGAGCGGTACCGACGGCAACATGACTCAAAATAATCCTTTCGCTACTTTGAAATACGCGGTCGAAGCCGTCCCTTATTTTGACGGTCAAAATATTCCATTAAATTATTTTATCGAGGGATGTGAAGAAGCAAAATCTATGTTGCCTAGTGAGGCTGAATTACAGTTTACCAAAATAATAAGAACCAGGATAATAGGAGAGGCTCGCCGAACTATACAAGGTCAAGATTTTGATAGCGTTTCTCAATTAACTAAATATTTAAAACAAATTTATGGACCAGCAAAAAACGTTTATCAATTACAAGGGGAATTGGGTTGTATATATCAAAAGGGTGACGAAGATGTAATAACTTATGCAAATAGAGTAAAGATTCTTGGAAAACAAATTTTAGAAACATATAGAAGTTCGGGAAACGTGTCGTCTGACCAAAATATTAAAGCATCATTAGAAAAGGACATGTGCAAGTGCTTTATTAGAGGGTTAAAACCAGAAATTGAACAACGAGTTGCAAGAAATTTATTAAATGTACAAGAAACTGCAGCCGACGCTTTAAGGATAGAAAGAGAGCTCCGAGAAATGACAAATTTACGACAGGGAATAGATAACAGTTCAGGTAGACAGAAAACTAACAGTATAAAAGAAATTTGTCAAATCTGTTATAAGGAAGGGCACGTAGGCAGTAACTGCAAGAAATATTTACAAACATCTCAACAAGTTAATAACCAGATTGATTTAGGAACCGCGATATTAGTATGTCAAATTTGTAAAAAACGTGGGCATGGTGCAGAGAAATGCCGCTTTCGCGATCCACAACAACGCCGAACGGTAAATGTAGTTCAAGGGAAAATAATAACTTGTCAATTATGCTTAAAATCCGGTCATGATGCAAAATCTTGCCGACGGAATAATACAACCAATAACAATAAAATCTCGGTAATTTGTCAATGGTGCGAAAGACCCGGCCATTCTGCAAATAATTGCTGGAAGAAACAGAACGAACAACGTTATGCGGGAAATAAAACTCGCGTAACTTGTCAAATTTGCAACAACTTCGGACACATTGCTAAAGATTGTCGATCAAAACTGAACCAGCAAACGGGATCCAGGAATTCTTTATTCTGCCGCTATTGCAAAGAGCAAGGTCATCTTCTCGAAAATTGTCAATTACGCCATGCCAGTAATTTTCGGAAAAAAGAAAATAATCAGGGAAACTACAACGGCCCCTCGACGTCGGGTGCACAGCAGGGGTCCGAACGAGAGCCGCACCCGTCCAAAACTCAGGTAGCCAAGTAGACAAGGACAGAACTACCATAAGGCCCGTGACTGTAAACCTCGACAAACATAGTCGCGTGCCTACCGTTCAAATCAACATCGATAATTTAACTACTAGTATAACTTTTATGCTAGACACGGGATCTGGACCTAATATAATTAAAGAAAATCTCGTTCCCGAAGAAATAAATATTAATTACACTAATATCCTCAAGTTGAACGGTATAAATAATTATCCTGTGTACACCTTAGGTGAAATTACATTAACTCTTTTTGAAAACCGGTTATATTTCATATTGTATCTAACGATTTTCCAATTTCACAATCCGGCATATTAGGAAACGATTTCTTTAAACAAACTTCATCGAAAATAGATTACGCACAAGGGCACTTGGATGTCTCCGGAATCAACATACCTTTCTTATCACCTGAAGCCATTATAGTAGCTCCGCGATCCGAATCATTATTTTATGTAAGAATAGAAAATCCAGAACTAAAAGTAGGATATATACCGAGACTAAAGGTGGCACATGGAATTTATTTGGGAGACACCATCGTGGAGAACGTTGCCGGAAGGGCATATTTAAACGTTATAAGTACTTTAGATGAAGAGGCGGAAGTACATGTTCCGACTTTGCGCCTAAAACCATTGAGCGAATTATTAGACGACCATGATTCAAAAATTGAGGCTCTAAACAGTCCAGAAGAACCAAGGAATACGGAAGAAAAAATTACTTACAAATTCAACGATTATGAAAATAATATGAATACTGAAAATGAAGGTGAAAATGTGGATGAAAAAAATATTATTATCGAAGAAATTAATTATGAAGACGAAGAACAAACCTTAAATAAAGAAGGAAATAAAAATAAGAATAAAATTAAAAATAAAGAAATGATAAAAAATAAAACTGAGAGGAAAAATAAAGAATTGAATGATTCAAGAATCTTTGGAGAGGGAAATTACCAAACCTCTTCTGAAAATCTAATAAATCCAACCATTCCTGGAGGGGGAAATTACCAAACCTCTCCTAAAAATTTAATTAATTTAAAAACCCTTGAAGAGAGAAATTACCAATCCTCTCAAGAAGGGAATAATTCTAGGATTTCGGAGGGAAATTTTCAAACCTTGTCAGAAAATCCTAGCTCCGTCGATTGCGAGGAGGAAAATTATAAAACCTCACTACGTATTTCGGCAAAACCTTATTCCAAAAAGGGGAGAAGTCCTTTATCCTCCCTAGATATCAAATTTCCTAAGGTTGGATTATTTAAAGAAGAAAATGATAATGAATTAAAAACCTCTCATGTTACAATAAAAGACCTCCTTGAAGAGGCTCAAAAATATAATTTAAATATTAAAAATTCGAATCTACGAAATATGAAAAATAAAAATAAACCGTCTTCAAAAATCCTTATATCCTTGTTGAATAAATCTCAAGAAATTTTAGAAAAATATATGCGAAAACGCAAAACAAGATATAAAAGAAAACAAGAAGTTGAAAATTATAATTTGCATAATTGTCTAACAATCTCCGAAGAAAAAGGAAAGAATCGACCCGCCGAAATCATAGAATCATTGCGATTAGAACATTTAAATGAAGCAGAGAGAAAAAGCATTATAAAATTAATAACGGACAGTCAAGATCGATTTCATATTCCTGGAGAAAAATTAACCGCAACTCACGTATTACAACATCGAATACCTACTACAGATGACCAACCAATAAACACTCGTCAGTATCGATTTCCGCAAATTCATAAAGAGGAAATAAACAAGCAGGTAGAAGAACTGTTAGAAGGAGGAATTGTAAAACACTCACAATCACCATATAACACGCCTATATGGATTGTACCTAAGAAAGAAGACTCCAAAGGAAATAAATGATGGAGAATGGTATTAGATTTTCGCGCTTTAAATGATAAAACTATCGGAGACGCATATCCTTTACCAAATATCGTCGATATATTAGACCAATTAGGAGGAGCTCGATATTTTTCAGTATGCGATTTAGCATCTGGATTTCATCAAATAAAAATGGACCGCGAAGATGGTCATAAAACAGCTTTCACTACTCCTTTTGGACATTACGAATTCGACCGAATGCCGTTCGGTCTAAAAAATGCTCCGGCTACTTTCCAGCGCCTAATGGACTTAGTATTAACTGGGTTACAAGGCAAAGAATTATTCGTTTATATGGACGATATTGTTATCTATGCAACGTCTTTAGAAGAACACGAAAGAAAATACAACGCTTTAATGGAACGTCTTCGACAAGCTAATTTAAAATTACAGCCAGATAAATGCGAATTTTTAAAAACGGAAGTAACTTATCTGGGACACGTAATCAGTAAAGACGGAGTAAAACCAGATCCGAAAAAATTAGAAGCGGTACAACGATTTCCAAGACCAAAAACACCTAGGAATATTAAACAATTTTTAGGACTTGCAGGATATTACAGACGCTTTATACCGAATTTTTCCAAATTCGCCAAACCATTAACAAATTTATTAAAAAACGACACCCGCTTCGAGTGGACATCTGTGCAAGAAGAATCTTTTGAAATTTTAAAACAAAAACTGTGCGAAGAGCCAGTACTGCAATACCCAGATTTTTCCAAATCATTCATTTTAACGACCGATGCATCTGGAATAGCCGTCGGAGGAATATTATCACAAGGAGAGATAAATAAAGACCTACCGATAGCATACGCCTCACGAACCTTAACAGATAATGAATTAAAATACGATACATACGAAAAAGAAGCACTAGCTATTGTATATTGCGTTAAACATTTTCGACCATACTTATACGGAAGAAAATTCACTTTAGTTACAGATCATAAACCATTGATGTGGTTTAAAAACGCACAAGACGCAAATATGCGAATACTTCGTTGGAGATTAAAATTAGCAGAATATGATTATGAGGTTGTATACAAAGCGGGAAAAACAAACGTAAACGCAGACGCATTATCCAGAAATCCTGTAAATATCGAAGAAATAGATTGTAAAATTATAAAAAACAAGAAACTTTTAAACCCAGATAACCCTAAAGATGCACGATTAATTGCCGAACTATTAGAAAAATCCGATAGCGAAGAAGAAGAAGAAGAAGATGACGACTTCCATTTATATCTTTCCGATATGGAGGAAAACGAAGAAATAATAGCTGAAAGCAATTTATTAAATAACAATAACGATACTCTTCCATTTACACAAACAGAATTAAACGAACCAGATTATTTATCAATTACTGAAAAAGCTTTAATACACGATCCTCCTAAACAAAATAAAATTCAAACAAGAAGCCGAACTGCAAGACAAAGTATTGAGCAAAATAAAATAACCAACGAATTGCATAGTGACGAGGGAGAGATCGAAGAAATCGAAGAAAGAAATGATCCGCCTGATAAAATTTCTGACAGTGAAAAAGAAGACGAAGAAGAAAATGAACAAAATATTATTAACAAAAATTTAAAATCAAGAAAAACGAAATCTGCATTTATTGAAAATAGAATAATTCATGGTAATGTCATAGACTCTCGAGAATTATTATTTTTACGAAAAGATAATATAGTATATTTCGTCGACACCCAGGGAAGACCTTTAGATTCAGGCTCACAAAAACTTTTCGAACGAAAAGAGTTTCCAAACCTAGGATCCCTTGTTCTAGGAAAGGTTAAGGCCATAAAATATAAAAATCATTATCATGTGGCTTTACCTGTCAGCGAAGAACAACGAGAAGGCCCTACAGCTACTCTTAAACAAATTGTTAAAATCTAACAGACTTACGGAAAATAACCGAAGATTTAAAATTAGAAACATTTAGTATTGCAAAAACCGAGTTTATTAATAATGTTCCATGGAATGACGTCAAATCACATATACAATCAATATTCACCGACGCTCCTACTAAAGTTATTATTTGCCACGGACTAATTAAATATCCACCGAAAGATTTACGTTCCGTTATAATCAGCGAAATGCATTTGCTTACCGACGGGAGGACACCGGGGAGTCACAAAAACTTATAACAGAATAAAACGTAATTATTACTGGGAAAACTTGAAAGCAGATGTTCAACGGTATATACAGCAATGTTTACAATGTCAATTGAAAAAACTTGTACGAGTAAAAACGAAACAACCAATGATAATCACAGACACACCAGGATCTTCTTTTGATAAAGTAGCCATGGATATCGTAGGCCCTTTACCTAAAACTGAAAGGGGAAACGAATATATTCTAACATTACAAGATCAATTAACTAAATTTTGCATGGGAATACCATTACCGAATCAAACTTCCGAAACCATCGCAGAAGCTTTTGTAGATCGATTTATTTGCGTACTTGGAGCACCAAAAGCAATATTAACAGATCAAGGCAGAAATTTCCTTAGCGATCTAATAAAGAAAATTGCAAAATTATTTAAAATTCGCAAATTTCGCACAACAGCCTTCCATCCTCAATCAAACGGATCATTAGAAAGATCACATCACGCATTAGGCGAATATTTAAAACAATACGCGAATGAACAAAAACAATGGGATAGATGGATTAGCCTTGCCATGTTTAATTATAATACGAACGTACATGAAGCAACAAAGCACACTCCATATGAGCTGGTTTTTGGAAAGATAGCACGTGTTCCATCAAACGAACTTCTACCTCCTGGGGATAAATTAGCAAATTACGACGAATATTTAATAAATCTTGTAACTCAACTTCACGCAATTCAGGGAAATGCTCGCGATAACGATATTCAAGCTAAAATTAAATCAAAAAATTATTACGATACAAAAATCAACCCACAAACTTTTAAACCGGGAGATCAAGTATTTTTATTAAAAGGTCCAAAACCGGGCAAATTCGGAGATCAATATGCTGGGCCTCACGAAGTTCTAGAAATTTTTAATAAAAATAACGTCAAAATTAGAATAAAGAAAAATAGCCGAGTTGTACATCCTAACCGCTTACGAATTTCATATATTAAACCTACTAATAAACAATTATGAGAATTTTCAGATGGACCTCAGAATTGGAAGACAAATCACGATAAAACAAAAAAAATAATAATAATTGAAATTTTATCAAACAGAGTAATAGGAACAGACTCAACTTAGCAGTCACAGTAAATATATTCCCCATCGTGTAAAATAAAAGAGAACATAAGCGAGTATGCCATACTGTATCATTTGTTAGATTAATCAATATACTAAAAACGTATATATATATACATATATATATATACATATATTATACATATATTATACATATATACACCCACACACATATATATTTTTAGTCTTAGACACATATAAACATTATAAATGTTACTGCGTTTAACATTAATTTAGCGGACAAAAATATTATTAGCATAATATATAGATCAAATATTATAATATGCATATATAACAAAAACAGAACTATCTTTTCTGAAAAAAAAAAAAAAAATTATATATATAAAGAAATATTACCTGATCATCTGAAAAAAAAAGGGAGAAACAATGAGCTAGAAAAACATCATAGAGAAATTATATCATCGGCTCCAACAACCAATAGGCGATCACTATGCTACATTTAGTGATAAACTATCCAGCTTATTATTCTGCAGACAAACATGGTATTTCAACCAACAGCTAATTAAAAGAACAAGGAGAACTACTCCAGCATTTGTCAATTGACAAGTCATCTTGGCGCTCTACATCCATCAGCGCATCCATCTATAACTATTCAGCATCCGGGCAAATAAAGCCTGGACATTTTACTATGGGATTTAACATGATATCCCAATCAATGGCTAATTGCTCACAGTAAATGAGAATTCAAGCCAAGCATCGAGAATCTTCCTGACAAGCTGCACCTGCATTGTCCGGAGGACATTGATAACCAGAAAAAATGGGAAAAAGAAAGAAAAATATCCTATTTCTCTCAGAGCAATAAAACCTCCAGCTGAAGATTTGAGACTACTGATGTTGGTCAGGTAAACATTATGACATATACAGTTTCTTTTTTCTCTTACGCTATAAATGGGCATATATAAGAAAAGATAGTTTTGTATTAAGACTCTTTAATAAACGTATTAAATAAAAATATCATTATTACAACAAAATTATTGTTAATACAAGAAGAATTATTGTTATTGTGAGAAAAGTTCTTGTTATTACGAGAAAATTTAAAAGAATAAGTAAAAAAAAATATATATGTATTTTTGTAAAAGAAGGACGAAAGAAGAAAAAAGGTTTTGGTGGTCGCCTTCTCTTTCCTCCTTCTTAATAAACAAATCAGCATGCACAAAACCACATACAATTAAGATACTTTAGTTAACTGCGAAAGGAAGGAATCTATTTGATTTTTGCAAATGTCGGGCTTCTCCCCAACATTTGTCTAAGGCCGGGGGTGTTACGTCCTGGTGACTCCACGATTCCTCCCTTCCACAAAGTTGCGGCAATGACAATCGATCGGTGATAGAAATGAGTCGTTCGGTAGATAGAGCATCCTGCGTCACACATTCCTTAAACATTTAGTCACTTATCAATATCTATATCTACGAGTAACCGTGAGAAAGACGCGACGAAGCCGCGCCGGTCGCCTAAAAACAAATAAAAACCAGTAGATACCCTCGCAGTGGAATTCTCCAACGGAATAAAAAAGCTGATAACGAAAAGATAATAAAATTCTCACAAAATACCCGATGAATACAACTAAATCAATAATGACGAAACTTCTGTGACGTCACATTTGGACTTTGTCTGAATCAAATCACGGGCGTAAGGGAAACTTAGAGCGCAAGGGACTCTGAACTGATCACCAATCGACGATCGTCATGAGTGAAAATTTGAAAAGTAGGAGGAACACCCCGCCTAATGAGGACACTGGCACAACTTTTAATTCGTTAAAGTTTTGGAAGATTCCCACTCTTAGAAATTAGAATACACCCCGAAAAGAGAGATATAAAAGGAGGACTCGAAGGGACATACGATCACTTACTCACGCACTTACTTACTTACTTACTCTCTCACTTACGTACTTATTCTCCGGTCTTCAGCTTCACGCAGTCTTACTCTGTGCTTTTGCACCGTAACTCGCGAGTTAGGCACTTGTGCCACCAGTGTCCTCACTTGGCATCATCTCCAGAGCAACCACGAATCGAACATCGGGTTGCCGACATGAGACACAGAGCGAAACACCATACAAAAATTCGCCACCCCTCCACCTCTGAATTACTATTGAAAAAAGTAAGTTTAATTGAATAATTTTTCTTTTCTTCCTTTTTGTCTTGTTTCTTATTTAAATCAAAACTTTCCGAAGAATGTTTCATTCTTTTAAATCATCAAGCCGTTTCGGTAATAAGTCTTAGAAAATTTTAAATCCTGATCTTAATCTAACACATATGCGAGCGACCAATTTTATATTTCTGACCGTTCTTAACATATACACTTATTTACTTATACATATTGATTTTGATTTTATGTTTTTATCCTTTAATCAAATATATTTTTATATTGTATCACCCAGTCAGATTCTAAATTTAACAGTAAAATCATTCCATTGCATTTCTGACTGATGTCCTCCGTATTGATGTAACACCCGCGAATTAAAAAACACACATATACATGTACACTCACCAAGAAATTATATTTTATTTTCATTTTTCTTATATAATCATGTATATCCATTTACTTTAAAATAAATAAATTTATATTTTGTTAATTTAAAAATCAAAATAACTCTTTATTAAACCCCCCACTCATTCCTCCAGTCGAAAGATCGCACTTGGTCCCATCCCGCGTAAAAGAGATTAAATTTGTAACGATACGTTACTAGCCTCGCGGGCCGACCAGCCGCCCGCAATTCTGAGGCTCGGCGCCTATGGCGCCCCTAAACTTCCACACCCGTGTTTCGGCCCCACCGTGGGGCCGCCCCACCACGCGCTCCCACCACGCGCCGACTCGCGTGAGTGGAAGGCCGGCCGCCAGTATATAAGGCGCTCCGGCGAGCGTAGCGTTACCAGTTCCCGATCCCGATTCCTGTCTCATACAACTCTCCGGATCCTGAACCACCTCTCGCGTTACACCAGGCTACGGGCTTCCCGTAGTTAGGCCGGGCTTCCCGGTTGCTGGGACGGCGCACCCTGATACCTCGCGTTACACCGGGCTACGGGCTTCCCGTAGTTAGGCCGGGCTTCCCGGTTGCCGGGACGGCGCATCCTGATATCCCGCGTTACACCAGGCTACGGGCTTCCCGTAGTTAGGCCGGGCTTCCCGGTTGCTGGGACGGCGCATCCTGACACCTCGCGTTACACCAGGCTACGGGCTTCCCGTAGTTAGGCCGGGCTTCCCGGTTGCTGGGACGGCGCATCCTACTAGTTAATAAGTTCGCACCGCGTTTACCGTAAGACCGTTTGTAGATATACCGTGACCCGTTTGTATAGTAAGACCGCTTTGGTCTCCGCGCTCTAATAGCTTCTAGTACCGCTTGTACATATACCGCGACCTGATAGTTTGTAATCCCGTTGTACATATACCGCGACCTATTCAGATTATAAGACCGCATTGTACATACCGCGCCGTTTCTATCATCACACCCGGCCTTCAAACTACTGCAGAGCGTCAGTCCTTTTAAGGATAGAACGCCGAGAACGCCGACGCCTCGTCCTTTTAAGGATAAGGCAGCCAGGCAGTTGGAATTACAGTGAAGGCCCCGCGACACCCCGTAGAGTTTAAGATCTGTACTGTATCACAAATAATAACCGTAGTTTAATTGCATGCGAACACCGCGAATGCGGAACACGGCCGCTTGAGCCACGCTCGCTTCCCGAGCTCCACGCGCAAACTCTGTACGCACCGTGCTTGTACGATGCCTTGCGAATAACAACCGTTCACGCGTGAAACTCTGTACGCGCACCGTTCCCGCATGTTGCTTCGCGCATAGCTTTGAGTGTTAAATGTCTTTCGTAATAACAGCTCGAATAAATAGACTTGTTTAAACCGATAATACAAAGGTAAAGTAAGTTGGAGTTTCCCCCTTCTCCCGAATCCTGGCACCGGCGAGCCTTGATCCGCGGCGTACGGGAAAGGTGAACCGTTACATGGCGCCCGAACAGGGACCTGACTAGCCTAGTGGAGACTCCAGCTCGCTCTCAACCTACCTAGATGCCCGCGTGGGTAAATAAATTAAAGAAAGACGCGATAATTAAATTACTGACCTCGCACGGACTCGAAACCGTAGGCACCCTTGACGAGCTCCGCCGACAGCTCCGACACTTTGTTACCGATAACCCAACTCTTTTCGCGTCCCGCCCCACTACCCCCGAAGATACGAAGATGCCACTAACAAACGAAGGCATGACCGCCGGCACGACCGGAGCAACCACCATCGATCCGGCTAAGTCAATGAATCAAATACGGAAGTGGGGGTGCCACTTCGACGGGAAGGACCCGGTGGCGTTCCTGGAACGCATCGACGAGCTGAAACGAGGATACAGCTACACCGATGAGCAGTTGCTCTTGGGGCTACCCGAACTTCTCCGCGGCGAACCACTGATGTGGTACCGCAACTGCCGCGATAACTGGACCCTGTGGGCCGAGTTCTGTCGAGATTTCCGCGCCCAGTACCTGCCCAGCGAGTACTCATATCAACTAAAGGGTACGATCCAGGGGCGGAAGCAGCAACCACGGGAGGCGTTCCAACAATTCGCCACCGAGTTGCTGACCCTCATGCGGCGCGCAGGCGGCTACACGTCGCAAGACCAGCTTGAACAGCTATACGCAAATATGCGACCGGAATACCGCCTGTACATTCGAAGGGGCGAGCTTACCAGCGTCAACGCGCTCAGCGCCCGAATCACCGATATCGAGGATATTGAGAACCTGCGTCGGCAGGAAGAGCGTAAGACTCCCGGACCAACGGTAGCAGCCGCCGCGTACAACCGAGATGACTGCTGCTGGTGATGCAAGCAGCGAGGACACACCCGGCAGGATTGCCGCCGACCGCCGAGAAAGTTTTGCTCCCGGTGTGGGAAGGACGGGGTTTTGACGCGAGATTGTCACCCCCCGGCGGGAAACGGACCACGGGCCGGAACTGTCGCGGCCAGTACCCAGCCCGAATCCGAGTAGAATATACTCCGAGACCGCACATACAGGTCCGTGTCGTCCGCAGAACAATACGGGCCCTGCTAGATTCCGGATCGGAGGTTTCATTTGTTAGCGCCGAAACCGCCAATCGGCTAAAGATCCGCACACGTCGTCCAGACACCGTGGCTAAACACGTTAACTTAGCAGATGGGACGCGGATCCCCATCACCAGAGTTCTCACACTCCCCATCACCGTCCAGGGGGAGACTATCCGGCACCAGTTCTGTCGAACTTAAGTAGCCCTATGCTGATAGGCATAGACTTGTGGGCCAAATTGCGGATTACGCTGCCACCGCCGCCACCGCCAATAGAATCGACTGGCAACCTGACTACCCTGGGAGTCGTAACCGTCGGCAGCACCGCAGGGAGATCCGAGGAGACCGAACGCCTGGAGAGATTTCTAGAGACCGAACTACCAAAGTTTGAGAAGGTTCGAGGGCCAACCGATCGGGTACAACACCACATCCGATTAAAGCCCGGACCCGCCATCAAACAGCGGTATCGCCCACGTAATCCGGCGATGCAGGCCATTATTGACCAAGAGGTGCGAACGATGGAAAAGGAGGGAATCATCGAGCCCTCAACTAGCGCTTGGAGCTCTCCAATCGTCCTGGTCAAAAAGAAGGAAGGGGCCTACCGATTTTGCGTTGACTATCGGAAACTAAACGCCGCATCCGAAAAAGACGCCTATCCGCTGCCGCACATCACGGCCACGCTAGATAAGTTGCGGGGAGCGAAATACCTATCCACGCTCGACCTGAAAAGCGGATATTGGCAGGTGCCTCTCACACCGCAAAGTCGGCCGGCAACCGCATTTACCGTGCCCGGCCGGGGCCTGATGCAGTTTCGGGTGATGCCCTTTGGACTGCACTCGGCACCCGCTACCTTCCAGAGGTTGCTCGACTCAATACTCGGCCCGGAGCTCGAACCGCACGTCCTGGTATACCTCGACGATATTATTATCGCTAGCCGTACGTTTGAGGATCACCTGCGGCATCTATCCGAGGTCTTTCGCCGCCTGCGCCAGGCACGGCTCCGCCTCAACCCGGACAAGTGCCACTTCTGCCGGACGAGCCTCCGTTACCTCGGGCACGTGATCGACCGCCGGGGTATCCGCACTGACCCCGAGAAAGTAAGCGCCGTTGCGAATTGGCCAGCACCGACCACCGTGAAGAAAATACGCCAGTTTCTGGGGGTGGCCTCGTGGTATAGGCGCTTCATCGCCGACTTTTCGACCCTTGCCGCACCTCTCACCCGGCTGACGCAGAAGAAGGTTAAGTGGACGTGGACGGACCAAGAAGAAGCCGCATTTCGAGGGCTGAAGAACGCCCTGACCACCGCACCGGTCCTAGCCTGTCCAGACTTCGCGAGGCCATTCGTCCTCCAAACCGACGCCAGCGCACACGGTCTGGGGGCCGTATTAACCCAGCACCTTGACGAGGGAGAGCGAGTTATAGCCTACGCCAGCCGAACCCTCAACGCCGCGGAGCGTAACTACAGCGCTACCGAGCTGGAGTGCCTGGCAGTCGTTTGGGGCATACGGCGGATGCGCGAGTATCTCGAAGGGTACCACTTTACGGTCTTGACCGACCACCAGGCCCTCCGCTGGCTTCAGCGGATCGAAGAACCCACCGGACGTCTAGGGCGATGGATATTCGAACTTCAACAGCACGACTTCGATATCCGATACCGCCGAGGGGCCCTTAACCGGGTAGCCGACGCCCTGTCTCGAACACCCGAGACCAACGCCGTTACGCGACAACCGACGTGCCGCTGGTACCGCCGTATGCTCGCCGACGTGAAAGCCCGGCCGGCCGACCTGCCCGACTACGACATCCGGGACGGCCAACTCTACCGGCACATCCTGCACGACTTGGACTTTGGGGAAACACCGACCGAAGGCCAGTGGAAGCAGTGCGTCCCCACCGAGCAGCGTCCATCCGTGCTCAGCCGACTGCACGACGATCCGGCAGCGGGGCACCTCGGCGTCGCGAAAACCATCGCTCGCGTCGCGCCGTTGTACTATTGGCCCGGCATGTTCCGGGACATTACCTGTTACGTCCGGAAATGCCCGACGTGCATGGCGCACAAGGCCTCGCAGCAGCGACCAGCCGGGACTCTGCGCGCAACCGCCTGCACCGCGCCCTGGCAACAAGCCGCCGTCGATCTGGTCGGGCCGCTACCCAGGTCCACAAAGGGGCACACCTGGCTATTAACGATTCAGGACCGATTTAGCAAATGGATCGAGATGGTCCCCTTGCGTCGAGCCACCGCCGAAAACCTAGCTCGCGCCGTGACCCACCGTCTAGTTTATCGACACGGGTGCCCGACGACGCTGATATCCGATAACGGGACCCAGTTCACGTCCCAGCGGTTCAAGACCCTCCTCGCCGCCTTCGGGATTACGCACCGAAAGTCACCCGTGTACGCACCCCAGTGCAACCCGGTAGAACGCGCAAACCGCACGGTCAAGACTATGATCGCCCAGTACGTAGGGAAGCGGCATAAAACCTGGGACGAACAGATCGTCGCGTTGCAATTCGCGATAAACACCGCGAAACACGAGGCCACCGGATATACACCGGCCTATGTCCTGCACGGTCGTGAGCTGGCTCGACCTCACCCCGAGGACCGGAGACCGCCGGCCCCAGCTCCGAGCCCGGACATACATCATAAAAGGCTCGAGGAGGCCTTCGAGGTAGTCCGGATCCACCTGGCTCGCGCGTTCCAACGACAGGAACGCCATTATAATCTGCGTCGGCGCGACTGGCGTCCGCAGATGGGCGAGCGAGTCTGGAAGAGAGATCGGCCCCTCTCCAGCAAGAGCGGCGCATTCAACGCCAAGCTGGCGCCCAGGTACATCGGGCCCCTGGAAGTCCGGAAGATTGTGTCGCCGGTCGTGGTGGACCTCCGCGACGCCCGAGGGAAGTGGCACCGGCACATTCATGTGCAAGACCTAAAGCCGGCCACGGACACCGACAACGAACATCCTGAGCCGGAGGACTGAACCCCGACAAACGGCGCCCCAGTGGAGGAGGACCAACCACCGGAGAGCCCCGCCAACGCCCAAAAAGCCCTCCCGTATACGCCCTTCCGCCACGCCGACCGTGGGCCAATTCGGGGTCGACGTTCGATAACGCCGGCTCATATGCGCAGCGACCAACCACGTTGCCCCCCCCCCCCCACCCGGACACCTGAGCAGCCAGAAGACCACCAGGACGACAGAGCGGTCACGAGACCACACCGCCCCGGCCCTCCCACGACCTGATTCCCCATCGTCTCCGGGACCGAATGTCCAACGTCACCCATCGGTTCCGCGCCGCGACATGGGCGAAGCGATCGCCATCCGTGCGACGAAAACTCGAATGCTTGAGCCCGAGGCGCCCACGCGTGACCATGCGCCCCGAATAGTTCGCGCGTCCACCGTTACGCGTCGCATCTCGCAAACCGTAACCCGTAAGTAAAATACCCTTCGACACATTATATAAGACCGGTCAATCTAGCGAGAGAGCATCACTCGCTAAGATGAGCCGCCAGGCCGAAGTCGAAGCGCTTTTTGGCGAGCTATCGGATAGCTCTGACGAATCGAAACGGCCTAAGCCGCCGCCCAAGCCGCCGGACAAACCAGACGAGCGACGGACGAGTCGGCCTCCGCGGTCGGGAACCTCGGTCCAGCGGTCGGACGCGGACCAACGCCGCAAGGCGATTATGCTCGCAAGTCCGCCGCCTCCGAGGCCCCGGGCGCGGGGGTCCCGGCCCGCACCTCCACGTCGTCCTCGACCAGCACGACCCACCCCCCCCCGAACGGACGACCGCCGGGGGAGGTGGGACCGTGTGCGCCGCCGCGACTACCACCCAAGCGGCGGCCCCACAGGCCGCAACCGCCACCCGAGCGACCCTGCCCGCCACGACCACCATGGCTTGGGCAACCAGGGCGCCACCACCGCCCGTGAGAGTCACCCTAGGTGACGGACATACGGTGTTGGTGCCTTGGCATTGCGCGAACATCACGCGTAAATATCGGGCCACCACCCCGACCGGCGGTTGGCTCATCCGGTTTGACCGACACGGACGGCCCCGGACGAGCCGCCGCTTGCACTAAAGGAGGGGGTGGTGTAACGATACGTTACTAGCCTCGCGGGCCGACCAGCCGCCCGCAATTCTGAGGCTCGGCGCCTATGGCGCCCCTAAACTTCCACACCCGTGTTTCGGCCCCACCGTGGCGCCGCCCCACCACGCGCTCCCACCACGCGCCGACTCGCGTGAGTGGGAGGCCGGCCGCCAGTATATAAGGCGCTCCGGCGAGCGTAGCGTTACCAGTTCCCGATCCCGATTCCTGTCTCATACAACTCTCCGGATCCTGAACCACCTCTCGCGTTACACCAGGCTACGGGCTTCCCGTAGTTAGGCCGGGCTTCCCGGTTGCTGGGACGGCGCACCCTGATACCTCGCGTTACACCGGGCTACGGGCTTCCCGTAGTTAGGCCGGGATTCCCGGTTGCCGGGACGGCGCATCCTGATATCCCGCGTTACACCAGGCTACGGGCTTCCCGTAGTTAGGCCGGGCTTCCCGGTTGCTGGGACGGCGCATCCTGACACCTCGCGTTACACCAGGCTACGGGCTTCCCGTAGTTAGGCCGGGCTTCCCGGTTGCTGGGACGCATCCTACTAGTTAATAAGTTCGCACCGCGTTTACCGTAAGACCGTTTGTAGATATACCGTGACCCATTTGTATAGTAAGACCGCTTTGGTCTCCGCGCTCTAATAGCTTCTAGTACCGCTTGTACATATACCGCGACCTGATAGTTTGTAATCCCGTTGTACATATACCGCGACCTATTCAGATTATAAGACCGCATTGTACATACCGCGCCGTTTCTATCATCACACCCGGCCTTCAAACTACTGCAGAGCGTCAGTCCTTTTAAGGATAGAACGCCGAGAACGCCGACGCCTCGTCCTTTTAAGGATAAGGCAGCCAGGCAGTTGGAATTACAGTGAAGGCCCCGCGACACCCCGTAGAGTTTAAGATCTGTACTGTATCACAAATAATAACCGTAGTTTAATTGCATGCGAACACCGCGAATGCGGAACACGGCCGCTTGAGCCACGCTCGCTTCCCGAGCTCCACGCGCAAACTCTGTACGCACCGTGCTTGTACGATGCCTTGCGAATAACAACCGTTCACGCGTGAAACTCTGTACGCGCACCGTTCCCGCATGTTGCTTCGCGCATAGCTTTGAGTGTTAAATGTCTTTCGTAATAACAGCTCGAATAAATAGACTTGTTTAAACCGATAATACAAAGGTAAAGTAAGTTGGAGTTTCCCCCTTCTCCCGAATCCTGGCACCGGCGAGCCTTGATCCGCGGCGTACGGGAAAGGTGAACCGTTACAAATTCTCTTACCAAAAAGGGACCACCGAACGAACGTCTGAATAACCAGCGTAACAGCGACTCAGTCGTTTACCTGCTTTTCAGACCTATCAGTTCGTTCGACCCGATTCCAAACGCCACGAGACGTTTAATTTCGGGAAAATTAAAGATAGTTGTTGCGCCCTTCCGTCGACTCATCCTTCCTCGAGTCTGGACGTAACATTGCAATGTGGTGGGGATTATTGCCGACGCGATATTTTTTTCAATTTTTCTATTCAAGCGCCGATGTACGGCTGCTTCGCGATGACATCATCACCAGGTGTGAGATTTAGCCGAATGCACAAGAATGCAACATAATATCAAATTTTCAAGCGCCGATGTGCGGCTGCTTCGCGATGACATCATCTTCAGATATCCAAACGCGCGTGTCGAAACATGACAGAATCGTGAAATATAAGAATAATTATCAAGGTTAAATTGTGCTAATATACAAGTAATTTAAAACTTTTTCGATGCATCTGGGCTGAGATGACATCATCATCACCAGGTGTGAGATTTAGCGGAATGCACAAAAAATGCAACGTAATATAAAATTTTCAAGCGCCGATGTGTGGCTGCTTCGCGATGACATCATCCTCAGATATCAGAATTCTAACGCGCGTGTCAAAACATGACAAAATCGTGAAATATAAGGATAATCCTCATGATTAAATTGCACTAACATACTTGGACAGCAGCATGTAATTTGAAACTTTTGCGATTTGACTCTGGACTTTTGCGAATCATCTCTAGACGACAAAAAAAATGCAATAATCGACATTAGTCAAAATGTACGTGACAAATCGCGAAATAAAGATTTAGTTGACATGATGGAAAGAGACATCAAGATAGAATATAAAATCATGATAAAGAGGCACACCCTGTCAGTATTTTCGCCAAGAGTTCCGAGACAAGAGCTACTAATAAGCGCATCTTGTTAGCAAAATTTTTGGCATAAAATTGGAAATATGGCGGAAAACAGTGCCGAACGAAATCTGCGCGAGCAATCTGCAAGGGTAAATTTGATAGAGGAGTACGTTGCGTGGGAGCAACGATGCGACGAATATATCGAATCGTTGGAAGAGCAAAGTCGAAACGTCCACGATTATCGATCGGGATTCGACAATCGCTGATTGCCCGAATCGCACGACTCGAGGGATTGAAGAACTCGTTACGCAGGCGTTTTGTACACGCGGGTGCAGAATGCAGTACGCTGCAACACGGATTGATTTGGCGAGAGATCGATACGGCGTTCGAGAGCCGCATATTGACTAATGCGGTTATAAATCATAATCATATCGAGCCTCGTCAATTTTTCGAGGATGCCAAAGACATTGTGCTCGAACACGTGCAAAATGTGATGAAAAAACACTTTAACGTGAAAATTAATACATTGTTCAATGGTGAATTTGTGACGGGTGATAAACGCGAAAATAAAAGTATCAATACGAGAAACTATGAACTCTTTCGCACATCCGATTTACGCGAATGGTACGAGCGGCGCGTTGTCGAGCCCACTCTAGCATCGCTCGAAGAATTTCAGGAACGCGATAGCGGGTGGGCATTGTCGCGAATACTCGATTTAATCGTAAATATAAATAAATATAATCCTTTGCGCGCGGGATGTCATATAAAATTACCGCGGGTGATAATAATGAAGAGAGCGGTGATCAACGTGCAATCTAATGACAATGCGTGTTTCGCGTGGTCTGTGATCGCCGCTCTACATCCAGCTGAAAGTTATGTTTATCGAGTATCTTCGTATCCTCATTATACGACAGTGCTGAATCTCCAGGACATTGAGTTTCCAGTGACTGTGAATCAAATTAAAAAATTCGAACTTGCCAACGATATCTCAATCAATGTATATAGTATCGAGGAAAAGAACATTGTCCCGATACGTCTGAGTGAACTAAAAAGAGAAAAACACATCAACCTGCTGTACGTGGAAGACAACGTTGGACATTTCGCGTGGATCAAGAATCTATGCAGACTCGTGAGCTCGCAATTGAGCAAAAAAGAACACAAGAAATATATCTGCGATCGGTACGTATATATTTAATAAATTATATTGCAGAAATCTTTGAACAAAAATTAAAAATTATTTCTTTTTCAGACGTTTGCACTACTTTGGCTCAAACGACAAGTTACAGTCACATACGGTGGACTGTCGAGAAATGAACGAGTGCGCTATCCGATTACCGAGCGATAAGGACAAGTGGCTCACGTTCTACAATTATAATCGGAAGGAGCGGCTTCCTTTCGTCGTATACGCCGATCTGGAGTGCGTTTTAGAGAAGACGGAGGAAGAGAGAAACTACCAACATCACAAAGTATTTAGTATTGCATATTATGTACATTGTTCGTACAATGATTCGTTATCCGCGTATCATTCCTGTCGCGATATCGATTGCATATCATGGTTCGTCGAAGAACTAAAAAATTTAGCGCAACGTGTAAAAATTATTTTATCAGCTAATGTCCCCATGGTAAATTTAACATCCGATGAATGGGAAAAATTTCATTGCGCGACACAATGTCACATTTGCGAGAAACCATTCGTACAAGATGATACACGCGTACGCGATCATTGCCATCTGACCGGGCGATACAGAGGTCCCGCGCATTCAAATTGCAATTTAAATTATAAAGATTCTTTTTGCATTCCAATAATTTTTCATAATTAATCCGGTTACGACGCACATTTTATTATAAAGGAAATAGCTACACCGTTCGAAGGGAGAATCGAGTTACTTCCGATAACAAAGGAAAAATATATATCGTTTACGAAAAATGTTAAATTTGGCGAAGAGAAATCAAAAAATCATATTAAATTGCGTTTTATCGATTCGTATAAATTTCTCTCAGCCAATCTAGATAAATTAGCATCATTCTTGAATAAAGACAAACTCAAAATTTTAAAATCTGAATTTCTAAATTTATCGAATGACAATTTCAATTTATTAACACACAAGGGCGTCTTTCCGTACGAATATATTGACTGCGTCGACAGGTTGCAAGATACGTGTTTACCACAGCGCGAATCATTTTACAGTTCCTTGACTGGTGACACTATATCCGAGAGCGATTACGCGCACGCCGAGAACGTCTGGAAGCGGTCCTCCATTCGAACGTTGGGCAAATATAGCGACTTGTATCTCAAAATTGATGTTTTGTTATTAGCAGACATTTTTGAAAATTTCCGCGAGAGTTGTATTAAAAGTTATGGGCTCGACCCCGCGTATTACTATACTCTTCCCGGATACACGTGGGACGCCATGTTGAAACATACAAATATTACGTTCGAATTGCTTACGGATATCGACATGGTTTTATTTATCGAACGCGGAATACGCGGTGGTTTGAGTCAATGTTCCAACAGATACGCACATGCTAATAACAAGTATATGCAATCGTACGATCCATCGAAACCTTCAACGTGTCTCACGTACTTTGATGTAAATAATTTGTACGGCTGGGCAATGTGTCAACCTTTGCCCTATGCAGATTTTCGATGGGTCGACGACGTATCCGATTTTCATACATCATCGATCCCGCTCGATTTGCCTATAGGCTACATCCTTGAAGTTGTAACGGGTGTACTTTTTATGAGCTCGCGGATTCGCTCGGTCGTGATCAGGGCTCGTAGAAAGTATTTGAGACACACGATGTAAATAAATTTATAAAGAACTGTTAATTTATTAGGCTTCTATCGATGCGGAATAATAATACATAACGGCCCCGCGGAGCGGGTGCGCGGCGGACAGTAATGCTTTATTGACGGGGCGCGGCTGTTATGAATTGCGTGATCTTTATAATGAGATTCGCTGTAGTATACGCGACGCGGATATAAACACGCCGGGTAGGCGGCGCGGGGCGCGTGGTCGGTTTGTTGTGACAGTGCGCGTGGTTCACAAAAACGTGTGAATCGGTTTAAATCGCCTCGTAGGATTTCTTATACGTATGCGGTACTATTAATATCGCGTATTCCCAGATGTTATGGGATGCGTGCGATATCGAGAAATCTCGAACGGGCAGCGAACTCGCTGTCCCTTGTTTCGCACGCGGAGTACGGAGTTGACCAACGGTGTTGAGAAAACTCAACGGGGTGGCGAACTCGCCAGCCCACGGTTCGAATGGTCGGATCGGTCGGAAGTTAGATCGTTTTCTCGAGAACTCTTGAGAGAAGCGATCTTGGATTTCAACGGATCGTAAAGCGGTTCGGAAGCCGAGAATGCTCGGCGGAGGCTGCGCACTCGTCAACCTCGCGTTCCGTCGTGTTTGCGATTTCTTAGGATCGGATCAGGAAAGTCTCGAGCGTACAGCTCGAGCGGATTCGGTTTCTGGTACGATTCTGGTAAATCTGGTGCTGGGATCTAAAAAGGCTGCCGTTATATACCCGAGCGATTAACGGTACCCGCGTCGTTCGCTCCCGGGTGGGGATAATGACGTATTGTTTTTCGGCAGGTAATTCGGTAATACGTCACCTCCCCTGGGCGAAACGGCGCGGCGTTTCGGCGGGTGTCGCTCGGGCGTTCACGGCAGCGCTCGGCGGTTTTCGGCTTTCCGTATATCGGCGGCAGTATAACGGCCGTACGGTTGTTTATCGCAACGGTGTATTTTACGTTTAAAAATGGGCGCTCGGCGCCTCTGCCCCTGCCCGGCCGATGTTCGCCGGGCGGCAGACTTCCGGCGGTCTACTGCCGGGTAACAATGTGTCACAATGGGGGGTGCATTGTTACAAAGTCGATCTCGAGTATCCGCAACGTGTTTACGCACATCGACCTATCGTTTCGCCCAACACGCGACAAACCACCTGGTAAGCGGCAGGATAAGTTGCTCGCAACCTTATATGATAAGAAACGTTACGTAATACATTACCGCAACCTGCAGCAATGCACGCGACACGGACTTCGCGTTACAAAAATACATCGAATATTACAGTTTTCGCAATCTCCATGGCTTCGCAGTTATCGAACTCAATACATAATTCCGAATACTCGCGATAAATGATTTTGAAAAAAATTTATATAAATTAATGAATAATGCGGTATTTGGCAAAACAATGGAAAATGTGCACAATCACGTTAATATTAAGCTCGTGACACATTGGGATGGAAGATATGGCGCAGAGGCGATAATCGCAAAACCAAATATTCATAGTAGAAGCGTGTTTTCGGAGAATCTGATCGCCGTTGAATTGCGCAATCTCGAAGTTAAATTTAATAAACCAATCTACGTAGGTATGTGTATACTCGACATATCCAAGACATGTTTGTACGAGTTTCACCACGATTACATGGTACCTATGTATCGAGAGAAATGTAAAGTCATGTACACCGACACCGACAGTCTCATATGTCATATCGAGTGTGAAGACGTATATGAGAATATAAAGCGCAACGTCGACAGATTCGATACCAGCGATTATGTGGTGGACAATGTGTACGGTATACCGTTCGCGAATAAAAAGATACCGGGTTTAATGAAGGATGAAAATAATGGCGCCATCATGACTGAATTCGTCGGGCTTAGGGCAAAAATGTACGCGTTGCGAGTAGATGTTCAGGGGATCCAAAAATGACGGCCGAACTCCGACGGGTTAGCGCCCTCATCCAAGCGTAACTAAAATTATCGATAATACCGACCGAAATTATCGATAATATCAATAATTTTAGTTCCGCTGTTACCGATATGAATATTTTTGCATGTTCTATGCATATTTGAAAGAGAATTGTGTTCAATATGTTGAAATCGGACAACATCGTGTATTTCTACTGCTCTATTACCTCGCACGCATATCTAAGCGTATTTAAGCGTATAGATAACAGTATAATATAAACGTGTCTGCCTTTATCACATATTTGAACATAATTTCACATTGTTCATACGGGCTATGTGTCTTCCCATATATCTTCCAAGAGGAATAACATTTGATTAGGTGTTATATATATAATTGTGTATATATATATGTATATGTATAATATGTACATAGACGTATACAGGTGTATGTGTATGATATATATACATATATTCTGAATATTATCATGTAACTTTCTATAAGTTGCGATCTATGCAATGCAGCTAATTTTTTTCAATCGATATAATTAATGGATATATAACAACAATGTATTATTTATACAAATATATATTATATTGTCTTCTTTTTGTTTGTATACATAAATGTTTATATATTTGTAATAAAGATTTATAATACATTGTTTGTCTCGATCGCAACAGAATAATATATTTTTACAATATTCTGAATATTGAAAATATAAAATGGGCCCCTCCATCGCCCATTTTCGTGAGAACGCAACCAATATGTTTTTCGTCTCTCCGATTATAATTTGCAATCGAGATTGAGGCATCTTTTTTTTCAATATTCGTACAAATATTACGATACACTTTTTGGATAATGTTATCCCATTAAAAAAAAACCTCATAAAGGTAAAAAAATATACTTGGCGTCGCGACGCTACCGCGTCGCTTGATCATTGTGGAAAATGCAGCAGTTTATTGCCTTCTATAATTTTAAAAAAGTGTTCTCTCATGCATTTTACATCCTTGGAATATTTCTGTTCACAAGGGTTGCCTCCTAAGGCTATAGTCGTGGCGAAAGCCGCAGCGTAAATCCCACAACATATGCCATCAGGTTGTATTTGAACCTTTTCAAAAATAATGTTAGCTTGATTTATTGTAGGATAACGTAGATGTATATAATTTTTCTCTTTAGCTACCATCTTACCGTATGTACAGCCAGGTAGGCTATCATATACGCGAAGTTTAGTGCCATCAAAGAAAATACATCGCCAGTGATCACTACAATTCCCTCCAATGATTTGTAAGCTTTTATTATTATCACTGGTTGCAATCATATGAGGAAACTCCAAATATTGCATACTTTGCGTTTCGAAATCAGAAGTTTCTCTTACGATGCGTAAAAATCGATCTAATGATTCATCGTTTATTTTGCTGTTTATGGGCAAGATATTATCCTTCACGACAGAGAGAGGAGCAATCGCATTTAACATTTTTTCATGTCTCTCCACATCGTCTTTAGTAATATCATGTTTGTTATTTGAATAACTAACTATGATACAACCATCATCTTGCTCTGTATCCAGAGTAGCAGCAGTAGCAGTAAATGCTTCTGCTTCTACAGGCAAAACATTTGATTTGCATCGCTTTTTTTCTTCGAGAATATTTGAATTTTCTATAATATTCCGCCGAATAGTTTTTCGGCTAATTATTTGTTTCGCTGCTTTTTCTTTAGCTTCTGTTATATATTTTGGATTTCTGATTGGCATATGTCTATTATGTCGACTATCCAATATTTCTGGAAGCATGCATTCGTAGTAGAAGCGTGTTAGAAAAGGCAGCATTTGATTTTTCCAGAATTCATTGTCTGTACTAATACGCAATATTTTTATGCTTTTTGGCGTCCAAACAGCAAAAATGCAATATTCTCGCTTTGTTATATTCAATTGACCTTGAACTTGGTAAAAATATCGGTGATTCCGATTCATTTTATGTGGATTTTTTTTATCAAAGATGCCTTTCAAAGAAGGCAATGTCTCTATGGCTTCTTCTGCTGTCAAATGTTCAGCCGACAGAGGACATTTGATTTCCACAAGACCATTTTCCTCAATAAGTCCGTCAGGAGACGCACCCAAGAATGGATTTTCATTATCAATGAACAATCCGCAAAGTTTTATTGCTTTATTTAATTTCATGGCCAATTCTTTCCTCGCTACATTTTCATTATCGCGACCATATTTCATGGCTGCGGTATCAATAGACGGAGGATATAAAATGTTTTTTACAGTCAATGCGCAGGACGTTGTCGGTCTCATGCGACATACGGTTCCAAAATTGGATGCCGTCAACATTTCACGTCTCAATGATAACCATAATTCGGACTCATTTTGGTTTCTAGTCTCAAGTTCTATTTCTTGCCAATTTACCCCATTTTCGAACAACTGTTCTAAATGATTTTGTCGCAGTTGCTCAAATATATCGGATGGAAGATCCGGTTTTTGCGATTGCGGACCGTAATAACGATCTGTTTCTGATTCTCGTTTGAATTTTTTTTGCCTTCCCTGCGCTTCTCGAGATTCTCTGGTTCTTGCAACTTTTATTTGGCGTCGCTTTTCCAGATTCTCGACAATAGGCGGAACAGTCTTACACATGCTTTGATGTAATTGTGTAAGTACTTGTTGCGTATTGTATTGCACAACTGCTCCTGCAATTCTAGCATTGTAAGAGCCTTTTTTTCCAAAATTAATACGCTTTCCGCCTATTTGTTTGCAGATTATCGAATTGAACGATTCTGCAGGGTTATTCGTTAAATTTAGCAATAAGCTATCGGAGTAAGCGTTAAGGTACATGACAGCACTTTGTATTTTTGGATAGAGACCATGTAATTTTAGAAACGGTACATAATTTTTCTTCGTTTCATTACAATTCTCTTTGCTTATATGACCGCGAGCTTCACATCGCTTATGTTCCCCAAAAATATGACTAGGAATGTTCAATATATCTTTTTGCAATTCCATAGCCTGATAATGTTGAGGTTGCTTTTCATTTCTTCGTCTAGCGGCTACCTCTATTACCTCCTTTCGTATTTTTAAAATGTTGCTTTTTACAACATTTCGCACCTCTACAAAGCCACGCTGTCTATGCATCTTTGGCTGAGTCATCTCTGCCACAGCTTTAAGCTTTTTGCATAAGTTGCGAAGCAAATGATTGGTGCATTCAATTTTTTTTACTGTCACCATATGTTCACGGTATGGTCTGTTATCAACAATGGCCTGATATACACTACTGTCACCATCGGCAACAACTGTTTTGTAAATCAGTCCATGCATTTCAAGGCTACATTTAAAACCTTCCGCGATGGCATCGCTCTCCATGCTTGTAGAGCTGACATTGCGGTCGAAATTTTTGTAGCATTTGTGAGCTCTTGGTTCTATACCTCTCCGCTCTGCCACATTACATAGAGTGCAAAATTTATTGCGGACACCGACGAAGAGAATCTTTCCTGTTCGGTAACCAATTATGGCTCCAATACCGGAAAGTGAGTCGTAGGCGTTACCGTACGATCTCTTCATCCAACTACCATCCGCTACAACTGTTATATACGGAATGCCGTTTATAACCTCGTTTTTTTCAATAGCGAGTTGCTTTTCAACTTCGCCAGCCATTTTCATATTTTCCATGGCTGTTTTTTGAAAATCATCGACTAAATTTTCTCTATATTTTCTGTAAGTCGGCTCGGACATACAAGGAACATTCATGGCTGCACACATCTCTTCCAGCTGGGCAAAACCAATTCCCATTGTAACAGTTCCTGCTACAGCGGCTGTATTAATGTCCAATGTTTCAGGCTCTGTGGGTTCTGACCAGATGTTGGCTTCGTAATTGCACATTTGGCATTTGAAGAACACTTGTGTCATTAACCCACGGCGACGAGAATTAACGAGTTTCCAATCTTTAAATTGGCACTCTATTCCTCGCGTATGGTTATCAAATGTTCTATGGATTTCACTCCACAGAAAAGAAATGTCGACAATGCGACGGCCTTCAGGCATGCTTTCCTGGATACGATTTGTATCCAGAAGGCCGTTTTCGATAACAAAATTATTGTTATCTTCGCAAAATTCAACATTTTCACACATACCTGTATTTGAAGTTGACTCGAGGCACTGCATTGTTTGGGTACTAATTATCGAATCCATTATATCGGGAAGTAATTCAACCGATTTTTGCAAATTTACAGATTCGTTAGTACCCTCAGTAATGCTAGTGTGCCGGGAGTCATTTGCCTCTTGGGTTAGCTGAAATAATTGTCGCCTGCAAAGAAAAATTAATGGATGAATATTTTTTAAAACGTAGCTACAAAAAAAAAATATTATATATAATAATATATATTATATATATAATTTTATATATTTTTGAAACAAATAAAACCTCTGAAAAATAAGTGCAGTCTTTTGTTTATACATTTTTTGATCTAAGTGCTATTAAAAATTAGTTATATAATGCTATTATATAATACAATAGAAAATGTTTTGACAACATAAATGCCTCTAACATATTTTATAACAAGCATAACGCACATGCAAAAGAACCAGCTCACGAATTGATCGCCTCTGGCATATATTTTTTAACACACATGCAAATCGCATCTAGTGTGAAATAACAACCAGCTCACGAATTGATCGCCTCTGGCATATATTTTTTAACACACATGCAAATCGCATCTAGTGTGAAATAACAACCAGCTCACGAATTGATCGCCTCTGGCATATATTTTTTAACACACATGCAAATTGCATCTAGTGTGAAATAACCAGCTCACGAATTGATCGCCTCTGGCATATATTTTTTAACACACACGCAAATCGCATCTAGTGTGAAATAACAACCAGCTCACGAATTGATCGCCTCTGGCATATATTTATTAACACACACGCAAATCGCATCTAGTGTGAAATAACAACCAGCTCACGAATTGATCGCCTCTGGCATATATTTTTTAACACACATGCAAATCGCATCTAGTGTGAAATAACAACCAGCTCACGAATTGATCGCCTCTGGCATATATTTTTTAACACACACGCAAATCGCATCTAGTGTGAAATAACAACCAGCTCACGAATTGATCGCCTCTGGCATATATTTTTTAACACACATGCAAATCGCATCTAGTGTGAGATAACAACCAGCTCACGAATTGATCGCCTCTGGCATATATTTTTTAACCAAAGCGAACATGCAAAACGCATTTGGTGTCAAATATTCTTAAAACGACCAGCTCACGAACTGACCGCCTCTGGCTAACTAACTACTGTAGCACTAACTACTATTATAAAATACAAATATAATAAATTTTCAATAAAATATCAAAATAAGCAAAAGACTGCGTTCTTATTTTTCAGAGATTTATGTTATACATTCGGCATTACTTATATATATATACACTGCGTGTACACACACGCGCGCGCGCGCGCGCACACACACACACACACACACACACACGCACACATATATATACATACATACATAGCTTGTCTCACCACCTCCGTACAATAATGTATTGTAGGGATAAAATAGAGTCAAAAATTGAAATACAAACATTTTGAAGCTGTAATGTTTTGAGTTATAAATGACCAAAGTTTATTACGATATCGCATACATCTCGCGCATTCAGTTCCGTAACTACACATATACGCGTACTGATCTGTCATTTGTTATTGATTTTACAAATCAGGTAATATTTATTTTTACTGTACAGCTGATTTTATTGTTTTTTATGTGTATGAGTATTATGTTATGCAATTAGCTGATATCAAACTACACTTGTACGTAAAATATTTAATTGGTTCTTAAATAACAATTTCAATTATTGATTAATTATTATATTATTATTTATTTTGATCAAATTTTGTACAAATTTATTTATTCCTTTTATCTGTCAGCAATAACAGATAACAGATCAGTATGTGTATAAAGCCTGAGGATATGAATTGTATGCAATATTATTAGCAAATTTTAATCACTTATAATTCAAAAATTATTGCAATCTTGATATTTTTGTATTAGAATTTTTGACTATTTTATTTCTAGAATGCATTATGTATATGGAGTTTGTGACCATGTACATACGAGGTGTGATAAAAAAGTAACGAGAATTTTCAAATTGCGTGCGCTGTATCTTGTCTATCGAGTTGATTCTTTTTTTGTGTATTAGTAGCACTGTCAGTGACGTACGTGTCAATTTTCAGGCAGCTACGACGCTTAGTTTGTGTTTGGCGAGCGAATGAGCAAGACGTACTTGAGTGTGTTCGGCTATTTTTTGTGTGGCGAAATGTCGGATCAGAGTTTGTTTGAAATTTTGTGTTAAAAACGGAATTAAGTGCAGCGAAACGTTCAAAATGTTAAAGAAGGCCTTTGGTGACGATACTATGTCACAACCACGAGTTTATGAATGGTACAAACGCTTTCAGAAAGGCCGAGAAGACATCGAAGATGACGCGAGGTCATGAAAACGTGGAAAAAGTTAAAGAGATTGTGCTTGCTAATATATTAGCTAATATTATAGCAATTATATATTACTATACTTATACATGCTATACTATACTTATACATGCTGTATAAAATAAATTTTTTACGTAAACAATTCATTTTATACAGCATGTCCCACCGAAAGTGGCAAACTTCTTTTATATTTAAAACTAAAAGAGAAAAATGATAACAAGTAAATTGTTTAAACCGAACTCTATTGTTAGCGTAATTGTTTACAACAATTATCTGTGTTTATGAACGGAGAAATATGCTTAATTTTTTCATAATGATATTAAATTTCAATAAAATAATAATAATAATAATAATTGTAGCACTATTGCAGACGGGTACAACAATGTATTATTTAATGTAAATATTTTACATGCTCTACGAGTTTTATTGGCTTGAAATTTCGTGGGCAACATTTACCTTTTCGCTTTTGGCCCCACGATACGGCTAATTTCTAATTCGTGTCTTACAGATTAACATATATCACGTTGTCATTTGATCATAAAAATGAGGCAGAAAATAGATTTATCGCATCGTCAAAAATGAAAAGATATATGTCACCTACGAGATTTCAAACCGATTAAACTCGTAAAATATAAACATAATATGTAAAATATTAGCATCATACATTATTGTATTTGTGTGAAAGAGTATAACGTGTATTTTATCGAATTATTCATATTAATACAAAAATATTATGCATATTTTTCCGTTATAATTTTTGTTAGCGACCACTATGCTCGCAATAAAGTACTTCATAAATAATTGTTATAATTTAATACTTTTAATTTATAAGATCAAATAGGGTGCTCACTTTTGATCGGACACCATGTTTATATATATAAAAAATAAAAAATTGTGCCAACCCTCGTGAGCGAGTAGAGCAAAGGTCTTTTATATTCAGTTTACTATGTTCTACGCGATGACAAGTGTTGGTACAATCTTTTTGCGTGAAGTTGGCACCCGACTTTAACCAAATCAAATTTTGAAGTTTATTTATCATAGAATTGCGCCTGCAGGTGATTGTAGTAATAATTATTTTGTTTATAGTTGAAAAATAAACAAATAAATTAACAACAAATAAATTAGTGAAACTACAAAATGTTAATTAACAAGAAACGTTATTAAAGTAGTCAATCAGGAACAAGCGCAGTGTACGGAATAGAATGATCGATATAAAGGTTTTCCGTTGACATTTGATTTTTATATTTACTGACTTGTTATGCGGCGGTTGACTCTTATTTATTTGATAGTTGTACCATTTATCTATTAATTATTTATTTATTTATTTATTTATTATTATTTATTATTATGTATTTATTTATTTGCGATCATTGATTTATAATATTATGTCAAAGTTATCTATTAATTTTGTTTTGCGCTGAAGAGGGTCTCAAAAAAGACCAAAACGTTCGCGAATTTTATTTACATATAATTTTGTATTGTCAATAAATCTAATTGCGCCCTACACATTGCGCTTGCTCCTGATTGCCTACTTTAATTACGTTTCTTGTTAGTTAACATTTCGTAGTTTCACTAATTTATTTATTGTTAATTTATTTGTTTATTTTTCAACTATTAACAAAATAATTATTACTACAATCACCTGCAGGCGAAATTCTATGAGAAACAAACTCCAAAATTTGATTTGGTTAAGATCGGGTGCCAACTTTACGCAAGTCAATATGTATTGGATTTCCCTTATATACAGGGTGTCCGAAAATTCGCGAAACACCCTTTAAGGGAAGGTAGAGGGTGTTATTCTGAACAGAAAAGTCCTGTAACATTTTTTTCTATAACGCTTCATAAAGGAGTTAGTATTTAGTAAAGTCTGGTCAATCAGCGCCGACTTTTAGCCGGGCGCACGTCGGTGAGCCCCGCGCTGCGAAGTGTGCGCCGCCGCACACTACTAGGCGCGCGACTCACCGACGTGCGCCCGGCTAAAAGTCGGCGCTGATTGACCAGACTTTACTCAATACTAACTCCTTTATGAAGCGTTATAGAAAAAAAATGTTACAGGACTTTTCTGTTCAGAATAACACCCTCTACCTTCCCTTAAAGGGTGTTTCGCGAATTTTCGGACACCCTGTGTAAATATACCTTATATATAAATAATACTAACCTTTTGACCCTTATTCTTTTTAAGGAAAGTCTTCGGACAGAGAGAGGCAAGCGTTTGTCGTTATATTTTCGTCCCATTATGTGGACACACTATATATTACAAATTAATAAAAACACAAAAACACAGTTTTTTCAGTTCAACGTGTTATAACGCGTTATAACGGTTGAGGGCGCGATAATCTCTTGTTACGCGTATGTACAAAACACACGCGACAAACTGAGACTGAGCTGCCGCGCACTGATATGATCGCGTTCGTCTGTTTGCACGTGTGTGTGCGTACAGCCGACTTACTGCCCGATACATACTTACTTACGTACTGACTGCTATAGATATCGCGTTATGATGAAAATGAAAACTAATGCACATCTTTATAAATGTTCATCTTTATAAATGAATATTGTATAACCGAATAAAAACATAGTTTTTATATTGCTAAATTAATTTTATACATAAAAAAATTATTTATATTTAACGAAAATTAATATAAATATAAAATTAATTATATGGATTATTCTGTATAATTAATAATAATTGTATTATCTTTGTATATTACATATTATATGCTATATACAAGGTGTCCTTCAAAATTTCAAAATTTAAATTTTGCAATGGAATAATTCTGGAAATATTAAATAACATAAATTTTTATCAATTGATTTTTAAGCAGTATTTTCTAAAATGTAATAGCTTTCACTTTACAACTTATGATTTAGATGATTGCCTGTGATTCGTGCGTCTAATAATTGATAACCGAGCATTTAAAGTTTCACTTACTCTATATACAATAATTAATTGATAAATTACCAAATTTTAATATCAATCTTGTAACTAATAAAATACTAATAACATATAAATATATATAAAAATGAAAATATATATATACATACTTTCATTTTTATATAAAGTTGCCAACTTTTTATTATCAATTTTTTAATATCAATATGTGTAAAACAAAAATATAATAATTAATTAACCAATTCAATACCGAATTGATCTTGTTACTTATTATCTGATAATATATACATATACGTATATTTCCATCTTTATATATAAATTCACAAATATATATATAGATACACACACGTTATCAGCATATTATAGGTAACCAAATAAATTCGGCATTCAATTGGTTAATTAATTATTATATTTTTGTTTTACACATGTTGATATTAAAAAATTGATAATAAAAAGTTGGGAACTTTATATAAAAATTAAAGTATATATATATATTTTCATTTTTATATATATTTATGTTATTAGTATTTTATTAGTTACAAGATTGATATTAAAATTTGGTAATTTATCAATTAATTATTGTATATAGAGTAAGTGAAACTTTAAATGCTCGGTTATCAATTATTAGACGCACGAATCACAGGCAATCATCTAAATCATAAGTTGTAAAGTGAAAGCTATTACATTTTAGAAAATAGTGCTTAAAAATAAATTGATAAAAATTTATGTTATTTAATATTTCCAGAATTATTCTATTGCAAAATTTAAATGTTGAAATTTTGAGGCGCTTGTATATAACATATAATGTGCAATATACAAAGATAATACAATTATTATTAATAATACAGAATAATCCATATAATTAATTTTATATAATGTTTTCGTTAAATATAAATAATGTTGTTATGTATAAAATTAATTTAGCAATTATTTTTTACTAAAAAAAAAAAAAAAAAAAAATTGCAAAAGAGTACCTGCGCTAATATGCGCAGATACATATCCGGATGGTGCGGACGATGCGGGGGCAAATATCCAGATGATGCGGGCACATATCCAGATGATGCGGATGATATAGGGACTATGGGGATTGTACGGGGGGATATTATCTGCAGATAGCGGCGGATTCACGTCTTACTCGGGATTCGAATCCGAGTGTATGCGGTAAGAGACGCCGGCACTAAGTTGTGCGACTACTCATCTTACCGATATTTATTGCTTTGTAACACTCTTATAAAATGTGAAATACAGAGATTTTATTTTATATAATAAGATGATATATATACGTCAAACATTACAGATAAAGAGAGCCTGGCGAGGGAGACTTTGAAACTTTTTGATGTTTGTCATCTCGCTTGCTCCTTCATTCTTTCTTGCTCTCGCTTTAGTCGATTGTTCAGCATCGGGGATCTTTTCTTATGTACAAAATATAAACATTTTATAAAAAAAAAACTTTAACTAGCAATTTTGCATTTTATGAATATGAATATAAATATAATGGATTAATGACGTTCTTGCGATAAAAGTGATACTAAATGCGACATAAAACGTATAATTTTTAATAAAATAAGTAATCATAATTACATAATTGATTAAAAATAATCCGATATATGTCATGTTTGGTATCATTTTAATCGCAAGAATCTCATTAATCCATTATATTTATATTCATATTAATAAAATGCAAAATGCAAGTATAAGTTTTTATTTTATAAAAGATTTATATTTTGTAGATAAGGTAAGATCCCGATGCTGAAAAGTCGAAAAAAGAGAAAGCAAGAAAGAATGAAGGAGCAAGCGAGATGACAAATCAAAGAGTTCCGAAGTTTCGCTCCCCAGGCTCCCTTTATCTGTAATGTTTGATGTATACAGGGTGTCCCAAAGCACCCTTGACAACGCTCGTGAGCAAGTAGAGCACAGTAAACTGAACAGAAAAGTCCTGTAACATTTTTTTTATAACGCTTAATAAAGGAGTTATTATTGAATAACGTCTGGCCAATCAGCGTCGACCTTTAGCCGCGCGCCTGGTAGTGTGCGTGAGCGTTCCGTCGCTACGGCGACGCACACAAACAGACGGGCGGCTCACTGACGTGCGTCCGGCTAAAAGTCGGCGCTGATTGACCAGACTTTATTCAATAATAACTCCTTTATTAAGCGTTATACAAAAAAATGGTATAGGACTTTTCTGTTAAGTTTACTGTGCTCTACCTGCTCACGAGCGTTGTCAAGGGTGCTTTGGGACACCTTGTATATGTCTTACTATAGAAAATAAAAATTCTATATCTCGCATTTTATAAATCTGAAAATAATTGTAATGGATTAATTACATTTTTGCGATTAAAATGACACTAAATATGATATAAATCGAATTATTTTTAATAAAATAGTAATCATAATTTTAATTACATAATTGATTAAAAATTATCCGATTTATATCGTGTTTAGTATTATTTTAATCGGTAAGATATCATTAATTCATTGTAATTATTTTCGAATCAATAAGTGCGAGAAACAAAAATTGTCCACTAACAATATACAGTGTGATAGAAAAGTCTGGAAACGGTCAAATATATCGTAAACAATGCATTTTAGAAAAAAATGTTTCAGACAAAAGTTGTATGGTTTCGAGGGGAACATAAGGTGGTGTCATTAATTTGACCTTGAATAGTTGCGTGAAAGTCACCTTTAATTTTTTAAATGGAACTGCCTACTTTTTATTGCATATTCTTGTAGCTTATCTCGAGGGCTTTTCAAAACACTATAATAAAGTATTTTTTCATTAAGTACTTTTTGAATTATTTTATATTTTAATCTGACATATTTTGATATAAAAATTAAAACATCTCGTAAAATATTTAGTTTTCGATGATCTTACCGTAATACTTTTATGTTCAGAATAATGAGATTAAAATATAAAATAACTCAAAAAGTACTTAATGAAAAAATACTTTATTATAGTGTTTTGAAAAGCTCTCGAGATAATCTACAAGAATATGCAATAAAAAGTAGGCAGTTCCATTTAAAAAATTAAAGGTGACCTTCACGTGACCTTCAAGCAACTATTCAAGGTCAAATTAATGACACCATCTTGTGTCCCCCTCGAAACCATACAACTTTTGTCTGAAACATTTTTTTCTAAAATGCATTGTTTACGATATATTTCGATATATACCGTTTCCAGACTTTTGTAACACCCTGTATAACGCGAGAGATTATAGATAAAGCGAGCCTTGCGAGCGAGAACTTTCATGTTAGTTATCTCGCTTGCTCCTTATTCGTTCTCGCTCTCTCTCTTTCTCTCTCTTTCTCGATACTGCGCTATGTGGCAACGGCGCACGTGCTCGGAATCGGCCCGAACATCATCATTTGTCTTGAGATCGTCCACCGCTCACCGTCCACCGCTCACCGTCCACCGTACGGAGATGAAGCCGACAAAGCTGAGACAAAGTAAGTACAATACTTTATCTTATTATAAATGTATATTTAATTAACATTATTAGAGCTATATATTATTGAAATTTGTGTATCGTATACATATATAACGCTACATAAATTACAATAATGTAAACTGATAATATAAAATGTTTACATTATCAGTTTACATTATTGTAATTTATGTAGCGTTATATATGTATACGATACACAAATTTCAATAATATATAGCTCTAATAATGTTAATTAAATATAGAAAAAGAATGTCTTTTTCTATATTTTTTTTCTCTCCTTTTTTTCTTATATATTCTCTTTTTTTTCTCTGTAAATAAAATATATAGACAGAAAGTAAAGAGAGAATAAACTTTTTATTTTCTTTATTATATTAATATATTTTTTTGTTTTCAGCCCGAAGTGCGACTAGCCTGCCGGACCATAGGCCTGCCGGGTTATCGGCGACGGCGACGGTGACGACGGCGATGCCGGCCAGGCCCACGGCGACCAGGACGGCGACGGCCAGGACGACGACGGCCAGGACGACGACGGCCAGGACGACGACGGCCGGGGCCACGACGGCCGGGGCGGCGACGCCCGGGTCCGCGACCGCCGGGTCGGCGACGGTCGGGGCGACGACGACCGAGGCGGCGATGGCCGTGCCTACGACGGCCGTGCCTACGACGGCCGTGCCTACGACGGCCGTGCCTACGACGGCCGTGCCTACGACGGCCGTGCCTACGACGGCCGTGCCTACGACGGCCGTGCCTACGACGGCCGTGCCTACGACGGCCGTGCCTACGAGGGCCGTGCCTACGACGGCCGGGGCGGCGACGGCCGAGCCCGCGACGGCCGGGCCCGCGACGGCCGGGGCGGCGACGGCCGGGGCCACGACGGCCAGGACGACGACGGCCGGGGCGGCGACGCCCGTGCCCACGACGGCCGGGGCGGCGACGGCCGTGTCCACGACGGCTGGGGCCACGGCTCCCGGGGCCAGGACGGCGACGGCGACGGCGACGACGGCGACGTCGCCGTTCCAAAGAGGACCCTTCCTCTCCGAAAGGGAGAGGACTGAATGGAAGGTTAGTTAAAATTAGACAAAAAATATATGTATATATAATATTGACATCGATTGATGCGATCAAATACATATGTATATAAATACGAGTATGTATCTGATGTGATGGTAATAATGACTGCAATAATTAATACTGTTGTAAATTTTTTTCTTGGTTAGCCGCTACATAAAGACAAATTTGTTGTGTTGTTTTTGCATAGTTACATACATGTATACATGTATGCAATTAATTAAAAACAAGACAAAAATTTGTCTTTATGTAGCGGCTAACCAAGAAAAAGATTTACAACAGTATTATCGGATTAATTATTGCCGTCATTATTAGCATCACATCAGACACATACTCGAATTCATATACACATGTATTTGATCGCATCAATCGATGTCAATATTATATATATATATATATATATATATATATATATATATATAATATAAGGATAAATATATAAACTTTCCTTTTTCTTTTCTCGCTTTCTGGATCTAAGAGCTTTTTATTTAATCAAATAAAGAAAACCTCCAAGAATTATTTCTCAAAATAGGGATCTTCTCGCGATTTTCCTACATTATTATTCATTATTACTCTTTCCTTAGTGGAAAGACAAAAACGATCTTCGCGAGCGGCTACCAAATGTTCGTGGAATCGTCTCAATAGGCGGCTTAAAAAGGAATTGGCTCGTGCGTCCGCGGATCCTAGTTTTATTATTGATTATAAGAAACTAAATCTAGACGAGCGAACATTTAAATTAAGAATCCAGCGATTAAACAATACACCAACACGAGATACACACCCTTGTCCCCCTAGTTCTTCCTTTGATTACTCACTTCCTTCTTATTCCCCCGTCTCTTCCCCAGAGCGTTCTCACTCACCTGCTCCCGAACCTCAATCCTCGAGAATTCCCCCTCCCCCTCCCCCTTCAGACTGTCCCCCTAGTTCTCCTGTTGATTTTTCACCTCCTCCTTATTCCGCCGTCTTTTCCCCCGAGCATTCTCACTCACCTCCTCTCGGACCTCAGCCCTCGAGAATTCCCATTCCCCCTCCCCCTTCAGACCTCGAATCGCCCGATCTCTCAGAAGAGTCGCGCGTTTTCGAAGAAGCCCTCCAGGACTTCGTGGAAGAGTTACCGGACCTCAAAGAGGAACCGGAAGATTTTAAACCGGAATCTTCCAATCCCGAAGGAGAGTCGGAGTCCTTTTTCGAAGACCAGGACAGAGAAGCCTGGTACAGGTACATCCTAAATTAATTTCCCCCTTATCCTGTCCCTCTTACAGACGAGGATTATTGTGTCGGTCCAGATATAGTGAACCTCGATCAATTCTACTATATACTCCGTACCAGTCCGCCCGGTTCCATAGTTCCATTTTTTGGCCCGGGTTGTTCTTTTCCTTTAGCCGTCCCCATCGAAGTTTTCTGGATGAAGTTCCCTTCTCCCTCCACGGTCCAACTCCAAGACCTTTAATGGTCCTCTTCCCCTTTTATTCCTACCGTCCAACTTTAATTGTTCTAATAATTTATTTTTAATAAATTTTTTTTTGATATGAACTACTTATTGTAAATTTCCAACCGGAATTTAAATTTTAGTTTCCCTTTTAATTCCGGTTGATGTCCTCCGCACTTATTGTAACACCCGCGAGAATATAATTTTCCTTCACCTACATTCACGCACACAAACACAAGTACACCTTAAAATTTAAGAAAATGTATTTTTATTAATAAGGTTCTCAAAAATTAAAATTAAATGTTCTTTCGTTAAATTTTATCTTTCTTTTCGTTAAAATCATTCATTTCCAATTTTTTGAATAAATGTAAGGTTAAATTTTAAATTCGAGCAATTTATTAACCCGACTTCCTTCCCGTTACACGAAATCGCACAGGGTCCCGTCCCAGGTAATAAGGATTCAGTTCCTTTACCAAAAAAGGGACCTCCGACCGAACGGCCCGTGGACAGAGTAAGAGCGACCCTTCCGGTCGTTGACCTGTCTAAGGCCCTGCATCGTTCGTTCGACTCTAGGACACGCATCGTCTAGCGTTTGCCTAGAGATAAGTAAGTTACGCCCTCCCGCTGACTCTCCCTTCCATTGAGTCTGGACGTAACAGTATCGATTGTCCAACAAATATATTCAATCCAATGAAGTTGACGAATATAGTGCAATGAGCTCTCGCTATTTTGCTAATTTTTTGTTTATTATAACATTAACAATTAAAAAAATGTTTTTTTTATTTTTACAGCTATATTATTTGTTTCAAACGATTCTTTTCATCCATCTTGCGTATTAAAAAAATATTAAATTAATGTGATTAAAAAGTACTGTAACAAACTCTATATTAAAAAATGTATATCATATATAACCATAATTATATATTTAACTTCACTTTCTATGTATACATAGATATTTACAATACTATTACCACACACAAACGTATACTGACCACATATATACGATTGTGTTGTTGACAGATTTAAAACAATAATGAATGCCCTGATTCAGGGCCCCTACAAAATAGAACGCATCACATCCTCTGGAATTGCGACACGATCATATATATTGTACATAGAAACGAATAAATCAAGTATACAAAGAGAACGACGCTCTTCACTCTACGATTTGCCAATAAACTCCTCAGCATTTTAGCGAACACAAACAACCGTTAAAAATTTAATATGTGAATAAATTTTTATAGTTAATTTTTGTTCATAAAAAAGTTATAGAAAAATATGTAATTTATAATGAGAACATTAATAATTATATGTATATGTTAGCGACTTTTCGGCATAACAAGATAACCGTTAGGATCATGCCTGCTCACGTATTTACTGTTTTTTGTTGTTTGTCGATATAATATCTGCCGAGGACGGATACCGAGACGTGCTCTCGCGCGATTGGATCCTTTCGGAAAGATCGGTTGTATTTTGCTGCCGTATATAAGCAGCCGCCGCGCGACAACACACACACACCGTTAGTTAGAGCCGCGAGAGTCAAAATAGATAATAAAAGTGACTTAAATTTAATATTCTCTCTCTCATTTTGTACCCGCTAACAGTATATCAGAAGTGGGATCGCGGATTCGTGTGTTGATCGCTCTATTTAAAGGGACAAAGTATGAACGCGCATCGAAGTAACGATTTTACGGTGGCGAAGCTGAGGGAGGCCTTGCGGGCGAATGGGCTGCCGACCGGAGAAGCAAAGGCTGAATTAATTCAGTGACTTCATTCGGGTGACAGCGATTCGGGTGCGTGGACGGCGACGGACGAGCGGCAAGGAGCATCCCGGTTATGCTGACGCAGTGGAGGACGAGAGGGAGCGGGTCGCGGCGACGGGAGGCGAACGCGGAGATACGTCGCCCACGAGATTGGAGAGCCTGGAGCGCGAAGAGCTGATTCTCTTGCGAAAAGAAAGAGAGTTATGGGAGAGAGAGAGACGAATTCTTCTGAGAGAGCAGGAGCTGGCTCGCGGTGAGTCGGTCGCATCGGCTTCATCGGAGTCGTCGGGCAACGGCAGTGTTAGAGGCGTCAGAGACCTGCTGCCTGAATTTGACGCGAGCGACAACACATTCTGGAGGTAAAAAAATCAGCTCGAACTATTGCGAAATACTTATCACCTCGACGAAAATGCAACGAGAATCTTGATTGGCTCCCGTTTGAAGGGACGCGCTCAGACGTGGTTCTACTCGAGAACCGAACATTTGACGCTAAGCATAGTAGACTTTTTAAAAGAGATGGGGCAAATGTTTAATTTGCGCCCAGGAAGATTGACGCTCCGGAGAAAATTTGAAACTCGCATTTGGAAAGGAGACGACCCGTTTTGCGACTATTATCACGAGAAGGTGATTCTTGCCAACCGCGTGCCGGTGGCTGAGGACGAGCTCCTCGATTATCTCATCGAGGGCATAGCGGACGTGCACTTGCGGAACCAGGCGCATCTCATGAAGTTCCAGTCAAAAGCGGAGTTGCTGGAATCATTCGAGAGCGTCACCTGCAAGCGCGAGGACAGGAGGACGGGACCCGGAAGGACCGGGGATGCGAGATGAAGGAGTGGCGGTGTGAGGTCGGCGGCCGGCGGGAGAGCGGAGGTGTCATCGGCGGGAGCGAGACGGACGAAGAATCGGAGGAGCGGTGCGGAAGCGGCCTCTGACGGACGAGCGAGGTTGCATTCGGCGGGGTTGAACCGGGTGCGGTGAGACGGGGCATGTTGCGGCGCGGTGCGTGCGGCCGCCGGCCGGGCGTGCGTGCTATATTTGCGGATTGTGGCGGCCTACAGCAACCACAAAATTACGGCAGCGCGATATTTGCGAAATATTATCGTTTCTCGCAAGCGCTCGCCCGTCCGCGCGTAGTGCGGGAGACGCCGCTAGTCGGCGCAAGGCGCTCGGGACAACAAGAATGTGGAAAGCAGTCCGGCGGGCATATAGCGCGTCCGCGCGTAGTTGCGGGCAGCACCGCTAGGCGGCGCAAGGCGCCCGGGCCAACCTGCAAGTAGAAAGCCGTCCGGCCGGAATATAGGTCAGACCCCCTGCAGAGAAAAGACAACAAGAAAGTTCTTGGCGCCAGTCGCCTACTTTCAGACGACAAGTCACGAAGAGAGTTCTAGGCGCCAGTCGCCTGCTCTCTAGCGCAAAGTCGCTTTAAAACGTTGGACCACGACACGGCGCCAGTCGCCGAGAAACCCTGCCGCGGATAGAGAGCATCATCTCGATACCTACGGTGGCCGAGATCGCCCTCCGGCGCAAGACTCGCCCAACGCCACTACACTTCACCTCGGCCAAACGGAGAAGAGTCGGCGTTCATCCGCCTCCAACATCAGGCGCTCGGTCGCCTCCATCTACGGGCGCTCGGTCGCCTCCAGCTACAGGCGCTCGGTCGCCTCCAACGACCGGCGCTCAGCCGCCTCCGGCCACCAGCGCTCGGTCGCCTCCAACAACCGGCGCTCAGCCGCCTCCGGCCACCAGCGCTCCGTCGCCTCCAACAACCGGCGCTCAGTCGCCTCCAGCCACCGGCGCTCGGTCGCCGATTAATCTGGGCACGGTGGACCTGACCCTCAGCGCCAGTCCACCATCCGCCAGGGACAAACCACCGGCTCCAGGAGCCCTGCTACCCAGAAAGAAAAGGAGCAAGGACCGGCATCAGGCTTTATTCGGCGCTAGCCCGCCAAAACCAATTACCGGGCATTCCGGCTCAAAAGCCAAGAGGGACCGACCAATCACGCCGGACATCAAACGACCGCGGAGTATCACGCCTCCGATCCCGTGGTATCCTCCACCGCTTGTTTCGCCTCTACGACGAACGCCCATTAAACGGGACAGTACCACGCAAACGAGCCTCCGCAAAACCGGCATCGACGCAGCGACGCAAACCAAGCGACGAGGAGAAAGAGCACGTAAAGTGCTAGTAAACAACAACTACCAAACGCTCAATCGCAATTGTAATAAAGAAAATCGTTGGCACAAATGTAAGACAGGAATGGAGAGAGCAGAATAAATTATATTCCTAATGACAAACTCATTCATTTCTCTACCTATAACTTTGGGTTAAGATCTGCGAACTAGAATATAACTTACGCGTATAACCGCGCACCACCGCAGCGACCCACACGGATCATTGGAGAATTTGGCGGCGGGGTGCTGGCGTGAGCGCCCGACGGTGGCGGAGGCACCGGCAGGATCGGCGGAGATCGCGTTGACGAGCGTGGCGCGGCCGATTGCGTTTCTTGACCCTTACGTCGTGAACGTGAGCATCTCGGCGGTGGACGGGCGCGGGAATTATAACCATATTGACGATGCGGTAATTGACTCGGGGTCGCCCAATAGTCTTATTAAAAGTAGTAGCGTTCCGAGTGAATTATGTTTGCCAGTTGACGGAGACGCAGACCAGTTTTGCGGGATCAATGGCTCGCGGCTTCGTATTAATGGCATTTTTCACAGTAATGTAAGGGTCCAAGACATTGACATAAAAATAAGATTTTACACCGTCCCAGACGATACCATGGCCTTTAATGTCCTTCTTGGTAGAGATTTCCTGGTCTGCCCGTCAATCCGCGTTACGCTCGGAGAAACGATTAAAATTGTTGCGAATAAAGAAGCGAGCGACATTAGCGAAATAATGGCGATCGAGAGCAGCGACGATGCTACCAATCCGCGCGACAAATTACAGATGTAGCTATTGGCGAGGAAAATATTGGAAAAATCTGTAAGGCATACGAGTCGTGTTATCTCGGGGATTTGCGGGTGGAGAGCCGCGTGTCCGATTTCGAAATGATCATCGCGTTAAAGCACAAACAGCCGATAAGTTCGCGTCCGCGTAGGTTGTCATTCGCGGACAAGGAAGTCTTACGCGGCATTCTGGACAAGCCCTTCACCGAGGGGGTTATACGTCATAGCAGCTCTCCGTATGCAAGCCCAATCGTTCTCACAAAAAAAAAAGATGGAAGCTTTCGGTTGTGCGTTGATTATCGCGAATTAAATAAAATCACTGTGCGGGATAACTTTCCGACGGAATTGATCGACGATAACATCGACCGTCTAAAGAATAAAAAATATTTCTCCATTCTAGACCTAAAGGATGGGTTTCATCACGTCAAGATGCACGCGGCATCGGTGAAGTATACGTCGTTTATAACGCCGCTGGGACAGTTTGAGTATTTGCGCATGCCCTTCGGGTTGACGAACGCGCCGCGCGTGTTTCAGCGTTTTGTTCATTCCGTGTTTGCCCCGCTGGTCCGAGAAAATAAAATATTACTTTACTTGGATGATATTTTGATCGCGACAGAAAGTATGGGCGAGCATATTGAGATCTTGCAGAGGGTTTTTGAATTATCCGGCCGTTATCGCTTACAGTTCCGTCTTGACAAGTGTTATTTTGCACAAACGGAGATAAGGTACTTGGGTTACTGCGTTAATCGATACGGCATTCGCCCGAGCGACGAGAATATTGAATCGGTATTGAATTATCCGATCCCGTGTAACGCGAAAGAAGTCCAGCGATTTATTGGTTTGGCGAGTTATTTTCGTCGGTTTATTCCCGGATTTTCGGTGCTAGCTAAACCGCTATACGATTTAATAAAAAAAAATGCGATCTTTAAATTCGGGGCCTCGGAGAGTGCGGCCGTTGAGGCGCTGAGGAATTACTTGTCGAATGGGCCGGTGTTAGCAATTTATTCGCCGCACGCCGAAACGGAGCTGCATTGCGATGCGAGTATTAGTGGTTTCGGCGGAATTTTGCTCTAGAGACAGAGCGACGGGACGTGGCGGCCGATTTCGTTTTGGAGTCAGAGAACGACGCCTGCCGAATCAAAGTATCATAGCTTTGAGCTGGAGTGTCTCGCGGTCGTATATGCTTTGAAACGATTTCATGTTTATCTCGCGGGTCGGAAGTTTAAAGTCATTACTGATTGTGACAGTTTCCGACTCACATTAAGTAAAAAAGATATCAATCCTCGGATCTCGCGTTGGGCTCTCTTCCTGCAAAATTACGATTGCGAGATCGTCCACCGTCCGGGAAAGCGTATGAATCATGTGGATGCGCTTAGTCGTTGTCATAGCGTACTTGTACTTGAGGGGAGTACGTTCGAGCGCACCTTGTCGATCTGCCAGGACCGCGACGATGAAATCGTGAGGATCCGTAACGAGCTTGAAAAGGGCGATATAAAATATTATGAATTGCGTGACGGGCTAGTATATCGAAAAGATAGAAATAAGAAATTGTTGTTCTATGTGCCGCGGTCCATGGAAAACAATGTAATTAGGACTTGCCATGACGACCTTGGTCATGTAGGTATTGACAAAGTTATCGATAACATGACTAAGATTTACTGGTTTCCGCGTGTCCGAGAAAAAGTGAGAGAATATATCTCTAATTGCTTGCGATGTATCGAATTTTCACCGTCGAGCGGCAAGGCGGAGGGATATTTACATAACATCCGAAAGAGAGCTTACCCTTCGCGACTATCCACGTCGACCATTTAGGGCCGCTAGAAAAAATTGGGCATCGGCATTTATTTGTTATCGTTGACGCCTTTACTAAATTTATTAGGATCTACCCGTGTAAATCAACTACGGCGGAGGAAGTAATCAATCACCTATGCGATTATTTCCGATCATATAGTCAACCGAAACGCTTAATTTCGGATCGAGGCGCTTGTTTTACGTCTGACGCGTTCAAGGAATTTTTAAAGACGGCGGGAATCGACCACGTTTTGGTCGCTGTTGGAACACCTAGGACTAACGGGCAGGTCGAGCAATTTAATCGAGTAATAACACCGATGTTAGCAAAACTGAGCGCGACACCCTCCCGGTGGAGTGACGTTTTGAAAGATGTTGAATATTCCTTAAATAACACTGTCTGTCGCGCAACCGACGAGACTCCGGCTCGCTTGTTGTTTGGCCTTGAGCAGAAAAGAAAACCGAACGACTTATTGCATAATCTTGTTCGACTCGACATGAATGCGGAGCGTGATTTCGATCGACTCCGAAACAAACATCAACAAATCACAGCAGCAGAGCGCCGAGCGATATAACTTGCGCCGAAAATCCGCCCGTAAATATAAATTAGGTGATTATGTTGAGGTTAAAAACGTAGAAACCACAGCGGGAATAAATAAGAAACTTGTGCCGAGATTCAAGGGCCCGAATGTAGTAAAGGGAGTACTTGATCACGATAGATATGTGATAGCTGACGTCGATGGATTTCAATTGACGCAGCGACCTTATAGCGGCGTAGTGGCGCCTGACCAGATGCGCCCCTATATAAAATTGTGACTTTGCGAATCTGCGCTAATTTTATGAACTGACTAATTTTATGTATTTGACTGCGATTTCGTGACTCTGTTTTATGCGAAAGTCAGGCCGGGACGGCCTAATGTCAGAATGGCCGAAATGTTAGCGACTTTTCGGCATAACAAGATAACCGTTAGGGTATCCTATGCCTGCTCACGTATTTACTGTTTTTTGTTGTTTGTCGATATAATATCTGCCGAGGACGGATACCGAGACGTGCTCTCGCGCGATTGGATCCTTTCGAAAAGATCGGTTGTATTTTGCTGCCGTATATAAGCAGCCGCCGCGCGACGACACACACACACCGTTAGTTAGAGCCGCGAGAGTCAAAATAGATAATAAAAGTGACTTAAATTTAATATTCTCTTTCTCATTTTGTACCCGCTAACATATAAATGTATGATTATGTATATTTATTATGATAAATGTATTGTGACATCCTAGCCACATATTTTTATTTAAATAAATTTTGCATTAATATTTATAACCTTTAAAGGAATGCCAATAAGAAAAATCTACTCATCAATATTCAAAAGAGCAAGTTGAAGTTTAATTTCTAACATTCATATACTTTTATACTCACATATATGACGCATCCTGTATAAGATCCCGAACTATACGTTTGACATATTGTTGCGGATCGTTCTCGATATATCTCGAAACGCGCAACGCAACAGCCCAACATTCGCGAACCGCGTCACTCCCGCACGCTCGAGCAAATAAGGGAATACTGATTATAAAAGAACGGTAACTTTATTAATTTGAAACAACTCGGGTAATAATATCCGAATGTGAGAAACGGTGTTGTCCTAAAAACGACCACACCATTTGACAGCTGCCATAAATTTAACATGTTTATCTTGTTGATGAACAAACACCCTTGATAACGCACTCGGAGACAGGCATACTTTTGATATAGGAATGAAATCCAGGGATGCAATATTATATACATATACAGGATGTCCGGCGTCAATCGCATCACCGGTCGTGTGCAGGTAGAGTAGGTAAAACTGGAAAGAAAAGTCCTGTACCACTTTGCTATTTTCGCAATAATTTTCGAGAAATTAATTAAAAAAGATCGGCCAACGCGCGCGAGCATTAGCCCGTAGTGAAAAAGGACGGCCCACGCGCCATCGCGGTAACTACGCGCGCGACGAAAGGAAGGAGGAGCGAGAGGAGCGGATAGCAACGTCGTTTACATACAAGCGTCGCGAAACATTGGATTCTCGTATCGAAGATAAGAAATATTATTATGCTATCATTTCCGCACAACCTTGCGGTAGATAGCACGGCGCATTTTTTTTAAGTGGTATCCCCAATAGGCCTAATCCACTCTCATATTTTAATAGCTAAAACTGCTCAAAATGTCCTCCTTGTTCTCTCAAGCAGAATTTGGCTCTCCTAATAATATCGCGCGTCGCGCGGTATGCTATTTCTGGCGTGATAGTACCGAAAGCTGCGGGAATTGCTTCTCGTATCTCAGCCAGTGATGCCAGAATTGAGACGCGAGCAACACGACTCCGTAATGGCAGAGCGCTCTGCGCATTACATGTACACGGTTTACGCTTGTGTGTGTATCCCCACCATTACGGAGTCGTGTTGCTCGCGTCTCAATTCTGGCATCACTGACCTCAACTTCTGTGCTATCGCGCCTATCCTCGACCAAATTTTTAACATAACCCCATACAAAATAATCCAGTACGTTGAAGTCTGGTGATCGCGCTGGCCAAATAATTGGACCACCACGTCCTATCCATCTTCCGGGGTAATGCGCAGGAGCACCGTCGTGTTGAAAAATTATTTCTGCTCTTACGCGGAGAGGAACATTTTCGAGTAGAGCAGGCAACTCATTTTGTAAAAAATGTACATATATCTTTCCATTTAATCGAGGCGGTAAGAAATATGGACCGATCTGAAAATTGCCAAGAAAGGTTATTAAAGCTACAAAAGAAAATTCTTTAACTTACTAATAATGAAGGAATTTACTTACAATTTGATCCGCTATTATTCCTGTCCATACGTTTATGGACCAGCGATATTGGTATGCGCTCTGACGAATGGGGTTTTCTTCTTGCCATATCAAATAATTGCGGCTGTTAAATACGCCGTTTAGCGTAAAAGTCTTTAATTAAAGCTTTTAATCAAAATTTCTTTTTATTTGTAATAATTTTTAATTTTTATATAAATTCTTAATTTTTCGTATTAATTTCTAATTTTAAATGATTCTATTAATTTTTAATTTTGTTTTTTTGTCTTTTGTTTTACCCTTATTTTTTTAATAATTTTTTGAGGATATCCTGAGAGGATATGCATATTGTTATGAGAATGTAGACTGTTCACATTTTTAACGATTTTTATAATATTATAAAATTTTGGAAATAAACTTTATAACAACTTTTTATTCAGATGGTGCTAGTTTTTAATATAATTATTTTTATAGAATATATTTTACAAAGTATTAAAATAATTTGTAACACATTTTTCACACCTTAAAATAACACTATTTTGCGCAGATTAAAATAACTATTTTGTAGATTGAAATAGCACTATTTTAAAAATAGTTTTTTACAATAGTTTTTTACAGTTGAAATAACACTATTTTGGGTAATTATTTACTATAATGGACCCAGCTCCAATGACGTTGACCTTGACATATGTTGTCAAGGACATAATCCTGACTAACTTTTCCTTATAACTTAATCGGCGGTCATTGTTTATTAAAAAGTTATTAACAAATAAAGTTTGAGAAATAAAACGTAATTTTTACATGAGTTTGTAATTTCCACGCAAGAAGCGAGGTCCATCCGTATCAGGACGTTGTATAACCCAAATCAAATTTTCAGAAATAGAATTGGGTTAGGTTATATTTTTCGGAAGTGGTGCCCCCCCCCGTAGGGAGGGGGCGGAACCCACTGTGTCCACGCATATACTTTCCCATTCACACAACAATCGTGAGGTGAACCTCGCTTCGCGTTGTAAAGTATATGCATGGACACAGTGGGTTCCGCCCCTCCTATGGGGAGGCTCCACTTCCGGAAGATATAACCTAACCCAAACCCATTTCTGATTTAAAACTAAAATTTGGTGTGGGTTACGTTGTATAACTTAAACCAAATTTTCAGAAATAGGTTAGGGTTAGGTTATATCTTCCGGAAGTGGAGCCCCCCGTAGAGGGGCGGAACTCACTGCGTTCACGTATACACTTTCCCATCCACACAACAATTCTGAGCTGAACGTCGCTTCGCATTGTAAAGTATATGCATGGACACAGTGGGTTCCGTCCCCTCCCTACGGGGGGGGACCACTTCCGAAAAATATAACCTAACCCAATTCTATTTCTGATTCAAAACTAAAATTTGATTCAAGTTACGTTATATAACTCAAACCAAATTTTCGTTTCGAATCTAACTTTAACATTAAATATCTTAAAAATGATAAGAGACCGCCGATTAAGTTATAAGGAAAAGTTACTCAGGATTATGTCCTTGACAACATATGTCAAAGTCAACATCATTGGAGCTGGGTCCGTTATAGTAAATAATTACCCTATTTTGTAAATACATATAACAGTTTTTCACAACTGGCGTGTGTACACTTGGCGTCTTCCTTTACCATTTTCTAATTAAAATGTAAGTTTTTAGGGATTATATCGGTCCACTCGTACCCGTCCGCAGTATCTGCATACGTGCATACAGACGCATAATCGCTATGATACATTATACACACACACACACACGCCGTTACCAATACGTATACACACATAACGCGCATAACCGCTATGAATGCTTGTATATACGCATATACCGTGAGCATATAGAGTGGGCACGTATATGCATACATGTATGCCAAAAAGCCAAAATATCAAGACATAACATCTGGCTTAAAGGAAACTTTATAAACCTCACGCGACATACTTACAGATATCATAGCACCGTTATCAGTATTTGAGGATGTCGATATTGCTTAATCATATTCGACCGATTCTCAGCATGGCCAAAACGATATCAATACGAGACATAAATAGTCGCTCAACATTTAGTCGTACTTATTTTGCATCGCAGGATAAGGCACGCCAGGATCATAATTGATCAAGGACAGCAGTTTGAAGCCGATCTGTTCAGACATCCAACACTACTAACTGGCACGGCGCATCTGAGAACAATAGCCTAAAGTGTAGCAGCCAACGGAGCACAACATCACAAGTCTATCTACGATACGACGCTCCAACAGGAGTTCTCCAGCCGCCATACGAAGTGTTCAACAGAAGTAAAAAGACGTTCAAGCTAAGGATCAACGGCCAACATACTAACATCACGGTCGATAGGTTAAAATCAGCATACATATCCTGAAGGGAGAAACCTCGGAAGAAGCAAGACTAACACAACAGAACCCAGCAGCAGAATGACAGACCAGAAACAACCGAAAGAACATTGCGTCCAATAGTCAGATTTAGCAACAGCTAAAGGAACACTCTCCCCCAAACAAAGGGGTCCTATGGCATCTCAGTATTTCACCACTACAAGCGAAAGCGTACGCAGCGCCTGCGCGCAGGCAATTAGCGCGTGAGTAGTTTTCACGCACAAAGCACGTGTCGCGGAATTTTCTTGCAAACGCGCCACGAGTAGTTCGCGGTTTCGCCGCGGGGCGGCGAATTACGCGAGCAGTATCTTGTAAGAGGAAAGCCCTCAGGAGAGTACTTGAGACTTCGCGCGACGAGCAGAGATCAATTAATTCAAAATTAATATGTGCTACCTCTGCTGTCGCTATTACCGCCGTCGTCACTTAGGACGACGTCGAGTGAGACGCTTCAGATGATTGCGGGTTCTCCTCGGCTCACGGCGGCACAGGAGCCAGCATCAGAGGCCATTAATACCGCCCGGGACGCCTCCATCACTACGCCGTGCAGTCTCACCTAGAGCTGCTGAACGGAACACGATGCAGCATCATGTGGCGAGAACTCAGAGCTCCGCGTAGGCCATCGTGCTCGCATTCCAACGGCTCTTTTTAGAGCCAAGCAACTTTATCCCAATCGGTCCTTTTTAGGACCATATTCCAATGGCCGTTATCGGGGCCGGTGATGCCAGAATTGCACGATACATTTTATTGTACGAGAAATGTATCGATTGTCCAACAAATATATTCAATCGAATGAAGTTGACGAATATAGTGCAATGAGCTCTCGCTATTTTGCTAATTTTTTATTTGTTTATTATAACATTAAAAAATAAAAAAAATGTTTTTTTTATTTTTACAACTATATTATTTGTTTCAAACGATTCTTTTCATCCATCTTGCGTATTAAAAGAATATTAAATTAATGTGCTTAAAAAGTACTGTAACAAACTCTATATTAAAAAATGTATATCATATATAATCATAATTATATATTTAACTTCACTTTCTATGTATACATAGATATTTACAATACTATTACCACACACAAACGTATACTGACCACATATATACGATTGTGTTGTTGACAAATTTAAAACAATAATGAATGCCCTGATTCAGGGCCCCTACAAAATAGAATGCATCACATCCTCTGGAATTGCGACACGATCATATATATTGTACATAGAAACGAATAAATCAAGTATACAAAGAGCACGACGCTCTTCACTCTACGATTTGCCAATAAACTCCTCAGCATTTTAGCGAACACACAAACAACCGTTAAAAATTTAATATGTGAATAAATTTTTATAGTTAATTTTCGTTCATAAAAAAGTTATAGGAAAATATGTAATTTATAATGAGAACATTAATAATTATATGTATAAATGTATGATTATGTATATTTATTATAATAAATGTATTGTGACATCCTAGCCACATATTTTTATTTAAATAAATTTTGCATTAACATTTATAACCTTTAAAGAAATGCCAATAAGAAAAATCTACTCATCAATATTCAAAAGAGCAAGTTGAAGTTTAATTTCTAACATTCATATACTTTTATACTCACATATATGACGCATCCTGTATAAGATCCCGAACTATACGTTTGACATATTGTTGCGGATTATTCTCGATATATCTCGAAACGCGCAACGCAACAGCCCAATATTCGCGAACCGCGTCACTCCCGCACGCTCGAGCAAATAAGAGAACACTGATTATAAAAGAACGGTAACTTTGTTAATTTGATACAACTCGGGTAATAATATCCGAACGTGAAAAACGGTGTTGTCCTAAAAACGACCACACCATTTGACAGCTGCCATAAATTTAACATGTTTATCTTGTTGATAAACAAACACCCTTGGTAACGCACTCGGAGACAGGCATACATTTGATATAGGGATGAAATCCAGGGATGCAATATTATATACATATATAGGGTGTCCGGCGTCAATCGCATCACCGGTCATGTGCAGGTAAAACTGGAGAGAAAAGTCCTGTACCACTTTGCTATTTTCGCAATAATTTTCGAGAAATTAATTAAAAAAGAGCGGCCAACGCGCGCGAGTATTAGCCCGTAGTGAAAAAGGACGGCCCACGCGCCATCGCGGTAACTACGCGCGCGACGAAAGGAAGGAAGAGCGAGAGGAGCGGATAGCAACGTCGTTTACATACAAGCGTCGCGAAACATTGGATTCTCGTATCGAAGATAAGAAATATTATTATGCTATCATTTCCGCACAACCTTGCGGTAGATAGCACGGCTCATTTTTTTTAAGTGGTATCCCCAATAGGTCTAATCCACTCTCATATTTTAATAGCTAAAACTGCTCAAAATGTCCTCCTTGTTCTTTCAAGCAGAATTCGGCTCTCCTAATAATATCGCGCGTCGCGCGGTATGCTATTTCTGGCGTGATAGTACCGAAAGCTGCGGGAATTGCTTCTCGTATCTCAGCCAGTGATGCCAGAATTGAGACGCGAGCAACACGACTCCGTAATGGCAGAGCGCTCTGCGCATTACATGTACACGGTTTACGCTTGTGTGTGTATCCCCACCATTACGGAGTCGTGTTGCTCGCGTCTCAATTCTGGCATCACTGACCTCAACTTCTGTGCTATCGCGCCTATCCTCGACCAAATTTTTAACATAACCCCATACAAAATAATCCAGTACGTTGAAGTCTGGTGATCGCGCTGGCCAAATAATTGGACCACCACGTCCTATCCATCTTCCGGGGTAATGCGCAGGAGCACCGTCGTGTTGAAAAATTATTTCTGCTCTTACGCGAAGAGGAACATTTTCGAGTAGAGCAGGCAACTCATTTTGTAAAAAATTTACATATATCTCTCCATTTAATCGAGGCGGTAAGAAATATGGACCGATCTGAAAATTGCCAAGAAAGGTTATTAAAGCTACAAAAGAAAATTTTTTAACTTACTAATAATGAAGGAATTTACTTACAATTTGATCCGCTATTATTCCTGCCCATTCGTTTATGGACCAGCGATATTGGTATGCGCTCTGACGAATGGCATGCGGGTTTTCTTCTTGCCATATCAAATAGTTGCGACTGTTAAGTACGCCGTTTGGCGTTAAAGTCGCTTCGTCCGTCCATAATATGCGATCCGGGAAAAGATTATTTCGCCGATATTGCGCGAGAAACCCTGCATGTATTTCGCCGATCATTAATATTTTTTACAAATAACGTAAACATTAAATAAAGAAAATAATACCTTTACAAAAATGGATGCGTTGTTCACGATCTCTCGATAAAAGTTGCTGCACCCGCTGGTAATGATACGGGTGCAATCCGTTCTGGCGTAGAGTACAGTGCACCACGTATCGCAAGAGACCTAGCATCTGGGCCACACGGCGCACGCTATTCCGGGGATTCTCCTCGACGCTCTCAAAATTCTTTCTTCATTGTCCACACGATGTACTAGTACACCATGGTTTCGCCGATCCAATAAAAGAGTTCCCGTTTCTCTCGCGCGTCGAATACATCTGAAAATGACGTTATTGTCAGGATGTCGCTCACGCGCGGGAAATCGCTCTGCATATAGACGAGCCGCGGCACGAGCGTTTTCTCCCGCTAATCCGAACATAATAATCATGTCAGTATACTCATTAGCAGTATACTCTGCCATTATTATTTTATTTTCTTGAAAGATATTTCACGAAACATGCACGGCGGATACTGGGCACTTATTGTTGCGGAGCTACAAATAACAAGGTCAAAAGAAAACCGATAATAAATGAACGTTGTTAAATTTTTACAAACGTATTCTTTCAAACTCTTGTGCCGCGGCTCGTCTTTATGCGGAGCGATTTTTCGAGTGACATCCTGAATAATTTTGAAATTTATCCGATGCACCAGAGAAAGAGAAGCTCTTCTATTGAATCGGCAAAATGCTGATATGCATCGCGTGGACGATAAAGAGAGAATTATGAGAGCGTTCGAGAAGAAAGCGTGCGTTTCGGTGGTTCGGATGCTCGGTCTCTCGCAATACATGGTGCACGGTACTCTACGCCACGACGGGTTGCACCTGTATCATTATCAGCGAATGCAGCAACTTTTAGCGGGAGATCATAAACAGAGCATCTACTTTAGCGAAGATATTATTATCTTTATTTAATGTTTGCGTTATTTGTAGCAAATATTAACGGTGAAATATATGCGGAGTATCTCGCTCAATATCGGCGGAATAATTTTTTCCCCCATATTATGTACGAACGAAGCGAATTTTGCACCGAACAGCGTATTTAACAGTAACTTCTTAAAATGATAAAAAGAAAACCCACACGCCATTAATTGTCAGGGCGCATATCAATATCGATGATCAATAAACGTGGGCAGGAATAATAGCGGATCAAGTTTTAAATAGATTTTTTCATTGTTAGTAAGTTAAAAAATTATTTTTCGCAGCTTTAATAACTTTATTTTGGCAATTTTCAGATCAGTTCTTATTTCTCATCTCGTTTAAATGAAAAGGTATACATAAATTTTCTACAAAATGAGTTGCTCTTCTCGAAGATGTTCCTTTTCGCATAAGAGATTTTCCAGCATGACGATGCTCCTGCACGTTTCTCTCGATATATTCGCAAATTTCTAAACGTACATTATCTCGAAAGATGGATAGGGCTTAGTGACTCAATTATTTGGCGCAGTCATTAGGTTTCAACGTACTTGATTATTTCATATGGAGTTAAATCAAAAATTTGATTGAGGATAAGCGCGATAGCACAGAAGCTGAGGTACGAGAAGCAATTCTTACAGCTTTCGGTACTATCACGCCGGAAATGGCATACCGCACAACGCGCGATATTATTAAAAGGGCCGAATTTTGCTTGAGAGAACAAGGAGAACATTTTGAGCAATTTTAGCCATTAAAATATGAGAGTGGATTAGACCTATTGGGGATACCACTTTAAAAAAATTGCGCCGTGCTATCTACCGCAAGATGGTGCGGAAATGATAGCATAATAATATTTCTTATCTTCGATACGAGAATCCAATGTTTCGCGACGCTCGTATGTAAATGACATTGCTATCCGCTCCTCTCGCTCCTCCTTCGTTTCGTCGCGCGCGTAGTTACCGCGATGGCGCGTGGGTCGTCCTTTCTCGCTATGCGCTAATATTCGCGCGCATTGGCCGATCTTTTTTAATTAATTTCTCAAAAATTATTGCGAAAATAGCAAAGTGGTACAGGACTTTTCTCTTCAGTTTTACCTGCTCTACCTGCACACGATCGGTGATGCGATTGACGCCGGACACCCTGTATATATAATAGATGGCGTTTGTTCAACGCGCGCTTCGCGCGCTCGGCACATACGTGCTTCTTATTACTTTCTTTCTGCTCCTAGACGTTGCAGCGCGATGATATATAGCCTATGTTACTTAGGAAGATCTTACATAAACTATCCAACAGTGAAAGATTTTTTCAAATCGGTTCAGTAGTGTTTCTGAGATTACTCCGAACAATGGAACAAACAAACTTTACCTCTTTATAGTATAGTGTAGATTCCAATTCTGTAATAAATGAAACAAATGTCATAAACTTATTACAAATTCAAATGTAATTCTACCACAATATTTTGAACGAAATAACTGTAACGTGTATTGAAAACATCTATAAAAGTTTTGGACAGATATAATAAAATTATAGTTGATCTTGTGTGAACTTGGCAACGATGTGTCAATGTCATTTTTTAATTACTTAAATGAAGTTCACAACTCATAAAGAGAATAATTGTATAAAGATGTCCTTTTTATGTACTTTATTGCTGCCCTATAAAAAAGGGCTTTCATGTGTTTTCTATTGTGCGCGAGTGAACGCGGGAGCGCGTTGAGAGTGCGAAATGGACACGAAAGTGATTTTGTAAAACGCAGTCAATTTATTTAAAACAATAAATAGTTCACAAGATTTGGTTCGATAAGATTTAAGCTAATCTTAACCGTGTCTGGCTCCGGCGAGCGACCGGGAGCGCAAAGATAATCTCCGCGAGCGACGGATATATCGAATACCGCAAGCGACGGTATAAACGGCGCGATTCCGCGAGCGACGGAATAACCCGCGAGCAACGGATAGAATTTCGTAACGAATATTCGCGAGCTACAAATATTCTCGAAGACGCGAGATTTCGCGAACCACAAGCGATGGTTAACAGAAGAAAAGCGAGCTACTTTAACTTTTGCTAGCGAACGTCTACGTACAAAATTCACACACTATCTCGTCAAAAATATCGGATCGAGTGCGCCCGGCGGTTCCCCGAGAGAGCTTTTATACAAACGTCCTTTTTGTATTCTCGAAGTTTCTACGTGTTTGTCGCGAAGGATCGAATCTGCTGTTGTTTGCGATGATTAATTTAAATTGAACGTTGTTATTACAATTTGTTTGTCGTTTTTGGCTCTCCCGGGTGACCGCTGCGTGGCCCGCATCGATAGGCACGAGCGATGCCACGGGCCTGGCGCGATTCGCTGAGCGCGGTTGTTGGAGCGCGATCCTATTTGTCGCGCGCCGCGCGACGCGTTAGATGGCTGCTGACGCGCCAAATTTCGAGCGCGATTAATCCGCGCTTTATTGTAGCGATCGTTATCGCGGCTAATGCTATTAGTTAATTTCTATTAGTTCGGTTTCAAACATCTATCTTTGTTTTTAATTTTTTTAGGTTTTTTGTTTTTTTTTATTTTTATTTTATTGTGATTAGTTTTGTTTTTATTTATTTAAAGTTATGTTTTTATTATTCTTATACTATACTTAAACTACTAATAAAGTATGTACATATAGATCTACTATAGGACTTCTGAATATACTATATCTTTTGTTTTATTTCCTTATGGTATCAAAATATATTGATTTTCAGAGTTTCCTACTCTAGATAAACCACCATATAGTTGGCCATGTGAAAACACTTTTCTTAAATCTATTCCCACAAATTTGAAAGTTTGTCCCTGTGATTTATTGATGGTTAGCGCAAAAGAAACTCACTGGAAACTGTAAACGTTTCAAGGAAAAGAGCAGATCAGTTGGGATCATCGGGATGCGCGGAATATGCGCTAACTGTCCTTCTACGGGGCCGGTTATAATGACGGGGCCATATAATGACTTCAATGATGTTGTTACGCAATTCTTTGATTTTAAATCTGGTATCATTACATAAAATCGGTGGATGTAAATTGCGCAAGAACATGATTGGAGTGCCATTCTTCAAAATCAGACGGTGTGGTTGAAGACCAGATGGATTTAAAGAATTCAAAAATTCTTGGCGATAATGCACTGTATCTTCCATGTTAACCACAGTGTCGATCGATTTGTACTCTTTATTATCCCCTGGGATTTTTTTCAAAATGATATCGTTAATGATCGTGATTACGTTGACAGATTCGTTTCTTGGAGATACAATGGCTCTTTCACATTACCATTTGTAATTTTTCTGCAATAAACATTCGACATTTGGGTAGATTTTCATAATTAATTCAGTTGTACTATTTATGACATGTCCTAGTTTTTGATCAATTTCTATAAAGCCATTATTATTAGGAATATTGCCGTCGCCGAGGTGCAGTAACTGTGTAAGGAAATCATTATCTCCTCTTCCTAAATGGGCTCTCGTATTGGTTCGCAAATTAAGTGTCTGAATCGTACTCCACATGCCGAGGATTTCAAACATGCTTTGACAATATCAGTGCGGGTTCCCCTTACAATTATAGGCAATGTCTGGCGAAAGTCGCCTGCGAAAACAAAAGTTACGCCACCCATTAATTTGTTACAATGTCTCAAGTCTTGGAGTGTTCGATTGACCGCTTCTATGTGTGCCCTATGGCTCATTGTACATTCATCCCAGATAATTAAAGGGACCTCTTGTAATACTTTACCAAGTGATCCATTTTTACTTACGGAGCAAAGAGGTTCCTGCTGTGCAGATACGTTTAGGGGAAATTTGAAAGTGAAATGTGCCGTTTTTCCACCACTTAGTAACGTTGCTGCTATACCTGACGAAGCAACTGCTAGAGTCTGTGGCGGAAAATCCACCACCAAGTATAAGTGCATGCCATATAGGGCGCGCCAAGTACTCGCGGGAAACGAAAGTCCACGCGCTAATCACGTGCCGCGCGCACAGCAAGGACCACGCGCTCATCACGCGCAACGCTCACGACATAGAGCACGCGATAAACACGTGCACAGCGGCTCAGGTAGCCGAATACCTAGCCGCGAGGCGGCGATTTGGAAAGATCGCGATCTCGCTATCAGAATACCATCAGCAATGGTATATAAGGCAGCGAGACGGCAAGGCATATTAGTCGGCTCACGCTTTCGAGAGCGCAAGCAATTGATCCGTGGGTACGACTTTTTGATAACCGCCTAGAGCGGCCAAACGCTGTTAGTCAGCAAATCCATAGGTCAGTCTTCAAGCCCGTTGCCGCCCCGTTCACCAGGGGCCGACCTGAGGCAGAGAGCGGACGAGGATAACACTGACAACAAACGATCAAACGAACGGCCAGAGAAACGATAGGAAAGCATTGGTCTCTGCTGCCGTGGAAGTTGCACCCGCTGGAGCTATCACCTGCACATCTCACCAGGCCTCCGCGGTGTCTCCTGACCACCTGGGACATCCGGATAAGGCTTTACACCTCGCCGTCCTATCCCGGAATAATCCCAGCGTGCATATCACCACCGGCGCTAACTCCTCCTAGGAGGAGCAACCACCAGGAGCAGGCAACGCAGACTCAGCCTCACAGCCGAGTGCACAGGGGCACTCAGCACCACTCCTCGGCGACCCGGGGGCAGTCGACTCAATTTTCCGACTCCGACTGGGAAAAGACCACGAGAACGGCCGTAACACAGACGGAGGCGACACCGACACTTCCGAAGGCCTCGAAGGCGAAACGCCGCAACTTCACCAAGCCGGCTACGCCTAGACTTAACTGGACGCACACCAGGCCCAGTATCTCGTGGCAGGAGAAATCCTATCACTAGACTTGTACATATAATTAGCAGAATATATTTATTGTTGATACCTAGAAACGTGCATTTTATCTTTCATTCAACATCCTATCTGCGAACGCATCCAAGCAACCTCCACAAGCCATTTTGCCGGAAGATCTAACTTTGGCTAATATAAAATTTGTGAGGAATGTCTTGCCAGTACCTCCAGGAGCGTTGATAAAAAATATCTTTCCTTTGTTGTGTTCGACGCTATCCAGTATCATTATTGATACGTCCAACTAACTACCCGTTAGTCTCTCTCAACGTTTTTACAGAAGGGTGGTGGTTAGTTAATAAGGTTCTGACTCACAGAATTCGATAGACAGTTTCTTTATTTTCACGTCCTTTTTTCGCGGGAACCTCACGCCACAGACTTCCTGCTTGCGACGCTCCAGGCAGAGAGCGTGAAAGAACCAAGATAAGAAACTCGGCTAGAGCGCCTGCAGCCCTCTATAGTTAAAGGTGCGTAAAAAAAATATCCCTAGCGCGACCGGCTCCTAGTGCGGACGGCCGGCACAAATGCTAAGTCTCGATTCTCAACATTCTCTCACCTCTTTTGTGGAAGCAAAAGATCAAACAACTATAGAACGTACAATATTAAACAAAATAAGATCAATTACCAATAACCTAAAGCTTATACCAGCTATACATACTAAATAAGTCTTTTCTCTCTTTTTGTAACGCAAACGGAAATACTCTCCTTAAATAGAATTCTTGATAAAATAACGAACAAACGAAACAATTTACATCTAAACTCACAAAGTGAATCTAATAGGTTTACGGACTCGACGTCCACTTCGCGTCACCACATTCAACGCATTCTCCCTGTCGTCTTCGGGATTCATGCTCACTGTATCGTCTTCGGGAATCGTGCGCACTGTATCGTCTTCGGGATTCGTGCTCACGGTAGACACAGTGTCATCTTCCTCCATCATGGTAGGTGTACCCTCCATCAGGTACAACTGCTGAATAGGACGAATGAGCTCTCCAGAGCTTAACTTCAGCCGGGCGACACGCGATATGCCATCCTTCCCAGGCAACAGATCCAGGACTCTCGCTAAGGGCCACTCCAAATGTTTACGGTTGTCTGAACCAACCAGTACGACATCTCCTATTCTTACAGGACGGGAAGACGGCAGTTTTCCGTGATGCACAAGCTCTGCCAGGTATTCTTTACGAAACCTCTCTTTTAACATACTGCGGACACGTGTCAAATGTCTATATCTTCTTCGAAGACCATTCTTCTCCAACTGATCGAGAGCCGGGACGGCTACCTCGGGAATCTCACGTAGAAACATAGCCGGCGTGAGAGGGACTAGATCTTCACCGTCTTCGGCCACATAGGTCAGTGGTCTTTGGTTGATAACCGCCTCCACATCGATCACACAGGTCGTTAACTCTGTGTATGTCAGGCGGGTCTTACCTAATATCCGTTTTAGTAAATCCTTGACCGATCTAATGAGGCGCTCCCAAAATCCACCCCACCAAGGTGCAGCCGCTGGATTGAATTTCCAAGAAATTCGTTGTATAGCTGTCTCCTGTTCAATCTTTCTCCAATCCAGGGAGTCGAGCAAATTTTCTGCACCAACGAAATTAGTGCCTCGGTCACATCGTATAGTCGAAGGTCGACCACGCCTTCCAATGAATCGTCGTAGAGCTAATAGAAAAGCTTCGGCCGAAAGCGAAGTTACTAACTCCAAATGCATACACCTGTAGACTGCGCAGGTGAAAAGTACTATCCAAACCTTTTCTCTGGTCTTCAGGTACAGTGGACCACAGAGATCAACTCCTGTAGTTTCAAAAACCGTAGCGTCTTTAACACGATCTTTGGGCAGAGCGCCAGGAGTAGCTTCAGCTCGTTTTTGCTTGAATCTGCGACATATAACACAAGAAGCGATTATCCTTTTAATTTCTCGACGGCCGCGCAATATCCAGAATTGTTCTCGCAGCTTGCTCAAAACAAACTGTACTCCTGCGTGACAGAACCGATGATGGATCGAAAGAATTAAGTAGCTCACTATTGGATGATCTCCTGGCAACAGAATTGGGAAACGAAGGCCTACTGAGTCGTTCCGATGGACGAGCTTTGTCTTGACTCGCACCAGTCTATCTTCTCCAAGTAATACTTCCAGTCCATGGAAACTTGCTCCCACCGTTTCAAACGATTCTTGTTGAACTAACCACATAAGTTTCAGTTTAGCCTTGTTGAGTTCTTCAGTTGTCAACTCCTCGCACAAACGTGGTTTGGATTTCTTTTGGGCTTTACACCAGGTCGCAATTCGCAAGATGAACGCCATGGCTCGGACATTCTTCTCAAAGCTGCCTAATCTAACTCCGAACATAGGTTCTTTAGGTATGTTGATCATCGACGCAATCGCTGTTCTTCTCTTCTCAGAAGCCACAATTTCTTCATCTGGTTCTTCTTCGACGGACGGCCAGCTCTGCGGCACGTCGCTCAACCAATCTGGGCCCATCCACCAACTGGAGGCCTTAAGCCTTTTCGCCGTACACCCCCTCGACGGCAAATCCGCGGGGTTGAAATTTCCAGGAACATGTCGCCAATTTTCAACATTCGTACAGGACAGGATCTCTCTCACTCGATTGCCGACAAGCGTACCCCATTGATCATTGCGGCGAATCCATGCCAAAGCTGTTGTGGAATCCGTCCAATAAATGGTAGGTATTCCTTCAAGTTCCAACGATGTCTTCACACTTACAGTCAATCTGATTGCGAGGACACACCCAAACAATTCCAGACGAGGTATAGAGATCCTCCTAATAGGAGTTACTCTGCTCTTGGCTTGAAGCAGCTGTACCGAAACATTGTTGTCCCCTTGGGTTCGTAGGTACACGACCGCTGCATAAGCTTCTTGGCTAGCATCAGCAAAAACATGTAATTGCCAGCCCTCACGATGGATATTTCCTCCGGTAATGTTCCGAGACATGCGAATAGTTGGAAGGTAAGCCAGTTCCTCGTACCAGATTTTAAATTCTGAAATTACTTTCTCTTCTAAGGCTTCATCCCAGGTTCTCTTTGCAAGCCATGCTTGTTGTAGTATTTTCTTAGGTCTCAGGAGAACAGGACATAAAAAACCGATAGCATCAAAGATTTGATTGACTACCGACAAAATTGTGCGTTTAGTGACGATTGCAAAGGCCTCCTGATTCTTCCAATCCGTCCACAACCTATCTTCTCGTCGGTCCCACATCATGCCAAGCACTGGGGTCGTATGCCCCTTTTCCATTTTGTCAGGCTTATTGGACAAGTTCAGTCGTTTGTCCCCGTCATCAAGATTCCTTCACCGGTTAGTTGTCCAGCGGTCCAGACCCACTGGCGCAGTTCCATTTTCGCATCAGCCAACAATCGGCAGGCGTCATCCTTGAAGCATCTTAATTCTTCTACGGTGTTGACAGACGTCAGCGCGTTTTCTACATACATAGACTTCAATAGTCTTTCCACTACCTCTTGTTCTTCTGGGCCTACATTAGAGAGATGAAATCGGATTACGGCAGCGAGTAAGAAGGGACTGCAATTGACGCCAAATACTACCCGTTTGTGTCGCAGCACCATCAGTTGTTCTTCACGTCCTCCCTCCCACCATAGAAACCGGAGAAAGTCTCGATCTTCAGCCGCCATCTCAATCATCAGAAACGCTTTCCGTATATCAGCAGATACCCCAATATTGCCACAACGAAATCGATTCAACACGGATAGCAGGAGCTCAATTAGATTGGGCCCTTTAGCTAGACAATCATTCAGCGATGGTATACGTCCACTCTTGCACGAAGCATCAAACACGGGACGGACCGACGTCGTCAAACTTCCAGGCTTCACTACTGGCCGATGAGGCAGATAATGTCCACGATTGTTTTGCTTTTCTGCTGGCACTATCTCTACAATTTCCTCCAAGATCCAGTCTCGGAATATTTTATCGTACTGTTCTACCATGTTCGTTGACTTCAACCTCCTCAGGGTGCCGTCGAGTCTTTTCTTCGCAGCATCGAAGTTGTCCGGAACCTGTTTCAACTCATCCATCCAAGGCAGATTAACACAATATCTTCCATCCGAATTTCTACTTACGGTTTTGAGGAAGTGTTGCTGGGCTTCTGTATCTCTTTCCGCTTGTGACATATGAAGAGTTGGTTCTCGGATGCCAATAAGCTCCAAGTCCCACAAGTTAGTCACGTTACTCTCGGCCATCATGGATGTACATACCATTAGCGACGCACTGTTGGATTCATATTTCCTCAATTCTCCCGTCAGAGTCCATCCATACGCCGTTTCGAGCGCGATCAAGCCGCATCTCAAACTTTTCCTTCTCCCAGTGAGCAACGATGCAAAATTATCAGCTCCGATCAAGACCTCAATCTCGGGTGAACCTTCTCCCACGTCATTCACGAATATCCTTTTTTGCTTAAGATCCTCGATTACGTTCTGCTTATTAGCTCTCGGCAATAGCCCGCAGATTTTTTCCTGGTCCAACAAAATCAACGATGTCTTGACAGATCCGTCCAAACTTTCGATACTCACTTGGTATTTCTGATGTTGCCTGATTTCCCGAGAACATCCGAAGAGAATGTGACACATATTCACGGTTCCGGCAGTTTTCAAACCGAGTTTGGCTGCCGTGCTCTTGAGTAAATAGGATCTATGACAACCGCCGTCGAACACGAGACGTACTCTTCGTCGTACGCCATTGTTTTCCAGATTCACGAACATAATCTGTAATATGACATCTCCGGAACACTGCATATTAGACATCGAAGGTGTGGTTTGACTGGGTGTCAGTTTCGATGTAGATTCGGGCACCGATTGATTCTTCTCTACTTCCGGACACAACATCGAACTATGTCTCCTTTGACAAAAAGCGCATTTTACTACGGCTTTGCAATTTCGCGACCCGTGTCCAGTCTTTAAACATGCGTAGCATGCTTTCTTTTCAGTCACGACTTTCTTACGATTCTCTAGATTCATGGAGGCTGCCTTCGCGCAGAGTTGACTCTCATGAGCCTTATCACAGAATAGACATCCAACCTTCGAACTCACAAATAGCCCAGATGCCGTAGGACCATCTTCTTTTCGGAACGTAACGTTTTTATTTGCCTTCCTTTCCGGCTTCTTTTGAGTTTGAAATCCCGCACGTACTAATTGACGTTAGTCTTCACACTGGACTTCCAATTTCAGAAAATCTAGCAGTAGTTGCAAATCGGTTTGGGGCGGCCTCATCGTCGACCCATTCTTGCCAGTAGTAGAGCTATGCGGGTTCTAAGCCATGGTCCTCTGAGGGGGGGGGGGGGAGGGGCGAGGGGAAACCGGCGCGGGGGGTATGACGTCACGCGGGGGAATCGCGTCCTAACCGATGGCCGAGGGGTCCGCGGAGGGGAGCGGTGCACTTGGACACAGTACAATTGGACACGGTACAAATGGACACGTTGCAAATGGACACGAAACTTTGCACACGGCTCAATTGGACACAGTGCATTTGGACACAATACTTTTGGACACAGTAGCTTTTGGACACAGAAGAAAATTAATTTGGACACCGTTCAGTAGCACACCGGTCAGTTGCATACCGTTCAGTTGCACACCGTTCAGTTGCACACATAAAAATGCACACCGTTTAGTTGGACACATAAAAATGCACACCGTTCAGTTGCACACCGCTCAGTTGCACACCGTTCAGTTGCACACCGTTCAGTTGCACACCGCTCAATTGCACACCGGTCAGTTGCACACCGCTCAGTTGCACACCGCTCAGTTGCACACCGCTCAGTTGCACACCGCTCAGTTGCACACCGTTCAGTAGCACACCGTTCAGTTGCACACCGTTAATTTGCCCACCGTAGTTGTAAAGCGAGGTCCACCATGCTTACCGGCGGGGTGGGTGCGGGAGGGGGGCCGAAGGCCCCCCTTGCACCCCCCCGTGTGTGTGTGTGCAACTGAGCGGTGTGCAACTGAGCGGTGTGCAACTGAGCGGTGTGCAACTGAGCGGTGTGCAACTGAGCGGTGTGCAATAGTAGGGGAGCTCAGAGGGCTAAATGCGTTTTTACCCGAGCGCTTTGAAGACCTATCAGATCGCGAAGATTAACGGCTAAACAGAAAAAAAGTTTATATGATGTATATCTTTTTAGTGGTGGGGAGAGCGTGTATGAATTTTCAAAAATGTAAAAAAAAATCGTTCCAAAAAAATACTCAAGCGCGTCAGTGTTTGATACCGTGATACAGTCTTCGAACTCCTGTTTACAGAGAGATATTAGTCTGACGGATTGATAGTGGGAGTTAGCTGTATTAAGAGGTAGAAATTAGAGAAAAAATGATTTTTCTCGGGCTTGTCAGAAATTCATAAGAGGAGTTAAATAAACGACAAAAAGTATCCTATTATAAAGACTGACGGTTTGGACGTGACCAAAAGTTTATAGCCGATACTCAAAAATGCAAAAAAAAATCGTGACATTGAAATACTCGTGCGCGTCAGAATTTCATACAGATGGTTCAGCTTGATATTCTAGTGGTGATAACTCTTAATCTGATAATTTTGTAAAGGGATTTTTTTAATCTGACAGTTAAAAGTAAAAATTTTTAACTTCCCGAAAAATGACTTCCCTGTTTTTTCTGAATAACTTTCGAACGGCTTTACCGATCGATTCCAAAAACTATTCAGCTCTTACCCTTGTAAAACCACGTTGATCGCCGCTGGTCCGGTCAAAATCGGTTGATTCGATCGTGGGATATCGTGAACGAAAGAAATCGAAAAACGTGTTTCTTTAACTTTTGAGCTGTTCGAGCTCAAAAGTACAAATGAGACATCCGTTTGAGGTCGAAGAACTGAAACTAGCACGAAAGTTCTATTTTTGAGCTCTTTGAGCTTAAAAACGATGTAATAAGAAAAATGTTAAGCACTTTTTGATTGAAATTAGCGGGAAGTTACAGGGATGGCCTGAAGGGTGAATCGGTTTACTAATTTTTATTATTTATTATTAATTTTTATTTTTTATTAATAATTTTTTATTGAAAATTACAACACAAAACAAAGAAAATGTGAGTTATAAAAAATATATATATATACAAATATTTCTACATTCAATCTTCTTCGTCTGTTGAATCGTCCTCATATTGAAAATTCAAATCCGATTCTTCATTTTTATCCATATCTTGCGTATCTGTAACAATAATAATTATCATCTTGATAATGTTTTATATATCATGTTACATTATCATAGCAATAAAAACATACCAGAATCCGAAGTGCTCGCTAAAATTTCAGGTGTAACGACAATATCTTCGTATGCTTCTGGCAGCTGATTTCCAGTAAACCATATCATCTCCAACTTGCCATCAACATTCTTCCAACCGAAGTCTGTTGGTGACATCTCACTGATATTACGATAGTGAGCATTTCGCCATAAGCATGCAATATATTTAGTTCGTAATAAATGCTGCCGTAGCTCTGATTGGCATGGTGGTAGGTTACAAGCATCATAATTTCTGACGTTTAATGAGAACGGTTGAGTTGTATCACTCACTTTGTATGTCTTGTTAAAAATTTCGATTCGGGCACGATTAACATCAGCTATTTTTTTTAAACCATATAAATGGCAAATAAATGATTCCATGGTCAAAAATGATTCCTCAATCGTGTACATTTCTGAACCTAAGTTAGCAAAAGCTTTTATAAAAGTTTCAGAGCCCATCATTATATCCAACGGTTTTTTTTTCCTCGTCTATAGAAAGCAGGATTGAAATCACATCCTGTTAACGCATGTAGAGCTGGTAATGCTTGTGAAGTTAATAGGCCTAACTTCTCAAAAAGAGCAGAAACATCGATATATCTGCGTGCGTTACCTACTCCAAGATCAATCCAGATTTTTAATGATGCTTGCAGATGCTCCACATTAGCTAACATAATTACAGCAATGTCAGTATCTGAAGTTCTAATGGTTACAGTTGCATCTTCTTTAATTTGACAAGTAAAAAATACTATTTTTGTATCAGCTTCTTCATGGTCTTCACAGGATAAATCATAATCAATTTGTCGCGTAACTTTATTGTCGATAACAGAATAAACGTAACATAAATCGTGATTCAGATATATTGTTTTGTTACCGATAATCGAAGCCATCTCATTATCAGCCCAATGATCTATTAAAAACTTAACAAGAGCTTCTTTAAACTTGATGTTTTTTAATTCTTTTCCAAAGTCTGTGGGTCTCGTTTGTTGTGGTCCAGTAATGTTGAAATCCTTATTGTCTATAGTACCTCGAAGAGTATGTTCACAATCCTTTATTGAAGGTGTAAAGTAGCGATCAAAAATAATTGCTACGTGACTTGCTGAGTTATTTACAAGACTTTGGAGAATTTTTTTCGACAAATCTCCGAAACTGCGTGGCACTTGTTTAAAAGTATTGAAGAAAAAAAAACCATCTACAATAAAATAATCCAAGTGATGTGGTGGTTGTTCCATTTCTTCAACTTTTTTTTCTAATTCTTGAATCAGGACAGACTTAACAGTCTTATTCATAGAACCATCGATATGACATAGTGATAACGGGATAGGAGTTATTGGGAAACTTTATCAAGATCAAGATTCGTATCAAGCGATAAAGCCAATAAACGTCCAAACAAATCGCGTTGCAATTTAACTTCATGAATTTTTTGCCCAATTTTAATTTTTTTTTTTCCTTCGAACTTGCAAATGTCAAAACGGGATTTTTTTTTACAGATTTATGAAACCTACTGAAATCCATGTTGCATTCTGTGATGAATTGGTCTCGCAGGAATTCTCCAGATGACATTGCATTTAATAAACTTGTCGCAATTTCTGGAGTGGTAGCTTGTCCCGTCGAAATATTATATAACTGACCTTTATCGAATGAGTGAGAGAACGGATTGGCACTTTGTTTAAGATTTTGTAAAAAATCTTCCATGTGTTTACGATTTTTTCGCATTCTATCTGGTTTTAAGTCAGAGGCAATATCCTGTTGGTCCTTGTTTAATCCAGCACGAGCTAAAACATGCGATATTATTCGCGTACGACCCCCGTGATTCCTCGCCCAACGTTGTCGAGCAGAGATGGAATTCGCCAAATTTACAATTCCGGTGAGTCGGCGTGCTGCCTCTCCGTTGATTGTCTGCTCCAACGTCAAGTCAACCGGGATTCGAGAGAAAGGTTTTGTTGTTCTCCGGATACCAAATGAACCTTTTACAACTTCAGCCCGGAGGCCTGGGTGGGTGTCGTCTAAATGTTGCAGTTGGTTTATATAATAAACCAACCACCGACTGTAATTGGGTTGGTTGTAATAAAAGAACAAACATACTATTTTTCCAAGTGCATAAAGGTATAAGTCTAAATCTCCGATTCTAATGCTTTTAATAAATATATGATAAAAATTTATAAAATCAATATACATTGCATAATATTGAGCAGTTTTACCGTGTTTACCTTCCAACGTGTCCGTTGTGTACTGATCAAATAGTTGTATAATGTTTTCGGTTTCAGTGTGATGTATTTGTGGAAAAGCGTCTTTATGTTGCATGAACGTGATTAAATATTCAATTACCGAATTTTCAACGGTAATATTTTTATTTTCCAAAAATGCTTCAAAATGTAATTGTTGGAGTGACATTGCCATTAAAGAATGTAATCGTTTACACCGATTATAATTTTTTCCAGCAATAAAACCTGTTACTGAACCGTCAGCAATTAAATCACATTCGGTCATAATATGAGTTAATCCGCAGTCTTCAATGAAAAATCCAACTGCTTTGAAAAAAGTCATCTCAATATGGAAGGCCCCCATATGAATAAAAATATTGTCAAATTTTGGCGACTCCTGTGTTTGTATGCAATAACTTATTCTTGCAATAGCTAAATCATAGGTAACCTGAATGTATGGAGCATGACATTCTTCTGCAATTTTTTGGCTCAATTCAAGGGTTTGCAAAACTGTAGAATGATTAGTAGGCGAGTCGTTTATTGGTGTCAGATAAGAGATTTTTTGAACTGGTGAATTATCTATAAATATTTTACTGTGATAACTCACCCACATTGGAACATCGGCTATTTTATGCATATGTGACATCATCCACGCAACATCTAATTGTTTCACCGTTCTCAAATTCTCAGGAACTTGATTTATTTCTGAAATATCGAGATGATTCCAGGTTGCAACTTTTAATTTTTTTGTAAATGGACGCATTTCAAAAGATATTTCCTCAAAGGACCGTTTCCGTTTTCCTATTTTTTCTGTTTGAAGTATAGATCCATCAGTAGATGGAGACTCAACACTATGTTCATGAGCAGTTTGATTTGGAGTTATATTTTCTACTTCACAGGTAGTTGGAGACATCACAGTCATCGTATTATCATTCTCAACAATATCTTGAAAAATTATACCGACTGTGTCATGGAGGGTGTCTTTCCCATTCATTGTTTCAACAAAACGATTGTAATTGTCGAACGCTACTCCGGTATTCAAATCTGGGCGACGTAAAATATCTTCAGGACACACATAGTCACTATTTACTGTTGAATAAGCTAAGTCCGTCTCTAACTGTTCCAAAACAGTGTAAGAGCAGCAATGTCCATACTTTGCTAGAAGATTAATAACTTTTTTACTGCTACATAAGCTCTTGATTGCTAGACCCAAAGTTATGTGCTTTGAAGTCTTGATTTTGTGGCTACAAGCGGCGTATATTAGATCCTGTCCAAGAGAAAACATTGCAAGCTCGTAATTATCTTTTTTCTTTTCACGTGATTTGCGCGATAAGTGAGTAACATCACCCAAAATAAAGGTTTCTAAGAAACACGTTAACAGCTCTGGTACATAATCACACTCGCCTCGAATTAAATCTTCCGCAGTACAGTTTTCAGGAATTTCTGTCTTAACAGAATCAAGTATTTCTTCTCGGAGACGTAATGCGACAGAACGAATGTTTTCTTTCATTGTCATGGTTTTAAATAAATTATTGTACGTGACGATATGAGCAGAAAATGGAGCAAGAAATTTTTTTTTTCTGCGTATATAATCTTGATTTTTTTTTCAAAAGTTTCCATCAATTTTTTTTCCAAGTGACGATCCGAAAATGAAGTGACGTTAATTGAATCAGATAATAACTTACACTGTTCAGTTAGTAATGTAAGATATTGTTTCTTGACATGTTCATAAAATAAACATTCGTTGTTTTTAACTATATATTCCTCCAACATTTCACATAGTAAAACATAAGCTGTATTTGTTGCCTTCCGTTTTTTAACAAAATCACTTTCATCACCTTTTGACAGATCCCGTAAATATTGATCTTTGCAGCATTTATGATAAGGAATACTGGAATCCTCAGAATAAGAACTTATTTTTTCTAACATTTCTATGTCATTATGTTCGGTAGCAGTACTTTTTAATAAATCAATTGTTTGTTTCCTGTTAACTGCCAAAGGAATTTCACGTCCCTTACATCGTTTGCGTGTTTTTTCGCAAATAAAACATACTTGCAGTGGCACATTTTCATCATAATTCTGCTCATCGGCTTGAAAATGGTCATCACTATTTTCCATATCATCTTCATCATGAATATTACAGGATGTGTCCGGTCTGAAAATATTACACCCATAAGAAACTCGTTAACAATACTACAAAACTAAAATTGATGTATTAATCAAATTAGGTCATTGTTGAATTTCACGGTGACTCGTTTTTCGAATTTTAAATTAATATAAAAAAATTTGTTTTGACCAGACCTTTGTTTCTTTTAAATTTTACATTTATTCATCCTAAATAAGCTAGGTAACCGTAAAATTAAACAACTACCAAAAATGTATTAGAAGTCTCTTGTAAATAAAAGATTAGAAAAATTTTTTTCAATAATTGATTTACAATTGTATTAATAATGAAAATTATTTTTAAAAAAGTAATCATGAATAGAAAGTTAAGAAATTTGTTTTATTTAATTTTAAATAACTATATGTGCATTTTCTTATATTATTATTTATAATTTTTTACTGATTTAATTATTTAAAACAAAAATATTTTCCCAATACTTTGAAACAACAAAATTTATGTGATTAAGAATACAAACTAAGATATTTAATAATCTTATCAGTGATATTAGCACTTACTCGTCTGTTGATGTACCAGCAACCTGAGTGGTTGCAGAAGTGCTGGGGATGGACAGCTCCGCTGAACTATCAGCAATTTGAGTTGCCGTGGAAGCAGGAATAGAAAATTCGCAATTTTTTTCTAAAATTTCCGGTGCAGTATTGCATTCTGTTGCACTTTTTTTTTTTAAAGTCAGCGGGTACTTTTATTGCAGTAAATAGTTTATAACACTGTGCATGATAAACTTCATTTAATGAGGTTAGAGCCGATAATTCGACCTCGTTATAATTACTGCGTGATTTTCTCTTTATTGGTTTGGTTCGACGATACTCCAAAACCACTAAACATTTTTCCAAAGTTTCTGGCGTAAAAGAAATAATTTTTTCAAGTGTTTCTTGCGCACAAAATACACATTTTTTTTTATTTTCACTATCATCACTCATTTTTGTAAAATATAGATTAAATTCACTACATTTATTTCATAAAATACTTGCGAATATACAATAAACAAACTAGAGCGTTGTACACAAATAAACACGGACGAGTTGTTGTGATCAGCTGTAATAGCAACATGGCGGCAAAGAGTAGTGTGAAGCAGTGCGAGAGGGTAAGACTCTGAGAAAGAGAGAGAAAGGAAGAGAGGCGCAGAGCGGGAAATACACAATTATCAGTAGTTGTACATACAACATTCTATTATTAATTTTATGTGCTTAGGCTTATGAAAATCGGCAGAATATATTATTTCTATAATTTTTTAAGTATTTTCTTTAAAATCAAAAAAACCAAACTCGCGCTCGAGTATTTCAAGGTAACGATTTTTTTTTGCAATCTAGTGACTCGCTCAATTTTTTATGTCACGCTCAAATCGTCAGATTATTGAAGATATTTTTATTTCTGCATGTAATTAACTTATTTTGTTTAAATCTGATGCGCTCAAGTATTTTTGGGGATCGATTTTTTTTTTACTAATCTGATCGCCTACCCTAGCGTACCCCACTATATTAAGGGACCATCATTGCTAAAAGTACTTAACAGGGTACAAAGATTCTCCCCTACTATTAGGCTGCTACGCTCAGGTCACATCCTAAATCCCCGCTTGGGCTCCCCTACTACAACTGACTGGTGTGCAATTGAGCGGTGTGCAACTGAACGGTGTGCAACTGAACGGTGTGCAACTGAGCGGTGTGCAACTGAACGGTGTGCATTTTTATGTGTCCAACTAAACGGTGTGCATTTTTATGTGTGCAACTGAACGGTGTGCAACTGAACGGTGTGCAACTGACCGGTGTGCTACTGAACGGTGTCCAAATTAATTTTCTTCTGTGTCCAAAAGCTACTGTGTCCAAAATTATTGTGTCCAAATGCACTGTGTCCAATTGAGCCGTGTGCAAAGTTTCGTGTCCATTTGCAACGTGTCCATTTGCACCGTGTCCAATTGTACTGTGTCCAAGTGAAGGCCACTCCCGCGGTGAGGGGGGAGGGGGACCGCGTCCTAACCGATTGGCGAGGGGTCCGCGGAGAGGGGGGAGGGGACCGCGTCCTAACCGATAGGCGAGGGACCCGCTAACCTAACCGGTAGGCGAGGGGTCCGCGGAGAGGGGGAGGGGGATCGCGGCGAAACCGATAGGTGAGGGACCAGCGGGGAAGAGGGGGATCGCGGCGAAACCGATAGGCGAGGGACCCGCGGGGAAGAGAGAACGCGATACCGCGAGGAGGCGTGGGAGAAGGATAGCGCGAAGCGTCCATATGAGCGTAAGACAAGGATAGCGTTTGCATGCACGTTGGAGAGAGATGGCGAGAGGCATGCAAGTTGGAGAGAGATGGCGCGAGGCATGCACGTTGGAGAGAGATGGCGCGAGGCATGCACTTGGGAGAAAGAGAGAGAGATAGCGCGAAGGATGCACGCGGATAATACGGCGTTCGCAAGGCGGTGTGAGAGAGATAGTGCGAGGCATGCACACGTGTAGAAAAAGGATTGCGTCGGCATTGGCGTGGGAAAAGGATGACGTTCGCATGCATGTGGGAGATAGAGAGAGACAGCGCGAGGCATGCATGGACGTGGGAGAAGGAGGCGCAGAAATAATCGACATTTTTTTTTAAATATAATAATAATAATAATATTTATTTAAAATTTATGTTTAATATAATTGTGTGTATGTGTGTGTGTGTGTGTTTAAATATATATATATATATATATATATATATATATATATATATATATATATATATATATAAAATATTAAAATATAAAAATATAAAATATACAAAAAGATATAAAATATGTATAATATAATAATAAGGCGACGCTCCATCTGAAACAGAAAGAATACAAGTCTTATTAAAATATCTAGTTTGAACGTTTTAAAATTTTTAAAAAATAGATACTTACAATTAATTTTTCAACCTCTTGCTCGGAGGCTCGTCCCACGGTTCTTGCACCACGTCTTCCTCGTAGGGCTCGAGCCTGAAGAGACGTCTTAACGCCAAATAGAGGCCGTCGGGGCCGTTATGCTCCCACACATCCTCGCGGAAATAGCGCTCTTGCCGCCGCAACATTCGCACATCTTGTCGATGTTCTATGTTAATGAAACCGGGAATCCGGATCTCACGAGTAAAGTCGTACTATAAATTAAATTAAATCAAATTATAATATATATTATAAATAATTAATATATTATAAAACATAATTTTAATATAAAACATAATTTTAATGTAAAACAAATATTACTTACTCTTTGAAATACTACGAGATTCAACAGTGCTCTCAACAGCCCCATTGCGAGATCCTCCGCCCACCACGACGCGTTCCATCGACCCCGTTGCAATACCAAGTTTATTAGTGACGGCATTTTGAATATTTTCACTGAAACACTTAAGACACTTTTAATTTGTCAGACTGTCGGACACTTTATGACGGACACAACGGGATAGACATTGTCTCGAACATTTTAGAGTAGGGGATGTATCACTTACGAAGAACGCTTAGTCTCAGCACATGATAAGAAAACAAAAGTTAGCATGTTTCCACAGACAACTATTTAAAGTCTTTTAAATATGAATAATATATTATTATAATATGTAAACCACTATCGAACAGCTATTGAACGGATATTAAACGGCTATCGAACGGCTATCGAACGGCTACCGAACGGCTTTGAACGGCTATCGAACGGCTATGAACGGCTACCGAACGGCTTTGAACGGCTGTCGAACAGCTATTGAACGGCTATTGAACGGCTATGAACGGCTACCGAACGGCTTTGAACGGCTGTCGAACGGCTATGAACGGTTTTTGAACGGCTTTGAACAGCTATCGAACGGATATCGAACAGCTTTGAACAGCTATCGAACAGCTTTGAACAGCTATCGAACGGCTATCGAACGGCTTTGAACGGCTATTGAACGGCTATGAACGACTATTGAACGACTATTGAACAGCTTTCGAACGGCTTTGAACGACAAAACAATTATTTATACACCATTCAAATATTTAAAGTCTATGTGCATGTACTGAAATGTAACATCTGTAGTCTGATAAGGTGGCTGACGCCGCTATCTAACGTCACGTACTGAAATTTAATACTCGCATACTGGGATAAGAAAGAGGAAAAGGGAAAAACAAAAGAGAATAAAAATATATTTTAACAATAATTTATTCTAAAAAATGTTTGGGTGAATCTTTATGATGATTCGTCCACCAATTGAATATTTTAAATACATTTTGTAAAGCGCAATTTTTCAAATGTTTTTCACAGCGCATAGTATTAGTAACATCTAGCTTATTTAACGAAGTGATATCTTCATAGTCCGCATCCAAGGTCTCAATAATAACGTCGTTTCTCGCATCATCGTCAAGTATACCGGCCAGCCATTCTCGTTTTTCGTGTCCTTTAACGTACACGATAGGAGATGCTCCATCTTCCTCTTCCGCCGCACCCATCACAGCTCTCGTAATCAAACGCCTGGCGAAGCTGTATGGAACGTTTCCATCCTCCCATTGAAGCCCATGGTGATGTCCGATTAGCCATGAAGCTTGGCATCTCTCAGATTTTGTAAGCGCACGCCATGGTACGGGACTTGCAAAAAAGTAGTGAGAAAGAACAAATCCATTTCTCAGTATCGCTACTTCCTTCACGACAAAGTTTCTCCCGATAATGAATCCTTGCAGATCCACAAACGTTGGCGCGATCATGCTGATAATATTACTGTACGATTGCAAGAACGATGTACAACTGCTGTCAATCGTCAAAATCTCAATCTTTATATATATTTTTTTAACATTGGAAGGGATATTTGCTGATCTAGGTAATTTTACGAACTACGTTGGTCAATGGACAATATTCGACAACGCGATCGTGCAAGATGAGACAATAGGCGGTGGTATTTGCTGGTATATCCTCCTTGCACTCAAACTCTAATCTCACGTCCACGGTGGAATTTTTGACAGACTCGTTTTGTTGCGAGCAATCGATAACCGCGAGAGGACCACAATGTAAAAATTTTGAAATGTTTAATAGCACATCATCATTATCACATCTGTAATAAGATTTGCGAAAACGAGAGTACATATCGAACAAGAGGGCGAATCTATTTTTATCGAAATCTAAATTCAAATCATCGTAGGGATAAAATTCCGAGTTTAGATAGAGTTTAACGTTGGTCAATTTGCAGTCGTCGAATGTAGTAATATCTTTTGACACAGCATTTTTTCTGCCAGTCTGCAGCGCAAAGATCACGTATCGCGGCTTCTCCAGCTGAGAGGCGGCTTTCACAGTCCACGAATGCTTAGTCGTATTATGCAATAGAGGAAATTCGTATAGATCCCAAGAGCGAAAACTCATATTCAAGTATCGCCCGCTTTCCAACGCGCGTAGCAAGGATAGTTTATTGACCTCGCTCAATATTACATGAGGCATACGCCATTGTATCTTGAATAATTCGATATCAGCTTCAGCCGAAGCATGTCCAAATATGCAATTGTTGTCGTTGCGCGAACGTATCAGAATTAATTCGTGACGAGCGTTGATCACAACTCGCTTATAATCTTCGCAAAAACCCAATAGTAGGTTTAGCGGCACGCAAAAATTGAAGTAGGCTTCAGCAGCATTATGCGACATATTCCACGCAGCATTCTCCAAGATTTTACCTTTCTCGGTTGTTAGAGAGACATAGTTTTTAATCGTGGAAGTTATTCCAACGTTTCTGTTGCGGTCAATCTCCACACCGTCGAGTTCATATCGAAGTTCATCAAACATAAACGCGACACAATTGTTTCCCAATACCACTCTTGCTCCTTCATCTACTTTACGCACCTTCAACTTTCCCTCGACGTATAGAAAACTTTCACATGGTAACGTGTACAAATCTTGATGTTGTATCGGTATCCGTATCTCGTCGCTATATCCAAGCGTTGTGTTGGCGTATGGATTGTACGTATGAGTCTCAATCTTGACGATACGATCGTCAAAGATCGGCTCGCCTCCGATATTCAAGATGTCAATCATATCGTTCAAGTATTTCGTACGACGAATCCCAATGATTTTAAAAACTCGCGATTCAACGCGCTGAGCTTATTTTTAGCGTAACCAGATATCTGATTATTGTCACCCGATACCGCAGTCACTCGCCTTCTCGCAAAAATATTGTCCCTCGTAAAGATATTGTCTCTCGCGTGCTCCGTGCTTTCGTTCAACACAAGCATTTCATTTGTCAAACGCTTTAGTTTTGCCGCCGCCGTATATGCAATCTTACGGTAATTTCCTCTCCTCGAAAATCGAGCAAATGTCCTTCTTGATCAACAATGCGTATCGTTAAATCAGTAATGCTCCGTGCGACGATCGGTAGATAAATGATCTGTGCTGGCGTTTCCGATATCTTATATCCTGGCGGCACGCTCGGTGAAAATTCATGTATCGTGTGTACGCGCTTGTCATTGCTGTACGCGCCAGTGGTTACGCTGCATTCTATACGAATAATATTTACGCTAATAATATTTATCGGTACATCCGATTCGTGCCATATCCGAGGCTGTAATATACGATTCGACGAGAATCCCAACAACGATCCAACGTTGCCCGGTTTACTAAAATTTATTCTATAGACACATTTGATTTCACTTTTTAGCGTATTATGATTAGCGCGAAGCATTATTGGATATTCATCGTGTTCTTCGCCATCAACAATATCGTTGGAATCAACTACGCGTCGATGTCGCAAAATTGCACGTCGGAGATATTTGTTTATTGCGTGTAATTCGTACGATCCCTCGGGAATCGTAATTTCCTTATCGTCGTTATCAAAATAAAATTTATTATTCCAAGAATTCACGTTCGATATCGTATGATAAGTTTCAAAATCTGTTAAACCAAGCTCGTAATCGCCATCGTTTAAATCTATAGCTGGAAAGTAGCTTACAGCAAGAACGCTACTCTTGCCAGTCAACGTAAGCGTGAGTGACATTCTGGAAAACTGTCGAACGAATACTGAGACGCGACGGAGAATTGTCAAGCTTTAAATTCATATCGATCATCGACTGTTTGAAGAAATCGAAGACACAATTGTCCACAAATACTTTGATTATAATTCTGATAGGCCGTGTGATTGTATTCTATATTTGTAACATTCTGTCCAAAATATCGCACTAATTCCTTGGGCGGTCGAAGATTTCCAAAACTATCGAAATATACCACACGATCTCCCCTCTTTGCATACGCAACCCAATGAGTACCGAAACCATCGACGTCATCCAAATTGACGATACCGCTCTCATTTCGCCGTATACCGTTTATCGGTATAAATTATTGCGCATGAAAACGCCTCTAAAAAATTGTATACGCATACGTCTTGCAAGTTGTTCCAATTGTACATTAGTTGTTACACCGGCAGGCATTTTTATTTTGACGTTTTTTTTTTCTTGGCCGCTGTTGAGAACCCTCGTCCGCGCTTGTATGGAGCGAGATAAAGACCGTGACCTTCCATGGCGCGATTATGACGCTGCATTTCTTCGAGCTGACGTTGCGCCGCCTTGCTATCGTTCACCGCCTTCGCGATTCCCGCTGCTCCGCCAGCCAACGAACCGAGAACTCCCAATAATGGTAAAATGGGTAAGATACCACCGCGCTTCGCTATAGGAAGTATTCGTTTTTTCGCAGTCTTTTTCTTCATCGATGATTTTTTTGTTTTCATCCCCATACCGAATTTTGTCTTTGCTTTCATAGCCGCCCAAACAGCTGTAGCGGCTGCTTTCTCACCAATAGTCGAATCTCTCGCGGTAATACGTGTTCGCGCTTTCGTGGCGAGTATATTATCCGCAACGTGTCGTTGACCGAGATCGTTGCTTCCAGAATAAGCTATGTCGTGCTCGCGACACGCGGCATCCAATGGATTGACACCTCGATCGCCAGTAGGTGAGATAGGCCGCCGCTAACTCACTTCACCCATGAGAGCGAGAGAGATGGATAGAGAGATAGAAAAGGATGGAGATATGAGTTAGAACAGTTTGTAGACGACCGAGAGGGGAAGCGGGGCGAGGGGGGAAGAGGAGGGGGGGTACGTTGGGCGAGAGGGGAAGCGGGGCGAGGGGGGTCGGGGGAGCGCGTGACGTCACGGGAGGGAGCGGGTATGAATCGCTAAGATTGCCCGTGAGATGGCGCTCGGCTCGATTGGGGGTCGCGCTTACCGACTCGCCCTACGTACCCCCTCCTCTTCCCCCCTATCCCCTCGGCCGTCTACAAACTGTTCTAACTCATATCTCCATCCTTTTCTATCTCTCTATCCATCTCTCTCGCTCTCATAAAAGTGAGTTAGCACCGGCCTATCTAGACGCCCAACAAAATCAACGAGATCGCCCGGGAGATGACGCTCGACTCGATTGAGGTCGCGATTTCTCCCGGCGCGATTTGACCTTGGCGCGAAGCGTATGATCCGTTATCACGATTCTTAAGGGACGCGCGTTGCTTCTAGCGCGCGATCCGCGAGCGGACGCTGATATATGGCGCCGAGGGAGATGGATGGAGGAAAGGTTAGCGACGATACGAGCGCGCTTATCGCTCGAGCGAGATAGCGAATCGTTGAAAGGTTGTGGAATAAAGAGAGATTGTGTTTTTGCGCGAGAGGAGGAGCGTTTTTATTGTTTTTCTTTTACAATATTTTTAATATATTAATAATGCGATAATACGCGTATGCGAATAAGCGTATCACGATTCTCCGAAGAGCAGAGCCTGCAGCTCGCAATCGACGATATCGTTGCGGTCGAAGTTCTCGCTTTCGCGTATCATCGTGGGAATAAGCGCTGAATCGTGAGCGCCTGCCGCGATATCGAGAAAACGAGTCAGCTTGTTATCCACATGCGTGGTTAAACTGCTTAAAGATGTAACGATGCGGTTAACACAAAGTTCTAAATTTAATATAGTTAGAACGGTGCTCTTCGATATGGCCAGACGAACTTTGGGTGTTTCGAGACGGAGTATTCGGAGATTGTTGAGTTTACCGAATCGCAGCGTTAACTGTTCGATATATATCGGTGCTGGAGGACGCGCCTCATCGCGCTCGTCGGAGCGAAAATATGATAGAAGCGTAGATCGTAGATCGAGCAATTCCTTCCACATATCCAGCGTTAGCGAGATCTCCTTGCCGTGGCAATCTCCAAGGATGATTTCCACAAAAGAGGGTCGACTAACATTAACGCTGACTTCGAGATGTTTGTACGCAGTTTTGGTCAATGGATAGCGTCTTCCTAAGATTCTGAGCGGCCGCACAATCGAAACATCCGCGTCACATCTAGGCGTTCGGTCGCGATCTCGTCTGAAAATGGATGCGGGTGATAAGAGAAACGACGCTAGCGGATTATTAATTCGAATAAACATTTAATAGTCTTACCCATTGTCCTGTTTAGCTCTTTTAGCGTATCCCGCGCTATCCTCGCGGTCTCGCTCGGTTAGCCTCGATCGATTGTCAAATGAGTGCTGCTGTTGCGGTGGCCCACCCATTGTCGCGTACATTATCGCTCGTTTTTTCGTTCGTAGGCTTCGGCGTTCTTCGTCGACAATGAAGCGCTTAACCGATGGCTGGTCTTTATATACTCGCGTAGAGATATCTTCTTCCTCTTTCGCGCGCGTCCTCTCTTATATTCTATTTTTTAAAAATGACGGCAGAGTCGCTCTAGTCGTCCTCCTCGTCGATTCTCTCTCTCTCGGTCGCGTCGCTAAGACGATAAACGCGACTTAGGAGATCGCGCAATTGCCTTAGCAGCCCATCCGTAGGACACTCGATACCGAGCGCGTGTAGATCGAAAGGACCCGCCGAAGTTACGATATTCGTAAATTCGTTAAAGGCGTAAAATTGACGTTTGGCGAAAAAATATAGATTGCCATCGATATATCGAAAGGCTGACGTTATCGCGGGCGGTATTCCGGGAAATATATCTTTTAATGGAGCGTGTCTAATAACTATCATGCGGCATTCGTCAATCTCCGCTACCTTGTCGTCGTCGTAGATCGCGTAGGTTCGTCCCGTGTGCGTGTTTATCGCAGCGTTAATCTTAACATTTCGAGGAAGTCCGATATCGTGGAGATATCTTGGCCAACTCGATTTTAGCTTAAGGCTAGGATATTCCGCGAGGTAGATCGAACCGTCCGCGAATAGCGCGAGATCGCCCGAGGGTCTTCGATACGCGGCGGATAGGCGCGTGAAATTCGCTGGGAGAAACGCCGCGTAATCCGTGAGCGTCATGGGCCTACCGTAGCGTTTCTCGATTATATCGATTGACCACACATTACGGCGATTAGCTATATATAATCGGTGATTCATTATCAGCGCGGCGTCCACGCGCCGTAAAGCGCAGAGATCCGCGCGCGCGGGGTCAATTGGCGAGACACTAGTCGTAGCGGGCGCCGCGGTAGTCGCGGGAGTCGCCGTTGGATAGTTTCCATCGTCGTGAGACCCGTACATATTCTGTATAGCCAGAATATCCTCTATGCTCAACTTAACCGGAAATTGATTCTCGATATCGGGTATATATGGAAACATTATCGAGTCGTTGCGCATGCTGTGTTGTAGACCCAAAGCGTGGCCAATCTCATGCGTCAGCGTTTGCAACAAATGATGCGTGTTGGGAGGATTTTTATTTAGATACACGTGCCACGGTTCTGAATCGTCAACGTGTACCTCTGACGCGAAATCGGTCATTCCAGAGGGAAAGAACGCGTGAGCTAGGGCTCCCCCGGGACCGTCGAAGGTCGCCGGACAAATGCCTATATTCCTGCGATTCGCGTAAGTGTGCGCGCCCGTTCGATACGATATCAATATATCGGGTCGCAGCGGGTCGCGCGCGAAGGTTAGCGACGAATTCACCGCCCATAACGCGAACGCCGCTTCGGCCGTTCGCGAGAGTTCCTCGCTAGCTACCTGAAAATTCCACGTGAGGCGCGTTTTCGGCCATTTTCGCGCGATCGGGCTATACGGGCGATCGGGAATATCCGCGAGACCGCATCGCGATTTGCGCATAAGGCTAAGCGTAACTGCGTCTAACTCGCCGTTTCCTGATAATTGATAATATTCTTGAAACAGCGACAAAGCGCGACGCAGAGATGTCGCGTTATCGGATGATAACGATTCTCCGTTGTCCTTTAGAAAACCGTACGCGCGCAGGAAACGAAGCGCCTCGGCCTTTTCCGAATTAACGGGCGCGGCGGCCGTCGCGGCGACGAGCGTCGTCGCTAAGACGAGAAGAATCGTCCTCGCGTTAGTCATCGCGCGGAGCGGGGAAAGACGCGGGAAACTATCGAGAGACGCCGGGCGCGATTGATTCGCGCGTTCGGCGAGATGCCTATTTTTATCGTTGACGAATTCGGCGCGGGTGGGGGAAGAGGAAATGCGATTCGTTCGAAAAAGAGTCGCAGTTCGCCCCGATTAGAGGGACGCGATCTTTCGACGGTGAGCGAACTGGGATGCGCGTTATCTAGCGGACGCTCGAGTTCCTCTCGCGGTTTTACTTTTTTATTATTTCTATTTTTATCATTTCTATTTTTATTATTCGTTTATCTTCTAAGAAGAACACTTGACGAGTGATTAGAGAAACGTACTCTTTGCGGCGTCGATAAACATTCATCGCGTATCCGGGATGCGCGTTATTTAGCGGGCGCTCGAGTCCCTCTTATCACATTATTTTTGTTATATATTTTTCTCTATAATCTATTTTTATTACTTGTTTATCTCCGCTCGCACCGCGGCATCCGCGCGTCGATCTTTATAAACGCGAGATCGTTTCGAGAAGCGTCAAAGTATTCTCGCTCGCGAAATAGTAAAGTGACTAGTCGACGAACCGCGAAACGGTATAAGAGCAAAGTGGCGAGGTGCGAAATAACGAGAATTAAAATCAGTCGCGAACTACTCGATATGGAACGAATCGAGCAGATAATTAACGCGGCCGATTATATTAATGTGAACGGTGATTTGATTGCAATAAAGGCTTACGTTTTGGGAGATCTCGCCTCGGATTTGCGCGAGGAGGCGCGAGGCATTATCGAGAACAGTCCGAATTTGCTCAAACTGAACTTTCAGCTGGATGGAGACATCGATATCGCGCGTTCAATGTAAGTATTCGATTAAAATTTTTATAATACTTTTTATAATAAATTATAATTTGTAATAATCCTCCTACTTTTTTACTTTAGACAACAGATAGAAGATTGTATAAGAACGGCTCGAGAATCGCTCTATGATTTATTTACGAAGACGAGGACTATGCTCGCGCAGGCGCAAAATGTTCACAGCGCGTTGCGCGACGCTCGCCGACGCGACGTCGCGCTAGCCCCCGAGCAATTTGAGTTTCGCGATCGCGACTTCGCCATCCCTGAATTAATCGACAAGCTTCACGAACACGAAAATAGGCGAGTTATCGCGTCACCGATCGACGAAGAGCCCGAATCGCGGCCAATCAGCGAGGAGCCCGAATCACAGCCAATCAGCGAGGAGCCCGAATCGCGGCCAATCGACGAAGAGTCTGAATCGCGACCGATCGACGAGAATCCTGAATCGCAATTAATCGACGAGGAGCCCGAATCGCAGCCGATGGAGGACGAGGCCGAACCGTCGACGGGCGACGAGAACGAATCGCCAGCGAATGTACAATTAGAGGGTTACGAGCCCGAATCACAACCGTTCTTCGAGCTGTAACTTCACGCGTTAATAAAACTTGATTTTTTATACTTATATATTTCGTGTATTACGCATTTGTAAAATGTGATTCTTTATAAATAAATGTGATTCTTTATGAATAAATACTATATATTAAACGAAGCGTTGATTCTTTTCGCTTCTCTTTCCTTCTTCGATATCCTCTCGCTCTCGCGCTATCTTTCTTTCGTAGTAAGCGTTGGCGCTCTCTTATCGCGGAAGGGTACGCGCTCGCGATAAAAATAGTATTCGTTATATATAAATTTAAATTTATTTTATAATATAAATCTATTTTATTTTAATTTTATTATAATAACACTAATCGGATAATCGAACACTTTTCTGACGGACATCTGTATAAAATAGGAGATGCGCGAGCTATTATCGTGGGAAAGGATACGCGACCGCGATAAAAGAAAAACGCGGTTCGTTAGTATAGCGTGTATTTTGCGACAGTATGACGAATACATTAATTAAAGCTTACAATAAATGATTAAATTTATAGATTATATAATTCACTCGGTACATTATATATAATTAAATTTGTAGGTTATATAATTGATAATAGATTCGATACATTATACAAAGCTTAAAATATAATTAAATTTATAGATTAAATAAATGACTCGATATGTTATATAATATATGATGATGTATAATATACAATAATTCGATATAATTTATAATACAAACGAGTAGATATAAAATATTATAATATAGAATCAATCGCACATATTACGCAAATGATCGCGTCGTTCGAACCACCAATCGTGCAATTTACAAGCGTTCTCTAACGCGCAATTCTTCGCGTGGTATCCGCAGCGAAAGGCTCGCGAAGCGTTTAGAGTTTCCAAACGATTGATATCCTCGTAATCAGCGTCGATAGTCTCGACGGAGACGGCAACGTCGCGATCGTCGGCAACGTTTCCTAAGATCTCGATTAGCCATTTTTTCTTCTCGTGACCTTTAACGTAGATTCTTATCGCTGAATCGGGGCTAGATTCTCGACATACGGCGTCCCGAATGAGTCTTTTCATCGACCCGTAATTCACGTGTCCGTCATTCCACTTTAATTGATGATGATTAGATGTCAACCAACACGCTCGAGATTTTTCCGCTCTCGTTAGCAAATCCCAAGACATCGGTGGGCGAAAGATGTGATGCGTCAATTCCGCGCCATTTCTTAACACGGCTACTTCTTTCGCGACGAATTTCTCATTAACTACGAAACCTTGAAGATCGACGAAGATCGGCGCGTCCATCGCCGTTATTAGCGGTACTCGAAGTGTGCGCCTCTATTATTCTCTCTTCATATTTGAATATCATCGCGCTTATACGATTCTGCGCACAACGTTGGTGAGCGGATTGTACTCCACCACTCGATCGTGAATGATAAGACAGTAAGCTGTGGTATTAGAGGGAATATTCTCCTTGCAATCGAACTCTATGCGAACGTCCACGGTGGCGCTTTTAATCGATTCGTTTTGTCGTGAACAATCGATGACTACGAGCGGGCCATAGACTAAAAATTTATTCAGATTTAAGAGCGCTTCGTCATTGTCGCATCCGTAATACGTTCTTCGAAATTTTGAGTACATATCGTATAGCACCGCGACTTTGTGCTTATCGAAATCTAAATTCATATCGTCGTAAGGATAGAAATCGGAATTAAGATACAATTTGACATTAGTTAGTTTGCAATCGTCGAATAGGGAAGGCTCCTCGGATAGAACGTTCTTCTTTCCAGACTGTAGCGCGAAGATAACGTATCGCGGTTTTTCGAGTTGCGTCGCCGCTTTGACAGCCCACGAATGTTTAGTCGTGCTCTGTAGAAGCGGAAACTCGTAGAGATCCCACGAGCGAAAAGCGACGCTCAGATATCGTCCGCTATCCAATGTGCGCAATAACCTTAATTTATTAATATCGTTTAACACTATATGTGGCATTCGCCACTGTATTTTTAATAAAACGATTTTAGGCTCTTGCGTTTCGCGCGATATGATACAATTGCTATCATTACGCGCTCGTATTAGAATAAGTTCGTGTCGCGCGTTGATCACGACACGCTTGTAATCTTCACAAAAACCTAATAACACGCTGAGAGGTACGCAAAAGTTGAAATCGCTGATCGACGAATGAGTTGCCGCTGATAAATCCCATCCGGCGTTCTTTAATATCTTGCTTTTTTCGACTGATAGCGACGCGTAATTCTTAATCGTGCTAGTTATCCCAACATTTCTGCTTCGATCGATTTCCACACCGTCGAGTTCGTAGCGAATCTCCTCGAACATAAACGCCGCGCAATTGTTCACTAGCCTCGTCACCGACGCAGTTCCCTCTTGCGCACTCGGCGACTCTTTAGACTCGAGTCTACCTTCTATGTAGAGAAAACTATCACATGGTAATGTGTACAGATCTTGCTGTTGTATAGGAATTCGTATCTCGTCGCTATTCCCAAACGTAGTATTAGCGTAAGGATTGTATGTGTGAGTTTCAATCTTGACAATACGATCGTCGAAGATCGGCTCCCCGCCGATGCTTAGAATGTCGCACATTTCACTTTTACGGAGAAACGGTTCTTGGCACGACGAAACCCAAAGAGCGCAGGAAAGCCGCGTTAGCGGTGGTTAACCTTCCTCCCTTTTTCTTTTTCTTTTTCGCGTCTAGGGGCGACGCGATAGCGACGATGGGCGCGTTTCTCGCATTCGATCCGTTCACTACTAGCATCGCGCACCTCTCTATCGTCTTCGCCGCACGTGCAGACGAACTGTGATCTCTTCGCCGCGAAAATCGATTAATCTTCCGTTCTGATCCACGACACGCACATTTATATCAGTAATGGTCCGCGCGATGATCGGGAGGTAAATGATTTGCGCTGGGATCTCCGACACTTTATATCCGGGTGGAACATTAGGCGCGAACTCGTGTATAGTATGCGCGGATTTGTCATTGTGATACGCTCCTGTCGTGACATTACACTCTACTCTAATGAGATTAATAGCCATAATATTTATCGGCTTATCAGACGCATACCATTTATTCGATTGTAACACGCGAGACGAGAAACCCAGTAGCGAACCGATGTTATCAGGTTTTGTGAAATTTACTCGATACGCGCACTTAATCTCGCTTCTCATAGTGTTATCATTACCGCGAAGCGTTATAGAATTTTCACTCTTATCACCGTTGTCATCGTCTTCGAAATAGTCGTCGTCGACATTGTATATATAATCGTCATCGCTCGTTTCCAATTCCTCGTTTTCGCGCTCTCGTCTCTCTTCTCTCACTCGTCGTTTGCGATGAATCGCGGCTCTTAGATACGCGCTGATAGCGCTTAACTCGTAAGATCCCACTGGAATCGCGATAACCTCGTCGTTGTCGTCGAAGTAAAATTTATTATTCGTGGAATTTACATTCGGTATCGTGTTATAAGTCTCGAAATTTGTTAAACCTAACTCGTAATCATCGTCGTTTAAATCTAGAGGCGGAAAGTAACTCGCAGCGAGAATGCTGCTTCGTCCGGAAAGAGTAAGAGTTAGCGACATGATTGACGAGAGTAATCGAACTGCGTTCCATCAACGAGCGACGGTCGATATTATAGCGCGCGATTTCTCCAATCGACCCCCCGGAGAAATCGAAGACTCAATTGTCCACAGATATTCTGATCGCGCGTTTGCTCGGAGCGACGATTGTATCGAATATTAGCATCGCGCCCGAGATAACGCGCGAGTTCGCGCGGAGGACGAAGATTGCCGAAACCGTCGTAATAGATCGCGTCGCCCCCTTTTTTCGCATATGCCACCCAATGAGTACCCGGGCCGGATGCGTCGTCTAAATTCACGATGCCGCTCTCATCGCGGCGCGCCCGCGATGGAAGCGCGTCGCGCATAAACACGCCTCTAAAGTGAGGCACGCGCGAGAGTATCGCTGCGCGATTTAACTGTTCGTTCGTCGTTGCTCCGACGGATGGGAGAATTCCTAGCGTCTGTTTACGCGAAGTTTTTTTTTAGCTCTTCCTCTTCTTCTCGTCGTGGACGCGCCACTTCCGCGCTTGTACGGTGCGAGGTATAAACCGCGGCCCTCCATTGCGCGATCGTGACGCTGCAATTCCTCCAACTGTCGTCGCGCCGCTTTGCGATCGTGCACCGCTTTCGCGATTCCCGCCGCTCCTCCAGCCAAAGAACCGAGAGCTCCCAATAACGGCAGCAGGGGCAAGAAGCCGCCGCGTTTCGCTATCGGAAGCGTTCTTTTCCTCGTAGCGGTCGTCCTCCTTTTGCTCTTCTTTCTCTTGATTCTCGTCGCGCCCATTCCAAGTTTTGTTTTCGATTTCATAGCTATCCATACAGCCGTCGCGGCGGCTCTCTCGCCGAGAGTCGAGTCTTTAGCCGCGACGCGCTCGCGCGCTCTCTCAGCGAGCGCGCGGTCAGCGGTGTGTCGATCGGCGAGCTCGCCGCTCCGCGAGTACGCTATATCGTGCTCGCGGCAGGCCGCGTCCAGAGGATTGATGCCTCGATCGCCTCGCGCTAATCGTTTCGCGAGACGAGTACCTGGCCCACAAAATTGATATCCGGGTATATGTAATTCGAAGGGGAGCGCGTTTATCGCTCTATTCAATAAGCCTGCGCCACTGATATCACCGATTACACCGTACCGCTGCTTCGCGAATTGCATTCGCAGCAATCTTTAACGAGCGGCGCCGGGCCGTCGATATGCGTTCGTTGCCAGGGACGATTGTAATGCTCCAGGCATCGACGGTAGCGCCGCACCTCCGGATCCAATCTTATATGTTCGGGCAGTTTCTCCCACAATCGTTCCACATAGCGGCCGAAATGTTTTAGTAAAATTACTTTCGGGATAAACCGCAATTGATCGGTGGTGAAATCGAGAATATCGTCACCGTCTATTAATAAAATAAACATCTCGATTCACCGCGCGCGATTCGCTACTGCGCGATCGACGGCGATCTATTCGTATATAAATAGAGAGATCTCGCCCTGCCTCGCGCGAGTGTACCGCGCACGCGCGCGGCGAGAGGAATGCGCTTCGTGCGGCAGCCGATCGCGATAAGGGTGACGAATCTCGATAGTAGGGCGCGACCGTCCGAGGAAGCGCGCAGACACGGTCGTCTATTGCCGAGCGCTATTCGCTGCCTCATTTGCGGGCCCTCTAATTGTGGTAAAACGAACGCGCTGATAAGTTTGTTGGAGAGCCCGCATGGTGTACGCTTCGAGAACGTTTACGTTTACTCGAAGTCATTGCAGCAGCCTAAATATCAGTATTTAGAGAATTTATTGGCGCCGATGGAAGATATAGGTTATTTCACATTTTCTGATAACTCTGACGTTATTTCGCCTAGCGAAGCGCTCCCGAATTCTATATTCGTATTCGACGACGTAGCGTGCGACAAACAGAATACTATTAGAGAGTACTTCGCTATGGGTCGACACTCGAATATCGATTGCTTCTATCTGTGCCAAACGTACGCTAAAATACCAAAGCATTTGATTCGAGATAACGCGAATCTGTTGATTCTTTTTAAGCAAGATGGCACTAATTTGCGTCACGCGTACAATGATCACGTGAACACGGATATGCCGTATGAGAATTTTCACGCGCTATGCCGCGCGTGTTGGCGATATAGATATGGTTTCCTAGTGATTGATAAAGATAGCGCGCTTAGCGCCGGCAGATATAGGCGAGGGTTTAACGATTTCGCCGTACCATAGAGCGATCAGTCGTCGCGAATACGTCGAACGCATCGATCGCTCTGCCTCCCGCGAGCGAGAAGGACCGATTTATTAATCACGATGGCTGCGATGGATATCGGTGAACGAGAGAAGACGGTGAAAGAGCTCGCTAAGACGCGCGCATCGATTCGAAAAAAACACAGAGCGTTAAAGACCGGCAAAATGGAGAACGAAATCGCGATGGAGAGCCGTTTTAAGCCAATCGTCGACCCGCTGCGGCGCATCGCCGAGCGCGCCGAGCGAGACGAGATCGAGCGAGACGAGATTAAACGCGAAATGATAAAGCGAGACGCGATCGACGCTTCGCCCGTAACGACGAGCGTCGAGGAAAAATGGAAGGAGGAAGAGTTGACCCCCGCTTGGAAAAAACCTAAAGTGAAACAAATACGAGCGCGACGACGATTAGATGTCGTTTCTACTCCGTCAAACGTGTATCCTATCGAGAGAGATCCATTCGCGCGGGACGAAACTGAAGAGGAAACGTTCGAACCTGAAAATTTTGAGTCATCCTCAGCGTTTAAAACACCTGTTAAGCGAACCTCGCGAATTTCTCAAGATTACGAAATGCCGCACGGCCGGCTAGGACCGTTGGGACGAAAATACTTGGGGGCTCTTCTCGGCGGAGAAGCGTCAAATGAGATCGATCACGTTTACGGAGTGTACATGAGCGCGAAAGGCGCGATGCTTGGCAATAGGCGATTCAATATAGACGCGGATGACTCCATACTTATAGATGAAATTAAATACATCGGTACCCCTGGTTTATACGAATTAATCTTCATGAAAAATCCTGATAGTCTCACATATACTGAAAAGGATAAATTAACATACAAGAGTATATTGTTGACAACGAACGCTCATAAACGCGACCATGACCCTAAAAAATCTGTTTTAGGAAATAAAGGATACAAATACAAGTTCGTTATCGCTCCACTTATTCACGGTAGCAGCGCAAAAAAGATGGGCGCGGGTCGCGTACCGTCAACCATGCGAGTCACGAACGATAGAATCGATTACATTCATTGGGACGATCCAAACGAATTAGTGGATCGTCTGCGATTGCTGGACGCTTCGCGTCGAGCTGGCAACAACGCTCATGAAAACGAGATTCTATCGATAATCGAGGAGCTTCGCGAAACGGGAGCGATAGTATAAATCGAACCGTCGCATCGACGGTCGCCGCAGTCGTGCGTGGAATTCGCGATGTCCGTGAGCAAATTCGGCACGCCTTTAAAAAACCGTGGCTATGACGCGAGAACCGGAAGACTACGTCCGGCTATCGAATCTCTGCGAAATTACGTGCGCGATAACGCGCTGTGTCTAAGCTCTTCCGTCGAATACGACGCGAGAGAGCGCAAGATAAAGCGTCTGGCTAAGCCGGAGGAGGACGCCGACGCGACGAGCAAAAGCTACGTTGAAGGAATTACGTCGCAATTGAGAAAAGACGCGGACGAAGCAGGGAAAGGCGTCATTCTACTATTCACGAGACTCACTCAGCTCGATAACGCTCTGGGTAAACGAATAGACGCCGCGGAGAATTTTGTTTCCAAGATCGAAGCGCGCGACGACATTTTGAGTAAACGAATAGACGCTGTGGAAAATTCCGTTTCGAGAACAGAATCTAACGCTAATGCTCTAGGTAAACGAATCGATGCCTTAGATAGACGAATTAATGGTTTAAGCGATCAAATCGATGTCGCAAAAAAAACAATATCGCTCAACGCTGCGGAATCTTCGACGAAAAGCGCGAGCGATCGTAAAATACTGTTCAATCAGGGGAAAATAATACAGGAATTAACCCAAAAATCACGCGTCGCCGCTAATTCTGCGGCTGATTCTGCGGTGAAAATACGAGAATTAGAAAATTCAACATCGCGATTGAAGAGAGACGCGGACGAGCTATCGGGGAGAGTGACGAAACTAGCGAAGATTCGCGAGACCAGCGGCGACACTCGGAGCGGCGACACTCGGAGCGGCGAGCCGCTCGAGAGAGAGATCCCACCCAACGTTATCCTTGAGAGAAAGAGAAAAGAATTATGAGCGCCGAAAAACGAAAACTAGTCGAGGAATTGCACGCGCCCGCGAGAAGAAACTTTCCGCGTCGTCGCGTCGCGATACGCGGGTACGACGACCTATGGCAGGCGGATGTGGTCGAGATGCGTCCTTACGCGAGACTTAACAAAGGCCACAACTACATACTCACCGTTATCGACGCATTAAGCAAATACGCTTGGGCTATACCGCTTAAAAGCAAGAGCGCGAACGAGGTTACACGAGCGTTATCTAAGATAGTGCGAGACTCTAAGCGGTGCCCGAAAAATCTGCAGACCGACAAAGGAAAAGAATTCTATAACGCTGAAGTGAGAAAATTCGTGGAAAAGCGCGAAGTGAATCATTACTCGACGTACTCGGTGATGAAAGCGTCGATCGTCGAACGATTTAATCGCACACTCAAAAATTCTATGTGGAAATATTTCACGCTAAGCGGAACGTATAAATGGATAGACGAATTACCTCGACTCGTCGAGGAATATAACGCGCGAAAACATCGCACTATAGGTATGAGACCCGTCGACGTGACTCCAGCGATCGCCGATAAACTTTTAAATACAGTATACAGCAATATAAAAATCGCGACTCCGGCTAAATTCAAAGTAGCTGATCCAGTACGCGTCAGCAAGTTTAAGACGATCTTCGAGAAAGGCTTCACACCTAACTGGACCACCGAAATTTTTCGAATAGCCAAGATACAACGAACTAATCCCGTAACATATCTGCTGAAGGATTCGCGCGGCGAACCGATCGCCGGAGGATTTTACGAGCACGAGTTGCTGCGCGTCAACGATCCCAACGTGTATCTCGTGGAAAAGGTGCTGCGCCGAAGAGGCAACGAAGTTTACGTGAAATGGCTGGGAATGGACGAGTCGCACAATTCTTGGATAAATAAAACGGCTGTATTAGGATAAAAATGTATTTTTATTAAATAAAACTATATATATTAAATACAATTACATATATTAAACACAACTACATATATTAAATAAAATTATTCGTTAGAAAAATAAAAATTATAATATCACGAAATTATCGCGTTCCATACGGGTTCTCTCTCGCGCTCCATACGGGTTCTCTCTCGCGCTCCATACGGGTTCTTTCTCGCGCCGCTACGCGGCCGCCGCGTCCTGCGTTTTCTCTTTCGCGCTTTATACGGACTCTTTCTCCCGCTCTATATGTATTCTTCATCGCGTCGTTAAGCGAACGGCGTATCTCGCGGTTACCTTTTTTCGCGTTGCTCGATATATAATGCTTCCGAGAACATAATAAAGAGAAGATGGAAATTTTCTCTCTGTCTAACTTGCCGCAAATCCTGCCTTAGATTTAGTAAGTTACTCCAGTCACGATTTGGAATAGCTCGCATAATCTGAGTCAAGATTCGTAGCAAGTTAGACAGAGCGATGGTTTCCATTCTTTTTTATATCGTGGAAATACTCGAAAAAACACGCGCGAGTCCGTTTTTCTCGCATTCCATACGGGTTCTCTCTCCCGCCGCTACGCGGCCGCCGCGTCCTGCGTTTTCTCTTTCGCGCTTTATACGGACTCTTTCTCACGCTTTATATGAATTCTTCATCGCGTCGTTAAGCGAACGTCGTATCTCGCGGTTACCTTTTTTTCGCGTTGCACGATATATAACGCTTCCGAGAACGTAATAAAGAAATCACGGAAATTATCGCTCTATCTAACTTGTGGAAAATCCTGACTTAGATCAGGATTCACCACGAATTGGACAGAGCGGCAGTTTCCATGATTTTTTATTTTGTGGAAATACTCGAAAAAAACACGCGCGAGTCCGTCTCTCTCGCGCTCCATACGGGTTCTCTCTCGCGCTACATACAGATTCTTTCTCGCGCCGCTACGCGGCCGCCGCGTCCTGCGTTTTCTCTTTCGCGCTTTATACGGACTCTTTCTCACGCTCTATATAAATGCTTTTATCACACCATTACGCGGACGTCGTATCTCGCATTAACCTTTTTCGCGTTACTCGATATATATAATGCTTCCGAAAACATAATAAATAGATTGTAGAAGTTTCCAATCTGTTTTATTTCTAATAAATCTCGATGCAGATTTGGCAGGTTGCTCTCATCAAGATTTATTTGCTCTCTATAAATCTTTGGTTGGAGCAACTTGTCAAAACTAGCTCGAGATTTATTAGAAATAAAACAGGTAGGAAACTACTACAATTTTTACGATGTAAAAATCCTTGAAAAATTCGCGCGTCTCTTCGCGAATATTTCGTACCTTCGCGTATCCCATTTTTACTATTTTCTCTCTCGGAATATTTTATTAATTATATATTATTTATAAAATATTATTTATTATTTATAAAATAGTCTTTATTATTTATAAAATAAACTGTGTTTATGTTACACTAAACTGTGTCACATTTATATTAACAATAAGTTGAAAGTTTGAACATTTTAAGAAGCATCTCCGAGAGCGCGATATAAGAGAATACGAGCGCATGCCTCGTGAAAATCGTGAGAATATTATAAACGAACGCGAGGATCGAACTCGCGAGATCGCGTTTTTTCTCGAGCGTTTTGTAATTTCGCGAGACGCGCGTCGCCATTCTATTTACGACGCTCCCGGAGATGCTTCTTAAAATGTTCAAACTTTCAACTTATTGTATTTTATTACAATAAACTATATTAAAATAAACTATATTAAAATAACCTATATTAAAATAAACTATATTAAAATAAACTATATTAAACGCAAATATTAAAATAACTATATTAAAATAAACTATATTAAACCGCAAATATTATTTATTACATTCTCGATATATAACGTTTCCCTCGCTCCTTATCGCGGTATTTTATAATGCCCCCACGGTAAAGTATCCGTAGTTCCTGATACGATGTATCGTTTATCATCATGCGGGCTAAGCGCAACTTTCAATTCCGACACCGTATACACCTCGTGTAACTTAGATCTTATGCAAGATTGTTCGCGCCTCATCTCGATTCTTTCTCGAAGACAGCGCGCGTAATCTTCGAACGTTATCGTTCTCGCGACGACGCCGCTCTTAACACCCTTAATTTTTTTCGTATCGTCTCTACCTTCGACTCGTAGCGCGTACATCTTCGCTCTAAGCCCGACAAATTCCGTCATAATCGCGCCGGCATTCTCGTCCTTCATAACACCAGGTATTTTCTTATTAGCTAGAGGCATACCATACGCGTTGTCCACCCGCGTAATCGCTCGTATCAAATCTATCAATGTCCCGCTTCATATCTTCATACACATCCTCGCACTCGATGCGATAAATGAGGCTATCCGTGTCGGTATACATTATTTTACATTTATCTCGATATAACGGTTGCATATACTCGTAATGAAATTCGTATAAACGAATCTTAGACACATCGAGAATACACATACCCACGTAAACCGGTTTGTTAAACTTAATCTCGAGTTTGCGCAATTCCACGGCTACGAGATTCTCCGAGAAGACGCTTCTGCTATGAAAGTTCGGCTTCGCGATCATCGCCTCCGCGCCGTATCGCCCGTCCCATCGAGTCACCAGCCGGACATCCGAGTGATTGCGCACATTCTCCATAGTCTTACCGAACACGGCGTTATTCATCCATTTGTAAAGATTTTTCTCAAACTCGTTTTTCGCGTTAATTCGTAGTCGCGTGTTTAATTCGATATATCCGCGCAGCCATGGAGATTGCGCGAATTGTAATATTCTGTGTATCCACGTAACGCGTAATCCGTGCCGAATGCATTGCTGCAAATTGCGATAATATATTACGTAACGACTCTTATCGCGCAGCGTGGCGAGAAGCTTCTCGTCACGCTTTCCGGGCGGCTTATCGCGCGTCGGGCAGAATGGCAAGTCCGCGTGAGAATCGTGAAGGTTGGGCGGATATGCAAGGTCGACCTCTAGAATGTAACCGATAGGCGAGTTCGGTCTCACAGACATTAAGTTGATACTCGTGACATCGTCGACCCATCGAAAATCTTCGAAAGGTAAAGATTGACACATCGCCCATCCGTATAAATTATTTATATCGAAATACATGAGATAAGAAGACGGTTCCGAAGGATCGTAAGTCTGCAAATACTTGTTATTAGCGCGCGCGTATCTATTGGAGCATTGACTTAGCCCGCCGCGTATCCCGCGTTCCACGAACATCACCATATCGATATCGGTTAATAACTCGAATCGAATATTCGTGTGCTTTAACATAGCGTCCCACGTATATCCAGGTAACGTGTAATAGTATGCGGGATCTAAATTATAACTTTTCATACACGCGTCGCGAAAATTTTCGAAGACATCGGCTAATAAAAGAACGTCGGTTTTTAAATACAAATCGCTATAGTCGCCCAACGTTTCGACGCGAAATCGCTCCCAGACTCTTATCGCTCCGCGCGTAATCGCTCTCGGATATCGCGTTACCGGTTAGCGAACTATGGAAAGCCTCGCGCGGTGGTAGACGAGTCTCCAGTAATTTATCGACGTCGTCGATGTACTCATAAGGAAACACACCTTTTCGGCGAGTAGCTCGAAATCAGCGTCGTCAAGATCGGAAAATTCCGAACGCGCGATCTTCAGCCCGCTCTTGTCAAGATACGACGCCAATTTGTCGAGACTCGCGCTTAAAAATTTGAAAGAATCCACGAAGCGCAATTTCAGGCGTTTCCCAAAGCATCCCTCGTTTGACGCATTCTCAATGTTCTTCGTGAAAGAGATATACATTTCCTTCGTTAGCGGCAATAACTCGACGCTGCCGGGAAAAGCATTAGCCACATCTTTAATAATGAAATGCGCATCGTAACCCGATAAATTGTGAAAGAATATTGGAATTACGTAAGTCTCCTTATAATTTAAATTACAATTCGAATGCGCCGGGCCTCTATACCGTCTGGTTAGATGACAATGATCGCGCACGCGAGCGTCTTCCGATTCGAACGGTTTCTCGCATACGCGACAGTGCGTCGCGCTCATGAATCTCTCACATTCGTCCGGTGTAAGATCCGCCATAGGCGCATCAGTGTTGAAATAGTCTTCGGCGCGAAGCGCTAAATCGTACAATTCTTTAACGAACCACGATACGCAATTCTCGCCGCGATAGGCTTTGTATGTCGAGCCGGCATCATCGAACGCGCATCGCGGCGTAATATCCAGCGGCTATAGACTTTGTGATGCTGAATGATAGATGTATTCGGTGTTCTCTTCTCCTCTTTCTTCTCCAGCACGCATTCGAGATCGGCCGTACACCACAAATGGAAGTCTCTCCTTTCTACAGTAATTGCGAAACTCTAACCATTTGTCATCTTCAGTAGGAAGAACTATAGCGCACTCGTTCATCCTTCCACAGTCCGCGCTGTGAGCCATTAATTTATCGCTCGTTCGAAATAATGCATGCAGCTGCGACATAAAAAACATTTTTTAAATCGTGTATATTATCCACACTACGCGACAAATTTTTTAATTCGTACTCACCGATCGCATATATGCGCTTTATGTTGCCTATTGCTCAGTTGCGATCCGATGAGTCGAGACAAATTCTTAATCCATACGAAATGCGCCGTATTATCTCGTTGCGTCGTATCGCTCAGATACAGCAAATTAAATGTGTCTGTCCTTCTTGTTACAAGTGAGACGCAGAGGAACGATGCGGCGGCTATTTTCCCCTCCTTCTTATCTCGAACGGTATAACACATTATAGATAAGTCGTTAATACGCTCGAATCTAGTAATTCCATTTAAACTCATGGGAAACTCGATACCCTCCAGATTCAGCACCGTCGAGTAGTGAGGATATCGCGAGCTCTCTCCGTGTTTTTCTCAACCGGATATAAAGCGGCGACTACCGCCCACGCGAAACACGCGTTATCCGTGGATCGCACGTTAATCACCGCTTTCTTCAACGCGATCTCTCGCGGTATCTGGACGTAGCATCCAGCGTGCATAGGATTATATTTATTCACATTCCACCGTTAAATTTAGAATTCGCGATAACGCCCATCCGCTATCGCGCTCTTGAAACTCCTCCAGCGAAGCTAAAGTAGCGTCGACCACACGCTTCCCATACCACTCTTGCAAATCGGAAGAGGTAGAAGCGGATAATTCTTCGTAGCGATAGTCTTAATATCAATCTTGTCACCTGAGACGAACTCACCGATAAACGCGGTATTGACCTTAACACTGTTATGTTCATCTATAGCATCGCGTACCTATCGAGCACGGTATCTCTAGCATCTTCGAGAAATCGCGAAGGTTCGATATAATCGAAGTTGATAACCGCGCCGGTTAAAATGCGTCTAGAGAAAGCTGTCTCCATCTCAAACCATGAGAATCCTTCGCGCCTCTCTACGCCGCCTCCCACGCGTTCGAAACGTCGACGCAGATCGTCTCTCGCGCCCGTCAATCGAACGGTTCGAGCGATTAGAGAATTGATCGCTCCGGTAGATCTCCCCCGGCGCTCGCCGCGAGACCCCTCCCGCAGAAACTCGAGACACTCGTCGCACCGTCTCGCCCACGCGCGATACGCCGTCCACCGTTGAGACATCCCGCGCGCTATTAAGAAGATCGCGCTCCTCTATCGTTTCTCGATTCATCACTCGTCGTTTAACGAAAGCCAAGATCTTTTATTAATAAACCACGTCTCTTCCTCGTCGTAACCCTCGATATAGAACAAAGCTCTCGTCGCGCAGCCGTCGCACCAATTATTCGACACGTCGAAGACTTCGTCGATAAGATCGCAGGCGGACACTCTCTCGCTATACACGATTTTTTCATATGCGTCGATACGCTTCTCAAGAAGCTCGATCTATGCGCGCATTCCACGCAATATCTCACATCCTCCTCGAAATAATTTCCGTTCTCAAATTGGGCAACCGAATGTATAGAAGCAATGCACGACGTGATTCACCTCCCACGAAAATTTTGGAACTCCGTATCGCCGTTTCCAATTGCGATAAAGCAAATAGCCATCGGCTCCGACATTCGAGAAAGGCTCGTCGAATCGCGCCTCGCTCGCCTCTCGCACGAACTCTTCCGCGAAGCTGATCTTTTCTTTACAGTACAGACAGTCCTCTATATAACATTCGCTTAGTTCTTCTTCAAACAATTAGGTATTTCCAAATTCTGTATATCCTCGATACTTCTAATTCGAATATTCACCACTTTTCCAGCTAGTCTCGATAAGGCGCTCGGTGCGCGCTTCATCACGCCGCGAATATTCTCGAACGTACTAATATCTCGAGATCGTCGCGCCATCCTTTATAACGAAAAAAAAAATGGCGATAACGCGCTCCGATTTACTAAGCTGGATACTCGCTCTCGGACGCGTCTCGTCACCGGAAGCGCGTCATCGCCAAGAAACGAAAAACAACTCGCCCCGAAACGCGATAAGCGCGCTCGTATCGCCGAAAAACGAGAAAAACTCGCTCCGATACGCGATAAGCGCGCTCGTATCACCGCTAACTGTTCCTCTCTCCTTTCGACTGCCTCCCCGATAATCCTCCGTCTTCCTCGGCGCCGGATACCCGGCATCCGCTCGCGGATCGCGCGCTGGAAGCAACGCGCTACCCTTAAGAATCGCGATAACGGATCACGCGCTAAAAGCAGCGCGAGATATCGTCGTCGCCCCCTCTTAGGAAACGAGGCGCGTCAAGGTCGAATCGCGCGGCGGGAGAAACGTTTCGCGCGGGGGAAAAAACGCTTGCGCGCGGGGAAAATATTGGAGAGGGTTTAATATACTTAACGCGCTGTTAAAACGGTCAGTCATCGTGGATACGCCGAAGCGCGTCGGCAGTCGCTCTTCCTCGCGAGTGATAGTGATTGTGTAGGCTGTATCTAACTCACGGCCCCTTGAGTGCGAGAGAGAGGTACCCATGGAGAACGAGGGACAGCTGCAGTTTGTGGCAATCGCGGGGGGAGTTCGGGCGGGGAGAGCCGGAGGGACGATCAGGGGGGTACGTAGGGTGAGGAGGAAGCGTAGCCTCGATCGAGCAGAGCGCCATCTCTGAGCACTCTAGGCGACACGCTTCCCCCCCCTCCTACGTACCCCCCCGTCCTCCCCCCCGGACCCCCCCCCGCGCTCCCCCCCGCAGATGCCTACAAACTGCAGCTGTCTCTTTTTCTCCTTTGGGTACCTCTCTCTCGCACTCAAGGGGCCGTGAGTTAGATACGGCCTAGATTACCTACTATCGCCTCTAGCCAAT